>CARXXK010000001.1:46522757-47156488 GCA_949089665.1 Macrosiphum euphorbiae | reverse complement strand
ATATTATGCATACATAGTTATTAGTTCATATATATAAACTAATTACAAAATATGAATTTGGACCGGGATCAAAACTCGTAATCTCTATAATTACTTATAGTTTTTAAAAATATTGTGCATGCTCAACAATAACAATATAAGATGTTATCTACTGATGGTTCGAAGTATTATAAATTATAATTTTTGTAGTCACGCGAATTAATGGATGATTTATGGCATAAATTATTATCTGGTCTCTATTTATCTCTCATTAAATTTTATTAATACAAATATATTATATAATTGTCATTCAATTAAAAATAAATTCTTTTTAAAAACATTAAACACAAATAATAAAAAGTATTGGTATACGCATAAAACAAATTAGGTATAGTAATAATTACATTAAAATGTTATAATAATAATTAAAAAAACGCTTGCCAAATCAGCGATTGGCATGTAAACTTTCTTTATTTTTAATTTTTAGAAATGTATTAACTGATATCACACTTATATCAACATTGAATCCAGAAAAATTTACTATCATCTAACTTTCTAGCAATCATAAGTTAGAAGAAAAGTTAAAAAATAGACATTTTGGGACTGTCACGCCAAGTTTTTGTAGATTCAAATCTTTAAACCGTTAATGTGTGATATCGGATATTTTATATTAAAGCTACCTTAATTACCCACTTACTCATTATTACTGCGTTAAATTTTTATTATTTTCCTATTTAACACAAATTCTTGAAGTTTTGAAAAATCAGACTTTTTTCATTTCAATTACCATCCTTACTTGATTAAAAATCAAGAAAGTAAAAATGTTTTTCTTGTTTATTTGCATACCCGGGGACACAAATAAAAATGAGTCCTTTTGAAAACAGGTAACAGGCTCTAGAACAGCCTTTAATATTTTATAATTATGAACGTTTATTAATATGGCCCGATAACTGCGTAAGAAATCGTGATGAGAAATAGAAGAGACGCTGTCAAGCAGTGTAAATAGTAACTCGCATCACCGTATCTGTATCTGTATTACGTATATTATATTAATCTGACAATGCCTACCGACAATACCATAATATTATTGACGTCTAAAATAATAACTAATAATAATTTATTATACCATAATATTATTATAATAAAGCCATTGTCGTTTGTGTAGTATTTACTCATATTATTATAATTCACGTTTCGCGTTTGTATTATTTACGCGATTGCATTATTTGTACTGAATGGAATGAAGCAGAGCGGGTTTGCGTCGGTCGGTCGGGTTTTTTTTTTTAATGAACAGTCAAAAGGTTTGCACCGCGGGTAGGGGCGGCGGGAACGTTACACTATATAGTAGGGGCTGCCGGATACATGCCGCCGCGCCGCCGCCTGCCGACGACGACTTCAATAAAACTGGGTGACCGCGCGGCGGCGGTGGCGGCGTCGGCAGATCTTTTCTCCAATCAGTGAATGGGCCGCGCTCGGGTTGTCCGCATCGTTGCCGTCGTCGTCGCTGCTCTCGTCCGTTTGTTTCAAACGTGCATGGTCGCGCGCATCAATTGATCGTCGGACGAGAAAACGACACTGATCCTCTTCCGGGACGGAAGGAAAAGCCGTTTTCCTTGAGACAAGGAAAATTCTTCTCCTCCCGCAAACACTGGCACTAGGGCATTTTCGATACAAAATATCATAATGACGTGCAAAGCGGCCGAAGGGACGCCAAACCCTCGAGCGGCGGTGTATCGGCACGCGGCATAACGATGACGACAATGTTACTATAACAAGCGGGTGTGCGCTAAAACGCCACTGTCGTCGTCTTCGCGTCTAGTCCGACCGCGGCTGCTGCGAAGCGACGTACGTCGTCATCGTCGTCCACCACCATCACCGCCGTTGAAATCGTCTGACGGCGCCGCCCGCCCACCGCCGCCGCTATATCGCGACGAAAAGAATGCACCGTCAGCCGTCGACCGGCGGGCATCAGCTGCCTCCGCAGTACGCGTTCTGCGACCGCCGCCGTCGGCACGATAATGTCAGTGATTAGTGGTGGCGCCTCAGATCACGATCATCGCGATGGCAATCCCCGCACTGCGACGCTTCGACAATATCATGATGATGCAGGACATGACCGCCGCCGCCGCTTTGTACAAGACCGTAGACAGTGACTTTGAGCTCGGTAACTCGCTGATTTTCAGGCCGGATTTTTGTAGTTTGGATTTTTTAAATAAAAAAAATTGATTTATATTATAATTTTAATAGCGCTCTTTAGCTTCCGGCAAAATAATATGATATTATTTTTTAATATTTAAATAAAATAAAGATAGGTCCAAGCGTCCGACTCGTAGAATGTTTGCGAGAGAATAAAAAGACTGGATGAAACTGTGCCTTCTTAAATGGTTGTAGGTGAAAATAAAAACAAACAACACTAAATGCTTTGAAATATTTTTTTTACCTATATATTTGACGCGAATGGAGAGCTAATGAACACATTTTTTGTTTACTTATTGAAGAGACTCCTGTCGGATAGAATACAGTGTTTATCGTCTGTACCTTTTCAATAACACGTGATTTCGTATATTTAATTAATTTTGTTTTTGTACGATGCTGCCAAATTATACAAATTTTACGATTGTATACAACTAACAAAATAAAATAAATCTATAAATCAACAAACTGTCTAGTAACCGTCCACAGAACGTTTACAATACCCAATTGCATAGGGCTCATTCACCAACACTCTCGTAGGTTGAAACAATTGGAAAAATGTGTTCAATCTTAAAGAGATATTCATAAAAAATAGATCTAATATGTATAGGATTTAAAACTTATTCATATTGCAATTAAAATATATAATAAGTAAAAAATTCAAAAAAATACTTTAATGATACTTTAATGATACCTATATAGGTTGGTAATGTTTTATTTGAAGCAGCTAAAAAAATTTAATTCGATATTATTTTGAAAATTATATAATGATAAATTTGACAACGTTGAAGCCTATTTAGTACGAAACTGTATCGTTATTAAGGGATTCCTTTGTTATAGGTATTCAACAAATATATGCAATCGTGTTCCAAAAGGCTAAATCGTACGCATTCAGGTTCTACCCTTAATTCCAATAATCAAAGACTCAAGTATAATATTAACCGTTATAACTTATGAGTATGTATAGGAATATTATAATAAATAATTGATTTGATAGTGCATAATAAACTGGAACTAAAATATAATAACGATAATATATTTTACTCAAAAATTCGTTTTTCCATTAATATTATAAGTATTTAAAAATTATTGTATGATTTGAAATACGTAATAAATAATAATATATGAATATGATGTATAGAACAGTATGGAAAGTGTATAAAGTGTAAGTTTATACGTTGAAATTTGAAAATTCTTATAAATCATAATAAATTGTCAATTATTTTATAAATTAATTGAAATTTTCCTAAGTATTGGATGCCAACATTTTCTGATTATATTTTGGTACTATTATGATTTATACTTTAAGTATATATTATTTTTTTTGTTGTAACACTGTTTTTGAATAAAACTATAACTTTTTGGTTTTCACTCAGATTTCGTTTTAAACTCAATAAAAGAGGTTTTATTTTCACTCATAGAAATATTATTCATTATGAAATATATACAATAAAGACATTTTGGTTACTACTGGCTGTATACACGTATGATATTAGCGTCATGTGAAACAACGATATTGGAAACTCATCCTCATTCTAATAACTAATATATCTTATTCAAATTTAAAATTTAAAAATAACAATCTTTGAAATTTTCCATTTCCATTTTGATTTAAATTATAATTTTCTATATGCTATGAAATATTCATACTAATTTCAAGCTATTTACAGCATTGCTAAAATTGTTATGGTTTTTTTCTATGAAATATTATTTTTATTTTATACAATTTTAAAGTGTACCTACCAAATACAAGGTTTCTTCATAAGTTATTCTTATTGAAACACAGTAATTAAAAATGTATTATATTTTCAAAACTCTTATGCATAAGGTGCAAGTGGTTATAAGGCTTGAACATTATTAACGAAATAGCTGCAGCTCCCTCATAAGCGTTTTTCTTATAAAAATTAAAAAATATCCAAAATACATTGATTAATTTTTTTTTACAGTCAATTTAAGTTAAAACTTTGATATTTGAACGAATAATAATAATAATAACAATAATAATTATTTATCCATCAAAAGATTATGAAATTGATTGAGATTTGATGATATTTAAAATTAAAACTAAAAAAAAATGGTTAAAAAAAGATTATTAAGAATAAATATTAAAAGTCTATAAAAAAAATGTACCTACCAAATTATGCTCATCATTAATATTATTCTTCTACGTAAATTTCTTTTTAAAAAAGTTACCATAAAAATATGCATAAATAGCATAATTACACTTAAATTTTAATTGGAATATATTATTTTATTTGTATTGACTTTACCTCTTAATTTAACATTAAGATCACTCGAATAATGTGTTTTATGCTTACAATAGTTTACAACGGTAAAGGTCTATCCTTAAGAAGTTAAGACTTTACCTGCTGAAAAACGACCAACAATATCGCCACAAAATAATTATTGTGGTTAACCAAGGGAGATGTCAAAATAGTTATAAATTATAAATATATAGTAAATGTATCATTACACATAAGTATCCAAAATGTATAATATTATGTTAATTGGATTTTGATGTGCACATACTATTTTGATTGGTTTGAAAATGATTGAGTAGGTATTGCTGTGGTATTGATGTGTACACTACATAATGTAAATAATCTAACCTATAGTCTATAATCTATACTATTGTACCAATAACTTCAATAAATCTATATCAATAGGAGGTACCTATTTTGAATAGTGTTGTGTTATATAATATACATTTTCTAAAAGAATCAGATGAATAAATTGTATAACTTAATATTATTAAATGACCTCATTTTTTTTTTACGAAGAATATATAATTTATTCTCCTGAACAAAAAGCAAGGTAGATTCTATGAATTCGTACTAAATAACTTAAATAATGTCATCTTATAAAAGTTATATTTTACTAAAAATATATATTATTTAGTATTTACTACTGCTGCCCGCTGGATACTATTTAGTATTTTATAGTTTTTATATCAGCACTAGTTACTCGTAATTAGGATTTTTTAAAGAGGATGATGGAATTTTTATTATTAAAATGTTATTATGTTTATTGCATAGGTAGGTACCATGTAAATTGTATACATTATATATAATATATATCAATCCTTATAATATCCCCCTCTATTAATACGCCACTGTTGAGTACCTATAGAGTAAATATTCAATAAAAAAAGCATTTATTTCATTACATATCTTTAATTTAATTAAGCTGTTTAAACAAACAATATGCTTATAAATTATTGAACATTAAAATTCGTTATCGACGAAAATAAAATAATCATGCGTGAAAAAAATAATTGCTTTATATGGATTTGTATTTGGAGGACAACTGGATGTTATAAACTCATAGTCAACATCATCTTTTTTCCCTGATTTTCGATGACTTTGTAGCTCATAAAAACGTGAAAGTCATTCATTGTCAATTACTGTTGATTCTTGTCTATGAAATTACTGTAATATATTATGTAGGACGTATATGGGGAGGAGGTATATATGTGTATTATAGGTGGTATACGAGTTTATTTTCTTTTAAATAATCGAAGAACTGATCAAAATATCAAATTATTCACATTGGAAATTTCGATTTGTTTTCATATAGTTTTATATTATAATAACATGCATTTCATCACAAGCCGATTAGATAAAATTCCATTCTAATTGGTAAGTTGTTTATTATCTTATAGGTATAGTATATAGTACAAACATGTACAACATCAATATCGATCATTAGTGTGATAACCAACATTCTCCGTTTATGTTTTCCGACCTTTATAAAACGAAGAATAGAAATAATAAACATTTGTTATTTAATAACTTTGAAAATGTATCGTAAAATATATGTTTAAATATGGTATAACTTATAGAGTTCTTAAAATAATGAAATTTATATTTGTGGTAGATATCATATAACAAGAAAAATAAATATTTTATTTAAACCTTATAGTGTTTATTAATATATATTATTATTTAGTTGCTAAAAATGTAATTAATAATTATCAATTAAAAATAAATATTGGTGAACTTGAATAAAATGCATTTCTCTCGTTCAATTTGATTTGATACTTTTTATTTAACATTGGTTTCAAAAAAATGTAAACCAGATTTCACATAATGTATATTTTGGTATAGGTATTCAATACTTAATGATGTATATTATTATAATAATATTATATTCGATGTTATACCATTGTTATACATAAATCAATTAGTTATAATATTGCTAATAGATTTGTTATACTGCTGACATAAT
Organism: Macrosiphum euphorbiae; assembly: GCA_949089665.1. NCBI lineage: Eukaryota > Metazoa > Arthropoda > Insecta > Hemiptera > Aphididae > Macrosiphum > Macrosiphum euphorbiae. Next base: position 47,150,089 of record CARXXK010000001.1, on the reverse strand, counting down.
ATCCCATCAAAACTGTGTTATACTATATAGTCGATAATTTAATGACTGCAATTATAAGATGATCAGTTGAGCTTATAATAATTATTATCTTCAAGGCCGTACTTAGAACAAATTCCGGGGGGGGGGGGTATACAATTTACGTTAGGTTACGTAAATGGTAAATACAATTTCGGCGTGTGAGGTTTGAACCCTTAATCCCTCCCCTTCCCCAAAGGTTAAGATTTGACTTCATTTTATGTCTCAATTGCATTGCTTAATTTATTTTGTAACTAACTATTCGCAATAAAATCGTTTTAATTCGTGCCCATCAGTTAAATATCCTAAATAAAATTTTACCTATTGAGTAATGAGTATTGAATTATCTTAATGTATTTGAAACCGGTCTGCAATAGCTCGATCTCCATACAATATAATATTATGTGACGCCGTGACGGTTTATTATTAAAATATAGGTACGCATAATTAGAAAATTACACATACAAAATGAGTAAAGTTTCTGTGTAGTTAAAATTTTTTTATAGGCACAGTATGAATATACTGTCTGTGTTATAGAGGACAAATTGTCTTTTTTATTTTCAATCGCTTCGCAATCATAATGATTAATTTACGTTAATTATTACTAAGGACTTTAGAAATCCTAAATGTTTAAAAAAATTGTGTACTTCTTTAGTTAGATCAAACCTAGAATTTGGCTCTTTAATTTGGTCTAATAATTATTTAACTTACTCAAATGAGCTTAATAATATTCAGTATGAGTTTCTGAAAAGAGTTGCCTTTATTATTACTCATTGTACGATCTCCAGAGACTCTTTCCTTTTGGTTCAAGACTATAGGTATTGACTCTCTTAACATCAGGTGTGATTTAATAAATATATATGGTTTGTCTATAATATTTTAAATTATAATGTAAACTGTCCAGCTATTTTAAATTTAATTGGATTTATAATCCCTAGCAGGTATAAACGAAATTCTGATTTGTATACCTAATTTTAATATAAATAGTGGAAAAAATTCATTTTTTGAAGTGCCATTTTTAACGCCAACAGAATCTCCACAGTCTTAGATTATTTCGTTTTGTCTCTTCAAGTATTTAAAGCTAAAACTTTGTTATTTGTAAAACATAGTGCCCAATTATTTATTTTATAGTTTTGTTTTATAGACTAAAATTTTGACTTAGTATTTCTTTTGACTTTTATTATTATCACTTTTCCATTAGTTTTCATATTTTCCCAATTCATATGTACCTAATGTTTTTCTTTCTTTGTTAAAGGGATTTGGCCTAGCTGTGGATTTTATATAAATAAAATAAATAATACCTCGAAAATACAGAATAGATACACTAGGTACAGTACTATAGGACTTGCAAAAAAGTATCGTTTGATGATGTACCTTCGCTTCAGTATGTAGGTACACACGTGCGTTTATTATGTACACATCTCGAAAAATTCAGGTGCACACGATAAAATAATGTTTTAGTTAATAGTTAAGTATGTATAATACTATGTTGTGCGTGTATTTATTCACGTGGAACCTTGAAGACGCGCGTCTGCGTGCGTATATGTCATATAATGTATGTTATTATATACTCTAATTAATGGCTACTTGAAAATGATTGAAAGCGTGCTAATAACTGTTCGGGCGTGACGTTTAGAGATACGATGATTATTAGCAGCTGCAGTGTAGGACTTCTAGTTTTTAATGACAAATAGCGCGAACGCCCGGGCAACATAGCAGCAGTATAAACTTATTTATCGTCTATTTTAGGTACCTAACATAACATAACCTACCTGTATGGCATATACCTACCTATATTACATATCTGTAATATTCACGTGTATAATATTATGTGTGTTTTTGACTACATTTTTGACTACATTTCTGTGTATAATACCTATCCTGTTATTTATCGGTTTTGCGCAAAAACAAATTTCGATACCTATACTGACGCCAAAACACCTTTCGTCACGATATTTGTATTATATTATTATGTATAGGTACTATATAGTATAATATACTGCTGCTTGTTGCTACCGCTGCAGTGCATTGCTGTCTGTGCCTTATTAAAACATTCGACACACACGTGCAGTATGTTAATACTATTAGTTATTACATTGTATGTTGTAGATATGTTATGTTATGAATCCTCCTGAAAAATAATAACAATAATTATGTTATAATAGTACATACAATTGTAAACCCGTTTATGGATATATACGTATATAGTGTAATATTGCATATACATAATTTATAACCTCTAACCAAACCTCTAAATAATCTTTGAGATCGAGATCTCTATAATATGTATACGAAAGATTTTGTTTTCTCAGGTGTGACCGCGAGGTCACCGGCGATAGCGTTAAAAAATATCAAGCCCCTAGGTACCTGTATGTTTTTGTATTATTTTCCGCTTTTTATAACATTTTCAGTAGTTTTCGTTGCTGTGTGTATTGCAAACACCAATTATTATATAGGTAGGTACATCAATTATCCGACATGATAAGTTCTTGCAAAAATTACTCAACCTTCGCATGACGAAAACTCGTTGACATTCCAATTTTCATTAGTGAGTTATGTAAGCTTCCGTCTAATACATCAAATTTAATTCAAAGGAAAATATTGATCATTGATTAAATTATTTGAAATGAAAATGGCAGAAATAAAATATTTCTTCCTATGTACCATATACATGTTATCTACATAAGTCATCTATTATATGATGTTATTGAGACTATAAAAGGTATTTTTTGAATAGAAAATGTTTTGAAATTCAAGTGTAATTTTCGTTTTACTGTTATATTATAATATACAGACAGAAATCTTGAATCAAAACTAAGTTACATGCTATTTTAGTTTTACGTGATCATAAAAATTTATAACCCTCCCATAATAAATTAGTTTTAATACATTCCACCCACTCAATAATATTTACTAATATTATTAAATTGAGTGTTAATCATTATTTATTATTTTTTATTAAGTTACGAAATACTTTTTATTACCGTTTTTAATTTATGTTATTATTATTATAATTATACTGTATAGTGTTCGACTCGTTCACATATGATATTATCATGTAAACAAATTGTTCTGCAGAACATAATTAGCCAATAAGAAATACAATTATTATTTTAGTTTTATATTTCGCATAGCATTTTGATAAAAAAAGGAAACTAGTTTATGAAAAAAAAAAATTGTCCTAGTAACTTTACAGTCATAATTTCTTAGGAAATAAATGTGATTTAACTTTTTAATTCATAATTTTAAATACTTATGAATCTTTCTACATTATCTGTGTTTATGGCATAAAAGAATTCAGAATTAAATGCGTAGGAAATTATATCTTATAATATATTTATTGTCCTGAATATATATAATAATAACCGTTTATTCTACGCTGTACCTATATGGTGGCTATGTGTTGCCTACTACCGGCAGAGGCCTCGCTATATATAAGGTGTATCATATACAATTTATAATAACCTGTTAATGGTTGTACTATTTTATATGTTTGCAAAACGCCTAACCGTAGAAGATTAAAGACGCAATAGCGAGAATTGTAATAATAACCTATATTTGAATATGACGTGTACCACCTACATGCAGGATATGGATTGGATACGATAATATCTATACTCCGATCGAAGCGTGCTTCACAATATTCCTATAATATCCAAGGCCAGTGAGGAATTGTTACTTAATGACGATCGGTAAAGGGATAGTGAGCCCGGGGGAGGGTTGCTGCTTGATAGCGATAAAAGTGGACGATGAGGAAGTGTATGGTAGGTGTACGCACAGTAGCTCGCGGTATTTTGTATAATCGATACGTTCGGGATGCGGGTCATTCATGCGTCGTCGCATCTTCTGAACCGCCACCGTTATATTATAATATACACACGCGTGGACGTATATATGTGCAAGTGCGCGTATTATATATACATAATAATATATAATATGTTGATATTTGCTTTATACAGGGTGTTGTGTTCATATCCGATAGTAAAATAGGCCTTATTATTTCTAAGAAAAAAATTAAGTTTAACTATATATACTTAGGTAGGAATAGATATTAGTGTAGGTACCTATTGTCCTATTATACTAATATTGTTATCAAGTATTCGTTGAAGCAATTTGCCATACATAATTAATTGTTAAAGTTTGTTTAACATTAAAAAATACATTTTACGAATATAATGTACTTAAAACAATTTATAACTTTGAACTTTTCAAACATAGATATTATGTTTTTGAGCTTGGTGTGACTTTTTTTTTCTAACCGATTTTTGTAACGTTTTATCAAATATGTTGTTTTGTAGTGACTTCAAATTATGCAAACAAAATATTAATTTTAATAACATTCATACTTTTTGATATTTGATTGAATGTTTACTTTTAAAATAATCCTGTCTACCTACAGGTACAGGGTAATTCTTTTATCTTGAATTTGGTAATATGTATATTAAAATCATTAGTCACAAGGTCATTTGGGGTAACAGTGACGTGGTTTTGCAAAATCTCAGTTTAATGGAACCATCTCACTGTATTCTTACGTGGAACATAGTTTTTTATCATCCATTAATGAACATATCAGGAATTCAAATTTGTATTCAAAAATGTGTTCTGATAATTTTTTAGTTGAAAAAGAATTATTCAAAAAAAAAAAAGTGTCGCCCTTTCCCTGCTACTGGGGTAAGTGCAAAACCTGTACTTTTAATGCAGTTGTATACAAGCTATTCCTTGACCGGGGCAAGTGCCATAAACTAATGAAAATCTTCAAAGAAATTCCGTTGAAAGAATTCAATTATTTAATTTTATCAAGATTTGACAGACCATCAGTTTTTTTTAATTTATAGTTAGTACATATTAGTTTTTTTTTAAGTTTTGGTTGATATAATTTGACACATATTCAAAGTTTAATTGTCAACTATTTACATATTTAATAATGAATATTTGTAACTCATAAATATTTTAGTCACAAACAATGTTGATAAAATCGTTTTAACTATTTAACAAAATAAGGCATGTGTCACTTTCCCCATAGAACATGTCGCACATTCCCCGTGTGGAACTTTACACGGGGGAAGTGCATAATCGGCTAATACTCATTTGTATCATACAATTAGCTTAATTCATAAATAAATATAAAATAACATTTATGTACCTAATTTGAAATTATTTTGAGCAATTTAGGTGGGTTAACTAGACCGTTGAATTATTGTCGATTTAAAAAAATAAGAGTATAAATAACTGATTAGCTTTTTGAATAGTGATAACTGCTATGTTTGATATCCTAAAGTGTAACCAACATTATACAACATTCGATTACAATTAAACTTCGGAATCTTCATGAAATCAACTTTAAAATTGAAAGATTGTATTTTTTATAGCCCGATTAGGCAGTAGCCCCGTTAGGCTCTTACCCCACCTGACCTATTTTGATTAATTTATTTTTTTTTTACTTTTAACTTTTAAGTTGTTTAGTCTATTATATTTGTAAATACAAATTTAAATACGTTATCTTCTGTGAAAATTTTTTTTCTTAGAATACTAGTATAACTTCTATTAATAATTAGGGAACGGATTTGAATGCTCTAAAAAACAAGAAAAATACGGTTTCATGCACTCAACAGAATTTTTTTTTAAAAATGCACTAAAAAAATGTTCTTAAAATTATTTTTAATATAAAAAAAAATTGTTTAATTATATTTATATAAATTCTTATTCTTAGGTATTAATTATTCGTATAATTTTCATTATCTTCTAGTTCTCCTATCTATTCTTTTTACCCTGAAAATTATTTCCAAAAAAATGAATATACAATTTAGATAGGTACATTCCTTATACTTTTACCTTGTGTTTCATAATAGTCTTTCATATTATTCTTTAAGAATGAATGTTAACTAAATTTTTATTGATTTTTATCCATTCCTATATAAAAATGTCTTAAAAACATAAAAATCCACTAAAAATTCAAAAAACGCAAAGTAAAAGTTACATTTTTTAATTCCTCGATGTATAAAATTAACTTTGTGCTTGGAAAGTAATTTTTTCGGACATTCTGAAAAAAATGCAATTTGCATTCAAATCCGTTCCTTATTACCTAATAACTAATTTATAATATGACATAATGTTTTTTGGTAAAAAAGTACCTTTGGTATACTGAATAAAGTTTGATTTCCGTACGTTTTAAATAGGATTTATTAAAATATAACTTAGAGCGTTGGCCTTTTATTTAGTTTTTATAATACTGTTGAAAAACTATCGATTTAAACACTCTTCTTACTTAGTTTTTACGACTGCGTTTTACCAATTGCCAACTACAAGGGTTCATACATTTCGATTTAGAAACAAATCGATTTGTATTGAGGATTGCAGCAAAAACTAAAAATCGATTCATCGTATAGATACTTAATGTATGAAACGCGTAGGGACATGGCGTCGGGTCATATTATAATATTCTATGTTTGCGTATTTAGTACTAACCTTGCAAAATGTAAAACAATATACCACAGTGTAATGTTATATAGGTACCTACTTGAAAATGTTTTATCTAATCGATAAATGAAGATATATATATTTTTTTAATTTATCGTTTATCGCAGGAGTGTATAGTTATAGGTGTACACAATATTATATAGTAATATCGCCATGTTGTTATTTTTATAAAAATAGGGCTTTTAAATGGTTCAAGACGGCATTCAAGTATGCTTCACTAACAAATAAGTAATAACATAATGCTATGGGTTTAATACTAGTAGAAAGTACGTATTGTACTTGTTCATGGTATATCTAAAATAATTAAATAAAAGGTGTAAATACTAAATATACGATTTGTTTGAGAAAAAGCCGCGGAAGTCGCTCTGCCGTATATAAGGCTCTGACTTCCGAGTGTAGGTACCACTTCATTGAGTAGGTCACTGCCATTTGAATTTATTAATAGCTGATCATTATGCATCCGAAAAACGCCTCGTTTTTTTAATGTTATATTACAATGTTTGTTTGTATTAGTAATATGGTAAGTTGAACGAATTTTTGTCAACAAAATCTTATGGGTAAAAACTATAATAAGGTATATTATAATATTATAATTTTATTGTTAGTAAAATCGATAACAATGTAGGTACAGTATAGAACTAATGAGCTAATTCTTATTTTTTATTCTGTTGTGTTATTAATTTAGTATGATTGATATTTTCAATAATATTTTGTTTAAGTCTTATTCTTATAGTTGTTTATGGCTTATGAATATTATTTATTATTTAACATCCAATGGGTACTTGAATTAATTCAATTGATATGTTATAATAGGTATTATAATTATGTTATCGATACGGAAATTGATTACATTCATATCGAATTCTACACTCCCGTTTGAACGTTAAAATGTCGTGTTAAAACGCAATAATAATATACTATTATGCATAACTATTTAAATTAACAGGAAATATAATGATATTGTCAAATTATACGTTTGATGCATAAATGATGTTTAAACTTAACTACGAATAAGTGTGGTAGTATTCTTATAGATATATTTCTTTTGTCTTTTAATAAATTATAATTTTAAACAGACAATTCATTCGAAAATAAACCTAATAATTTATTATAAAGAAAATACGATGCTATATAAATTATAAGAACACTTTTTACTACCTTTGTTTATATAGGTACCTAGGTATAATATGAGCAATGAGCACATTGTTATGTGTAAGATCTGAATGAAAGAAGTATATTATGATTCGCAGCTTTTAATAAATTATATCTAAGATGATTTGTAAAGTAAACTTTATTCTTCCATAGCTCTGGAAGAATTTTTGTTCACAATTATTGCGTTTTATTGTCATACTATAAATAATACCTACCTATTATAGTAAATAGTTAACACCACACAGCTAGCTAGCATAGGTACCATGATAGAAATCTGTAACAGCCCATCTTTGTATAATACCCATATGGCCGTATTTATAATATAATGTTTTGAACTTTTTTAATTAACTGGGTGACTTTTTGCGATGTTCTATTTTCAATTGCAATCATTTTATTAGGTGTGTAAGTTTATTAATGTATAAAGCGTAAATACGTGGTACATATTATCGTCTATATTATATTACTATATAATTATTAATTATAAATTTTATTTATTTAAGTGTATGCTCATAATAATTAACCATTATTCGTGAAAAATGTTACCAAATCGAGTACCTAATATTCTTGCGTCGTAGCGCACAATATACTTATTAATAAATATTTAAGTCGACTACCTTAATAGTATATATAAGTACTACACTACCCTTTGTATTTTTTTGTGTGAAGACTAAAATGTATACTTGTTTTTGTCGATGTATTCAAATTTCGATTATAATATTCATAATATTAATTCATTTCTGATTTTTCCTCATAGAATATGAAATGTAGTAATGCTAATTATTAGTTATTAATGTAGGTGAATGAAACTAGCTATAGTGTTTTATGAATTCATTTTTAACTTTATTTACTTATTTATTTGGTGTACCTATAAAACACATTTTAGAAGATTCAATTTTAAAAATGAATAACCTATACTAAGCTGATCCGTAATATAAAGTGGTTAGACCAGTACAAAAATAAACTTCCATAAATGGTTACCAAAATGAAACTTTTATCCAATTTATTATTTACTTCACCTTGATAACAAAACAATTAATAACTAACTATAATAATATGAAAAGTTGCGTGTTAGTAGAAGTACAATTTACTGCAGTTAAATTAAACTGTATACATTTTTATGACATGGCTATTGATATTACATAAAACGTTTATAGTTATTACTTTTTTGATTTGTGTAATTGTATTCAAATATAATTAAACCAATCAATTTACAATAATGATAGTACTGAATTTTAAGAAATAATATTATATAATATCATTCATTAAATAATACACAACTGACATACTACCAATATGACGTTTCTATAGGATTTATCGCTTGAAAATTAGAAGTGAAGGGCTTTGCTCTATTTACCTACCTACCCTTCAACCGTTCATCAATATAAACTACATAACGTTAACAAATAACATGTGTTATAGCTCTTTACAAGATTATTACATTATGTTCTTAACTCTTAAGGGTAGATACTAATTAACTGCATTTATTAATTACATGTAAATCGATAAATTAAAACAAGATAATAACTGGATCCGTATCCATGATTATTGTATTTTAAAGTAAGTTGGTATACCGTATATAGATTAAATATTGTACATTCGGTATAGGTAGTTGTACTATTGTGAAGATGTGTAATTATGCGTATTTGCAGTATTTCATCTGTGACAGAGCATAATATTATACCGATAAATTTATAAACTTTACTCGTGTAGGATTGAAATTAAAGTTCTAACGCTGTTGTTTTCAAAGTGCATAATATTATATATTCATGTTTATTGGGAGCCTCAGTAGTTAGTATTTCCTGTGTTCTCTATACATGCACAGTAAACATCACAGTGTTCCGGCACTGCAGATTCGGCCGGATGCCATATTATTCGCATCGACGCAACAATGGGCGTTTTCACGACGTTCATTGTTTTTCGATAACTCGGTGTAATTAATCAGTGCCGTGTTTAGCTATAGAGGTTGGCGACATGGGCGATCGCCAAAGGCGCAGAAATTATTAGGACACAAAACCCATCCACGATATTTATAATTTATTCATACAAAATTGCAAGTAAAGCATTTGTTTTTAGAATCGTTTTAATGCGAAACGCGTAAATGCGTTTAACAGCAGATTGTACTTAGATATACTGTCATAAAGAGTGCAATATTATATATACATTATGTTATACGCATAACACTGCTCTGAACTGTATTAGTGATGGATACTCGAAATTTCGACTTTGCTACTTAACCTATTAAGGGAAAGTTAAAGCATAACAAGTAGTCGCTCCCTTTATGCCTGACGGCTCCTGTCAAAGAACCCCCGAGAAGTATAAATAGTCTACCTATAGGAGAGGAAAATAGTAATTTAATGAAAGAGCGCCTATCACTAACACGCAGTCCACAGCGTAGTGTTATGCGTTGAGCGCAATACTTACTATTTAATTAACATATAGGTACAGCTGCTAACACTTCTACAATAATGTCTTCCGAAAAACTATTTTTATACCATAATTTAAGGCATACAAATTATTTGTTTTAAAAAAAACCGCAAGGGTGTAGTTGGGCCATTAAACTGCATTGTATAGCCAGTGAAAGTGGTACTTATTATTGAACAATTAAAAGTAAGCACGTACCTATGAATTATTTCGTTGGAGAGGCAGACCTCCTAGACTACATACAACGTATTGACAAACACAGGTAACACAGAGTGTGCAAAATTTTGTTTTTTTGCCAGAGGCGCAATGATAAAGGGTTGCTACGGCACTGTGATTAATTAATATATTGTTCCGCACGTATATCAATGAATTACATTTTGAACTCGAGTCGATATGCAACGGTGCTGTAAAATATATGAGTATCTTAAGTACATCCTGTATCAGTGTTCATGATGCTGCAGCAGCCTGTCAGCTTCATCAGTAACAGAAGGTGTTGTGGTGTTGATTGTTGACATTTATCCGTTTAAATACATATATCTTAAAAATCCGCTTAAAAACTTCCACAGCGGTTATTGACCTACTAATAACAGCTGCCTACGATACAGTATGGAAAAAAGCTTTTTGGATAACTCCATGAAATTTTTCTGAAAAACATACTTTGTAACCACTTGCGCCATAATAGCGTCCACCTCAACAACGATAAAAAAAAAGTAAGAAAAAAACATAATATGGTCCAAATTAAATTCCTTAACGTCCGTTTTTGCCGCGTTACATTGCTCAACCACTCTACACTATCGATATACTCAGTAATGTTACTTAAGTATTCGTAAACCCGGATGATATCCGTATCGCATGTAGGAAAATATTTTTGATGCTTTAAAATGTGTTTCACTCTAATTTCCAAACTTTATAGATAAATACTTCAAACAGCGGAGACTTACATCAAATTCCAGCAAAACTGAAACTACAGCTAGTATTTCAACTAAATAGCAATATGTACAATTTCAGCTTAGAAATAATAGTCCCTGAACACGGCATAAAGCATGGTCTTTGCCCAAAGTACTGCCTTAAGTGTTACGCTCTTGTTTAAAAACTATTTAACTAATGTTACGGTAATATGATCGACTCCCGCAACAATAATGTTCAAAAACATATAGCGACGCAGATTGCAGTGCTGACTTCTCAACACTTACAACTTCTGTTATTGCTATAGTGGATTTAGTCGCCGAATATTGTGATTAAGTTTGATTAAATAATTAGCTAACGTCAAAAAAGAGAAAGATATGCTATATAGTCTCAATCAAAGCACGCGCATCGTTACAGAAACAATTAAATCTACCCTTATAAAATGGTTATTCATCCCTCAGCTCTAACCACCTCAGCTCTAACCCCGATTTAAGATAGTATATAGTTGCCCAACGACCCATTAGAAAAATGTTATTACATGGCATAGGATTTAAATCCAAAAGTCACGTGCTTTGCGACTGTTTTCGCATATAGCGCTCATATCGGTTAAAATAAAAACTAAAAAAATTTTTTATGTTATACCTACCTATATAAATAGTATACAAATATGTATAATGATCGTATTATATTATGAATTAATCAACATTTAAATCCTATGCCGTCTTATCGTAGCTCATTGGGCAACAATAATATTTTAAATCGTGGCTCTATCATAACCCCTTCGCAGCTTTAGCACAAAAAGGCGTTGCTCAAATAATGGACTAAATGCAAAATGACTCCAGTTTATCGATCTATGATTACTCCAAATTTAGTTGTTGGGTTGGGTTGTAATTTACTTATCTCGCCCCCCTCCCCTGGAAACCTCTGTTTCGTTTAACAACGATAGCTATAGGTACTACAATGTGCTAGTAACTGGAAAAACATTTGGAACCTTCACGCTAGCGCCTTTATATACTCCATTTAAAAACCCTGTGAGTATAGGAGTGTCTATAGATTCAGGTTAAAATCTCCCCGGAAAGAACGATCAACTTAAAACCGTGGATTTGCATGGGTTTATATAGGAAATATGGAAATCTCATTTAATTGGATATTGTTCCTAATCCGCCCTGTGACAGAGATCGCCTTATTCAGAGCTTAGCACACATTTTATAAAACTAATCTAAAAGAAAGTGTATTAGAAACACTTGAACAGGTCCAAAATTTGACTCTTAAAGCAACCGAGAATGGCTAAGAAATATTGAAATGTATTAATCTATAATTTATATCTTATACCCATGTTTATTTACTGTGTTAATGGTTTTAAAATGCATCATTTATTATCCACTATCATTGTTGTTATGCTTATGATTGTTTACGTCAATTTAATATTGTATATTATATAATGTTCTGATGTTCATTTAAATTTTAATGTTTATTTGCCGTCCGAATAAACAAGTAGAATGGTAGTGATGAATACCACTTAAATTTGTGGTGCACTATAATATTTCACTTGTGGTTCATATATACTTAATACTTTATTCGCTTTTAAATAATTAACTATTGGTTTAATGGTTCAGTATTCTATACTTATTACTAAAGACCGGATTTATATTCTCTTAAAATACCCAAGATGTGATGCTAATATTCTCTAAAAAACCTTCAAATATTCTCATTATATTTTCTCAAAAATTTTAAAAATATGCAAAAATAATCAAAAAACATCATTATATGCTTTAATATGCATTTATTTTTTAAAATTTTATTAAGAGTTGCGTATTATACCTAATGGAATAGCATTGCACTTTAGCAAGAGTAAGAAGTTGGAATATAATATAAATATAACAGTATAGGTAATATTAAAACACAATAACAAAATTTTGATATTTGAATAATTGATAAACTTATAAGTTGATCTTATCAGTAGATATACATAGATAAACCTTGATAATACTGCGTGTTTTATTTTCATCAAAATGAAAAAAAAAAAAATAAATTGTAAATGGTCAAAAAAATTTTTTCAGAGTACCGTAATATTAAAATTAATAATATAAATACAAATTTTTGCTCACAATTTACGAAATATTCCAAAATATGCTAAATGGGTTAAATATTCTCCAACCCATGAAATATTCTCAAATATGCAAAAAAAACTTTTTTCTACGCATTCAGAATTGAACGAATCGTCCACATTTTTTACTCTCATAAGACTGCATGGACCCAGTAACGATATGTAAAAACATATAAATCCGGTCTTTACTTATTACCTACCTGCAGGTTATATTGAAATTCTTATAAAACTATTTTGTCTTTTAAGTTATAAATAATAATTTTTAAAATCAACAAAATAATAAGTTATTTGTACCTACGCTGCGTTGGATATTTATTATAAGGATAATATTATCATTTTTTTTATAATGAAATATTATTAACTATATACGTATATATAATACATTTAATAACTATAAATTATTATCATTAATTACAATTTTATTAATTTTTAGATAAAGCGAAGAAAAGGTATGGAAATCTGTGCGAAGTCAGGGACGGTGGTTCGAACAGCGAAGTGTTGGTAGTTATGTTGGAGAGATCTCCTGGTTCCGGTCTAGGTCTTAGTTTGTCCGGTCATAAGGACCGAACAAAAATGGCGGTCATGGTTTGCGGATTGAATCCCAACGGTCCGGCCGCGAAGTCCGGATGTTTACGGGTCGGCGACGAAATTTTAGAGGTACGTATCCTACATCGTAATAAAAGATTAATGGAATCACTGTATAAATGTGCTGCCTCCTATTTAAAGGACATCCCTCGGGAAATTTAACGAACATTTTTTAACGTCGTAAACTTAATACTTATAAAATCGATCTCTATACCCAAATACGCCACGCATTCGGATATGGATATCATGTATATATTATATACAACTTACATTTTTAAAATTTTCTTTCTTAAAATCGATTGGAATTCTAAGATTGAAACATAATGAACTTAATCTGCGTAGTGTCTTGATACATACATCGTTATAGTTACCTAGATATATACCACAAATTAATTAATAACTATTCTATACAATTAATATTGTAATTGAAGGGTCTTAGCGATAGTAATATTAAATTAATACCAAAGACTTTTGCCATTATAACTTTCATATACATATTTATTTAATAATAAAAATGTATAATATTGATAAAGACTACAACAGAATTACATAATTTGCTCTGTTATAAAATATAGAAATATGGAATACAAAGAAAATATTATAATAGTTTTACTTATTTTATAAATGCGAAAATGTATTATCTAATTAAACTTTTTGGTAGTCTATTCTTTTGCATAAGTTAGGCAACATAATGACTGAATAGCTATACCTAAATAATATAGTAATTATGTAAGGTTAAATATCTATAACACGCACGACAGGTTGTCACAAGGGAGTATAAGAGAACGGCATTCCTGAGCTCATTATGGTTTTAAAATAATGTCTTTATAATTGGTATAAATTTACGAGTGGAAGAATATAAAAAGCACTAGATGGTCAAAACATTTTGAAAATGTTATTTATATGTATAGTATCGCTCAATAAAAGAGTGTAAGTACATTTGTTAACATAAAAGCATAATAATATTCTAAAAGTTTGTTCTAGTAGGTATAGATTTAAATATATTACATACGTGTTATATTTATTTCTATTCACAGTAAAACTGTATGTATTTAGTCTGACGTAGTCCTTCATATTATAGTATTATACTACCTATATAATATTATAATATACTAGGTATTTTTGAACAGTACAATGTAATATACATCAATAATGGGTGAAAGATAAAATAAAAAAATATACATTAATCACACCATATTTATTTCGGGTAGTACTCGATCTTTATAACCTTCTTAGTTTAAAATATTTTTATTGGTAACAATGTAACGTACTGTTGCAGCAGAAAAAAAAATGCCCCATTCTCCATGACCGTATTTTATACAATGTAATAAATAAATCCATGATAAATATAGGTAATATAATATATGCATACAAAAAATACATTTATGAATGGCTTTTTCAATAACAATAGCGCCGTAACGCCGTAGCCGCGTCGTAACGTATATTTGTATGTATATGTATATAATATAGGATATCCTGTGCATGCGTATATACGCATAATATTATATAAATATATCGTCCTCCCATCGTTTATCATATACATTGTATATATATATTTATAGATTATGATGCATGTACTTGCAGTATGTATATATATTTATACACAATATTATATTATGTGCAGGGTAACTCGAAAATCCTAAGGCCAAATTGAAATCTGATACGGTCTGCTATGATATGATAACGTCTCGTCTCCTCGTCGTCGGTATAAAATATAATAATAATATACGCGTACAGCGATTGGACCTTTGTCGCCTCCACACCTCGCGTATATAACTCTGTCGTCGTGATATACCCGCGAGCATAAATCATACCCGTTATAGTCGTTAAACCTATAACTCAATGGGTGGTTACGTTTGTATATAGAATTGTATGTGCTCGCACGGCCGGGATGTACATATACAGTATACACTTAAGTAAACTTATACCGCAACGGCGGTCGGTGTTTGTTCTGTATTATATTACCCATATACTCCGTGGACCAATCGGCGGGATACCTGCATAACTCAATAACAAAAAGTCGTATAGTCGCCTGCGTTCGCTCGTCGAAAGTCGCAACCGAAATCGCCTTAAAAATGCGCCCATGGTTGTTTTATATCATCTAGACTTTTACTGCTGTTCGACCCGGGCCCAGGCGCCCAGCAGACCCTGTACAGAACACCCATATTATATACAACACCTTCGTGCACATACGGTTTATTATACATTTATACGTATCTACAGTTTACAAACTACCTTTATGACCTATATGTATAGTATCTACGTGTGTGTGTGTCGTCCGATACTCCGATCCTATTTCTTTCGTAATTCACATAATATTTATTTGACCATTTGAGTTTTAATTTTGTTAAAAATAAAAAACTATCCAGTTGTTAGAACGCCATATCATTTGTACCTACAGAGTTGTTATTTGCATGTCTCTGCCACGACTGTTATAGGACTCTAGCTGTTAATATAAATATAAAATAACTATAATATAATATATATACATACGCCCTCTGTCCTTTTAACAACGAACACTCATTATTTCGTTCACTTTTTTTTACTTCTTTAGACATTTTCGTATCAGAAAATGTAAGATATATAATATATTTCTAACACTTTTATACTACCTGTATATTTCTATCCCCTATTTCTGTCGATAAACCAACCATCCACTTTTTATTTTATGAGTCTTGTGTATAAGTGCTAATTCAGTCACGTTAGTATTTAGTATAATATTTATACATTTTATGTTGGCAAATAATATTTTTTATAAAAAATAACACTTTAGCTGTGTTTGCATAATCTTACAACAAAATTCAAATTAAAAACTATTGATTTAAATAATATATCATAAATATCAATTATCATACTAGAACTGGATTGTTTAATGTAGACTGTATCTATATAATATTATTGATTTAGTTGAATATTATATTAAACGAAGTACATAATTAGTTAATTAAAAAATTCAAACTATGCGATTTCATAGTTCTCTTTTGCAGCATTGCAATACGTATCGTATTTTACTTTGGGTAAAGGTTATGCAATTCTGTGAGATTATGGGTTTAGGCAGACTTTCATTTGGCGTGTTGAAATTCAAACTATCCTGCCGGTTTTAGACTTATATATTAAAAGAACACGCCCTGTTTTTATTTCGAACACAAAATTACTTTTTTTTTCTTCGATTCCTCTACGTGTGTTTGGTAACGCAAAATAATAGTTAGGTATATAGTTTTATATTATATTTATTATATATACAGCTGATGTGCACAATAAGTAAAATACAAATCGCTGACAGAAACCATTATCTGCACCACACATATTATACTATATAGGTATAGGTATTACTTTTTCCAACCAAAATCGAAACTACAATAAATTTATTGAACAATAACAACACGTAGCTGTGCTGTTATAGGCTATATGCAGTACCAATATAAATATATGCATACCTACGTTTACATCATGACGTGTTTGTATGCACGAAAAAGTTCTATCGTACGTGTATATTATAATATAGCCACGTTCACCATATAGCTACCCTTTAGCACGCTCATAACTTATTCATGGACACACAACTCCCCCAAGGCTTTGATATTCATCCGGTGGCGAGGGATACAGGTGCAGGCAGGACAGAGTATATAAATGGGAAATGGGTTTAATTTAAAATGCATCACGTTATATTGGCTCAGAGCCTTCCTTGACTCGGAATCGTCGGATAGAGGGAGGGGTGGATTTTTATTTGTTGAAACAGTGAAACCAATTTTATATGTTTATAGTCTCTTATGTCATTTGTTTTAAACGGATCTTGGATACGACTGTATGAGTGATGTATATAATATATTTTAATGGCTGTATATACCAAATACCAATATACATATAATAGAGTATTATACCCTACATTATAATAATATATATTTTTACTGCGCTCGTAAAATATAAATATAATAATAGGAGAAGAGTCGTCTGCTAAAGTTTGTTCACTGTTGTGATACTGAAATGTATAATATATGAACATTTGTTGATGAAAATGACTTTTTTTTGTCATAAAAAAAGGGTCCGGAAAAAAGCTGACATACGCAGCCGTGATGTGTAGGGAGCGATTTTGCAAGTTATGGTATGTACCTACAAATGGAAGTGGGAGTGGATTCAGAGTTCAGACAGAAACGGTTGACCTATATTTGGTTTTCCCGTAGGCCAAAAGGTCAAAGGTATATAATATGATTTTTCACTATTGTACCTATAAATCATGTTTCTTTTATGAAAACGCATTTAAATATAACAGAATTAATTACCTATGTATAATATTTGATATTGTAGGTATACGTGTTCTATATAATATTATGCATTTTTATAAAATATAAAATATTTTTTTTTTAGGATGTCTTATATTCATCGCATTATAGTATTATTATTACCTACTACTTACTCTAATTTTATACACGGTTAATATTTCAAATTATAAACATCACGTAATTACATTATTTCTTTGTTGGTTGGATTATATTTTATATTAAATTGACGTGGATATACATATATATACTATATGAGGAAATAACATAGGTACATGGGACGATTTTTAATTTTACATACTTTGGTAACTTTTAAATATGTCTTCTAAAACCACGTATATTTTGTATACAATTTCATTATAGGTATACTACCACTTGCTAAGTATAATATACCAGAAATTAATGGCAGTATAACATTGCATACTATTATTGGTATACCTTTAAAGTAAATGTAAATGTATGAATTGGTACAAACTTCAGCAGTAATTAAGAAGAAATATAATTTCTATAAAATGAATACAAATTTGAATAGTTATCTATTAAGTTTTAGTTTGAAACTAGGAACGTTGGTAATTTAAAACATTTTTTAACGTCTAGCTACGTTTTTTCACTTTTATTATTGAATGACAAATATACAGGATAATTCACTGAACACAAAAAACAAGAAAATTTAATCTAGACAATTGGTGTGTTTTGAAAAAAAAAAAAACAATTCGCTTTGAAGTTCTATTATAACACTATTTTTTATAGTGTATATTAAACCTATTTCGGAGTAGTGTTACACAATTTCACAGTGTATTCCTTGCCACTTCACACCCCTTATCATTCTTTAAATGCTTTTTTTTTTTTTTAAAAAAAAACGATTACTAATAAATGGTTTATGTACAAATATTCAATTTAATTATTGACATTTTGATAAAATATTATTATAATTCATAATATCAAATACGGGTGGTTTGCATTTAAAAAATAGTGCAAAGTCATCATGATTTCAAACAATAAAAGATTCGATTTTTTAAAAATATATATAATAGTTATTATAGTTTATTAATACTGTAAAAGTACTTAAAATGAATAACATTATTTTTAAATTAAAAAAACAGACTGGAGTAATGGGTTTCGTGCGCGCTCTGTATATGTACATATTAAACAAATAAATAAAATATATAAATTATAAACATTTTAAACAGATAATTTATATTATATCTACTGTATTATAATTACTACTTATTATATCAACTATTGCTTAGATTATTGCATTAATTTCATTTTAACTATTTCAGTTTCCAATCACATTATTAAAATAATTATAAACACAATTCACATTTTAAAAAAAATCGGACAATTTAGATAACAATTCACTAGCCAATATTGAAAATATGTACCTACTACTGGTACTTAATTAATAAATAATTACCCACGGCTGTATAGGATTAATTATCATTGTTAATTAACCTATATTATATTATCTGCAAACCGTAAAAATATTAAAAAATTCAAAGTTAAATAATTTAAAAGCTTATATTTTCTAATGTTCAAAATTAGTTACGTCTTAAAATATGTTGGTGAATTGTATAATATATATTATATTTAAAATTTAAGAAACCTTGACATATTACGTATAAGATACTTACGTTGATTACGATTTACAAGACTATTGTATTAGTTATTTTTTATTATTTAGTACAAATCAAATGATTTATGCATAAATTATCTGTTCATTAATTTTCATTTGTGTGTAAAATACTAAAAACATAAGAATAATATTGCTCTTTTTACTTTTTAAATTCGAGTTGATAATAAAACAATTTAGACTTTACTATACGTATTAGAGTATTACATATACTACCACTCAATAACACTTTAGGAGTGAGTTATAAGATTTCTTATAATGATTTTTTTTGTGTTTGTACATAATATACCTATTAAATATATTATATATAATATATAAACATAAAATGAATCATCTATAAAATTTGACCTTGAACATCATATCGTATAAGTCCCGCCTGTGTACTTTTTTAAAAATGATAGGTGCCTGATGATGGTTTAGATATATATGTCTCTATAGATGATGATTAAAGTTTATTGGATTCACAGATAACAGTTTTGGAGTATATTTTACTTTATTAGACTAATTGGAAACAATTATAGATCTTGTTAAGCTTAATGAATTATTATAGTAGACTAGGTTTTAGGTACCAGGGTACCTACTTTTCTTGAACCTAATATTTTTCTTTGTTATTAGTTTATTGCTTATTAATTATTATTATAATTTATATACGTTCAGAATGGTGACTAATTAATATTTACGTTACTCTTACAGTCTTACTTCGTAATATCCTTACATAGAAGTAAAAAAATCAAATCAAAGATATTTTAGCAGGTACTGTTTTAACGGAGTTCTATTTTTCAATATTGTTGTTAAATGTATAATAATAATAAACCATAACCGGTGCATTATCTTCGTCAATCTGACCTGACCGTGCCAATGTTGTTCAATATTATTTCCTGTATTACTATCCAGATTTTTAAATTAATTGTATTTCCTAATTTTAACAAATTATGTCATCACTCCATGTGTCATTTATCCATTTAAACCCAGATAAACGTAGATAATTATAACAAATTATTATATTCATCAAATGTAGGTATGCGTTCTACATAATATTGTTTAAATTTTAATAATTACGTAATAGTAAATACACAATAAGCATAAGTAATAATCTATGAATTATATTATGAGATTATTTCTGCAATCTTCGTGCTATAATGCATTAGAAATATAAATAAAATAACATTAAATAGTATTAAAAATAATAAGTACCTACCTACTACATTTATATTTTATTTCCACGTTTAAAATTGTATTAACTACAATACAATTCTATATCAACCATTGAACTATCAATTAATATGAATCTTTTTTATATTTTTAACTATATATAGGTAGGTACTAGGTACCCTCCAAATATAGAGGGACTATTTCTTGCATATGTAAGTGCGCTTATTAAAGAATTACAATAATTGATATATTTTTTTTTTATTTAAGTTGATTTTTAACAGCGGTAACATTGTCTATTGTCTTATTAATTGATATCCATTTTGTGAAAAGTCAAAATTTTTCAAAAACTATTACCTTGCCCGGATTAAAGCAAAAGCAGAAATGTGGTTTACCACAAATTTAAAAGCACCATAAACACTATTATTATTTTTTAAATAATATTTTCAAAATATCTTTCATTTTTTTAGATTACAATATCTATTTCTATAACCATGTAGTTATTGTACTTGTTGTTTATTTAAAATTTCTTACGTTATTCGGAGATTTTGTACCAGATTACGATTTTACGTGTATAGGTATATAATATACATGATGATATATGTATAGGTACCTAATTAATTATTACCTATCAATAAAAGATTCAAAAAGTGTTAGGTTTTTAAAGATAATTTTTGGTTTGCTCGCATATATGAATCAATATAAGTAATGATCATTACCTATATTATAATAATAGTGCGTAGTACTGTAGTGCTATAATATAGTATAAATAGTATAAATAGGTAGTATAATACATGGGAAACGGACATTTGACAGTCGACAATTGGCCATATACATTTGGCAGAACAATTGACATCTGTACAATGGACATTCGACACCAAAAATTATGTGTAAAAAAACAAATAAGTTTTTAAGATACTTTGAAATTATTTGTAATATTGTCTTTCATAAAACACAAAGCACGCTCAATTTCTACTTGACAACTGTCGGTATTATGCGAATATTTTTAAATGCATATTACTATATTCTAAAATTCATTTGTGCTCTGTAATGAAACTGGTACGGCAGCCTTTGCCACATTCATTTTTCTGTTCAACGAATGTCCGACGTAAGTTTCATATTTTTTTTTAAACATAAATATAATTGGCACAATAAGTTTTAGAATTATTAATAAAACTATAAATTCTTCTATTTTAAGGTTCATTTTGTATATTGCGCAGTCACTCACAACACGCAAACTAATACTTACCAATTTATCTAAATTAATAACTATTTATCCTGGTGAGTGGCGGATCTATTGCTCCGCTTTTATTATTGGTATTAAATTATGATTATATGAACATTCAATTACCAGATGGGTGAGAAGTGTTTTACTTTCGCAATATAGAACATATTGTAATATTATTTATAAAATGGCAAAAATTTTATAAAAATGCATTTTTTACAATTAATTTAAAGCTACACAATATTTATAGTATATTTTACTTTTTACATAATACGATAATAAAATTATTTGTGGATCGTATAATTTCATTAATGTTATTCGACTTGTGATTGGCGTCCCCTCAGACCATACTACACGCAAAAAATAAAATATAGTACCTATGTAGTTCACTGCTATATATAATTTATTTATGTTTCTAAGTAACGAATCGATCAAAACGTCCTAATGAACCTAATGGATTAAAAAGTTTTAAACGTTGAAAATTATTTATTTTTTTTAGGTTAATGGGGTAGTTTTACACGGAAGATGTCACCTAAACGCCTCAGCCATAATCAAAGGTATACCGGGACCAATATACAAAATAATTGTGCTAAGGTAAACTCTGGTTTTTATATTATTTATTGTAATGTTCATTTATATAGAACATTTTTTAATGGATTACATTTTTTCCACACCTTCCACTTACGTATAGACCACTTAATGATTTAAGTCAGACATTTTTGTATACCCAATATTTTAACCTAATTACTAAATTTGTTCTGCAGGAAACCTACGGCCCTGGACGAATTAGCGGTGCGACCGATCACTCAGTTTCCTATTACACTAGATGACGAGGTTAGTAATTAAACTAGTTTTATATTATTTTCATCTCTTGTATTCAATAACAATTAAAATAATGGATTTTTTGGCAGACACCAGAGGAGAAGTATGCCAATTACAAAGGCCTACGGATCGTTACTATGAAGAAAGTAAATATTTCTGTTTTGATGTTTCCTATAAACATAAATTATAATATATACCTACCTATAATCTATATAAACACTATAACCTTGTAAAATATAAAATTACACTCCTGTATAACATTATTTTGGGCACTTGGCTCTTATTCCTGTATATCTTAGACCTATTTAATTTATATATATTATAAATTTTGTGAAATTGATAAAAAAAACCTCCGAGTTTTGTTCACACCAACACAGCATTTAATTTGTCCCATACCCAAAACATTAGATATATATATATTCAATATATATATAATATATATATTATATACCTAAATTATGTATTCGTATAAAATAAACACGCTCAAAAATTAATGATCACAGGATTAATCACTTATATATAATGTTGTGTAGTACAGTTGATTTGATATGTTTCCTATAGCCCTGTATCAGTTTTACATACGAAGGCCAAATCACAAATTCACCCACACAACAGGTAAAATAACACAGCACACTGGATCGTTGAATGATGGTTTTTATTTCTGCGTATAATTTGTTTTGTTTATTATTATTTTGTTTATACATATTATTATATCATATAATGAACGTTGCGTTAAGAAAAAATGTAACCCATAACGAAAGTAGGAGGGCAAATCGTTCAGAAAAAAAATTGAAAATAAGGATAGAGTGTGATATTTATATAATTATTTCTAATTATTGCAGAATGCAATTTCTTAATTTAGTGAAATAACAACCCCTCGATATGTTATTGGAATTGATTGACTCAACTACAGTGATGATATTTGGGATGGGTGGGGGTGGAAATAGTGAAACTATTAGATACCTTTCAAACATTTGAAGTGCCCCGTTTTTTGAAGTCTACTTATTGATTTTATATTTAATAATTGTTTAACATTTTCTATCACCACAATAAGGGGTATATAATTATTACCTACCTATTACCTACCCTCCAAAAATAATGTTTGGTATTTTTAATTTCATCATTAAATAATTCAAGAAAATTCTAATTTGTTGATACCTATAAACATTTGCTTATAAGTAGTTAAAAATAATAGTTATAGTGTTAGGTGTCTATTTAATTATAAAAGTTTTTATTTTTCATTAGTAAGCCATGTTTATTTACGTAGGTGTTCATTAATTCGGATTTCGTTATTTTTGTATTCTCGATTCTGAGCTGAGCGATGAATGTATTTGTTTTGTAATTATATGTGTGTTTTCAGCGTGTTTTTCTGCAACTTTCACAGATTAAATCGGGGCGTGCTACCACTATAATTTTAGTATGAATCGATGGTCAATTATCGACACCTTTTCTATCACCAGATATTGTCTGGTATAGAGTTTAAATATGTCAATTCGAATACATTTATCAATTACTTTCAAAATATTATGATTGCATTTAAAAATAATATAAATTAAAACGTATTCAAATTATTGTAGTAATAATAAATATGAAATATACAGAGTGATTTTTTAAGCATGCTCGCCATATTTTTGCGCTTACATTATTATTACCTATACGTATATTCAAATTCTGATTTTTGGATTTTTTGGATACACATGGAGACCATATTTTTCGTACCACTATTAAGGATGTTCCTCTGTCAATACAAACTTCTGTTTTTCAAATAGGAGCTCACTTTTTCACTTTTAATTATTCAACTGATATTTTTTTGAAAATTTTAATGTATCTAAAACAAAATTTTAACGAATAGTTTTTGAGTTATATAACTTTGTGTATTAAGAATAATATGTCTACGCCAATAGGTTAAGTAGATTTGGGGCCTTGGGGGGCTTATATGATTTGAAAAATTTAGTAATTATAGTTTATACTATTGATCTATCAATATCAATAATTTGTTAAAATGATCTATTATAATATTATCATTAGGTTAGGTTAGGTATGCTGTCTGGGAAGTATAATGAATAGTACATCTAATATTACATATAGCTTATATTTTTATAAAACCATATTTAAGGATTTATTATCCTTAGTACAGACATTTTAATAACTCAGAAACTACATATTATAATTTTGATTTCGATCCATCAAAATATTCAAGAAAATAATTACCTTCTAAATAATTTACAGTAAAAATTACTGGGGGGGGGGGGGGGGGTCTTATATTTCTCCTCAAGTAGTACAAAATATATCAGGAATTTGAAAATATAATCTTTAGAATTAAAGATCTTAAAAATTCTAAAAATCAGAATTTGAATAAATGTAATATTAAGGGGAAAAATGGAGGTAAGCATGTTTAAAAAATCAACCGGTATAAATGCTTGATAAATGGTTATTAAATTGTATACAGTTTTAACTTTATACATACACTCATAACAATAAATTGGTTCAGACTGAAGAACCAACTGATATTTTACAAATTATAACTACGGTTTAAAATATCAGCATTAAAAAGCAAATAAAATAAAATATAAAGATGTACTCACTTCATTCGGTGAATTTTAAAAATTCAAACAAAATTTTTTTTCACTTTTGGAATAAAATAATAACAATTGTCAACTAGCGTTTTTATCAATAATTTACTTTTTAAAAATATTTAAAGAAGATATAGAGCTAAAACTAACATTCTATTATTTCCTGATTATGAAGTACAAATTGTTTTATAAAAGATATTATACCTAATTATTAATTATATTGTAGTGTTATTTCGATAGTTTAGAAAAAGTTGAATACATTTTGTTTAATCCTTTTCGTTTTGGTACTAGCAAACTGTGGGCATTGAAATTAAACTATAGCGGGTGATTATAGCATCCCTGAGCACTACCCCTTTGACATAAATTAATTGAATTCGCGATTTTACCATACTACTATCCCGATGAATCTGCGTACGTGTCTGATATTATCTTATTTATTGAAACGTGAACGATATTCATAATTCATGTATTCATGTATACATAAAATAAGTAGGAATATAATATAATACGATGTAGTGTGTTGGTACTTAGTAGTTATAGTACTTACCTCTAGGACGTGTCAGTTATTCAACGATCTTCGTTATCATTGCAATACTGCAGCACTCAAAGAGTTTGCCCTCCTGCTAAAATATATAATATACATAGTAGAATATAATATACAAGGTGTAAACATTGACCGTTATATTTTCGTTGTGCATGCATTTTATTCTATTAAACACGTTTAATGTAATATAATATTATATGTGTATGGCGTCTGATGACTGCTGCGAGTGTTTTAAGTTTGAACATATAATATAGAGTTTTGACACACTTAATAATATAATACCGTGTAGTATGTATGTCATTCAAAAAAAAAAAAAAAAAAAAATGCTTACTAAAATAATAGCAATAACGTTTTGTATTTTTATTGCAGAGTCCTCATGGTTTGGGCATAATGATTTTAGAGGGGAAACACGCGGAACTCGGGACGGGCATATTCATATCCGACATACAAGAAGGAAGCCCAGCTGAACAGGTGAATACTATATTATGATGGTTTTCTGGAAAACGCGGTGTTATATTTTTGCGCGTTTTCCTGCAACATAATACATAGTAGTAATAATAATAATAAAAGAACGTTATAATATAGTTACACGTAATTTCAGCTGTGCAAATATTTGCCAAAAAAAAAAAAAAAAATGGGTTTATCTACCACCGACATAATATAATAGTGTAATACAATTTATTTTACAAACATTCTTACTCCAAACATGTCTATCCTACCTTTACAGGCTGGTCTGACGGTAGGCGATCTGATTTTGGCTGTGAATAAAGACACACTTCTGGGGAGTACGTACGACGCAGTGAGTAATAAAAATAAGTAATAACAATAGCGACACGTGTACAACTACTTAATGTATACATAAAAATTCAGAACCCGATTTTTAATTGAACAAACGTGATTTTGCAGGCGTCATCGCTGCTGAAGAAGACTGAGGGTGTCGTAACGTTAGTGGTATGCAACCCGCGTAAAGAAGAGGGAGTGACGGTTGCGGACCAGAAGACTGCCGATAAACCTAAACAACCGGAAAAACCGAGTAAGTCTGTGATCCTCGAAAATATATTTCGTTTTATTTTTTTTTTTTTGTCTTGATTCTGTTACAATAAGCTACATAATATAATTTATTTAATTTTTGCTGCATGATTACCTACGCTCTTGCATATACGTTCGCATGGATCGTTGTTATTAATTATTTTTCTCTGTGAGTAATGTTTTAAAAAGAAACTAACAAAAATAATTGTTCAGTTGTGTACGCGTGTATACGAGTAGTATTAATAAAACCATTTTAAATCTTAGAATCTCAATCACCCGTTTGTTTGGACCATTCAGTCGAACCGCCACCAGATCCTGCGACCGCCCCGATAAAACCAGGTTTCGAATCGACGATCGAAATCAACAAGGACAAAGTCGGCTTGGGTCTCAGCATAGTAGGCGGATCTGATACATTACTGGTAATAATAACTATTAACTAATACCTAACAATAATAATAATAATAATAATGATGATTATATACAAAAAATGCCTATAGGCTATCTAGTCATAAACCTATATAGTAGCTGTAGGCTATAAATCTATAATATATAAGAAACATTTGCGTTTTTGTGAAACAAAAATCTGAGTCGCGTGTTGTCGTGTCACTGCAATCTGCTATAGTATTATGTTTTATTTATTATAATCTGTGTATGTTAAAAGGACGTAGTCATCATTCACGAGGTATATCCAGACGGAGCCGCAGCCAAAGACGGCAGACTCAGGCCCGGGGATCAGTTGGTGGAGGTGAACGGGGAAGACTTTAGGAGCATAACGCATATCAAAGCGTTGGGCGTCTTACGGCAAACGCCGGCAAAGGTATACTAGTTATAATAATATTAGATGTGCCCTGTAACATTACGACACGGTATATTATAACGTGATTTATGGCATCATGCATATTATTTATAAGATTATATTATAAAAAATATACCTATCTATATCTGCAAAGTAATTCCTTTAAATCTGAAGCGAAAGAGAACACTATCAATTGTCAGTGTCCAAGTTGCAATTGTTGTGTTTTTGAGAAGAAATCGTTTTTACGCCTTCTTTATACATAATATTACCTTTATATTACCTTAATATTTTCTTTCTTACCTTCTGTATACCGACAATATTTTTGCTAAAAAAAAAAAATAATTTTACCAACAATATACGGAATTTTTTCTTTGTTTACAAGCATTTTAGGTTTAGATAAGATATAATAAAAGGTAGAAGAAGATATTCCGAAAGTTAGTGCCGCACTTACTGAACTCTGCAGCTTATCTAAACTTTAAAAATGCTGCAGTTGTAAAAATGTAATAATGTATTTAAATTTACTTTATATTTATGCAGCCGAATTCTAATAATTGGTACTTGGGAATTAACAATTAAAAACCTAAATATAGTAAGAATTTATATATCTTTTGAAACCTCAAAAATCCGCATTAAAAGAGAATTGCCTTGGAATTATTATAATGACATGCAAAGACTCTTTTCCGAGCCGCACGTCGAACGGTACTAATATGGCAATATATTATTATAATATTTCATACTTGTGCACACTTGCACACTGCCTTATGTAGCATTATCTGTTTGCTTACATATAACATATAATTGATTATATTGAATTTCCCAAAGGTGACCATGGTCGTGTTGAGAGACGAGTCGTGCGTTCCAGACGAAAATGGTCGTGTTTCCGCTGACACGACGAATATCATGGACGCGTTCGATGTGGAATTGACAAAAAAACCCAGCAAAGGTCTAGGGTTGAGCATAGTGGGCCGGAAATCCGGTTCGGGAATATTTATATCGGACATTGTAAGTGGCATGGATTTTAAAAGTTCTAACAAACAAAAATAATATAATTAAAATATTTGTACAACGCGTATAATTAAAACGCAACGTATAAATGCTCAAACAATTTCCATATAAATGGTTTAATAGTAAAAATAAAGTTGAATTTTTTTATGCGCGTGTACATGGAACACGCGAGATTAGAAAACAATAGTCTTATACTCTTATACTATAGAGTCTGTAGCATCTCACAAATATTCATTCTGTATTCAATCATATTGTTTAATAAAAAAAAAAAAAACTATACACCATGAAGGACGTATAATTGCGACCGTCTTGGTATAATAATAAAATACGGGAGAATTTCGCGGATTTCCATTTAGCACACCTATTATATACCCACCGGTTACCTACATAGTGTTAGGTTATCTATATAGTACTTACGTATTTTTGCAGGTGGCCGGAGGTGCGGCCAGCGTTGACGGCCGTCTGATGAAAGGCGATCAGATCTTGGCGGTCAACGGCCAAGACTTGCGGAACGCATCTCAAGAAGAAGCCGCTGCCGTACTGAAGACGGCGACGGGCCGAGTCACTTTGAAAATGGGTCGTCTCAAAGCTCGCTCGTCCACGTCTAGTTCGGACAAGTAAGCGTCGACATTAAATATTGTATATTGTTATTTATATCAGTGGCCTAACTTTTCAGGTTTTTTGACCTGCAGGTAGTGACATTTTTCAGTTCCCTCTTTCTCTTTCCCACCGTGTAAGCGCTGGTATGGGTATAGGCCTGAAAGGTACCGGAAATGAATAATTCGTTTTTAAGAACTATGATTATATCATATAATATGCAATTAGTTATTTCAGTAAAAGGAAAAGGGCGTTATACTTGTCCGCCCAACGACCGAATTACTTTTTGGCTTTATCGGGGGAAAAAATCATATATTTTCATTTTTCATGTAGGTATCCAGCTCAAATATACAATATAGTAAAATATTTTAAATTACGAATATACCGAACTCTATTTCATTTCAAACATTTACAGTTGGACAATTTGAAGTTTGAAATTTTGCGAAAACGGCGGGTTATGCCATAAAAACATATAATGCTTCTATAAAAAAAAATTAAATTCTATTTTATACAACTTTAATAGCATTTGAGTCAGTCGTTTAGGTCTAGTTGCCACAGCAGGACCATATCGGCGGTCCTTACTCCTTATATAGCCATAGTTATGCCACTGATATACATGCACACCTACTACCTAGTGTTTATTATTATAAATTATAATATATATGTATATGGGATATGAATGCATATATATCGAACAATGACAAGCGTTGGGCAGTCAACAGACTTAAAAACGAAGAAACAAATCTGTCGGAATTATGTCACAATAATATATAATATATAATAATGTGATACCTATACTCGTCGAGAATCTCAATATAATTTTGTTTTTTCATGCTAACCTCCGGGAATACGTGTAGAAAATGATTTTCATATTCTGTAAGTAAAATGCCTTTGTGGAGTGTCCACAGTAGAAATAATTACTATATAGTCGTGTGTATAATATGTGTATATTGTTATAGTAGAACTTATATTCCGATGATATCATATACGTGTGTAGTAAATTAGTAACGAGTTACGTACAATAGTTACGAGCCACTTATCAACTCGTTACTATTATGTAATATTTGCGTGCATTCGTATTGTTGTCGTCTGAGATGATTTTTTATTTGTTTATACTGCATGAATTATGGTCGTTGTGAGTTTTTACAAATTTTTTTTTCGTTCTGTGCTTGTTATTATATTATTATTGTATACATATATATTAATATGTTATTACTTAGTATATATTTTTATCGCATTGGCGTGGCTAAACGCGTTAACGCGCACAGTTCGGTTAATTGCCAGCTGTGTTTCGGGGCCACGTTGCATATTATAATAAATTAATAACCATGCGCGTCGTAGTTGCTTAATGAGACGGTAAGATAGATCTATTATAATATGCCGATGTGTTGCTGCTGATCGCAAATTTGCCAATCGGCGGCGTCGCGTCGGCCTTGTGTGCGTTTAGCAGACAATACCTAACTATCCGTTTGTATACCTTTATAATATTTATAATATAATGTATATCATCATCATCATATTGTAATCGATTAAGGGCGACGGTGTTCTTATATTATTATGAAACCATCATCATTACATGCAATATTAGGTAGGTAGGGACAGGCGCGTCCGCTCCCCGAGATGTTCTGTTTTTGCTAATAGATAAATACTTTTTATGTATTTTGTTAATTGTAAAAAGCGGTATTCAAAACGGTATTTATTCCCCCCCCCCCTATAGAATTGACCTGAAGGCGCCCCTGGGTAGGAAGCACGGTTTAAGATAGTCTATCTTAAACCGTGGTAGGTAGGTATACTGCAGACATACAGTACTAGGCGTGCCTATTGAGATATGCAAATAATACTGCTGTTGCAGTTGTCACTTGTCGATATAGGTAACGAGATAAACGTACACCTATAATGTATCGGAAAATTATTATTATTGTGAAATCTTATCGATTTTGAAACTCGCATAGGTACCTATACAAAGTCCAGTATAACGCTCCGTTGCGATATAGATTTATTTCAATGTATAAACACTTCAGCACTTAGTATAAAACTGCATAATCGTGTCCCGTCAACTGGTTTTATTAATTTAAGAATGTATGCTTAATACCCAAATTATTAGCGGTGGAGAAAGATAGTCGTGCCTATATGTCAAATGTCAAATATAATCTTATGAAAATAAGATTATAAATAATTATAATACTACTATTTTCTTTCCTTCAATTTTTTATTTTGCTTTTAATATTGACTACCTATATTACACCCATTCAGGTTTATATTATGATATTTTATCATTCGTTTATTTTAGAAAATAAAATTTATTTTACTGAGTTGTACCCTTATGACTTTATATCTATAGCTTCAATAATTCGTCGTCTCAGAATGAAAAGGTTCTAAATCAATTTTTTTGCATATTATTATTTAATAGTTTTTGTTGTATAATTCAATCTTGAAATCTTATCGATCCGCTGATTGTTCATTGTGATACAGAGAATGAAAAGGTTCTAATTCATACGTGAATGAATGATAGGTACGGGCTAACTTAAAAACGTTCCCCTAAACAATTACAAAAATTTCGTTAAAACTTTTTCATTCTGAGACGATGAGTTCTAAACTCAAAACACATTTTTTGTTGACGTTCATAATTTGCCATGTATATTATATTTTTACATCACTATAGGTATTTACAATTGAATTTGTACATTTTCAATAACTCCCTTGCAATATGGGCTCCGAGGATAGAGTAGGTATATGATATTATAACATTAGACATTCAGAACAACGATAATATTATCAAGACAAGCACAAGCGATTATCATCAGACAACGATGACACATATAGAACACCTCTGAAGCTCCCCACCTCCCGCATAAAAAAAATCTAACTTCCGGCACAATAATATGAAGTGATAAATTACAATTACTATTCGTAAATTACAGGAGAGCGGGGCACGATTATTATTATTATTTTCCTGCAGCTGGTTCCAATGAAATATGAACAAATACATAATATATATCAGAATTTAAAATATATATGTCGATTCTTCACCATTTCTTGGACATGGACCTCTTTAAGATAACAAATATAGCCACAGACTTTTACCCCTCTCCAACCAATTTTTAAAATTTTATTTTGATTATATTATTTTTAGTTTTAATGGGATTTAGTTTTTACTTTGAACTAATTGTAATAAACCAGACTCTCAGAAATATTTAGTGGCAATGGAATCAAAAATGTTATTGCTCTGCACGTGGATGTCAATAATTCAATATATAATATAGGTACACTAAAGTTCGATTAATTTACTTTAATGAAAACCGGTGCCATTTCTTTTGATCATAAATCAATGATATTACCAATGTTTAACGAGTTTTTTAATCATCAATAACTATAACCCTAGAAAAATCCAAAAAAATATTATATGCTTGTTTCTACGTTTCATATTGATACCTATGATAAATGTAGAATTCAAATTAAAACAATTTTCATTATTACTCATATATGCATTAAAAAATTAAATTTTAACATAAAATATCTACAATAGCTTAAACTTTAAACGGTGATTCCATAAGCCATCGAGTATTTTAAATATTATTCGAAAACAATTATTCATGGGTTATCGAGGGAAAAAAATGAAAGCCTACTACGACACTACGCGGATCACCGAGTAGCAGTCTGCGGTCCCCCTTACTTGGGCTTAAAACCTGCAGTTATATAACCCCTAAATTTAGGCACATATATACCTATATATTATTAGTATATACTCAACATATGATATGTCGGCCGACTTACCTTTTAAAATATTATTTACATTTTATATACACACCTACCTTGCCTATCGGCTAAGTGTATAGTACCTATATATACTAATATCATGGTAATCGGTATTTGACGACCCAATAATGTTATTACCTATATATCGACTATAATTAATGTAGTGTTTTTGTATTTTTTTTTCCCTATCGTTATTACGACCCAACAGCGACTCGGCGGCGTCAATGGCAGAAACGCGCACCGTGACGATGGTACGTAGGATGGACGGGTTCGGGTTCAGCATCGTCGGCGGTCACGATCACCTGCCGATTTACGTCAAGACGGTGTTCCCCGATAGCGCGGCCGACTCGAGCGGGCTGTGCCGCGGCGACAGGATTTTGGCCGTCGGCGGCGTGCCGGTGGACGGCATGGAACACGATCAGGTGGTCGCCTTGCTCAACGAAGCGGTCGCGTCCGTCACTCTCACCCTACAGTCATAGCCTTCCGCGGAGGATAGGACGTTTTGAGTACCTATACCTCACCTACCTTAGTATTATAAGTTATAACTAGGTAATAAATTGTAAGCTACACCACCGCACTGTTTGTATACGCGGAGTGATCCATTTAACGTTGGACACTTCTCATTATTTCAGATACCGAACACTAACAAATATTTTTTTTTTAATAATTATAACTTATAAGTCGTTACAAAACGACGTTTCTGGAAAAATTATGATTTTACTCTTATTGAATATCAACATACATTTTGAATTTCATATTTCGATACAGAATATTATTTGAAGTATTTAGATCTATAAGAATAGAATTTTGGACATAAATTAATTTATAAGTATAGGTATAATAAGTATTTAAACTTTAAAGTATGGATGAGCAGAGTAGTGAACCAACATTTTGCAGACTACCAGGAGTAGGTACCAATCTACTCTGCTCAAATGAACTTGAAATACTTACCTCATAAACGACTAGTCCAAAATCCAATTTTTATAAAATGTCGAAAACATATTTTAAAAAACATTAATAGTTTTAGAAATAATGAGTGTCCTACGTTAAATGGATCACATGGTATAATATATAATAGGTAGGTACATATTGTACTCTCGTCATTGTAGGTACCGCTCTACCTCTCCACACCCTCTCAAAATCCCTCAAAAACGATAAAGATATAAAATGCAATGCGTGTATACCCACGGATTTTATACGAAGGTAGTAAATAATAATAATATCACAGTATTAAAGTTTGGTGCAAGAGATAATTAAAAAATGATATTAATATATTATATATTATTATTATTATAATAATCCGGGTTTCGGATTCGATCTATATATTATATTCGAACAAGTACCCTGACTTATGACATTTTTCTTGGGACGAAATCGCCAAAATGGACTGTCAAATGACAAATATAGTACGACGACTGCTGCAGACACATACGTGCATATCGTATATCCTATAACGATATTATGAGTTATGTTCACACTGCATATTCGGTATAGAAAGTTAAGTCCGTCGTTCGTTTAAATCTCGAAACAGATTTTTCAGATAATTCAAGCTGGTCGGCGTACAATCCGGATTGAACGGTGTACTGTATTTATTTCAATCCTGATCGGAAGGCTGGTATTATTATATTTATAGTGGTATGATCCTCACTAGACATTTGACCACCTTTACCCGCAGTTCAGGCTTTCTGCATTGCTTTAATGGTGCAGGGGATGAATGGGTGGGGGGGCACTGAGCTGCGCCGTTTTTCGACGTGCGCGTTTCTTCCCGTCACGTTCTGTAAATATAGATGTACACAAGTACACAACCATAATCCCATGTATTTTATTATGTAAACGTACCAGTGAACACGGAGTTCGCCGAAACATTTTCAATATATTATTATAATTTATTGGGTAGAACGACTGAAAAACGACCCCACGCTAGCGACAGGTTTATTTTTATTTTTTTTTGTAATTTACATTTATCCCTATACATACGTGTACATACGTCGCATATCCTTACCTATAATATGTGTAACAGAAAGAACTGATACATTTAAACTAGATAGTTACCCAACTTACTGTATATAAAACGATTATCGAAAGACAAACATTTTGACATAAAGTTAGTATTAATAACATTAATTGTCAGTTGTTTCTGTTACACTCGCGTACACCCACAAATGTCGAATAAATTACGTGTGCAAAGAAAAACAACGGTAAAGTAGTTTTCCCTCGGAATTTTGAAAATACCTGGTAATTTCACAATTTTTCGGAACTCTTAACCGGAGACCGAACGCGAAATATTCCCGATGCTCTCGTCGACTATTTTAAATTTTAATATACATAATAATTATTATTATTATAAGAAAACTTCTATTTTTTTGCGTAGGCGTTTTTAAACGTATTGTGCCTATACCTGCCTATTACATTCGTCTCGTATTCTTTTTGTTCTTGTCATATTGTGTAGTACTATCTAATTCGGCGCACCTTTTATAATATATATATATATACATGCTCGAATTGGATAACAATTTGAAGGGGGATGGTGATTTCTAAAAAAAATTGTGCATATCTATCTGAATATTTAAATGTCTTATCGATTAGGATATAATTATCAGAGGTACGCATAATATTTTATTTATATAATATTATAAATTATGAGGGACTCCCATCCACCCTTAATCAAGCACTTATATATATATTATATACTTATTATATAGTCAGCTAGATTTTATTAGACGGTGTTAATTGTAAAATACCTAAATAATTTAGTAATAATAATATTATGTACCTAGTATATTGTATATGTAGGCTTTACACTTGCACAATACAAAACATTACTTTACATTATGTCATTATTGAACGTGTTGTAAATTGTTAAATTTTATACGAAACTTGTTATTAACTTCGTTTAGTACATTATATATAAAACATTATTTGTCTTTTGTGATAATAGAATTAAGACTGAACATAAATTAATTATTTAAAAATGATAAAACATTTTTACTAATTTATTTGGTCTCAACCTAATTTAGGTGCACCTTCTGACAGGGTCACGCGTTTCTTGCATAAACTTTGTAGAATAATAATATTATATATTATATTATAAAGGCACTTTAAACATTTTTATTAAAATCAACTCAAAATCAGTGTGCCAATTATTATTATTATTATTATTATATTATATTCAATTTGTTATGAAATTAGATATAAAACTAACTTTGCATTCATTTTGTTGTAGCTGAATGGCTTATATTAAAACTTGTTATCGTCGTTATCGATACATTTTTTTGGACATTTTATCTAAAAATATTAGTTCATTTCATTAAATTGTATAATTGTTTAATATCTAACACAATTTCTGTCTGAATAAGTAAATAATTAAACATTTAAGAATATTCTATTTGTGTAATTTTTTTTAGGAACCTTAATCAATGGCCAAATGTCATTACTTACTCAATTGTATTATATACCAATTGGTGAGTATAGTTTAGACTAGTCAGTAGTTATACTACAGATTACTACTCATAATTAGAAAACAATCAAATTACCTATCAAGCGATACACGTAAATTGAATGTTTTATGCCATATTTTAGTATCTGTAGATTCATAAAAAGAATTAAGAATGGAATGAAAGTATCGAATAAAGATATGAGTCAAATATGGTAAAGCTCATTCATTAAAATAGTTATAATTTATAACTAGTTTTTAACTCTACAAAACATTATAATATAAATACACTAACATTTTTCTAATTACTTTGAATTCAAATAACAATATAATTTATACATTAATAAACTGCATAATATAAACCATTTATGTTTACAGCTATTATAACCAAGTAATCAACTCGTTCAGTGTTCTAAATTTTACTTGATTAATGGTTAGGTAATGAAGTTTTATATCACAGTTGCTAAACTGTATAACTTTTGGCTACATCCATGACAATTGTAATTAAAAATACAGTACTGCAGCTGTCCAGGCCAATATTGTGTATTTATGTAATCCATTTAAAATATCAATTATTGAAATTCAAATAGTGATCAGTTGTAACATTTAACAGTGTCTAAATTAGCTCGACAATCAAGCTAATCATAAAAAAAGAAGCTTCAAAAATGAAAAATTGAGGTAGAATACTAAAGTGGGAAATCACCCTATAGTCACCCCCAGGTCCTTGTTCCCGCATTCACCAGAACCCGTAACACCCTTAAAACCCTTAAAAATCAAACACCCGAAACCCATCTAACCCGATTGATTCTATAATGTTTAGAACACCCTGGGTAACCAGAAATCCTAATTATTATTTATTTTACAATCGTCTTGTGATATATCATTATATTATAATGTGATTAGTTTAATTTTGTTGTTAAGGGGCCTGCTCGCGATTTTTCAAATTTTCCGCAATTCTATAAAATTTGAAAATTAAATTTTATATTTTAGTTGCCACCTCAATTATAAGACTTTTCCACTAATCTACTACCCAATACCTATTTAGGGGGGGTTGATAGGGTGTATTATATCGGTCAAAACACAGTTTACAGGAAAAACTCTCACACCTCGTAGATTGGTCCGATTTCCGTATTTTTTTTTTTGTTAGATAGAGGAATATTTTTTACAGGGCGCATTGGACTTCGATTTTTGATTACGTCGCTAAAAACAAAAAATAATACAAAAACTAAAAAGTTGTAAAAATTGATTAAATTCAAACTTGTAACATCAGACTTAGAAAAATAATTTTGAAAATCCAAGTCCAATGCGCCCTGTAAGAAGTCTTCCTCTATCTAACAAAAAAAAATTACGGAAATCGGACCAATCTACGAGGCGTGAGAGTTTTTCCTGTAAGGCATGTTTTTGAGCAAAAAAACAGGTCGCGTGCAGGCCCCTTAAATATTTGATTAATGATAACAATATAATGACTAGGAGGGTTAAACAATTAAAAAAAATTATATATCTAATAAAAATAAGGATAAAAAATTATGTTTTTTCTGAACTACTTAACACCCGTATTAACCAATGTTAACACGAATAATAATGGTTATTAACACCCCTATGTTTGTTTGAATTTTATATTCTCGTGTTTGAACACCCAAGTAAATGATTCGGGTACTAAGCCCGGCTTTAAATCAATTTATTCAAAAATAATCACTTAGAAAATATACAGAGATCATCATTTAATTTAGCGCTAAAAAAAATTGTATTAATATTTAAAAATTAATGTGTCTACAACTGTCTTACCTTCTCTTATTGTATGTTTTAATTTAATAGTTTTCTTACAGGCACGCACACTAATTAAAGCTGTAAAAGATGCATATTCTATTTTACTCCAATAGTCAATGGTGAGCAAGTTAATGCAAATAATTAACTGTGGAAAGTTAAGTTGATTCAATTAAATTGCCTTCAGTTAAGTTAAAAGTTAACAAAGATAAAACATTTAACTACTAACTAGATAAGTTTGAAGTTAAGATAGAAAATAAAATTAACTTATCTCAGTTAAAATAAAGTTA
The DNA here is from genome assembly GCA_949089665.1 of Macrosiphum euphorbiae. Lineage (NCBI taxonomy): Eukaryota > Metazoa > Arthropoda > Insecta > Hemiptera > Aphididae > Macrosiphum > Macrosiphum euphorbiae. The sequence continues at coordinate 47,111,533 of CARXXK010000001.1, read as the reverse complement.
ATTTATTTAATGGTACAATATTTTTAAGTCATAAACCACCATAGTATTTTGTTATACACAAACATTTACCAAGATATTTAACACTGTGTAAAAAATTAGATTATTATAATATATAATTCGAAAATAAATTACCAAAATCGTAAAAAAGTCGACGAATCAGTATTGCCTAGTTGATTACGCATGACTCAAAAATTAAATTAACTTAACTGCATGACAGTGATAATTAACTATAAAAAGTTAAGTTACAACAATAACAATTTTAACTGAATAAGTCAATAAGTTAAAAACAAAAATAATTAACTAGTCAAGTGCTAAAAAGTTCAAAAAAAATTTTAAATTTTAACTTAACTTTAACTTTTTAACAAGTTAATGCCCACCTTTGCTAATAGTAGTGCGTAATCAACAGTTTGTCCAACAAATAAATATCAGAATGTATTACAGCTTACATATTATAATAAGTAATATTGCACTTATTAATTAATTATTTTTCTAATTATTTGTACTTATTAGATTAATGAAAAAAAAGGGAAATAAAATAAAATATAAAAATAAAATGTTAGCAAAACATTATATTCATAAATACTATTTATAAATAGTAAAAAAAAATCATGACATTACCACATTATATTATTTAGAACCTTCTTTTTGAGTTGTTTGTTCTCCCCCAATCTTTTATTGCTAAGAGTTTTTGGTTATTGCTAGACGCTAGTCTACAAATGACAAATTAGTATTATTAAATAGAATAGTATGATATGATTATACTTTACACCATTTAATTTTACCTACTTTCGCGGAAAACAGGCTGAGCCTCTAGACAGGGATGGTCAACCCAAATGATCTTGCGAGCCACTTTGTAAATACAATACAATCCTGCAAGCCACATATAGGGTTGCCAAAAAAAAAAAAAAAAAATGTCATCAGCCAGTAAAAAATATTAATATAATCAAATGTTTATAGGCTACATATAAAATTACTAAAGTATTTTGCCCCAATACAAAAAAAAATGGAGCAAACATTAAGCCGCTTACACACTTGTAACATTTTCTGCTACGCCCTAACGCCATAACACCGTTCCACCAATTCGGTAAATTTGGCCGCATCAAAGGATGTTACTCGCAAATGTTACAAGCGTGTACGCGGCTTTATAAACAAAATGAATTATTATTATAAATTAATAATAATTTTTTTTTTTGTAAATATTTGATAAATGTCGCGGGCTTCAAAACTTTCCAAGGCGGGTCGCGGGTTGGCCATCCCTGCTCTAGAACGTTTTTAACACCTCGGCCTGTGCCAGGCGATTTGTGATTGGTTGCCATTAGTTGGCAGCCGCCGCCGTACATAGGTACAGCTGATTGCAAAAATATAATAATTTTTTTTCGTTCTGTAAGAATGTGCCTGTAGTATAGGTCCCTATAGATACACGCAATCAATAATACCAAAATATAAGAATACAATATCAAATAGCATATAAACGCAGAAAAAATGTAGACAGAGTATGGAGTCATGGAGACAATGCTGTGTTCAGTGGCGTATACAAGGGGGGCCCCCTTAGAATATAGTAAAAATTATTGCTGAAATAATAAAACTTACTCAACCTAACAATAATAAATAATAATAATTCGTGGACCCCTAGGGGTCCGTGGACCACAGTTTAGGAAACGCTGATCCAAGGCATAAGACTGTAAGACACATTTATTTAAATTTTGACGTATAAACTTATAAACGTATACATTTGAAAACAACTGTTCCCAACCTCTTATGTTTCTATTTTGTATTCAAATATAAAATATTTTAAACCATGTTTTATATACTAATTTGCAAAACGAAATTCTTATAAAAATCGATACATTACCGACTTAGTAATGAAAAAAATATTTATTAGGGGATTGTGAACCAGCGATTTTACCAACGGGAAACGCCCTCCGGCTACAAATGTCAAAACAAATTCGAGCTAATAAAAGAAATAATGATACTATAACAGCATTAACTATGATGAAGTGTGAAGACAAATTTAAAGGTGTCATACGAGTTATAGGATCTGATCTTTTTTTTTATACACTACCATTATTCGAGTGAACAAATACATCTAGGTATATCGAAGCTATTGTAAAAATAAAATCAAGCCAACAACATTATAACATTATATAACATTGGTTATTGATGCAACTGGTTCAGCTATCAAAAAATTCAAAAAATTAGGCCAAGGAAATTCCAATGTTATATACTTATATGAATGTGAAGTGTACCTATAATAAAACACCTGGACATGGTTTCTCCAACTTGATTAGCGAAAGGCATTCAAATTCAGCAATTGCAAATTGTCTAAGACAATGGGCTGCATGCGATGTACCAAAACCTAAAGAAACAATATGTCACAACTCTTTAGCTCTTCTATTGGCTATTTGTCAAGTGTTCACCCAGTATTCTTAACTGCAAGGTTATGTAAGAATATGTGCAGATATCCTCACTGGTTGTATAGACTCAGATTCGCATCGGACTCCCAGCAGATGTTTTATCAGGATCGATTTTGCTATTGCAAATTTTATAAAAATTGCCTGCAGATGGGTTTCTTTAAAAAATGTATCTAGAATAGTTCTAGAAGTTATTTTAAGAGCAGTTGGGTTAATCATTAAGAGTCAGTCATTACCTGATGGCTGATGTACGTTCAATGTTGCTAACTTTATTTGTCGTACTATCCAACGAAACAGACGGTGTTAAAAAGTACAGTAATTTGGATACACCAAGCGAAAAATATAAAAAAAAGTTTAAAATTAATAATAATTTATAATTACTGTGCAATTAAATTTAATACTTTCAAATATGTATATTGTGTTTGTGTACACTGTGGTACATATTATAAATTGAATATAATTAACCAAATAAAATTACAGATGATAGATAATATAAAAATATATAGGTACCTACTATTGTAATTAGGTACATGAAAAATGTAAAAATTATAATATTATAATATTTTAGTTTATTTACCATCGATAGAACAAACTACATAATATATAATATACATACATTATTACATTAGTTCCACTTAAATAAATAATAGGTACAAATAATACAACATAAAATATTATACAGTACTTATATTATAAAGTACTTATACAGTACTTATTATTTAAAGAATAATAATTATAAGAAAACAAATAATAAATAAAGTATTAAATAAATTTAAAAAAAACTTCTGAGTTTCGAATTACAACTAATATACCAACAATTGACTAAATTAATAATTGTTCATAAAACTATTTAATTATTTTTGTGTAGCACAGGGACGACTATATTATTTTCTAAGGATAAATTTTTTTTATTATTTTTAAAATACTTAAAAATACAATATATTAATATTGCAAGTATTAATAAAACTAAGTATTTGTTTGCATAAACGAATTCATATGTCTTTTCTATAGTAAGGGAGGTTATCAATTTGTCCTGTTGATCTAGTTGTAAGTTTATTCGATTAAAAGCGTCTTTATTAAATTTGAGATTTTTTATTGCATTTAAGTGAATTGGTTTCGGGTATGATTGGTTGATAGGCATATTACAACAAGAATAATTTAAAAGAGATAGTTCTATTGGTATAATGACAGGAAGTGATGATTCGAACGATTGTCCTGTTCTAAGGACACCTTTCGTAGCAAAAGCTGTACATCCAGATTTCAAGTATAACTTTCCGGAATTTTTAATTTTTATTTTAAAGTTTATAGTTTGCCTATTACAAACTATTGTTATGGTTGTTGGCTTTTCACTCACAAAATACCAATTTTCCTTAAAATATGACGCATACCACATTTCTTTTTTGAACTCTGTAATATATGTTTCACATTGTGATGGTTTAGTTACAGAGTTCCTTAGTAATTCTGTTACACAAGTCGGATCCGACTCACCGTTGTGTATCATTTCATTAAAAGTGCAAACGAATATATTTAATATTAGCTACTTCTATACAGTTATTAAGATTAGGCCATAAAAAATATTTTGAAACCATTTCGTACGCTAATAAATACATAGGACTTTCAATCATGTGAAGAAATTGGCCGTATTCATTAATCGGAACGTAAATTGGTAAAATATGATACAAGTTGAAATTGGTTTCAATACACAAAGGAATTTTTAATGAAAATATTAATTTATCATTAATATAATGTAGTTGGACGCTCATTGTTTTAAAAATGTTATGAATATTTTCTATATCAAATTTTACCGGCAATTTCAAATCATCGGGAATAATAATATGTTCAATACTGTTTATTTCCGATAACAATTGATATGGCGTTATTACAAAAGCATCGACCTTTTTAATTTGAAAGTTGGATATCATCCTCTGTAACCTAGTTATAAACATATTCAACTCGAATATATTACTTTCAATTAAATGTATTAATTCAATATCAAAAATTTCTTTTTTTTCGGCAGATAATTCATTTTCAAAGTTATTTAAATTGTTTTCCACTCTTTTCATATTATTATCAAATAAAATTTTATTTTCATTAAATGACGTAACTGTATCATTAAAATTACTAATTGTACTTCTCAAAATCGATATTTGATCGTGAACAATTCTTAACACTTGACCTTCATCTTTCTCCATTTTATTTATTGAGCTATCGTATCTTCGAACATTATCGGCATCGGCAATACCAAACATCCATTTAAGTGCCGAACCTCCGTATTCGAAAGATCTTTTAACTCTTTTATTATATTCAGCTAATTGTTTAATTACGCCAATTTCTTTTTCTAACTCAATTACATGCTTTTTAAGCCGAAGTGTAGATATTTTTGATATATTACTGATATTAACGTACATTTTAATTGATTTTAACATAGACTTATTAATATCTAAACTATTATATAAATACTTTAATTCAAAATACGTATTAATAGTCCAACTACTTTTATATAACTTAGCTTTACCAACAACTTCATATTGTAAGCCCGCGCTATCATTGGTAGATATCAATTTGTAAAGCTCGTCGTCTTTATTTTTAATTGAAGTTTCCAGAGTAGAATTTGGAAAGGTGAGAAGTAGCGGTATCATATAATAGCAGATCATTGTCCAAAAATTAATTTTGAAATGAACAGCAGGCAACAGCTTATCTAATTAAATAGTTAAAATATTTTATTTACAAATAGAAAAGTTAAATAAAGCTCCGTACAAACAAAATATGTATATTTCTTACCTTTCTAAAAATATCAGTTTTCTGTGTTCAATGTTGTTTCTCGAATAAAATAAAATTTAAAGTATATATGAAAAATTGAAAAATCTGAAAGCAATCACTCGAAAGCGTTTGAAAAAATAAAATAAATTGACGAAATGGCGTTGTCCTACTCAAGACTGCCGCACTCGCGTTAAAATGTGCTAACCCTCGGGCTGATAAAACATATATGGGCGTTGGTGACTTCATAAGTGTTGAGAACCCTGTCTGTATGCTATATGCATTATAAGATATATAGTAATAGCTTTACCATAGTATTGTAATGATATATATAAAATATATAGATATCATATTTAATTATATATTAATTATACTTATCGAATGACATTTAAATTTAAAGATCATATGCATCATAATTATACATATTATTCAGACAACATTTAAAAATTAAAATAAGATATCAAATTATATTCATTACAATAGATTATTATAATATTCACATCAATAACTTTAATTAATGACATTTAGACAGTTTTTAGCCCGAGCGAGTCCCTACCGCGGTGTCTCGCTATAGTAATAATATAGTACTGTCTGCAGAGCATCGTGCTGTTACATGCGGCCCTTCAGGGATCCAAAAGCTGGTGTACTTTGATAAATAATAATAATCAATTAGTATGATAATCAAATGTATTATATTAAACCAGACAAAACAAGCAGAATAATAGTGTTGATTGTAGCGAATTGTAGCTCGTTCCGAAGTTGATAATCTCCATGTAAGTCGTGTGAAATGGCTGGTGGCTAAGCGGCTCGCTCGGTCTTGGCGGCTCTGGTACATCTCATTTGTATTGAGGCCCTAGCCTCTATATATACGAATATACGAAGGCGACGCCCTTTGAATTGAGCGGCGCGTGGCATGTAGGCGCCCTTGGGAAGTTGTTGTGATCCGAAGCGTTTATTCTAGCTATGACCACTTTTGGGTGTGGTCGACGAGGCCGCTTTCTACATAAGTAGTACTTGTTATTGTGAGCGTTGTACATGAATTGCGTAATCCCATTACACCTCCCCACCAAAAAAAAGATTGTTAACCTTTAAGGGTTAAGAATCTTTAACAATCATAGTTAAGTTAATTAATCACAATAGTTGATTTACAATTTGACATACATTTGATTACAATTGTTATAACAGTTTACAATTTTGATTATACAGTGTAGACATTACAATTTTAAGTGTCATATATAATTACTGTTACATATTTTTTTATATATATTAAAAGTTATATATCGTGGTTAGTACAGTGTTAGTTAGAACAAAATACATAAATTACTAAATAACTAGTATTAGTAAGAAGGAGCAATAGTCCTTCAAAAATAATAATACAGTATTGTACCTGAAATTACAATATTAAAAGTGTAAGTATATAATGTAAGTATATAACGTAAGTATATAATGTAAGTATATAATGTATAACGTTAGTATTTCCCCTTGATTACAATATAATAATTATTATCTTCCACCAATTAATTTTATATAATAAATTTATATGAATAATTATTAAAATTGTCATACACATATGCAACCAAAAATTTACTTTGGATAGTATATTATATAACTCGGGTCCCTAGTTTTTTCTATTATTTCTGCTAAATGTTTACATTCTCCCTTACAGTGATCGTCTATAAAAAGTTCAAGATTCCTTGTTATTTTATTTAAAGTTTTATGATCATAGCGGCTATTTAATCTTTTGTTGGCTTTCAATATATGCCTGTTAAGACATACTGACTGCATCTTATTTCCTTTTAATTTATAGATATGTACTTCTGTTTTTATTATGTTTTTTAATTCCTCAACGAATCTAAAATAATATTACAAGTGTTAAATTATTTATTTACCATAACTATATATATAATTTATTTCCTAAAGTTCATTTATTAACTATAATAATTCATTTATTCTGATTATAATAATTTCTTTTATATTTTTTCGCTAACTTATATAAATATATGGGTCTCATTTTTGAAACAACATAATTAAATAGACATTTCGTTAAAACTACATCGGTAACTGGATCATGAAAATAAGTAATATTGTGATTAGTTTCACACATTAATCCATGCGCCTCCGATAATCCTAACATTCTACCATTTTTATTCATTTCCCCTAAATACCCTGAATATAAAATTTCTTTAGTTTCTAAATTTGTTAATTCTAAATTAAATTCGTTATTATTTTCAATACTATATGCTGATATATTTAAAAATGCTAAAATACCCTTTATTCTTAATCGATTAATTAATGTTATATCCGTCGTTCCATTCCAGAAAACCATTACTGGATCCCTATTGCCTATGTGCAAATATCTTGCAAGTAAACCGTTGACAAGGTTGATTCCCCCTGATGGCTTACATTTTTGTAAAATTGGTCCAACAGTGGTGTAATCATGCTTGCCTTTTTCCCTCGGAATACCCGTTGATTGTTTGCACAATATCCTTAAGATCGCAACGCCGGAATTTCCTTAACTTATTTTCGTAAGTATTAGAGTACCTCCTTCCAATTTCTTAGGCTGGTATTTTCAAAACTATTCGAAATCGTTCCGGATACCAATAATGTTTCGTTTTTACCGGCCGTAAGGAATTCGAAATCTACTATAAAAAAAACGGACCTGTGAGCTAAAATAAAATTTATTACTTAAGGTCAGTAACACTATAATTTAATAATATTATTATATATTTATATTTTTTATTTCTTGTAACTATTCTTCGTTTATCGGTTCGATTGCCACGCCTCTTGCTATAAATCGTTCTAGTAATAAACCTATTTCTACACATATGGGTCTGTTGTGGTCCGGTCGTTCAACTACCGCGCGTACAAAATCGTTTACATGTACCATAACTTGTTCTAAGACAAGCGGTCGAAAGGGGTGTGTCATATTTTCACTTGCCCTTCTTATGTGCCTTCTCAAACAGTGTAAGGTCACTGTTTCCCCACGAACAATTTGAGTATGGTGTGCTGTTAATAATTCTGCTCTAAGTTCTCGAAAGAATTCCAGTGTTTGTAGTGTCAGTTGAACTGAGCGTGGTGGAGGTGGTATGTTTATACTCATTTCTTATATTTTTATTTCTACGTGTATTTTAAATATTTGTTTATTCTTCTTATATTCTGAAATAGTTAAAAGTTATTTGTTATATAATTTGTTACATTTGTGATTATTTATAGAATATTATTTTACGTATTATTCCTATTTTGCACGTAATAATGTTTTATTTTTTATCATTTATTATTATTATTTTTTATTAATATGTTACGTATTTATTTTCGTTTTGTATGTTTTATATTATTCTTATTCTATACGTTTATTTATTATTTAATTATTTATTTACTATACTATAGATAAAACTATGACTAGTGACTACTCTTAATATATTTTTATTATATATTTTTTTAATTAATTAGTTATCTTGGTGAAGGGGGTGGAGTAAAGGGTGTCTCTTCATAATTTCGTATGTAGTCATTTCTATTGGGTGCCCTATATCTAACTATTCTGCTGGGAAAGTCCATGACTTCTGTGGACCTGATATATTTGCATTTTATCATTATGTAAATTGCTATTATTAGTATAATAGATATTACTGCCAGTACTATTGTTACATATAGTAAATTACTGTGTACAAATTGATGCTTTTGATTTTGTTCTCTTGAAAGTTCTTGGTTAATCATTTGTTGTACTTCGTCTAAAGATTTGGATGCATCGTGTAAATCTGTGAATTGCATAGCTAGTCCCTTTTCCCATTTTTCATCTGTTTCGAATTTGTGTATATGTTCGGGTATTTTTTCTAAAATATTACTCATGTTAGTTACAGGTGTAAAATCTTTATATTTTGTAATTTGGATTTCTTCCGTGGCAGTTAATACTGCGTCCCGTGCAAATACTTGACAACTAATGTCGTTTATAGCTATTTCTCCTGCTTCATTTGTTTGTATTATAAATGAGTCTATTAAGTTCGCGCAACTTATTGTTAGCGTCTCTTTTCCTGCATGAATCCATATATTCTTTCTTTTTAATTTCTGGTATATGCTTCTTTTTAAATTTATTTTCTTTACTGTACATAACTCAGGATTAGCATACGTGTCAGCTTTATAAAAGTTTTGTACTTCGCATGGTTGGCGTTCATTGTTGTCCTGTATAGGTTGTGGTGTATTACATATTTTGTATATCGATGTTTCTTTACATTCGTTTAATTGTTGATCTGTGTATGTAGTAAACCTTTTATAGCCTTTGGTTACAGCAATATTATTATAAGTAATATCCATCATGTACCATCCACTAGAATTATCTTGGTTATGGCGCATTGGTACTGGCGTTAACCTGTATAATGTAAGTTCAGTGTCAGTAATTAGTGGTATTACTATATCGAATACTAATCTGTCGTTCGAATAGTAGATTTTTACTTTTGTAATTTTTTGAAATTCATTTATTTCATATCTCTTTGTTCCCATCGGAATACTGTATATTTTCTTTATATTTTGTTCTATTGCTTTTAATGTTGATGCTAGTTCTTGCGGTGTCATAAGACTTGGATGTATCATACCTTCTCTAGCGGCAGTTACTATTTGTCCTAATATTTCTGTTTCGTAGGAATATTGATTAATAATTATTGTATATAAATTATGTATTTCATTTTTCATTAGTAAATCCAATATATCATTTGTTTTGTTTTGTATTTTTGACATTTTTTCGTTTAGTTTTTGTTCCTTTTCCGTAATATTATTGTATAATTGTTCGGTTTGATTTATTGTGTTACCAATACTCCTTATTGTTGATTTTACTACAGTAGTTTGAGCTGCCATTATGTGTAATATATTAGTTCCTGATTCTTCCGTTTTTTGTATAGCTTCTCGTGTTTTCTTAGTGCACTTGTCATCACATACGCCAAATGACGTATGCATGGTGTTACCTATTATGTTTATTAATCCCCTTTTCTTTCTGCTGTTTTTAATGTCCTCCATAGTACTTCCTAGCGACATATATGTACGTTCTTTCTGTTTAGTTATTTCGTTATATAAGTCTGTAATTACTAATTGATATTTCCCACATAAATCTTGATGTTTTTGGTCAGTACATAAATTTGTTATATTTTTAATTTTTTCCCCCAATAGTTCATATTTCGCGTTATATTCTTTTAATGAGTAAAACATTACAAGATTGTATTGAGCCCCTATTAATCTAACTGGCCCCAACCCTTCATATTGTATACCCCTGCCAACTCCATAAGGCGTATACAAAAAGTACTCTGATGTATTTATTTCGTCAGAGTCGACAGTTTTGACTAGAAAACTCGCCACCATCACCAATCTAAAAGTATAAATTATAATTATATTAAAACTAAACTATTTATATATATTTTCCTAGAAGTACCTATCATAATCTAATTTATGTTATTATTATTTATTATATTTATACATATTTTTTTTCTCTAGATATTTCACGTATATATATTTTTTTTATATCGAATATATATAGTCGTCGTAATTGTAACGTGGTTCAGGTTTGGCCTTCGAGTTAATCGGTACCTCCAATGTACATCTATAAACTAATGCGTATGGTTGAAAATTAGTAGAAGTATGTACCGTTGAATTATATACAAAGAATGCAAAGGGTAGTAAATGGTCCCAATTATTTAAATTCTTATCTACATAATGTCTTAAGTACTCGGCTAAGGTCCTATGAGCGCGTTCTACGGGGTTACCCTGCGGTCTGAATGGACTTGTGTTAACCTTTTCTATCTTTAATATCTTACAAACATTTGCAAACGTTTTCGAGAGGAAATTAGTTCCTTGATCCGTGAGTATTGTTTCTGGTATGCCGTGTACACAAACGAAGTGTGTAACAAAGGCTTCCGCAACAGTATTTGCCTTCTGGTCAGGAAGTGGAATTCCTAAAGTGTAACGTGTCAAATCGTCCTCCATCGTTAAAATGTATACATTATTGGACAGTGTAATCGGCAAGGGCCCTACCATATCCATAAATATTTTTTCGAATGGTTTAGACGAAGTGGATGTAATAGTCACTGGTTGTTTTATGTGCCGATTTGATACCTTATTAACCTGACATAACGTACGATTCCTTATATATTATTTAACATCTTCTTTTATACCCTTCCATAAGAATTGTTTTTTTTTTAACACGCTTAATGGTTTTATTCACACCTAAATGTTCGCCTAGTTTTGAATCGTGAAATTGTAATAAAATGATTGCTTTTTCTTCTGCATTATATTCTATATTTGCACATATAATTATTTCTATACCTGTTTTGCAAAATATGTATTGTAACATTGACCTTATTTTTTCCTTATTCTAAATCATCGTGATCGTGATCGCCTATCTCGCCCTTGGCTGATTTATTCAGATTTTTTTTTCTTACAAAATAGTTTTAAATTTATTAGTGATACATATATATGCTTTCGTAAGTGGCCTTCTGTAGGTCTTTCGTTACTAAGAATATTATAAACCTGTTTTCTTGTTTGAAATAGGGTGTGTCTCTATTACTTTACTAGTCGGCAATATTGTACCGTTTCCAAATTGTTTTTTAATTGATAATTCGTTCCTGTTTTAAAATTATATTGCTTGGCAATTTCTGATACTATATTATATTTTTTTTTTTTTGAATCTATTAGTGTACCTATAATTTCTTTTACATTAATATTTGTGATAATTTGTGTTCCTAACTTTTCGATATATTGTTCGTATGATTTGTTTTTTTATTTCCTGAATTGAATATATGCATGTGGGAGTATCTACATTTGAATTTAGAACTCCGGGTTTGTGACGTATTTGTAATTGATTTGTGTTAGCGGCGAATGAATTAAATGTTATATGATTATTTTCTAAGGTTGAGAATATATGGAATATTCGTGAGTCGGTTGTTCCGCGATAATCTGGTTTATCGTACGAGTACCGCGCCTCTCGTTCGACACGTTTCCGTTTTCCGAATTATTAACGTTTCTACTCTCATCGTTTCTCTTTTTATAACACGAGTCGATATTATGACCAGTTCGATTACAGTATGAACACGTAACTACCTGTATATTATAATTCATAAGTGGTTGCGTAAAATCATTCCTATCAGGTGGACGGTTGTTATTGCCATTGCTCGCATAACTAGGTCTCGTATTATTCCTACATCGAGATGCATAATGATTACCATTACAATTATAGCATTTTATTGCTGGCCTATTGATTGGTTGAGAAAAATTGTTTGCACGCGGATAATTATTTGTCCTTACAGGGTTATTTGGTCTAATGTTTTCGTTGTTCCTATTTTCGTAATTCGATCTGCGCTGGTTATAATTTTGTGAATGAATATTCGAATAATGGTTCCTATTTTCCTGTTCTAATCTTAGTTCTACCTGTTCTGACATGGCGATTTGTTTCGCGATTTCCAGAGTTTTAGCATTGCGAGATTTTACTATTGTTCTAATCGGTTCTACTAATCCTTTAATAAATATCGCTAGAGTTTGTTCCCTTAATATATCATATATAATTTTTGCTTCTGCAGGTTCCTTGCCTAATGTACTTACGGTACATAACTGATAATATAGTTTCTCTACTCTATGGCAATAATCGTTTACATCCTCATTGTGATTCATTCTAATCGAATTTAATTGAAGTTGTAACGACGATGCATTGGTTGTCACTTCGAATGCGTCTGTTAAATAAATTTTTATAAACTGCCATTTCGATACATTTTTGTATTTAATCATTTCTAATGCTCTACCCGTTAAACGTGTGGTAATATATTTTACTAGCGTTGGTGCACTATTTGTGTCAACTAAACTTACTGCCATATCGCATGCATTTATGAATTGATAGATATCGTCTATTCCTGTGCATAGTGGAATTAATTTAAAAGCGTCTTCTAATCTTATGGTTACTGCCATTTTTTAGTGCGTGTTATAGGTAAAAATACTAATGACTGATGTTCAAAACTATCTGTAACTTGGCTACGTGTGATTACTCCTGGACTTGGGTTTCTACTTGCGCTATCTCCTAACTGGGTATCTACTATAATATTCAACTGGGCTTTCTGTTGGGCTTCAAACTGGGCTTGGGCTTCTCTCTGGGCTAATAACTGGGCTTCTAACTGGGCTTCTTCTACTACACTAGTGTCATACAATGAATTAATTACTTTCAAGGGAGATGTACCTTCTTTGTCCATAAATTACTTAGCTACCTATTTAATACGTTAATACTCATAATAATACTCAAAATGCCCTATAAATACAATAATAACTTCAATAATATGCCCTCTAATAAATTCAATAAACTTCAATAATACTTCAATAATAAAAATGCCCTCAATAAATAATAATCAATAATAACTTCAATAAAAACATGCCCTCAATAATAAAACTTCAAATAATCAATATGCCCTCAATAATTCAATAAACTTCAATAATAATCAATAAAATATGCCCTCAATAAAATTTAAAACGGTTTACACCATTACACTTATAATCAACTACTTAGATTTATCTTAATATGTCTTAATTATGTTGCATACGTCTATGTAACAAATTTAAATAATTATTCACTCACAATAATGCTGTGTTCCTGGTTGATGATGACATGTTGCCGTTGATGATGCTGCTAATGGATTTGTTGGTACTGCGATGTGACTTATTTGTTTTTTGTTGGTTCCTCCTGGAGTTGTCTTCGCTGAAGAGTGATCAATTCTTCGTTGTTGACAGTAGCCTTTGATGGTTGCCTCCCTTTGTGGAATCCGACCGATCTGCGCCAGTGTTACATGCGGCCCTTCAGGGATCCAAAAGCTGGTGTACTTTGATAAATAATAATAATCAATTAGTATGATAATCAAATGTATTATATTAAACCAGACAAAACAAGCAGAATAATAGTGTTGATTGTAGCGAATTGTAGCTCGTTCCGAAGTTGATAATCTCCATGTAAGTCGTGTGAAATGGCTGGTGGCTAAGCGGCTCGCTCGGTCTTGGCGGCTCTGGTACATCTCATTTGTATTGAGGCCCTAGCCTCTATATATACGAATATACGAAGGCGACGCCCTTTGAATTGAGCGGCGCGTGGCATGTAGGCGCCCTTGGGAAGTTGTTGTGATCCGAAGCGTTTATTCTAGCTATGACCACTTTTGGGTGTGGTCGACGAGGCCGCTTTCTACATAAGTAGTACTTGTTATTGTGAGCGTTGTACATGAATTGCGTAATCCCATTACAGTGCATAACCTCTGATAATTTAAGTCTAATAAATATTCTGTTTAACTAAATTTCTTTTGATTTCATTATTTTAATAAAATATAGTGATAACTAAAATCAAGCATTAATTTTTCCGTCCGTCGAGGAATATTTTATTATTATACATTTATACTTATTGTATTTAAATATGTTCACAAACCGAAGTGAATCAAACAATTTAAATATTGTTAAAATTTATTTTTTACCTGATAGTTTACATATCAACTAGAAAGAAGCAATACAAATACTCAACAAACCATTTATAACGGAAAGCATTGAATGTTGTACACAACTTAAGACACAATCAGGTGAGTGGTACATATATATTGAATATAATAATGAACTAAATAAAGTTCCAGATAGAATTGAGTGGGTAGCAACAGGTACTAGTATGTTACCCAATAAGAAAAATCCAATGTTAATAGCTGAATATTTTAGTTCTGAAAATATTTACAAAAGTGTTTAAATTAAAAAAATAAATAAATATAACTCTTCATTGGTGAATTATACGAATAACCCACTACAACTGGACTCACCCAATGGTGAAATTGATAAATGCAAAACACGAGTTACCAAAAAAAAATCTATCAAAAGAATAATGAAAAGAAATTTTGGGAAAACGAATACAACAGAAAGCGTAACTCAAAATAGTGGACATTTGTAAGTTTAAAAAAAAATAGTATTAGTATTTACAAAATAAAATAAAAATACCTATATATTTTATGTTCATAAACAATCTTAGTGAGTATAATAACTGCGATTTGCCATCTACTTCAACTTCCATACCTGCAGTACAATTTATGGAAGTAGCAGATGATAGTGAAATATCGTAAGTTAGTTAAACTAACCTTAGTTACTAATCTTTGTTTTTAATAACAATAACGAATATAAAACTTTCCCAGTGAATGTAACAGAACACCAATTGAAGAAATTTCCAATTTTAGTGGGCTCAATGATTTGGATATTTCAGACATCCCATAAATTTCAAAATTTTGAAAATAACTTGACTCTTTTTGAGCTGCTTACGGACATTGTCAGTTTTCAATTTATTTAGTTTTTTTTTTCTAGAAATATCAATAAAATGTTATTTGTTGGGTAAAAAACCGTAAAAATGTAATGCAAGGATCCTGATATATTGGTACAATAGCAATTGAAAAATATTAAAAATATATAGGCACAATTTTTTTTATAAGAATTTAAAGTTCAAATTTTGACAAAATTTAACAGATTTATAATATAATAATTATTTTGTAGTTAAAAATTTATAATTTTTTCAACTTTTATAGCTAAGGATTGAAAATTTAAAACAAGGTTCCACTTAAATAGGTTATATATAAATAACTTTATTTACAATAATATATATACCTATATACATATTATATATATATCATCAAATATACTTGGTAATATCATAGGCTGACTGACCGTTTTCGCTCAGAATCGTTTTTCTTATACAATGATATTATATCATTGAAATCAAATTTAACACCATCCATTACAGTGACCCACTTGTAAACTACTGTACAGCAGAGCGACATCCACTTACCCACCTTTTTTTTAAATGTAACGGATACATTAAAGTAGTGTATTTAGGGGGGGCAAGGGAGTTAATTCATATAATATAATATTATTAGATTCATAGCGGAGTGATTTTACAATAATGAAAATGTTTTTTTTTATTTTTGTTCCGTCTGCATATACGATAATAATAGTCGAAATAATACTTTAATTTTTAATTTCAATATCTTTTCTGCTGGGAAATTCAATATATTTGGTATTTTTAAGAAATTATAGAATAGAAAATTTCTAGAAGTTTTCAAGTGTCGTGAAAAACAAAAAACAAAAAAAAAAAAACCGTGCATTCTTACACAAAACCAGATTTTGACAAACTCAAATTTGTTTTTCTCTTGGTCAAAAAGCTTTAAAATTGTAGTATTAAATTCCTCGAAAGTTGTTTGAAGTTGAAAAATATTAATGATACATGGGCACAATTCTTTCTAATGTATATAAATTCATATTTTCATGTATATATAAATAGTTCTATTCAAAAGAGGTTAGACGAGACTTCCCAGGAATACGGATCAACTTCATTTATAAATGCTTCGACACCTGCAATAGTGCCTAGGTAAATTGCTTTAAAATTTAATTTTTTTCTAGACTTTAATATTTTAAAATTAAGATCATTGTGTTAATATACTTTTATGATATTCTTAATCGTTTTAATAATAGGGTTGAAGTTTTTACTAGCGACATTGATATGACTGGGATAAATGCATTAGATTGTACCAATGAAAATTATATTGAATTGCATGAATTACCAATTGCCATTGAGACAAAAGTTTATGAATCGTTATTGAAGTATGTTTATTTGTACCTACCCAATTATAAGTTATAACACTTTAGCGTATATATATATATATATATATATATATAGGTGTATATAAGTTAATTTTAATTTCACTATTACAGTATATCTAATGAAATAGATGGGCATAGGATTGTTGATGTGGCTCATATATTTTTCCAAATCCAAAATATTAAACATGACGGTGGATTTGGCTGTAATTTTATAGATATGAATTTTGTACATGAAGTTCGTTCAGGATTCTATTCAGATTTTTTTTTGAATGTAAAATGTGCGGTATTGAAAAATAAATTAGTTCTTCGAAAAACAGCCCGAAAAATAATTGGTCTATAAATAAAGCTGCTGTAAATAGTACTATCGCTGTCGGTAAGTAAACATATATTATATAAATATAACTTGTTTGATACATTTTCTTGCGCCAAGTTAAATAAAGACTAATTTCGTGACACTTATAAGTCAATGTCGATCTGTTGATTTTTAGGAATTGGTTATACGCAGTTATCTGAGTTTTTTGCTAGATTAGAAGTGCCTTCAATATCTGCTAATACATACCAAACGATTCAAAAAAATTTACAGAAAGAAATTCAAAATACAGCTTGGATTGAGATGAAAAAAGCCGGCGAAGAGGAGAAAAAATTAGCATTAGAATCCGGTAACGTTGATAAAGATGGAATTCTGTTAGTCACTGTTGTAGCAGACAGACAGTGGTCCAAAAGAAGTTATACAGCACGAGATATTATGCATTCTCGGGAGTAGTAAGTTAATGCAAATATAATAACAAAGTATTAAATTTGTTTATTAATTATGATTAGAAGTAAGTGCAACCAGGGTTGTTATGTTTAAAACATCGGCCATCGGGGAAAAAAACATATTGATTTTGTTTTAGACGTTTAAAACACAAGTTTTAAACATCAATAAAAAATGTGAGTTTTTTAGTACATTTTAAATTGAACCTACTGTACAGCAGAGCGAAACTCAGACTTTTTTTTTAATAAAAACAAAAAGACGTTAAAAAAAAATTCCAAAAAAACACATTTTAAACATATAAAAAAAACATCTTTAACTTTTAAAAAGCCGTTTTTTGTTTTTTTTTTGTTTATTAAGAAACACGTTTTTTCTTACCATGATACAGTAATTATATGTAAGTAGGTAAAAAAAAATTATTTACACAGGTTAATGTAATATATTTCGTTTATAGTCTCATACTCTCATTACTCCATACATTTTTTGGTGAGGGGGAGGATTTGGGTATTATAAAAAATATTTTTTTTATTATTTATTTTAGGCAAGTATTGAAGCTGACGCTATTGCCGAAGGATTTGAAAAAAGTGTTGAAATGCATAGTGTTAAATACTGGTATTCAAACTGATCGGTATTAATTAGCATTTCCCTGGCATGTTGCGTTTCGGCGGATTTTGAGATGACACACGGAGTAGCTGTACAAATGATAAGAAAATTTGGCAACCTGCCACAGTTACGTAGACTACAGAAAAAGGTTACCGAGGTAGCATCACTAGAGATAACAGACAGAAACATATTCTACCTCATTACTAAAGAAAAGTTGTGGCAAAAACCGACCTGCGAAGATATTTTTCAGAGTCTACAGAATCTCAAGAAAATTTGCCACGAGCGGAAAGTAACTCGACTCGCTTGTCCGCGTTTAGCGATAGATCGAGACGGTATCAAATAGGAAACCGTCCGAAGCATGCTCTACTACACGTTCCGAAATTCGGAAATAGAAATACAAATCGTAACACAAGAACAGTTATCGAAAGAAGACCAGTTACGAATCATTAGAGAATTCCACCAGACTCCTTTGGGGGGACATCAAGGAATAAATCGGACATATCAAAGAATATTGCAGCAACATCATTGGAAGGGAATGAGACAGATGATCAAAGCATATATCCTTTCCTGTGAAACTTGCCAACGTCAGAAAATACCAAATCGATCAGTAAAAGAACCGATGGTCATAACCACAACCTCTTCCAGACTCTTTGAGAAAATCTTCATGGATATTGTAGGACCATTTCCTAAGTCTCGTAAAGGGAATATATTCATCTTAACTCTTCAAGATGACCTTTCTAAATTCGCATAGGTAGTACCTATGATAAACCATGAAGCAAACACTGTAGCATACCATTTTGTAACCCAATTTGTGTGCTTACATGGACTTCCGAAGAGTCTTGTCACAGACTGTGGTACGGAATTCCTTAGTCATGTATTCAAAGAAGTATGTCAACTTCTTAAGATCAAACAAACTTCGACCACACCATACCATCCACAAAGTAATGGGTCTTTAGAGCGTAGCCACAGAACATTAGGAGACTACTTACGCAGTTTCGTTGACAAAGATCCTCAAAACTGGGACACTTATGTTCCATTCGCGATGTTTTGTCATAATTCAACAGTACATACTGCAACCAAATTTCAACCATATCAACTAGTTTATGGTAATGAGATAACCGTTCCGCATTCATTCCCTCGAGATCCTGAACCTCAATACAACTATGAGGACTATTACTTTGAGATGAAGAAACAAATGCAGGAAGCTCATAAATTAGCGAGAGCAGAGCTATTAGAAAGCAAACACAAATCTAAAGAGCGTTATGACAAATCAATAGCACCTCTAAACCTTGCCGAAGGAGATAGAGTCCTAATACAAGACAAGGCCCGTAAGGGAAAACTAGCTCCAAAATGGTTAGGTCCTTACCCCATCGTAGAAATCCAACCAGATTCACCAAATGTCACGATACTTAAGAAAACCAAACCTGTAAAGGTACACCGGAACCTTCTAAAACAATTTCATGAAAGAACATAACTATGTTTCAGACTCAGCATAATTTCAATAAGCGTCACGGAACCTTCCATCAATGATTCGGACCAAAGAAATCACCACCAAGTATTTAATCTAACGTCATTCAAGAACCAACAAGGGATCTATTATGAGTCACATGGAGTAGCCAGATTGTCACATGTGAGTTGGGAATTGGTAATCTCCTTGGATGTACAATTACTAATTTCAAAATACCATGTCATCATGGCTCACTATCAAGCAACCACGACCATTTGTGAAAATATGAAGAACAGACTTGGCAATGTGGAAATTGAGGAGATTTGCTCTCTGTTTATACAACAATTTTCTAGAGCAACTTTGCCCTATTTAAACGAGATCGAAGCTAATCACAGAAGTCTTATGTTAGCCATTAATAATGATGATAATAGAGTTCGACGGGGATTGGGACAAACATTCAGGCGTATGGCCAACGTTCTGTATGGTGTATGCTCAAAGATTGATGTTGAATTCATTATAAATCAAATAACAGAACTAAATCGAAGCAAAGTACCTAGTAAAAGCAATATTCCGGAAAAGATCAGATTCCTACAAGCAGAAGTAAATCACTCTACACAACAATTAGAACTTCAACAACAAAAAGTAGAACAAAACCTCCAGTAGCTACAAGCACAAACAAATCTTACTATCCAAAACCTTAATAAATTGGCGTTCCGAACCAAATTATTAGAACAATCATTACTATTTGAACTAGTATTAAATAAGTACGCTTATGAAACCCAGAACCTTATCTCCATAATAAATACAGCATTAGATGGAAAAATTCACACTAGTGTCTTTACTCCACAGCACATTATTAAAGAACTTCTCGAAATTAAGGTAGATTTGCCGATTGGAAATACTTTTCCATTGGAAGTTAATATAGAATCTCTTAATGAAATCCTCCGAATCTCTGAAAAAAACATATTCTTTAAAGACAACTATCTTATCTATGTCATAGAAATCCCACTAATTACCAGTGAGGAATATAGTATATACCACCCTATACCTTTACCCATACCCTACAGTGAACAAACCATTTTCTTAGTCGACCCTGAAATAGATTATTTAGGTGTAAGCAGAGACAACGAAAATTTTATTGCTTTAGATAACGTAAAATGGGAAGAATGTATAACATTAAAGCCCTATAAAGTTTGTAGAGGTAATCAACATGTACAACATTGTGCAGAATCAGATGTATGTGTAGTTTCATTACTAGTGAATAATCAATTTAATCCAGACCATTGCAAATTCAAATTCGTTTCATTAAAAGCCCCTATATGGCATCAGTTAGTGCAAACTAATTCATGGATCTATTATACCCAACGGGAAGTAGGTACCATCACTTGCACAAATCCAACAGAAAATTCCAAGATAGAAATTGAGGGCGTAGGCAGAATAACTATACCCCCATTTTGTAAAATTAATCTCAGAAACTCTATATTATTTTCTAATAACAAAGCTAGTAGGGATATTCATTCAGATATTATACCAGAAAATTCTAAGAATGAACCGTTACACGCATTGGCAGATATAGTCAAAACAATTATTCCTCAAAACCTCACTAATAAAATCCTAATTCAAAATTTGAACCAACTGATTAATAAAGCATTTGAGTTAAATGAACTTTCACATACCCTAGCTGAACCTTCGTTAATTTTCAACATTAACATTCACGTTATTGTCATTTATATTATTGTAATACTAACAATATTAACAACTAGTATATTAAGTTTTAGTTTAAGAAAAAATGTTACAAAAATATACAACCCTGAAATACCAGAAGCATGAAAAATCTAATGGTATTTAGGAAGACACACAGTGTAATTTATTTTTCTTTTATTATTTTTCTTTTAATATTTTATTATTTTATTGTCAAACTGAACTGACCCCCAAATAACAGAAAATTCAAAACCTTGCAGAAACTTAAATATTTAAGTGAAACACTGTGGTCATTGGACCCCCGTGTCTCATTTAGTCTGGGGGGTGTTAAGAACCCCTGATTAGTACATATTTTATTTTTTATATATCTATATATGTTAACAACATATATAGACAATCATAATGCAGAGTGTGTGTCGTAAGACGCTGCTACCGTGGGAACCGCTGAATAAGGGTTTTTTATGTGAGACGGGGCACCGTCACGACAACACACAGGGAGTCAGTCAGTCGTAGAATCACCAGTGTTCAATTAACAGTTTGTAGCTACACTTAATTTTTACTACCAATTTTAATAAAAATACATTAATTATTTTAATCTTCAATTGTTGCGTACGTTTATTTTGTGTTGTGCGTAAAATCCATAACAAGGAGTGACGTTGCGCATGTCTCTGAGCAGCTGCGAGGGTCGGCGACCGCCGACGCCTCCGGGGAGAACAATCTCGCGGAAACGCGTAGATCGAAGGACACCGAAAACGTCGATGAGGAGGCGACGGATTCCTTCGTACGTGGCTGAGGACCCGAGCAGGTCGGCGACAGCGCGAATGCCCTCTTCATCGAGCGCGGTCAACACGTGGTTCACATGTGAGTTGTTTGTTGAAATGCACTGGCACGCGAAGGTTGCTTCTGCGTGGATGAACCAGTGCTCCGGCGCGTGCCTCCAAAAGGCAGGAAGGCGGGCGACGGCGGCTACGTCAGGCGGTGTCGTGTTAAAGTTGGGCGGGGGGGGTGTTGTTGCTCGCGTTGCTGTTTCCGCCTTGCACCTTTTCGGACGCGTTTGGCATGATTCACTCGCGACGGACTGATCGGACGAACGGGGTAAGCGGTACGCGTGTACAAATATCGAGGTCACCAATGTGGAGAAGTCGGCGCGGGTAATGCCAGCTGACTCCAACAGACCACGTAATCGTGACTAATTTAACCAATGAGAATAACAAAGCAGTTTGGTTAATGATGATTCGGTTTATTTATTACAAGAGCACGTAGAAAAGTAAAATAATACAGTTAGTGTACGATGGGACGTAATTGTTAACACGACGAGTCAGAAACGTTGGTCACGAGGTTTCGCGTGTGTGGAAACTCGGTAACGAGAGGTGCGTAGCGCGTACGTGTGTACTGTTGCGAAATCGCGGGAGAAGAGAGTCAATTCGGGCGGCGGCTAGACTTGTTGATGTATGGATGAAGTGTAGGTTTGTTATTTGTTGTTGCAATCTGTGATGAAATGCCTGTGTGGAATTTTTGGGTAAGATGAATTTAATAGAAATATGATTGTTGTTGTGATTTTTGTATTTATGTTAAAGGTGTATAATTTATTGTTGTTTGCCTGTTGAAGTTTATGTGACAAATCTGAAGAAATGAAGAGTTGGATAGGGTAATGTGAAGAAATGATTGATAGTATTGGTCTGAAGTTTGTATATATAAATTTGTTTAGATTGATTTTTGTGTGGTTAATCGATTGTTTTATTCTAGCTCGAAACATTTGTTCTTAGCAGGGACTGGAACCTTGATGATTTTGACGGTTCCGGTTCCGGTTAGGTTCTTACAAAAACTAAAATTTCGGTTTCGGTTTCTTTTCGGTTTTTAAGAAAACTAAAATTTCGGTTACGGTTTCTTTTCGGTTTTTAAAAAAAACTAGAATTTCGGTTTCGGTTTTTAAATTGACAAAAATGTAGGTTTCGATTTCTTTTCGGTTCTTAAAAAATGAAAACTGAAATCAAATTCCTGTTTAGGTTTTATACTTGAAAGTTAACACTCATGTAAGAAATATTTGATAAGTTTCGTTGGCGTCAATACTAATTTTTCTACCAGATATTCTACCAATTGCTTAGGACAAAGGAAAGGACTAAATAACTTCATGTACTATCCAGTTTCAAATAACACTTTTTGTATTTTAATAGATTACTATGTAGCATTTACCAATTACTACTTGTTGCATTATTATTCAGTATTTAAGATTTTAAAAATAATTTATTTTTTTTTATTACCAGTTACCAGATATTATATTTTCTTAGGCTAGAGACTTGCGGTCAGGGGTTTAAGAAGATAGTAGATTGGAAAGTCTATTCCATTTTCACAGGATTTTAATCTGATTACTTTATTTTATTCACCTCATAGATATTATATATTAATTATAAGTATGTGCTTTACCTTAAAATGATCTGTAAAAAGTGAAAATCAAAACATTTTAGAATACTTAATGATAGTGACAATTAAAAATCATTTTAGTCATACACAAAATTAATATAATACACATAATTACGTTAAAGATAAAATAAAACGTTTGAAATGTAAAGATATTATTCATACATTAGTTATAATATTGGTACTTATGACAAATAAATTATATACTTTTGAATATTTGATGATAAGGATAACTTAAACGTCTTAAACATCATAATGGATTATAATAAAATCTTATTTAAAATAAAAAAAAACCCCCTTTCAAATTAAAATGTTATGTACTTATACATAAAATTAAGTAATAAACTTATAATATGTAACAAATAATATTTAAAATTTTAAAATAAAACAAAACTTATAAAAATGTAAATTATATAGCAAATCTTACTCTTTAGTTAAATTTTTTTTTCAAACAATCTATTTGTACGAACTATTAATTGATCTAATAATAGTAATAGTAATAATATACACAATCATAAAATGCCTAGTTATTTATAAATATTAACCATATACTTATATTGAGAATTGCTTGGTATTGTGGTAACTGGAACCTCTATAGGTACCTACATATAATAATATGCAGTAAATAATGACTTATTTTTATTGGGAATTTCTCATTTCTATTACATTATCAGTTGTTACGTACAAAATACAAATATTGAAGGATTGTTTTTGTATAATTAACCTCTTAATAATAATAATAGATTTACGAATTTGTTTAGTTCATATTATATTATTATCTACCATGTACCAATGACAATTGACAGATATATATTAAATAAAATTAATGATATAACAAAACCGAAATTAAATGTAAAAACCTTTAAAAAAAAGTATGGGTTGCGGTTAAGTTGCGGTTTTTAAATAAATATAAATAAGGGTTCCGGTAAGGTTCCGGTTTTTAAATAAATTTAAATAAGTGTTCCGGTGAGGTTCCGGTTTTAAAATTAATTTGAATTAGGGTTTCGGTGAGGTTTCGGTTCCCAATATTGAAAGGGTTCCGGTTCCAAAACCGGTTCTTTTCGGTACGGTTCCAGTCCCTGGTTCTTAGTTGTTGTATTGGTTGTCTACAGAAAGGGCATTTGTCATTTCTAATAAGAGTAATGCAATCTAGATGAAATTTATGGTTACAGTCAGTTGTTATTAATTGTCCTTCTGATTCAAGACATATGGGACATGTTTCTTCTTCATTTAAGGTAGGTGTAACATTTTTAAATGGTGTTGCTTGGGGTATAATTATTACTTCACACTTCACAGTCTGTTTTGAGTAGGATTTTTTTATGTGGGAAAAAATAATTTAATGTAAGGGTTATTATTTTATTATCCTTGCATGACAACTTTCTCAATGAGTTGTTGATTTTTATTGATTCTATTAAGTTGTGAGCACAATGTAATTCCATTAAGTTTAAAGTGAGCCGCATTTTTGATAGTAAATTTCGCTTGCAAAATAGTATTAATAATTGTTTGTTTAAGTTAAGGTTTTTTAATTGGTTGTTATTGCAATTTAATATTCTTATTTTTTGATTTAGGTGTAAAGTTTTTAATGCATTATAATCACAATAGGCTTCTATTATATTAGGACTTAGAATTAGGGTTGTTAATTTGTTATAAGAACATATCAATTGATTTAAATCTTCTGGGGGAGTGAATTTTGTAATTTTATTGTTGGCACAATCAAGTGCTTTCAAGTTTTTGTTGACAATTAGCTCAGTTATGTTGTTATTCGTACATGTTAGTGTTCTTAATGCTGTGCATTTGGATACATCTAGCTTGGTGATGTCAAAGTTAATTATAGTTAGTTTCCTTAGTTTGTCTGATTTGATTACTAAGTTTGTGAAAATTGTTTCAGGGTGTTCAGCATTTAAGCTTAGTTCTGTGCAAGGTGTGATGAATTCTTGTATTGAAGGGTCGGTTTCCTGTCTGTACAACATTTTACCGTGCCGAAGAAAGAAGAAAAAGAATAAAATAAAATAAAATTTTAATATTAAGTTAATTTTAGTTATTTTTTAAGTTTTATTGTAGGTTTAAGAGTATACACCAAGCAAGATGTATCCAAATGCACAGCATTAAGAACACTAACATGTACGAATAACAACATAACTGAGCTAATTGTCAACAAAAACTTGAAAGCACTTGATTGTGCCAACAATAAAATTACAAAATTCACTCCCCCAGAAGATTTAAATCAATTGATATGTTCTTATAACAAATTAACAACCCTAATTCTAAGTCCTAATATAATAGAAGCCTATTGTGATTATAATGCATTAAAAACTTTACACCTAAATCAAAAAATAAGAATATTAAATTGCAATAACAACCAATTAAAAAACCTTAACTTAAACAAACAATTATTAATACTATTTTGCAAGCGAAATTTACTATCAAAAATGCGGCTCACTTTAAACTTAATGGAATTACATTGTGCTCACAACTTAATAGAATCAATAAAAATCAACAACTCATT
This sequence comes from Macrosiphum euphorbiae, assembly GCA_949089665.1. Taxonomy (NCBI): domain Eukaryota; kingdom Metazoa; phylum Arthropoda; class Insecta; order Hemiptera; family Aphididae; genus Macrosiphum; species Macrosiphum euphorbiae. The sequence continues at coordinate 47,085,317 of CARXXK010000001.1, read as the reverse complement.
GAGAAAGTTGTCATGCAAGGATAATAAAATAATAACCCTTACATTAAATTATTTTTTCCCACATAAAAAAATCCTACTCAAAACAGACTGTGAAGTGTGAAGTAATAATTATACCCCAAGCAACACCATTTAAAAATGTTACACCTACCTAAAATGAAGAAGAAACATGTCCCATATGTCTTGAATCAGAAGAACCATAACTCTTAATCATATAGTTGTAGTGAAAATCATAAATTAACGTCTTTGATATATCCAAAATCGAAAACCTTACATATAGGTATATTAGCTTATCAAATTTCAATTCATCCATGTCTAAATGTATTGCTGCCAGGTTTTGACTATAAATTGTAATATCTCTAAATGTATTTCGGTTAATTAATTTTGCGCACGTCTTATCATCAGACACCAATTGAATTTTCAATCTATTACGAACATTTTCCATCGTCTTGCCTGAAGATTTAAAACAAAAGTTTGAAAGTTTGAAAGTTTTAAAATAAACTTACATGTAACTTATACAACTTTACTACTTATACAACTTTACTTACAATAAACTTACATATAACTGCATTATTCATTAATTTGAAGAACTTTCTTTCGAAATCATTCATTGCGTTCTTCCTCATACTCATATTGGTGTTCAATTCAATATACTTTGAGAGCCATGCTTATTGATTTAATTTAAAAACTCTATGTTGTGACATTAACACTATTATCATTATTACTATTATCACTATTATTATTACTATTATTATTATTATTATTATTATTATTATTATTATTATTATTATTATTATTATTATTATTATTATTATTACTTTTCCACTCATGTTAGAGGTTATGTTTAATATTTGTAGTTATTGTTGTCTTGTACGTACGTCGTTCCGTACTTACTGAATTATTATGTATGTGTATTGAAGTTATTGAAAGTAATAAATTGTTGTAAACGAAAGTATTAGTTATTTCTTACATCAGAAGTGGGATAAAGAACGAATGTTAATTATGGATGGTCAGATGAATGCGGATAAAAATGTCGACGGCGAGACGCAGTATTCTGAGGAGGAAGTGAATCATGTGATCTTCGGCCAGAGTACTCAGAGCACTCAGAGCACTCAGAGCACTCAGATCCATGTAAAGGAAGACGGGAACGCGATTTTGATGCAGACATTACTCAAACAGAATGAGTTACTAATGAGAATGTTAGCGATAAAGGAGAAACCGCCAGAGGAGGTATACGCTCCACCGGACTTGTCGAAAGTACTACCAACGTTTGATGGTAAGTGTAAGCCCCACGAAGCGGCGGATTGGTTGAGCACGCTCTGTGGAGTGGCGTCATTACATCGTTGGTCGAATGCACTCAAGTTGGAGGCGGCGAGAGTAAACGTGGATGGTCCAGCCCGCCAATGATATATTGGGCGAAGATTCAATTCATGGGCAGAATTTGAACAGCAGTTTAAAGCAACGTTCTTCAGAAAGGTTAACACGGGCAGTCGATGGAAGGCATTGGCAGCGCGGGTACAAGGTAAAAACGAAAGTATTCTAGACTACTTCCACGAAAAGGTTCGACTTTGTCGAGATTTGGAATTAGATTTGTTTGATACCAAGGAACAGTTATTAGACGGTATCCAATCGAAAGAATTATTTCAATATTTGTTAAGCCGTACTCATAATGACGAAAATGAGTTACTATTTGACATTATGGACTACATGCGGTTAGTGGAGCACAGAAATGTTCGATTTCAAAATAAAATAGTTTTGTCCAATTCAAATGAGAAGCAGTGGCCCAGAGGAGAAAGTCCTAGGCCCAAAGCGGAAAGTTCGAGTAGGAGTCAGAAGGGTGTTGAGTCAGCAACAAGCCGGATATGTTACAACTGTGGATCCAGAACGCACATTGCGCCAAGTTGTCCCAGTCCAGTAAGACCAAAAGGAGCATGCTACGGTTGCGGTTCAACAGCACATCAGCGATCAGCGTGTCCGGAACGTGATCAGAAAAATAGGAATGACACAAATGAAGAATCTCGGCGACAGAACGAGCGGCAACATAGTGGATCAGCAGGAGAGATCAGACTGTTAGAGCCAGAATATAATGTAAGGGTAAGTATAATATTATGTAAGGAGACTGTTACTGTTAATGCATTGGTAGATAGTGGTAGCCCAATTTCTTTGATTAAGTCTCATCTTATCCGGACTAGTGAACGAAAACCGTTTAATAATGATATTTTTATTTCGGGTATCAACGGGTCTCAATTGAGTATTGAAGCGGTTACTGATGCTACGGTTTTATTAGTTGATTATGATTTAAATAAGAAACAAATATTTTATGTGGTAGATGATCAGACTATGTTATCCGAATGTTTATTGGGTAGAGATTTTATTAAGGGGATGAATATTTGGTTTGGTGAAGATGGTAGGATTATGGTAAATTCGAAGCAAGAACAGTGTAATGGTAATGACTTTTTGGTTGACTTAGGGTTAATAGAGTATGAGTTGGAAGATGAGGTGGAGTTGAACATAGGTGAGGTATCATTTAGTGATAGATGTAAGTTAAAAAAAATATATGATAACTGTTACTCAAAAGGGTTAAAGCCAGAGTCTCCTGAGATAAACTACGAAGTTAATATAAGTTTGAAAGACCACACTCCTTTTAATTACCAACCTCGACGATTATCATATGTAGAGAGGAACGCAGTGAAGGATATAATTTGTGAGTTATTAGATAAAGGTATTATAAAGGAAAGTAAATCTGAATTCTGTTCACCCATAGTATTAGTCAAAAAGAAAGATAATACATATCGAATGTGTGCGGATTTGAGAGAATTAAATAAAAGAGTTGTGAAAGAACATTACCCGATTCCACATATAGATAATTTAAGAGGGAAGATCTTCTTCACAAAGTTAGATTTAAAGAATGCCTATTTCCATGTGAAAGTGTTGGAACAGTCGTCCAGATATCTCTCTTTTTCAACATTTCTGGGGCAATATGAGTATGTCCGATTGCCTTTTGGGTATTGCAATAGTCCCTCAGCATTCATGAGATATATTGAAACAGTATTTAGGGAATTAATAAGGTCTGGAAAGTTATTAGTTTATTTAGATGATTTGTTGATAGCCACAGAAACTATAGCAGAACATTTGGAAATAATAGAATCGGTATTAATAGCATGTAATAATAACTTACTTGAATTGAGGGAAGATAAATGTTTTTTTCTACAGTCGAGGATAACATATTTGGGTTATGTGGTGGATAAGGATGGAGTGAGACCTGATCCGGCTAATGTAGCAGCAGTGACACAATTCCCAATACCTAAATCAATAGCCAATGTACACAGCTTTGTAGGACTAGTCAGTTATTTTAGGAGATTTATTGAAAACTTTTCCATTTTGGCAGCACCACTGTATGCGCTGTTAAGGAAGGGGGCTCAATTTAAGTTTGGGGAGAAGGAGTCACAGGCCTTTGAGTTGTTAAAGAATAAGTTGGTACAAATGCCGATTTTGGCATTATATTCTCCGTCAGCTGAAACCGAGGTGCATTGTGATGCTAGTGCATTGGGTTATGGAGTGATCTTATTACAGAAACAGAAAGACGGTTTAATGCATAATGTGTTTTATTATAGTAAGAGAACCACTGAGGTAGAAGCTAAATATCATAGTTATGAATTGGAGTGTTTGGCATTAGTGTATGCAGTGAAGCGTTTTCATGTTTATCTCAATGGTATTAAGTTCAAAGTGTTCACTGATTGTGAAAGTTTCAAGTTGACTATGAACAAGAAAGATATGAACCCTCGGATTGCAAGATGGGCGTTATTATTTCAGAATTATGATTTCAGTATTGAACATCGTGCAGGAAGTAAAATGAAACACGTTGACGCATTAAGTCGGAATACCAATATATTAATGTTGTATGAAAATACTTTTGAGCAAACGTTGTCGATTAAACAGATTGAAGATAAAGATATTAACAAGTTAAAAGAGCGGTTGAAGAAATGTGAGGATAAGTACTTTGAAATGAGAAATGGTTTAGTATATAGGAAGTATAAAAGTGAGTTGTTGTTTTACGTCCCTAGTAGCATGGAGGATAATGTGATAAGGTCGGTGCATGAGGAATATGGTCATTTGGGTGTAGAAAAAACCAGTGAAGTAGTGTTGAGAACATTTTGGTTTCCCAATTTGAGAGAAAAAGTCAAAAGATTTCAAATTGCTTAAAATGTATCTCATATTCGCCAGTATATGGTAAAAAGGAAGGCGAGTTGCACCCTATACCTAAGACTCCAATACCGTTCGATACAATCCATATCGACCACTACGGTCCACTGGAGAAGACTGGTAAAAAAAATAAATATTTGTTTGTAATCATTGATGCATTTACCAAATTTGTTAGGTTATATCCTTGTAAAACAACTAACACGGTAGAAGTAATTAGGCATATGAATGATTACTTCAGGTGTTATAGTATACCTAGAAGGGTAATATCTGACAGAGGTTCAACGTTCACGTCTAATGCATTTGGAGAATTCTTAGCCCAGAAAAAAGTAGATTTGGTATTAGTGGCAACGGCGACACCCCGGGCAAATGGTCAGGTTGAGAGAGTAAACCGTTGTATAACAGCAATGCTGGCAAAAAAGACAGTAGATTTAAATAGGTGGGACAGGGTATTGCATGAGGTCGAGTACGCATTGAACAATATGTTATGTGCTTCGACGGGTGAAGCCCCATCTAAGTTATTATTTGGTGTATATCAACATGGTACGGTGGAAGGTGAGTTTAGGAGGTTATTGGTGGAAGTGAAGAAGGACAGGAACTTGGAGGAGGAAATAAGAAAAGAGGCTAAGGACAAGATAGTAAAAAATCAATCATATAATAAAAAATATTATGATGAGAAACATAAGAAACCTACCTTATATAAAAAAGGAGATTTTGTTGTAATTAAAAATACAGATGTTAGTGTGGGGGTGAATAAAAAATGAATACCTAAATTTAAGGGCCCATATATAATAGACAAAGTGTTACTAAACGATCGATTTATAGTCAAAGATGTTGAAGGTTTTCAGCACACTCAGGTGCCTTATGAAGGAGTCATTAGCTCAGATAACATGAGACATTGGGTTAGGAGCTTGGAAAAATGATCCTTTATTATATTTCATGTATTATGGTTATGTTATTATTTATTGATGTTTATATTAAAATGTACTGTTTACTTACTATTTACTTGTGTGTGGTTAATTATTATTTTATGTATACTATTATGAATGTAATATCCTATTATGTATTGTTATAATATTGTTCAGATGTTATTAGAAATTATGATGTTAAGTTAAAGATATTGTGTAATGATCCCAGAGACTGGGATAGGTCAGGATGGCCGAGCTGTGACATTAACACTATTATCATTATTACTATTATCACTATTATTATTACTATTACTATTATTATTATTATTATTATTACTTTTCCACTCATGTTAGAGGTTATGTTTAATATTTGTAGTTGTTGTTGTCTTGTACGTACGTGGGACGCACGTCGTTCCGTACTTCCTGAATTATTATGTATGTGTATTGAAGTTATTGAAAGTAATAAATTGTTGTAAACGAAAGTATTAGTTATTTCTTACAATGTACCTATTAAATTATAAAAACATTCAATTATAATAACTAAATTGTTACCTTTTCCAATATTAAACCAGCTTTCAGAGCTTGTTTTAATGCCATGTAATCCACAACGTAGTGTTTTTTAGGGTTCAAATTCGCCACGAGTTTTTTATTTTCGATCCAGGAGGGATTATCCTCTCTGGAAGGTAAGATAAATCATTATGAGCGTCATGTAATGATTTAAGATGTGAAATGTCGACTTCTAACGGATATCCTATCTCTGACGTATCGTTTGAATTTTCCAACAATTTTAAAATGTTTTTAACGTTTAGATCTCCTTCATACTATGAAAACCCATCTTTTGGTAAAAATTGACTCATTGCCCAGCCGTAACTAAAAAAAAAAAAAAAAATACAAAATTAATAAATTATTATTATTACATATTATGATAACCACAGATTTGTTGCGTCCAAGTATGCGATCCATGAGTTATGCTTTGAGGGATCATAGTCTGGAACCTTGCTATAGTTCGCTTGAGCATATCGCATGCTCGCATAACATCAACTTTCATATAACAGTCGCTATATTCATCTAAGCTATTAAAGTTGAAATGATTCCATAATATTTTTGCATATTCATAATCTTCGTCACTTAAATCCGTTTCGGTTAATGTATTATAAAAATCTTCTTTTCTCGGCAAACAATTCTCGTCTAATTTTTCCCACCCGTCCGTATATTCATAAGGGTAGACCCCTTTCCTTGTTACTAGATCCATGTCAGTGCTATTAAATATTTTACCTATCTCCCTGAATTTTAATTTATCTCCTTTAGATAAATTTATTACAAGTTTTTCCAAGCTCGTTGCCATAAATCGGAAAATGTCGACAAAACGAATTTGAAAAGTGTTTGAAACGTATTTCGTAAAAGATAAATTTTTCTTCAGTGTTTGGTATTACATTAATAGATTTTGTATCAAATCCTAACTGCAATACCAAAAAATGGGAGTCATAACCTGATAGATTATGGAAAAAAATAAGAACAAAGTTAGGTTCACCATTTGCAAATTACATTTGCTGCAAACAGTACCTCTGTATTTTCCAGTCAAATGGTCATGATCCCTAACAGGTAAATTATTATTATTACATTTTGATTTGCATAACGGACATGTTCCTCGGTCTGCAATTTCTCGAGGTATTTTTTTTTTCATCTCCAGTCATTTTAATCGGTACTTTTGTGTTTAATGTATTTTCTATCTTAAGTGCAACTTTGACAATTTCTTCCATAAACTTTTTGGCTACGTCGCCTTTCCCCATACTTGAATTTCCTTTAAAAATAATTCCTTCTGTCTCTATGTCATATTTTTCCAACAACTCCGTAGGTATACGATATACCTTAACCGTTTGGTTTCACATAGTAACAATAGCTCATCACATCATGGTGGTGAATAATTTGAGTTGTAGGGTGAGGTTGGCAATACCACCATTCTACCACCTCCGACGCCGCACTGTTGTGTGTGTGTGTGAGTAGTCCGTTACGTCTCTCACTTTTTATTATGTACGTTAAGGTTAAACACTTATGAACGTTTTTTTGTTGTTGCTTTATGAATTATGTTTTACTTTTAATATTCGGATGTCAAATAAAGTTTCTTTAAATCTTATGTTTATGATTCATGTTGATTGATAATGGTTCGGCGTAAAAGTAACACCGCCTACAGAGTATTTTTATAATTAATATTTTCATCATCGTTTTTTTTCTAAAATTGCCTAAAAGTCAGCATATATGGCAAATGGATGCTTCCTTGTGCGATTAATATTTTCAAATTTCATAAAAGTGTTTGGACTTGCAAGTACTGGTAGCAGCGGCTTATTTTTGTTGCAATTCAGTTTGTGATCTTTAAGTCGCTGTTCCGCGCTAACTCCACGGCGATTAATTCCAAAGTATGACTTGAAACAGCGCTTACATATTAACACAACGTGACCGTTTTGTGACATTTGTGAACCAACTAATTTAGATAGATTTATTATTCGACAGTAATGCTCGTTACCCGAGGCTTCTCCAAATAACAATAAATCATGGTGGTCAGTTCTTTCGAGTTCACAAACTTTTATGGGGTATATCGTATAGTAAGATAATTTTTTTTGAACCATTTTTCTGTTAGAAATATTTTTTACATTATTTTTATGTGTAGGATCGCCTTGTTTTATGCTATATACATTTACCGACACATTATTTATTTTTTCAAATTAGTCGATATCTTTCATTTTTACGGGGAAATTTATTTTGGAAAAATCATAAATATGTTCTACTTCTGCATAATTACGTCCTATTCTTTCGGCATGCACGGGATTTACGTGTTTCACTAATATGCTATATTTAAAACACTTGTTATCGTCATTTTGCACATTAATGGTTGCTTTTTTATTTTCGATGAATTCCGGTAATGGCATATATGACGCACCTCCTAAAGGCGTATGTTGGTTTATATTTAATATTAGACCGTCTATACTATCTAATGTAAATCCGCTGCCTTTAAGCGCCATTATTTCCTGTTCTTTAAGTATAGTATCAAAATCCATTTTTAAAATTTCATTTATATTATGGTCGTTAAATATTGGCCTTGCCCTGGTTTTAAATGCGCGGTTTTCTTTTATGTCGGTGTGAGGTTTAATGTATGTAGCCTCCAGTTTTATATTGTATTTAATCGGCGACTGGTGAAGTGCACCGTCAATTATTTCAATTATTTCGGGCTTTGAAATTTCTAATAATTCTATGGCATCTTTAATATTGGCAATATATTTTTTTTAAATATTCTGTACAAAGCCCCTTAGACGCGGACTTTGTTTTGACGAATTTCGATGATGTTGTTGCGTTCATTCGTGCACGTTAATTTTGTACATTCGGTAAAGAATTTTCGGTATATTTACGTTTTCCTAATAAGAAAAAAATCTATCAGTCCTTTATAAAGCTTGGATTTATACTTCATACGAATTTATTTTTCATAAAATGAGCCTACGTAATAATATAAAAATGATTACCTTGTAAATGATGGTTGTCGATCATAGTAAACAGTTCATCATATCCGTCATCATACCATTCGTTAGACTTGTTATCAGGTCCCAGATAGTCATCTTGTTGGTGTGATGGTCCTGCTGGTACATCTAATACAAATATTTGTGGTGAAATCTCTACCTGATCACTACGGGCATGTATTGGTTGAACGACGACTTGTCGGGTAAGATCGACATCATTATCTCCACGACAAGCCGAGGCAAATTGATTTACTTATGGGTAAATTGTATACCTTTGTGTGTTTTGTGATTTCTAAGCAAATTTTATTTACGATCAAATTCAGACGGGCAATGATTGTATTTAAACATTTTGTTAGTTAAAATATATTAAAACTTGTTAAAATCGGTATACGGCTATAAGTGATAAACGGGGGTAGCCGCTCAAATGTACGTGTGTGCATGACGGACAAAATGCTTAACACTGATCGGTGCAACACACCATTTTACCTAAATTTTTTGTACCCTAAGAAGGGGTATGTTACTAAGAAGGGATACGAAGGGCACCGGTAGTGGAATCATGCATTTTCTTTGACCAACGGTTACCGTCACACATACAAAAGATTGTTATATATGTGGAGTTGAGTTTCCCACCAGAGAAAGGGTCGGTTCCTGATACAACTAAGGTGGTGGGTGGGAGCTAAGCGTCAGTGTTGTTTTGACGTGCGAGTGATCCGTTAGTCGTTTGTTGTTTGTATAAGTCTGTATTTTGTTATTTGTACGTCAATAAAGAGTTAATTCGTTACCAGTGCGCTGTTGGTTATTCAAGTGTATATTTTGGTGCCCAATCCCACATTTTTGGGGGCCTGTCCGGGATGCGCTCCGATTTTTATACTTTAATAATCGCATGGTTGTGTTTTTGTGCGTGATTCGAGTTTGAACCTAACCTCACTTTTATCAAGTTCGGTTACGCCACAGATATATACAATAACTAGATAGCTAACTGATTATATCTGACGCACTATGATTAAGAAGCCGAATGCCATATGCGTGGTAGTCAATGTTTTTGTTTGTTATCACTTTATCAATTCGAATTTATCATCATATTATTGTACAGATATTATATCAATAATTTATTGCATACATCTTTGTATTATGTACAGTCAATTATTGCTAATATAATTTTTATTTTTCATAAAAAAAATTGTTTTATGTGATTTTTAAGTACTTAATTAAATATGCCGCAGAACATTTCTTTTTGCTTCTAACTGATAACTTGAAAAACATAAATATACCAAATTTAGAAAATAAAATAATTGCACTTGTCAATAATAAATTTGTGCTTGATCGTAATATATTTAAGACACTTAATTGTGAAAATGTATTATATTGGTCGAGTACCCACTTATAGTTTTTACCTGGTTATACTTGTTTAATCTCTTTTCCGTGGTTCATACATTTATATAATATTATATATTATATAGTTATATATTTGTTATACTACTTATACTTATACGTACTTAACAATTTTATTTTATATTTAAATAAATTACTTATTAATTATTATTAGTAATAAGTAATAACAATTTAATTTAATATATTGTATTTCATAGTGATAAGAAATGATAACAATAATTAATGTAAACATTGACTACCACGCATATGGCGGTTGACTTCCGACTGTTACGATAGTTAGCTATCTAGTTATTGTATATATCTGTGGGTTACGCAGATTATACATCGAGTATATTGTTGATATCATAGTGTGATAACTGATAGCAGTATTGTTTACTAAACTGTTGTGATAATGCCGTGACCGCGAAAGAATGTGCAAGCGAGTCGAGGACTGGAAGAGAGTGTCGGCGATCGTGTTGATGATCGTTAGCTGAATGGGCGTAGTGTTAGCGCTACATTCGCAGAGGTACAGGATTCATTAAGTCCATTCACCGGAGACGATAGTGGCAGTATTGTGAAATGGGTAGAGGATTTCGAAGATTTGGCAGATTTGTGTTCTTGGTCGGAACTGCATAAGTTTTTATATGGCAAGGAACTGCTTCAGGGCACAGCCCTTGATTTTGTACGAGGCGAAAGTGGTTTGCGATTGTGGTCCGAGTTACGCGACAAGTTGCTAAATGAATTCCGTTGTCGGCTGAGTACGGCTGATGTTCATCGACAGTTATCGTCTCGTTGGAAAAGTGCCGATGAAACACTGCTACAGTACTTATATAAAATGCAGGAAACTGTGATGGGGATCGCCGCTGAATATGGTCTTGACATTAAGTGGTCCAAGTGTCAATTTCTTAAGCGCACTATTGATTACCTCGGTTACCGTATTCAGCATAACGCTGTCAGTCCCTCCGAAGTTAAACTTTCAGCCGTGCGTCATTTCCCTATACCTAAGACCGTCAAAGCGATGCAAAGCTTCTTAGGGCTTACCGGTTATTTTAGACGGTTCATATACAGTTACGCAAATGTGGCACGACCGCTGAGTGTCCTGCTGAAACAAGATGTGGTATTCCAAGTTGGTGTTGAACAGGAAGCAGCCTTTGTAGAGCTGAAACGTCGTCTTACAGAAACCCCTGTGTTACGAATCTACAGTCCTGAAGCTGAGGCGACAGAGTTGCACACTGATGCAAGTCAATAGGGATTTGGGGCGGTGCTACTGCAGAATTATAGCAATGATGGTAAGTTGCATCCAGTGTGCTACATGAGTAGAAAAACCACTGAGGCACAGCGTAACTATCATAGTTATGAACTAGAGTTACTGGCGATCGTGGAAGCATTGAAAAAGTTTAGAGTGTATTTATTGGGTATACATTTCAAAATCGTGACAGATTGACGAAAACCTTGGAGAAAAAAGATTTAGCAACCAGAGTGGCCAGGTTATTGCTGGTCTCAGAGTACGATTATACCATAGAATACAGGTCCGGCTCAAGGATGCCCCGTGTGGATTCTTTGAGTCGTTACCCAGTGTGCATGTCCATCCAGAGAAGTGAGTTCCTGTTACGGTTGGTAGCAGCACAACAAGGCGACCCTGATGTTCGGACTATCATGAATGCACTTGTGGCTGGGATACATGTAATTAAGGGTGGCATTCTACACGAAGTATGTGATGGTAACGACTTACCAGTGATTCCCAGGAACATGCAGACTGAGGTTATTAGGAATGCCCATAACATAGGCTATTTTGGAGTCACCAAAACTCAATGGTTAGTACGGCGTGAATACTCAATTGTTGGGTTAAAGAAGAAAATTGAATCGGTAATTAGAAATTGTGTCCCATGTATCTTAATGAATAGAAAACAAGGCAGGCAGGAAGGTTTCCTCCACCCTATTGCTAAGGGAGACGCACCGCTGATGACCTGCCACATTGATTTTTTAGGACCAATGGAAGCAACGTCAAAAGGGTATAAGCATATATTGGCTGTAATAGATGGGTTCTCAAAGTTTTGCTGGCTATTCCCTACAAAGAGCACTGTAGCGTCAGAAGTTATTGATCGTTTGTCACTATTGGAGGTGACATTTGGTAACCTTGAACGTATTGTGTCTGATCGCGGAACAGCGTTCACATCACACAGTTTCGAACAGTATTGCAAAGACCGGAATATTAGACACATATTAATTACCACAGGCATGCCCCGTGGAAACGGACAGGTTGAACGACTCAATGCTGTTATTATTAATGTGTTGGCCAAGAAGTGTATTGACCAACCAGGAAAATGGTATCGACAAGTGGGCAAGGTGCAGATGGCAATAAATGGGTCAGTGCAGAGGTCTATAGGCATGACTCCATTCAAGCTGACTTTTGGTGTGGAAATGCGTCATGCTGATTTTGCGTCACTAAAGGAAGCTATGGAGAAAGAGTAAATAAAATGGTATGAAAGTCAACGAGAAGAGGACCGTCAGCGGGCCAAAGATCAAATTGCCAAGGCTCAAGAGGAGCAACGCAAGACCTTCAACAAGCGTAGGAAGGAATCTGAGTCATATTGTATAGGTGATTTGGTAGTTTCTAACCTAACCTAGAGTTAAGTTAACCTAAGTTATCCGTAGAACACAGTTCCTACCGATGTCTAAGCTTGCAAGAAAATATCTGGGACCCTATTGTATTGTCGGCAGAAGGGGCCAAATCGTTTTGAAGTATGGAAAGTAGGTGACGGTGAGGACCAAACAAGACATCCACTGGTACTGACTTCATGAAGCCCTGGTGTCCAACAATCAACCATGAGGAAGAGGATGCAGCCGAGGCGGATGCTGTTCAGTCTGGGGAAGATGTGGAGTTGAGTTGCCCACCAGAGAGAAGGTTGGATCCTGATACAACTAAGGTGGTGGGTGGGAGCAAACTGCAAAGCGTCAGTGTTGTTTTGACGTGCGAGTGATCCGTTAGTCGTTTGTTGTTGTTGTTTGTATAAGTCTTTATTTTGTTATTTGTACATCAATAAAGGGTTAATTCGTTACCAGTGTGCTGTTGGTTATTCAAGTGTATATTTTGGTGCCCAATCCCACATATATATATATATATATATATACAAAGTGAAAACCACTCACCGTGTTTACTCCCTGCACCTTTAACAATATACATTCCTAAAATATACAGAGAGTTTACAATATTTATATACAGAAAGTTTAAAATAATAATACAAGTATGTGAATAAAAAAATTATTTATTATGCTGTCTCGATCCAGATGTGGAGTTCGGTTAACAAGGTCGAATCAAATGAAGTAACACGTAGTCAAATTAATTATTATTATGAATTTATTTACCAAAGGTTAGTGGTTAATACTTTTTAAGCACTCATAGTAAAGTTACAATTTAAGAGGCCGTCACAGTAGAAAAAAATCGACCGGAAAACATGCTTTCGTACTCCCAATAGTTCTCAGGCCTCGTTAATCGTAGAAACATGGTTTTGGTATCAAAATAATCACGAGAAGTTGTACTAAATATTTTTGGAACAGAATTTTAAAATTTTTTTTCTAACCAATTTTATTTGTATCTGAAGTTTGTACTATATTTTCATTTTTTTAAAAAATTATATAAAATCGACAAAATTAGATATCGAAAATCTGTTCCAAGAATATTTAGTACAACTTCTCGTGATTATTTTGATACCAAAATCATGTTTCTACGATCAACGAGGCCTGAGAACTATTGGAAGTACAAAACCATATTTTGGGCAAAAAAAATACGAATTTGCCGTCGTCATGTGCTGCTGAACGACTACAGCGGCAGCATTCTGAAATAGTACTTCTACCACTACCCCGCGTACATATGCAGCTGTACCGCACCATAGGTCAAAACTGGTTATTTATCGCAGCCGCGCACGGATTATAAATAGCCAAATACGTCGATACGAAAATAATAATTCTGTCAATGAATAATAGGTATTATTTTATTTTTCGATGTTATAATTCGTATTCTTATTACTAGCGAAGTTTACGCAAAATGGAACTACATAATATTATATCATAAAATCGTCACCAAATAGCTGGAAAGCGTACGATTTAAACAATTTTTTTTTTCAATTATAGACAATTTTTCTATCAAATTAGCGATTTGATATTCAAGATTTTTTTTAAATTTAAATTAGCGTACCTAATAAAAACCGTCCAAGAAGAAGCAAAACACTTCACTCATGTCATTGTAATTTAGCCCATATTCTTATTGTGCCTCAGGGTACAGATTGTATATTTCATATAATAAATAAAAAAAAAATAAAAAAATTAGCATAACTGTACAAGTAAAAAAAGGTAGGCAAGTGGGTGTCGCTCTACTGTACAGTATGTTATTACAAGTGAGCCATTATACTGAATTGTGTTAAATTAAAATTCGATGATATTATAATATCATTGCTGAAGAAAAACGAATCTGAGCTAAGACAGGAGTCAGCCTATGATAATTATATTTTTAACTACAAAATAATTTTAAATTTTTAAATTTGACAAATTTATTCAAAATTCAAATGTTGAATGAACTTTAATAAAAAATCGACCATGTATTATAAATATTTTTCAATTGCTATTGTAACAATACATCAAACGCCTTGTATTAATTTTTCATGCTTCTTGATCCAACAAATTTAATAACAAATTGACAATAGAAAAAACTAAAAAAAATCGAAAATGTCCGTAAACAGCTCAGAAAGAGTGAAAGTGTTATAGGAATTGATAAAATATAGTGTAAATTGTTAAAATTATATACAGTTTTTAATTAATAAAAATGAGATAAATAATAAATTATGTATGGTTGTGTGAATAATATCAATATTATCCTATGTTGTAAAAATTTGAACTTCAAACACTCATAAAAATTCAATTTGAATGTCCGGTAGATATTTTTTTCATAAAATTAAAAAAACTTACGATTAAAATTTCCAAATCTTAGATTTAAAAAGAAAAATTGTTATGAATTTCTAACATAAAATAATTTGCACATTTTCTTCATTTTTATGTATTTTCTATGTTGCCAAAATTCGAACTTTAAATGCTTGTAAAAAAAAAGTGTGACTTTGTATAATTAATATTTTTTAACTACTATTAGGAGCCAGTTATTGAATTATGTATTACGCTATTTATTATTGTATATTGTATTCGAAGATGTACGCGTGTATTTTAGTCTAAGTAGTCTAACTATATAAATATATAATGTCCTATACTCATTCATTGATATAGCTAGATGACTTAGTATTGTATTTTATACTTAAGTCATCAGTATGAAGTACGTAGTTTATAGGTTATAATGTAATAATTACAGTGTTATACTCGACTATAAAAAGTACCAACCTATGTAAAATTTGAAAAAAAATTGTTATTTTTATGGAGTCTCGTGGAAGTTATGCATGTAGAAAGGTTTGTATAATATAGTGGCGTAATTTCAGTTTTTGAGAAGGGGAGAGGCAAATATTTTAGATCGGTCCATAATAGAACTGAGAAAAACAATTGTCCGTAACAATTATATACCTATAATAACTCTACCTACATATACTACCTAAGCTATACTGTATAATATAAGAAAATATAAAACTAGCTAGCACATCCCTGGCCTGATAGCGGCCCGCTAAAGATAAAGGAGGAACAAATGCTCACCCTGCTCCCCAAATGACAACACTGAAGTGTGATATCTATATTTGTGTAATCGTGAGTTTCTATTAATACGATTTGAATAAATGTATACAACAGTGCAATAATCCATATAGCCTATACGCGGCGAAGGTCAATAATTCGCTTGATCCGTATTAATTTTATTATATTTTTTATCTGTAATCGTATTTAAGTCGTCGGTAAAATGAAAGAATTTAAGTATCTACATAATAATTATTTAATTATTCAATTGTTGATGATAAACGATGACAGTAAATATCAATATAAATGGATACAAATATTGTCATTCTGTACAACTGTTAACACCAGTAATAACTTACATTTTCGCTGGAATTTTATTACGGCTTTATATTTTTTTAATTGTTTTTTTAACGTGAAAATGGAACAACCTAAAAAACCAACTCGTCGCTTCCCGCCAAAAAAAATTATCAGTTAAAAAATCACTAAGCTCTCGAGTGATGAATGTTCTAGGAATTCGTGCCAAAACTAAGTATAACTATTTATTGCAGTATTATTATCAAATATTATTATTAATTTCACTAAAATTGTGTTAACGAAGTCCCAATCCAGATATCGAAGAAGTTTTTGCGGAACCTTTTTTCTTAGGTGCTGACAATCAACCACCATGCTCATCGAGAGAAACGATTAGGTAAATTTTAATAATTTATAGCCGTTTCATTGTACCTATGATAACTTAAACCAATTATTTTTATTTTTTATTTATAATACCTATACATATGTTTTTTTTAAATATTTTTAGCAAAATGATGGATTCCAGGGACAATGAAGATAATGATTGGGGTACCGAAGAAGTTGTACATAACTTGACAGTTAATAAATCTATATATAATGATCAAGAAACCAAGTATGATTTTTAATTTAAAATTTGATTGAATAGATGAGCTTACTAATTCGGGAATTATTATTAATTTCACTAAAATTGTGTTAACGAAGTCCCAATCCAGATGTCGAAGAAGTTTTTGCGGAACCTTTTTTCTTAGGTGCTGACAACCAACCACCATGCTCATCGAGGGAAACGATTAGGTAAATTTTAATAATTTATAGCCGTTTCATTGTATGATAACTTAAACCAATTATTTTTATTTTTTATTTGTAATACCTACATATGTTTTTTTTAAATATTTTTAGCAAAATGATGGATTCCAAGGACAATGAAGATAATGATTGGGGTACCGAAGAAATTGTACATAACTTGACAGTTAATGAATCTATATATAATGATCAAGAAACCAAGTATGATTTTTAATTTAAAATTTGATTGAATAGATTAGCCTACTAATTCGGGAATTATTATTAATTTTGAACCAAACTGGTTATAACAATTTTAAAGACTAAACATTATTATTTAAATGTTACAACAGGCCATGCGATGTAAATGAAAGGTCGGGAAGATGAATAGTAGATAAACACTACGTTTTTAGTCAAATTAAAAATAGTGTTCATCAAGGGTCATTTGGTTGTTCATTTTTGAAGATGACATTTATTTCTGAAAAAAGATACGGACTTAGATCAACATTTAGGTTTCAGTGTGATATGTGTAACATTGTTATGTTTATTAACTCAGAAAAAATGAAACCTGAAACCTTTTTGCCGATAAACGATGCCATCAAATTTTGGTCGTGTTTGTAAATTACGACCAACCACGTCTTGTAAAAAAACAGTGTAGGTACGATATATTATACCGAACTTTTTTTTCAAAGGCAACTGATTATGGTAAAGCCACCGAACCAGAAGCTATTGTTGCGTTGGAAAACATATTAAAATGCAAAGTCAATCCATGTGGACTTATCATTGATGAACATTTTCCTTACTTAGCAACAACTCCAGGTAATGTATAATTCGGAAATCATTAGATATTTTATCAAAATCCAAAATAAACATTAAAATACTAATTAATACATTTTTTTTGTATAATACATCACAGATGGTATAATTGATGATGATTTCGTAGTTGAAATCAAATGTCCAATTGCAGTCAGAGATTCAATTACATTTTTGGAAGCGATAAACTGTAAAAAAGTGAGTAACTATTATAATATTATAATATTCTAAAATCTACCAAATCTATAATCAATTGAATTTTTAAAATATCAGAGAAGTTTAGTACAAAGAAATGTAAAAGGTTTTCATTATTTTTTATTTTATTTTGTTATAATACATTTTTTGTATAGCTATTATTTTGTCGTCTCAATGACAATGGAGTGATGGAATTAAAAATTGATCATCATAATTATTATCAAGTCCAGGGACAAATGCACATTTCTAAACGAAAATTCTGTTATTTCGTCGTCCACTCAAAAAATTGGACGGAAATACAATTAATAAATTACGATGAATCTTTCTGGGATAACAAAATGATTGACAATTTAAAAATGTAAGTTTTAAAAATTTTTAAGTTTTAATTTCAGGGTCTGTGTATCAGTTACCTACTTGATTATTAATTGTATATTCATTGGACTTTTTTTTTAAGTTTTTACATGGAATGCTTACTACCAGAGATAATTAATCATCAGTATGGAAAACGTTTGCTAGTAGATGATATAAAAGATCCTGAACACATTTTGGAAAAGATTAAAACAAAAAACAACATAAAAAATAATTTGAAATAAATTGTAATATTAAATAGTACTGTAAAGAAGTATACTATTTTAATCTATTATAAATACGATTTAGAAAAATACATCGTTTAATTTATTACATTATGTTAACTTTTTAATTATTTTACGAAGTCGTTTAGAAACAAGCATTTCACTTTAAAGGTTAAGTTTGATTAAGTATTAGGTTAGTTACGAACCAGCTAGCATTTCGATTATTTTTATTACTTTACAGTCTTTACCCGCAATTATACCCTTCTTATAATATAGATAATAATATCTATGGTTATTTAAAATTTAAATTGTATATAATATACCTACCTTCTAATCCATGATATTACTATAATACTATGTACATAATATTATCATGCCATTTCATTAAATAAAATCATATTATTAAAACAATTATCATAAGCAATATTGATGCGACGTCGTTAACAACATTGCATGATGACATTATAACATTTCATTTTTAACATTACAATATATATATAAGATGAGATAATATTTTAGATTTAAAATATCATATATGATTCTGTTGAGGGGTGGTGATCATCTCAATATTAGTGCAGCAGTTCATAGTGTCGTTAGTGTTCTTTCACAGTTCGAGAACAAACCAAGTTGAATACACGTCGTAATTAATATAAACAAACGGAAACTCTAAAAATCAGGTAAGTTATATATTTATACTAATATTAAAATAAAATAATTAAATGGTTTTTGAAATTATTTTTAATTGTAGTACCTAACTCATTCGTAATTTTAGATTCTGAGTATTTCTCTTACAATGATGTGTTTTCAACAAAATCAATTTAGGTTTTTTATGTGACTCTAAAACAAATTATCGTAGATATATGAAATTTTCACTAATTGTTTATACAATGTTCTCTCTGTAATTTAAACCTTACATATCGAACAAATAAAATTCTCATTCAAATAACAATAATAACACATTAAAATTTTGATAAATCTAAAATGTTAGTAATTCGAATAATTTTTTTTCCCTGTGAGCTTTGAGTTACCGAGAGTACACTGTGTTAGCATTTTCTATATATTATACAATTTTGAAAATATTTTAATTAATTTTGAGCTTTTGAAGGACGAATTAAAATTTATATTTGTTTAGTTTTTTGTTTCTATAAATATTTATAAAATTGTATGTGTTGGGGCAAAGCGTGAAAATGTAATGCTAGGCTCCTGATATATTATTACAATAGGAGTTGAAAAATAGGGCATGTACCGTTTCCGCCGAAATTTGAAATGAAAGATTTCGCCATCGCCCGTTTTCGCCAATTTAAAAAAGGTTCGATATAATATATTCCATATTTTTGGTTAAAATATGTTTTAATTAATTTGATTTTACTGAAACTATATTATACGTTCACATGATGCAGTACAAGGCAATGCTAGATACAAACAAGAGATCTCCTTGTAAATATTTTGTACTCATAATATGACTTTATTATGACTTTATAGTCATATTATGACTTTTTAATAATTTTAATTACTGTATTATTTTATTAAAACTAGGTATGACAAAATATTATGTAAATTTACGAATAAGTGACTCTATAAGTTTACTTTTTTTTTATTATATTTATTAAAACTATGAAAAAATATCATGTATTTATTATTTAATTTATTAGTTATTTTTATATATTTTTCAATATTTAATGTTATCATATTATAATAATTTTATCGGGAATAGCTCGTTTGTATCTAACATTGCCTTGTACTGTATCACGTGAACGTATAGTTTCAGTAAACTCAAATTAATTAAAACATATTTTAACCAAAAATATAGAATATATTATAATAATTTTACCATAGCAGGTAAATTGGCGGAAACGGGCGATAGCGGAATGGGTCATTATAAATTTTGGCGGAAACGTGTAATTCCCGAAAAATAATGCATCGATTTTAAACTTCAATATAAATATATTGAATATCTGGTGAGTGGTGGGAAAGTGAATTACGTCTCAACAGCTGATCTAAATACGAAATTATATTTTGAAAATTTTGCTTATTTCCATTTTAGATTCTGAGTGGAACGAAGAATGTATTGATTTTACAATGATGTGTGTTTTTATTTTACTTTTTATTTTTTTTGTGTCGGTCATCACCTTTTAGGAAAGTAAAAGTGCTTGGATTTTCTTAAATAGTATCTTTTCTGATAGGAAAGTGAATCTAGTTGGTATTTTGGTGGGTCAAAAGTAAACATTTTCCAGTAGTTTTCAAAAGGACCGTGAAAAACAAAAGAAAAATTAAGGAAAAACGGGAGTTTTTACACGAAATCTGTTTTCGGAAATATCGATTTTGGTTTTTGGTGTAACTCTTAAAAAAATGACAGTAGGTACATGAAATTTTGACTGAATGTTTATATAAGCATATTCTATACACCATTCAAAATATTTTGACTTATTTTGAGCTATTTACGGACATTTTCATTTTCTACATTTTTTAGTTTTTTTTTCTATAAAAATCAATAAAATTTTATCTGTTGGTTAAAAAATCTTAAAAATTTAATAGAAAGCTCCTAGTATATTGTTTTAAAGGTAGAAGAGAAAAATTAAGAATCCCTAGTCACAATTTTTTTTATAAGCATTTAAAGTTCAAATATTGACAAAATACATAAAAATGACAAAAAATTGCAAATTATTTTAAGTTAGAAATTCATAAAAAATTTTCTTTTTAATTCTGAGATTTTAAAATGTAATACAAGATTCCTCATAAGTTTTTCCACCTTTATTAAAAAAATTTCTAGAAGAAAGTCAAATTAAATTTTTATGACCGTTTGAAATTCATATTTTTACAACATTTGATATTCGCTCGATTTCTCATGTAACGATTTTCTTATTTTGTTGTAATTAAAAAACGAATGACTGTATATATTTGAAAATTTTACTGAATGTTTATATTAGCATTTTTTATACACCATTCAATTTTCAAATTAATTATACTATTATTGAGCTGTTTACAGACATTGTCAGTTTTCAATATTTTTAGTTTTTTTTTTCTATAAATATCAATAAAAATGTATTTGTTGGGCGAAAAAGCTTGAAAATTACGAAAAAACGACAACGTCATTGTCCAAGCAAAATTTAAAATATTGCTATCGGAAGGTATGGCTACAGCGAACACTAAAGATAACGTTCTTATACTTCCAACAGGTACAAAACTCAAATTATCAGACAATTACGGCATTGATGCTTTTAAAGGTCAATCAATAACATAAACTGTGAAGAACACGATTTCAGTGTCCTATATGATGGGCCAGCGTCATTAATTACGTCAAATACTATTGATGACATTTCAAATACTTACACTTATATTGTGGAGACTGACAAAATAGTCTTTGCTTTAAAAAAAGTCAAAAAAACCTTCGCCTGCACAGGAATCCCAGTTATTTAGACTGAACATATGCAGTTATTAATTTTAACAGAACCTACATTTTTTAATTATTTTACACGAAAAACTATAACAGCTCAAAACACTGATTTATTAGCCTACATAAATACTAAATTTCTTTAAATCAACGATTATATCGTTGTACAATGATTTAATACTAAAATAATGTGAGCTAGAGAGAAAATTACTAGAGCAACGACTCACATTAGCGTCTTCTAGTCTTTCGGAGTTTGCGTATTTAATGGGCGGTGGACCAGGGTTCACGGCAATAAAAGTCAGTGAAATAATTTATTTAATAAAATGCAAAAAAGTTAACGTTGAAATATCACAAAAAAAAATTGTTTTAATGAACTACCAGTGTTATACAATAACAAAACATTATTTATGGCGCCCAAAACACATATTTTACAACAATTTGGAACACAGGTGGACTGCAATGTACTTCTATCACCTGCATTCGAATTGGGTGGTGATTGGTTTGCCATTCTACCAAACATACAAGAAATTAAGAGACCACAAAAGCTTAAACCAGCCACGTCCTGGACATGGTCGTACAAAAGTTCAGATTTTCTTATGAATGCCGGTATATATACAAAGGACACAATGAAAGCTTTTCAACAGCATATATTGTTCCCGCAAGAAGTGAAAGCTGCCACAAATAATTTAATCAGACAATCTATGGGATATGATACGACTAATCAAGGTCTGCAATTTAAATATTTGATAGACGAAAACACGCTTGGAAAAATGGTAGAAGATAAGCTATTTAAATTATGGGGTTGGTTTACGACAATTGGAACTTTTGTGTCTGGGCTAATGGGTATATTCTTTGTTGCAAAATTAATATTAACACTTGTTGACACAGGTATTAATATTACTTTTTTATGTCAAACCTTTGGGTGGAGTACAAAGCTTCTAGCAGGATTTTTTTCTAGCATTACTCATAATCTAATACTTGTTGAAGTTAGACACAATTCCTTTTATTGTTATAATCTATTTTCTAGGTTATGTTATTATTATTAATTAATTTTTTCTTTTTTAATGCGCTACGCAGTCAAATATAGACTATGGACCGATCATGGTGTCATGATGTTTTCTATTCTTTCTTATTAATTATAAAAGGTGCATTATAATAAAGTTTACGTTTTGAAGAATAAAATATGTTGTTTCTCTTTTTAAATCAATAGGTTATGGGCCCAGTCACCCTATCCTGTTAATGTAATAAAAAAAAAAAAAAAACACAAACACGTGTTTTCGGTTGTTGCTAAATTTTTCAATTTATTTTTTTTTTGTAATGGAAGATGACAAATTCAAAGTACCGCTATTCAATGGAAAGAATTTTTCCAATTGGAAGTTTCGGATGGAAGTATTACTCGAAGAACAAGAACTTTTGAATTTCGTCACGGAAGAACCAACAACTGAGAAAGATAAAAAGAGACAACTAAAATGTAAGTCTTTAATTATTCAGAGAATTGCTGATAGTCATTTGGAATACGTGAAAGACAAAAAGTCGGCAAAGGAAATCTGGGACACTCTAAAAGAAACTTTTGAACAGAAAGGTGTTGCTGGTCGCCTTCATTTGATCAGAAAATTGCTGACAATGAAATATGATGAAAAAGATTCATTGGAGTCACATTTTCTATTATTTGAAAATCGTGTACGTGAGCTTCAAGGATCTGGACAGCAAATGGACAAATCATTTGTTATAAGTATGTTGTTGTTAACTCTACCTCAATCATATGATAGCATAGTTATTGCATTGGAAACTATGAGTGATGATAAACAAACATTAAATTTTGTTAAAAGTAAATTATTGGATATTGAACTACAGAAAACAGATAATAACAAAAGAGTTAAGGAAGTATCTGGAGCAGCTTTTTCTGGAAATGCAAATAAATATCCAATTAAAAAACCCAGTTTTCAATTCAAATGCTACAATTGTGGGCGAATAGGTCATAAACGTTCTGATTGTCGTGTAAAGACACAAAAGCCTAAAATACAACAGAAAACAAGTAAAGCAAATCATACTGAGGAAGTTGGTTGTGTAAAAGAAGACATCGCTTTTCATACTCAAGTTACAGCCACCGTGAATGGGAATTTACCAAGTTCAAATACAATATGTTGGTACTTGGACTCCGGAGCATCGGATCATATGGTAAATAGTAAAGAATTTTTTACAGAAATTCAAGAATTGGAACAACCTATAAAAATTGCTGTGGCCAAACAAAAGGAAATGCTCTACGCCAAATACTCAGGTACAATCCATGTATTCTCTAATGTTGAAAATGTTATAAAAAAAATTACTTTTAGAAATGTACTTTTTGTACCAGATTTATTGCATAATTTATTTTCTGTAAGAAAAATTGAAGAGAAAGGAATGAAAATAATATTCTACAATGCTAAGGTTTTAATACAACAGGATGATAATTTAGTTGCCATGGGTGAAAGGAATGACAAAATGTATCAAATTAATTTTAATATGTATAATATGCATGATTCAGCTAATGCTAATTTAGTTATTGAGGGAAATGCAAACTTATGGCATCAAAGGCTTGGTCATTTATGTAAATCAAACTTGTCTAGATTAATCAAAGAGAAAATGGTTGACGGAATTGACATTTCTACCAAGGACATAGATAAACTTGATGTTGTGTGTGAATCATGTGTAGGAGGTAAACAAACAAGACATCCATTTAAGGAAAGATTGCTTCAACGGTCAAGTCGCCCTTTGGAACTTATACATACGGATGTTTGTGGTCCAATATCTCCTGCGACATGGGATAACAAACGGTACATTTTAACTTTAATTGATGACTTCACCCACTTTACAATGGTTTATCTTTTATCAAAAAGAAGTGAAGTATTAGAATATGTTATGCAGTATGAGGCTTATGTAACATCAAAACATAACTGTAAAATATCTCATTTAAGATGTGATAATGGAGGTGAATATACTTCTAAAGATTTTAAAGAATTTTATGTTACTAAGGGTATACAAATTCAATACACAACGGTGTATACACCACAATTAAATGGAGTAGCTGAACGCATGAACAGAACACTGTTAGAAAAAGCCCGCTGTATAATACTACATTCTGGTGTTAATAAAAAATTATGGGGAGAAGCAATTTTATCATCTACCTATGTAACAAACAGAAATCCTTGTCGTTCATTACAATGTAACAAAACTCCAGCTGAGTTGTGGACAAATAAAAGGGTAAAACTTTCTAAATTAAAAGTTTTTGGTTGTGAAGCTTTTGTTCACATTCCTGAGGAAAAGAGAACAAAGTTAGATTCAAAAACAAAGAAATGTATTATGGTTGGTTACAACATAAATGGTTATAGACTTTGGAGTGAAGATGAAAATAAAATAATTGTATCAAGAGATGTAATATTTAATGAAAATAAATTTCCAGAACAAACAAGTATTGAAGATACACATATTATTGATGAAATTAAATGTCCAGAACCAAATTATGTAACTCAAGATACAGAGAGAACAACTATGAATGAAGAACAACCACCCAAAACTTCAAGATTAAGAAAAACACCAATATGGCATGAAGACTATGATTTTAGTGCATTGGCACTGAATGCAGATACCTTGATTGATGATTTACTGTATGACTATAATTCAATTATAGGTCGACATGACGAAAAACTATGGTTAAATGCAATTGATGAAGAACTTCAGTCGTTAAATAAAAATAACACATGGGAATTAGTACAATTACCTGCCGGACGAAAACCTATAGACAGTAAATGGGTTTTCAAAATTAAAAGGGACAACGAAGGAAACATCCTAAAATATAAGACTAGATTAGTGGCAAGAGGTTTTCTTCAAAAATATGGAGTTGATTTTAGTGACACATATGCTCCTGTTGCAAAGCTTACAACTGTCCGAGCTATACTGGCACTCATAAATGAAAATTCATTATGCGCTCATCAAATGGATGTGAAGACTGAATTTTTGAACGGGTACCTCAATGAAGAAATTTACATGGTGTTACCAGATGGATTCAAAAATAATGAGGACACAAAAATGGTATGCAAACTAAATAAATCTTTATATGGACTGAAACAGGCAAGTAAGTGCTGGAATGAAAGATTTCATACATATATTACCAAACTAGGTTTCATGAGATCTGACAATGACTATTGTTTATATTCTCAGTCGGACACTGATGAAGTTTTGAGTTATCTTATTCTATATGTTGATGATATATTAATTATCAGTAAACACTTACATGAAGTAAATAAAATTAAAGATAATCTCATGAAGGAGTTTGAAATGACTGATGGTGGTGAATTGAATTTCTTTCTCGGCATTCACATAGAAAGAAATCATGACATTTTAAAAATTGATCAAATACAGTACTTGAAAAATGTATTAAAAAAATTTAATATGGAAGATTGCCATCCAATATCAACTCCAATAGAACACAAATTAAATCTAACTTGTGATAAAAATGATGAAATTTGTGACAAACCATATAAACAATTGATTGGCTGTTTGATGTATGCAATGCTTGGAACAAGACCAGACCTGTGTCATGCTGTTAGTTATTTTAGCAGATATCAATGTCATCCGACTGAACAACATTGGGTGCATCTGAAACGTGTTCTACGTTACATCAAAGGTAGTATTGATCACAAACTTTGTTACAAGAAAAACATGAATATGCCTCAAGTTTTATCTGCATATATTGATGCTGATTGGGGTAATGACATCAACGATCGCCGATCTACAACAGGATATCTGATTAAACTTTATGGTTGCACAATATCATGGTGTTCTAGAAAACAACAAACAGTTGCAATCTCGTCAACTGAATCTGAGTACATGGCTGTGAGTGATGCGATATGTGAAGTACTATGGATAAGAAGTCTTATATCATTTTTAAACTTGGATGTTAGTGAACCTACATTACTCTATGAAGATAATCAAAGCTGCATAAAATTAACATCAAACCCTGAATACCACAAACGTACCAAACATATTGATATAAAACACCACTACATTCGAGAAAAAGTTCAAGATGGAACAGTGCAGTTAAAACACATTCATACAACTGATCAAGAAGCTGATATGCTGACAAAGTCCCTGCCTACAAGTAAATTTAAGAATAATTTGTTAAAAATTGGATTACACATTTAATATTTTTGTTGTTTATATTATATTATTAAGTTTTTTTTTTTTTTTTTGTTTAATGCTGGAATTGAAGGGGAGTGTTGAAGTTAGACACAATTCCTTTTATTGTTATAATCTATTTTCTAGGTTATGTTATTATTATTAATTAATTTTTTCCTTTTTAATGCGCTACGCAGTCAAATATAGACTATGGACCGATCATGGTGTCATGATGTTTTCTATTCTTTCTTATTAATTATAAAAGGTGCATTATAATAAAGTTTACGTTTTGAAGAATAAAATATGTTGTTTCTCTTTTTAAATCAATAATACTAAGGTCTCATAAACACAATAATTACACTAAAAATCAAGAGTTTGATGAAGACTCTTTAGAAAGAAAAAATGTTCAGCGTCATAATAATAAAGCCAATATTTATCCAAATTTAATGGTTTAAATCCATCAAAATTAAAAAATTAAAAATATTTAATATTAAGTATTTGCACCCATTTTTATTTATTATTTTAAAATGTTCGCACCAATATGGCAATTCAAATTAATTGTATGTGTTTTATATTATGTTCCTGTGCTCCGTGGTGGTTCTTATCACGCGTCACTGCCGCGCGGTCGACAGTGGCGTCAGCTGTTGTGTGCTGACCGCCCAGTGCGTGTGTAAGACCACCACGTTATCAATGTTTGTTGTTTTTAAGTGATTTGAAAAAAGCCGTTCTAAAAACTCATTTTTAAAAGTTGTGTGTCACCTAAAGTTCTTGTTTTTTGTTGTACTTTTGTTTTGTTGTACAGGTGACACTGTTATTCCGTGTTGTAATGTAAATGTGTTAGTGTGTTACCGTTAAAATCGGCCACCAGTGTCTCTCTCGTTTTGTTGGTTGGTGTGAAAACATCTATGTGCCTTTTTTTGTTCCTGCTGCAGCTGTCGAACCACGTTTTCGTTATGTGTGTTTTGTGATTTCTTCTGTCTGGTAACTATCGTTAGCGCATTTATTTGCCAATCATTTAATTGTTTTTCCCCTAGTATAGGGCGTCATTGATTACCAGCAGAAGATTTTAGTTTCGTGGTTTGTCGAGTTGTGTGTCCGCTGTAGCAGCTGTATTGTGAATTGTGATTTGTTCGTCGTGTTGAGGTTAGCGGCGTTCTTGGGCGTGTGCGGGATCAACCCTGTATTGTATTATTGTATTTAAGTTGATTTATACGGATCCCGGCACCTCAAGGCGACATAACCTCAAGGGTATGTGTGCACCATTATAGTATTATAATAGACCGACGGGTCTTGTTCTAGCTAGTTAATTATTATAATTGTATTGGACCAAGTGGTCAAACTTGTACTGTAAACTTTATGATATGTCTACCAATATTTAATATACCTAACTAAAACAATTGTATTATATTATTTTGCATTTGGGACGGCTGCATCATAAGTTGCAGATCCTCCCGGCCGTTAAGGCTCCTTAATTTATTACTCATTAAAGCCGAAGGCGAGCCAACACTAAGTAATACAAATATTTGTATCATATTTATTTATTAATATATTTATTTATTTAACTTGTATACCTACAAATTAATTTTACATGGGACTATAATTGTTTTTTTATTACATCGCAAAACAAATATGTAAAATTCTAAGGGCATAATATTATTTATTATATTTTATTTTATTATTACATGCATAACTTACTATGACCTTTTTACATAAAGATAATATAATGTACATATTATGATATTTCATAAAATAAAAGCATAGTGGTCTGTACATAATTTAATTTTAATTTATATACATTATATGATATTATGATTAATGAACATGTTTAGTTTATACAGATTGCTTTTTTTACATAGATACTGCAAATTGCAATTATATAATTAATAAATTATTTTATTTATATTTATTTAATAAACATTATGGACAACATCAACTTCATATTATATGTATTATATGTTTAAAATTAAAATAAGAAAATAGTACATCAATATTGACTATATAATCAAAACTATTTAAAATGTAGCTAATATTTATTTAGTAGATTAAATTATCGTACAAAAATTGCTTCATGTCACTTATAAGTTACAACGTAAAATACGTTACACTTTTACTAAAAAATCTATTTAATTCTAATGAAATTATTATTTTACTTGTATTTTAAAAAGTAGATAATTGGGTTAGAAATATAAATCGAGTTATGAAATATAATATAATTGTTATGCTTAATTCATTGGTTAATATTTTTATGCAAACAGGAGCTTTAATTAAAAAGTATGTTTGCGACTTATGAGCTAGGAGGCAGGGCACCATGTAGAATTCATAGGCGACAATTTACGCAACGGTCTGTAATGACGCGAAACGTCATGTACGACCGTCCGTGAAATAATAATGTACCTCTCACGCGATTACAACAAGCGGGCCCCGTTGCGTACACGATGGGCGTGGTTACGGCCTACCGCGACGGCGGCGGCGATACGATGCGAAAGTCATCTCTTGAGCGTTGCATTCGTTTCACTTTTACTAGGACGGCCTCTTAAGACAAATATCTCTAGCGTGAATACTGTCAACTAGTCGTCACGCAGAAATAGTGTAGCTGGTCTGCTTTGCTTTGAAGGGATGGCTGAGCCGTGAAAATATACCAGGCTTTTGCCTCTACTAGTGGATGGATGTTTATGAAGGTGGTTTTAAATTTGTTGGTCAACCCATGTTTAAGGGTAGGGTTTGATTCTACGCTTTGTGGTTGGAGGGGTGTGAGGTTTCCCTAAGAGTCGGATGTGGGCATGAATAGAGAAAAGAGTTTTTGTAGAACATCGATTTGGATTGGCTATGAATAGAATTTTTGATAGACTTGAAATTTGCTGATTTTAGAATTACCGAGTTTTTAACGATAGTGGGTACACCCGTTATCGTGCGAATGCCGATGTTTTGAACAGATTCGATACGTTTCCAATGTGAGGGACCCATAAAGGGTGCCCAAGAGGGGCCAGCATAAGAAAGAATTGGAGAGACGTAGAGTTTTAAAATATTGAGTTTTGAAGATTTTGGGACGGGGCTAGAATGGTTGAGAATGAGGTAAAGAATTCCGTGAACGCGAGTGGCCTTTTTGGTGATGTCTTGAACGTGTTTGTCGAAGGTGAGTTTGCACCCTATTGTAACGCCGAGGTATTTGGCATGATTGGACCAAGTCACTGGATGGTTGTCGAGTAGTAGTGGTGGGATGTGAGTAGTATTAGAACGTCCGAAAAGAGTACCTACAGTTTTGGTAGGGTTTATTTTGATTTTCTAGCGATGAAACCATGTGGTAGCTAGGTTGAGTTGGTGTTGTAATTGTATGGCTGCTCGTTTTGGGTTTTTGTCGAAAGTAAAGAACATAGTGTCTTCAGCGAATAGTGAGAGATGTGCTTTAGGAGTTGTTGGTATGTCATTTATGTGAGTCAAGTAGAGAGTAGGTGAAAGGCAGGATCCTTGAGGGACGCCTGCGAGTATGTGTCCGGTGGACGAGAATGAGACTTCGATTTTTGTGACGAAGGTGCGGTCAGTGAGAAAGGATTCAATGATTTTAACGATTTCAGTCGAGATGTTGAGTTGGGATAGTTTGTAGAGGAGACCGACGTGCCAGACCCAGTCGAAGGCTTTTTCCACGTCAAGGAAAATGGAAGCGGTGTTAACGTTGTCGTTAAAGTTCTGACTAAGTTGGTGAGTAAGTTTGGTAAGTTGTAGAGTGGTAGTGTTCAGGTCTGAAGGCAAATTATTCTGGGCGGATTTTGTCTCGAAGATTGGTTTGAAGGTGAGAGAGAATGATTCGTTCGTAAATTTTTGATATTGGGGAGGTTAGAGCGATTGGTCGGTAGTTTTCGGGTAGTTTGTGATCTTTACCCGGCTTGGGAATGGTTATTATTACTGCTTTTTTCCAAGTACGTGGAAAGTAGCAAATTCTGAGGGATCAATTTATAATTTGTTTTAAGGAAAGTAGAATGTTGTTCGGTAGAAATTTAAGAGCAGCGTTGGTGATGAGATCGCCACCAGGGGCTTTCTTTTTGCGGAGGTTGTTTATGATTTTTTGGATTGTGCCAGGAGTGGTGAATAAATTAGATTTGGTGATATTAATGTTTCGAAGTGAGTTGGAGTGGGCAGAAACTTCTGGAAGGTCGGGACCAGGGTTTGGTTGGAATTGGAGTTCGAGAGAGTCGGCTATCAACTCGGCTCGATCGATGGAAGGAAAAACTAGACCGTTGGGGCCGGTATGAGGGTGGGATGCAGGACGTTTGTGGAGGAGACATTTGTTTAATATGTATATGGAACCGTCCTGATGGTCAAGAGAATTAAGAAAAATGTCCCACTGGTTAGTTTTGTGAGTTTCGAGTAAAGTTCTGATTAGTGAGATTTTGGCGTTAAGTTGACGTTTGGTAGTCGGGTCACGGTTTCTTTGCCACTGACGGCGTAACTGGTTTTTTTTCAGTTATTTAAAGTTTTATGTAGTCAGGTAGTAAAAACGAAGAGTTTTTGTGTTTAGGGGTAAATACGCTAGCTTCAATCGCGTGTTGTATGTTTTTGGTGAGAGTATAAATTGCCAAATCAATTGACTCACTTTTGATGGTCGGTCGTTCAGTTGGGTTTGGTAAGTTGGATAGGATTGTTATGTATTTTGTCCAGTTAATGAAGCGGTTAGTCGTTGGAGGGGACGAGGATACCGGAGTACACAAGGTCTCCAGAAGGATAGGAATGTGGTCAGAAGATAGCTCGTTAAGGTTGTTGATTTGAGTAGGATAAGGTAATCGAACTAGTGCGATGTCAAGTATGTCGGGTCTGTATCTAGCGTTTGTCGGGAAGTGTGTGGGGGATGAGGGAGCAGTAATGGTATAGTTCTATTGTTGAACGTGATCAAAAAGGACACGACCAGCAGCGTTTGTCGAGTGGCTATACCAAGAGGGTGTTTGGCGTTGAAATCACCTGCTGAAATTTGCCATTCAGGACTTTGGGTCAATAAGTGCAAGTCGTGAGACGTGAGTGTTGCACCTGGTGGTTTGTATACTGCTGATACAAGTACTTCGTGGCCGTTCAGTTGGATGAGGACGGAAGAGGTTTGAATGAGTGTGTTAAGAGTTATAGGTTGGTGAATGATGCGTCGGTGGATTAGAACAGCCGTGCCGCCGTGAGCAGGCAAGCCACAGACGGGCGGCAGATCATTCCTGTATGTGAAGAAATTTGGAATGTGAAGTTTGGTAGATGGGGGTAGACGGGTTTCGTTAAGAAGAATTATGTCGGTTTTGAGAAGGAGTGCGAGGGAACGTAGTTCGTTGAGTTTGTGTTTGATGCCGTTGGAGTTCCAAAAAAGTATTTTTAAATTACTCATTTTGAGGCGAAAGAATGGACAAGCTAGTTTTGATAGTTGTTTCTATAAGTGTTTTTGGATCTTGATTGTTTGATAGGGCAGTCAGTAGGTTAGTGAGCAGGTTGAGTATTGTTGTCAAGTTAAGATGTGGGAGTGGGGAAGATGAATGAGTGTTGGCTGGTTTGGATGTAGCTGTGGAGTATGTCAGTGTCGTGTTTTGAGGGGGTGAGGTGGCGGTGGAGTGGTTGAGATTGGTTGGACGGTTTGTTGTTTAACGGAGTTTTGGGTTGAGGATGGAGATACCGTTTGCTTTTGGACCAAGAATTGGGGGCAGCCACGGAAATTGGCGATGTGCGAGCCACCACAGTTGCAGCATGTCGGGGATTGATCGGAAGGTTTGGGGCAGACGTTGGCAGTGTGGTTTCCAGCGCATTTTACACATCGCGGCGGATGACCACAGTTACGTGAACCATGGCCAAAACGTTAACACGAAAAGCACTGGGCCGGGCCGGAGGGCGGCGATGTGTACGGCACATATGGGTATTGGTTTCTCTGGAGTTCCAAAGCGGCGGACGTGTTTAACGGTGTAACCCAAGGATTCTAGCTTGACCTGGAGTTCATCCGTTGATACGTCCTTTGGAATTCCCTTGAGAACGACCTTAAGGGAGCGTTCCTCAGGGAGGGCAAAAGTGTGGAACTCTGTGCCATGTTGGGATAGTGAATTCTGGACCATGCGGAACTGGGTCGCATCAGCGGTCCGCAAGGTTACCCGCTCGCCGGATGATTTGGCTGACAGGGAGCTTGGTTGCAAGTTTGGAAGAGAGTAAATAACGGGCGCGACCTTTCGCCAGGAAGTGGAGCTTAAAATGATAGGGGGCGGTCTGGGAATTGATGAAGGTTTGGATGGTGTCTGGACAGTAGGGGTGGTAACGGTTTTTGAAGTGAGTGAAGCCGAGATCTTTGATGTCACAGATGACAAAGAGTGGTCTGTTGAAATGCTAGAGTCGGAGAAAGTATCTAGGGTTTCAGGGTCGGAAGTACTAGAATTTGATGGTATTGGAGAAGGGGGAGCTGGACGTTGTTTTGCAATTTTCGGAGGTGGTTTGGTAGAGGGGTCTCCAACCTTCCTACGTTTGTTGTTTCTGGCTATTTCAGTGGGTGTAGTTGTTTGGGGAGGGGATGCTGTGGCTATGTAAGGGCGCGGCCCCACGACAGCTGTTGACGGAGGGACGTCGCTTCCGCGGCGGCTTACTTGTGGGCGCTGGTGCCCTGTCGGAGAGCGGTGAAAACGGCTGTTTGTGTTGACGTCGACGTCGCTTCCGTGCCGACGATGATAATGATGATGTCTGACTGTTTTAGCTGGTCTCCCTGATGGGGAGCCTTTGCCTTTATATAGTGGACAGTAGTCACATTACATGGTCCTTTACAAGGTCCCACTTAAGTGTTCGCTGTGGCTCTTTTAGTACTTTAGAAACTAACTTTTCCTTGTGGCACTCGTTAATAGTAATTAATATATTGTGCCATGTACATCATGCGTAATACTGTAGTAATAATATTATATACTTGTGTGG
Organism: Macrosiphum euphorbiae; assembly: GCA_949089665.1. Taxonomy (NCBI): domain Eukaryota; kingdom Metazoa; phylum Arthropoda; class Insecta; order Hemiptera; family Aphididae; genus Macrosiphum; species Macrosiphum euphorbiae. The sequence continues at coordinate 47,051,578 of CARXXK010000001.1, read as the reverse complement.
TCCTAACCTTGGCTATTGCAACAATGTTTTTTTAAAAACAACTCATTTATTTCATCATAATCACTACCCCCCCCTCACTCCTCATACTTGTCCATAAGTCTATTGAGTTGCTCGTTATTTCCGTCATCACTCCAATCCATTGTAATGTGCTGGGTAGCTTGGTGAATACTATTGTAGTATAGATAATAGACAAGTGGCTACTAGAACATTAACGTTACAGGTAGCAGACACTTCTTTTGATGATGTCGTCGTGGTTGTTATCTATAATGTTAATATTAATATTCCTATTAATATTAATATTTCTATAATGTGACCATGCTTTCGTCGTGCCTAAAGTCGTAATTTTTTAATGGTAAATACGTGATCAGTTGCCAGGTCGCTCCTGTCAATCGAATCGTACCGTATTATTTTCATAATACATCAATGTTTGGTTTCGAAATTCTTCCACTTTATATGGAATCTGACCGTGTCCTGCCGTAATTAGAGATAACCTAAAAAAATATATATATAGGTATACATATTAGTCTCACATTTGTTTTTGAAATAATTCCTAATATATATATTATTATATCGGCTTTGGTCACTATATAAAATCTTTTTTTTTTTTTTTTTTTATTGAACAAACATAATATATTTACAATCTGTATTTACATGTGATACAATAAGTAAATGTGATGAAGATTAGGTTTACAGGAGGGGGAAGTCACCCAGTGGCAGCGCAAAATCTTACGCATTAAATATATATTTTTTTCCTTCGCTCCACAAATGAATGCTACTGTCGTTATGCGTTCGAAATGTACTAATTAATCTATTAATCCATTGCCAGTGAGTCCCAGTGGTTGCTTTTTCGTTCAGAATATTGTGGCAACTCCCACCGTTCCCGCACTGTCGACTGTCAAGACTAATTAGTACCATCTCCACACATTATAATTTTTCACATATCTAAATTATTCCTTATATCCTATTTATTTATTTTTTCTTATACTACCAGTCTTCATCACTATCCCTAATTTCGTACCTATTGTTGTGAACCCCTGAATAGTATTATATTATATTATGTTCACAGTATAAGAAGAGTGTGTTGGTCGACGGCTCGTCGACAGGAATCCACTGACTAGGCGATTCGGCGTCCGGCGGGGCCGTAGGCCGACGCACAGGGAGGAGGTTAGTCAGTCGCATTAGAACAGAGCATTATACTTAACGTATGTTTTAAGAAGAGCATTTTTATATTATATGTACAACTAGTTAATGTTAAAACCCGTAATAAAACCTATATAATTAATATCAATCTAATCGTGCGTTAAATTATTTGTGTTGGAACCCCGGTTCCATAACATTTTTGGTGGCAGCGGTGGGATACGCTACAGTATACACTACCACGTTCGACTAGTGATATTTTATTAATAATAATACAGTGTGGTTAAGGCGTTAGCCAACATTTTTTACTAAGTGCAAATAATATTTCAAAGAGCATTCAGAATATTCAGAACATCGGATCAACAGAGCATTCAGAACATTCAGAACATCGCAGACAATTTGGTACGTATAAAGTGCGTAATAAAAAAATCATAATATACGCGACGCCGTCGCCGCCGTGTCGATAGTGCCGCCGAACCGGACGACACTTACGCACGCACACGCATTCACCGTGTGTGCAAAACCAAACGTCTGTGCCGCCGCCGCGTAATAATAATAATAATCGGTCGGGTATACGTTAGTATACGTGAGAGACCGAGCCGCCGCGTCGTGTCGATATTTCCAACGTTGTTGTAAGCACCTCCGCCGCGAGCTCATCGCCGCCGTCGACGCGTACTAAGGTTAAAAAATATAGCCGCACGTGACGTCACTACGTCGCCGCCGTAGTAGCCGACCGTGACGTCACTTCGCCACAACAGTGGTAGCCACCGCCGTCGTGGTTGCCGCCGCCGTAACAGCTGACGTCCGTGTTGTAAACACGCGAACAAAACAGCTAGACGGTACACTATTACGGAAATTTTAATTAAATACGCGACGCAACCGAAGACAGAAAATCCAGAACATCACTGAAGAGAAACCCATTATTAATAGTGGTCCCCGCGCATAGCTGTTTCGGGGCTAGCGAACTTCGTTACATCAAGCGCAGACGAAAAGGACGATTCCAGAGCATTCCAAATTCAATCAGAGCCGTTACGAGCATTCCAGTCAATCCGAGTCGGACTACTGCCCCAATCCGAGCGGAACATTGCAGTCACCATGAACCGATTCGCGGTATTGTAAGTAAAAAAAAAAAAAAAACAATATATATTTGTGTTATTTATTTTTTTTTTATAAATTATTATTTTACTCTAAGCATTGTAAGAAAATTTTATTTTAATTCTCTATATTATAGTTATAGTAGTTGAAGTAGCTTTGATAAAGGGTAAGAATATTTATTCGCACATTTAGAGGGAATATTTAGGTTGTTAATGAGCGGGACATCCGAGAGTGAACAAGAGTCCATAGTTACAGGGGGTGAGGATCTCGGGGGGAACCAGACAAACCTCCCTGCCCCACAACCACGGACAAGTTTACCCGTAAGATTTTCAGACCCAAACAATTCCGATTCCGAACGTATTGTAGACGAGGTCGAACCTGACAATTTATTTGTGAGGACCGGCACATCCGTTATAGAAATTACAAACCTCATACAAAACGTTTCTACCACGTTAGAGGAAACAGACCAAGTCGTCGGTAGAGCACAGAACATTCTTGATCAGACCTTTTACGAAAACAATATGGACGCAGAGACTCAGTCACAATTGCTCAATGTGATGCCATTAGAACCACAGATATCGGAAGGAACCGTCAGACCAAATACGTCGAACGAAGACCATTTTCAAGGGGGCAGTCGGAACATTACAGTAGAAGACAGTCTGGGATCCGAAGCCATCAGCTTGGAGGCAGCTTTAAGGTTACTCCCAAGCTCGTTTAATGGGGAAAACCAGGAGGAGATGGAAATCTTCCTGGAAAAGTGTGAATTCGCTTTAGCATGCACTAATAGAAAGGTGCAAACTCGACTCCTCCAGGGGATCACCGTGCGACTCACCGGGAAGGCCCGGCAGGCAATCAAATTCAGAACCTTCAACTCATGGACTGAACTGCGAGATACTCTAAAAGCCGCGTTGGAACCGCAACGCACCACAACGCATTTGTTTTTGGAACTGTATTCCACGAAACAAAAAACAGGGGAAGAAGTACTGACCTACTCTTCCCGAATCGAAAAATTACAAAACCTTATTATTGAGCAAGAGACTAGTGGAAAGACTCTAGAAGTAGCCAAAGCTTTGGAAGCAAGCTTTAAGCAGCAAGCCGTGCAGGTGTTCATTGAAGGGTTGGGGCCCTTAAAAGACTTTATTAAGGCTAGAAATCCAACGAACTTGGAAAGGCCATACAGGCATCCAGAGAAGAGGAAAGGGTTAGACGATCTGCAGAAGAAACAAAAAAACTATATACCTTACCAAAAAAGGTGGAAGGGACAAAAGCCAAAGTATGTTTCCACTGTGGGAAGTCGGGACACTGGGCAAAAGACTGCAGATCATTAGACAAAGAACCTAAGGTAAATCCAACGGGTTCGACAACGGAACAAAATCTTTCAGGAATCACCGGTCACACCCTACGTTCATTTGGCACAACCGACCTAACTCTTTGTTTGGGAAAAAATGAAAGAACAACGGAGTTTCATGTGGCACCGTAATCTTTCCCAGTACCATACGATGGTATTTTAGGGAAACCATTTATAATTGGATTGGAAACGATTCTGAATTACAAGACTAAACAATTAATCTTGACCGATAAACAAAATCCGTCAAAATTAGTTAACCCTACAGAACTTCCAAAAAACATCTAACTCAGTGGGTAACTCAGAGACACAGAATTCAACAGAAAATTTACAGTCAAAAGAATTCAAAATTACTCTACAACCTCGTAGTGAAACGATAATTAGCATCCCTACTCCTAATCTTCAGGAGGAAGAAATCTACTTGATACCCGCACAGACCTTGGATGAATCAATCCTATGCAGCAACACGGTAAACCAAGTCCGTCAAAAACAGATCCTTATAGCCGCAGTAAATCTTACTGAACAAATCGTCCAACTCACAGAGGAGCAAATCAAACGATTAAAATTTGAAAATTTTACAGAGGTAAAAGTACAAGCCATACACAAGGCAACGGAAACGGTCAGAACCACGGGAAGATTGGTTGCCCTTAGAGATTCACTCGATACTGAACATTTGAATATAGAGGAGCGAGAGTCACTCATCTCAACGTGCGAACAGTATTCTGATATCTTTCATTTAGAGGGAGATCCATTAACTTGCACAGATGCTGTTTTTCACGAGGTAAACACTCCAGCTTCTACCCAACCAATCAACGAAAGGCCGTACCGTCTACTTCATCGACACAAAGATGAGATAAACAAACAAATGAAGCAACTCGAAGAGGATAATATTATAGCACCTAGCCGAAGTCCATGGAATGCACCTTTACTGGTGGTTCCGAAAAAAGCAGACAAAGATGGTGTAGTAAAATACAGAGTATGTGTAGACTTCCGGAAGCTTAACCAAATATCAGTCGGAGATGCTTATCCACTGCCTAATATAATAGACATTTTAGACCAGCTTGGTAAGTCTAAGTACTATACCACGTTGGATCTGGCCCAAGGATACCATCAAGTTAGAATGCACCCGGAACATACTGAAAAGACGGCATTCTCTACAGACAAGGGACACTTTGAATTTCTTCGCGTTCCCTTTGGGTTAAAAGGTGCGCCTGCAACTTTTCAACGTTTAATGAATACAGTCCTGGCAGGGCTAACAGGATTAAAAGCATTCGTCTATTTGGACGACATTATCATCTACGCACTCAGTATAGCGACGGTTGTCCCACATACTGTCATCTGTTCCCCAGCGGTCGTAGCAGCTGTCGTACCAGCGGTCGTCACCACACTCACTGTCTCAGTCTCTCACGGTGCCCGTCTACCGTTACGTTCACGCCGCTCCGCGCTCACTATTGTCCGCGATTATAATAAAGAATTTCTTTTGTGTCATTTATTTTAACTATACTTACTTATACTTGTCATAGTAATGCAGCCTTTATACATGTTACTGTAACCAAATAAAATTAAACAATTATTTAAAATACGTCGGCATTCTGAGTTCTTTCGCCTAACCTCAAATACCATTGCCGCAGGGATAGTGCTTAGATTGCCGCAGGCCGTACCGTCTACTTCATCGACACAAAGATGAGATAAACAAACAAATGAAGCAACTCGAAGAGGATAATATTATAGCACCTAGCCGAAGTCCATGGAATGCACCTTTACTGGTGGTTCCGAAAAAAGCAGACAAAGATGGTGTAGTAAAATACAGAGTATGTGCAGACTTCCGGAAGCTTAACCAAATATCAGTCGGAGATGCTTATCCACTGCCTAATATAATAGACATTTTAGACCAGCTTGGTAAGTCTAAGTACTATACCACGTTGGATCTGGCCCAAGGATACCATCAAGTTAGAATGCACCCGGAACATACTGAAAAGACGGCATTCTCTACAGACAAGGGACACTTTGAATTTCTTCGCGTTCCCTTTGGGTTGAAAGGTGCGCCTGCAACTTTTCAACGTTTGATGAATACAGTCCTGGCAGGGCTAACAGGATTAAAAGCATTCGTCTATTTGGACGACATTATCATCTACGCACTCAGTATAGCAGACCATTCTGAAAAATTAAAAGCAGTATTCGAACGTTTGAGAACATTCAATCTAAAGCTGCAACCATCAAAATGCACCTTTATGCGCAAGGAAGTTAACTACCTAGGTCATATTATAACTGACCAAGGGGTGAAACCAAATCCACAGAAAATTAAATGTGTAATAGAGTTTCCAATCCCGACCAACGAAAAGGAAGTTAAATCTTTCCTCGGTTTATCGGGATACTACAGACGATTTGTACCAGGATATGGACGAATAGCAAAGCCATTAACTGCTTTGTTGAAGAAAGACGTCAATTTTAAGTGGACAGATCTCTGCCAAGAAGCGTTTGATACGTTGAAGAAAATTCTAACAACAGAACCTTTATTGCAATAACCGGATTTCACTAGGACCTTCAATTTAACATGCGACGCTAGCAATTATGCCATTGGCTGCGTTCTCTCGCAAGGCCCAATTGGTGCAGACCCTCCAATAGCGTATGCATCACGAACTCTGAACCGTGCTGAATCAAACTACAACACGACCGAAAAGGAGCTATGTGCGATAGTATGGAGGGTGAAACAATTCCGTCCATACGTCTTGTTCGGTCAGAAATTTAATATAGTAAAAGACCACCAAGCTTTGAATTGGTTATTCAATATTAAAGACCCCGGATCCAGATTGACTCGCTGGAGGCTGAAGCTTGCCGAATATGAGTACGAGATCCATTTCAAACCAGGAGCCAGTAATACCAATGCGGATGTATTGAGCCGAATTAATAGAGTTGTGACTAGATCATCCAAATCTCCAAACTCTACTGAATCTCCAGATTGTGCAGAACCTTCAACTTCTACAGAACAATCAAGCTCCACAGAACCTTTAAGCAGCTATCAGACATTTTTAAAAGAAAAAGTTGCATTCACTCCAAAGGTAGTGGAATCGAAAGGAGACATCTTCGAGACTGATCAAAGCATGGCTTTAGCACAATGTGTCTCTAGCGACCTTAAGATGACTAAGGGAATCGCCTTGGAATTTCGACGGAGATTCGGTGGATTAAATCAACTTCGCCGACTTCCAAGAACAGTCCCAGATGTATTGTCTCTGCGGTTAAAAAAACGCGAGATATTTTACCTCGTTACAAAACAGCATTTTTGGCAAAAGCCCGAACCTGAACATTTCTTCCAAAGTTTACAGAAACTTCGAACTCTTTGTGAAGAACGAGAAATTAGGACACTCACTTGTCCACGTCTAGGCACTGGCCTAGATGGACTCCAGTGGGAAACCGTCCGTTCTATGTTGCAATACATCTTCCGAGACTCTCAGGTAACTATACAAGTGCTAGTTCCTGAGACGGTCTCAGAGGAGGAGCAGCTACAAATCATCCGCGAATTCCACGAGAATACGATGGGAGGGCATCAGGGAACCACCCGTACCCACCAAAGGATATCTCAGCATCATAATTGGAAAGGAATGAGGAAACAGATAAAAAAATACATTCGGGAATGCGCCACCTGCCAAGCAAACAAGTCATCCAATCGAACTGCCCGTGAGCCAATGACGATCACCACCACGGCATCCAGACCCTTCGAAAAGATATATATGGACATTGTAGGACCACTTACGAAATCCTACAACGGAAATGTGTTCATTCTTACACTTCAAGATGACCTTTCGAAGTTCGCGTGGGCAGCTCCGATGCCAAATCATGAAGCTTATACAGTTGCAAAATTTTTTGTGACTCAATTCGTGTGTCTACATGGTCTTCCTCAGAGCCTCGTAACAGACTGTGGCACCGAGTTTCTAAGCAAGGTATTTAAGGAAGTGTATCAATTGCTGAAAATTAAACAAACATCCACCAGTCCGTATCATCCATAGAGTAATGGATCCTTGGAACGAAGTCACCGGACACTAGCAGAATATCTACGCAGTTTCGTCAATAAAGACCCACAGAACTGGGACACACATGTCCCGTTCGCAATGTTCTGTCATAACTCCACGACACACACTTCCACGAAGTACCAACCATACCAATTAGTATATGGGAATCCAATAACAGTACCAAATTCATTTTGAAAAATACAGAACCTCAATACAATTATGACGACTATTATTTTGAATTAAAGAGGAACATGCAAGAAGCTCATGCTCAAGCAAAAACTCATCTCTATGATTCCAAACAGAAATCGAAAGATCGTTACGATCAGACAATCTCACCTCTAACAATAAGTATAGGTGACAAGGTACTCATCCAAGAAAAAGCTAGTAAAGGTAAGCTAGCTCCGAAATGGATAGGACCCTATACGGTAATAGAAACTAACCCAGAATCTCCAAATATAACGATATTGAAGAAAACAGACCAGTCATTCTGCACAGAAATTTATTAAAACAATTCTACGAAGGTAATTAAATGTTCTTGTTAAACTATTTTCAGGATCATTGCAATTACCACAGTTGGACATGCCCAACTACAGAGGAAAATTGAATCAGATAATCAAGACAGACAATCAACCCCAGAGTACGCGATAACTCCAATCACAGAACATCAAGGACTTTACTACGAGTCCCATGGCCAACTTGGTCTATCACATATTACTTGGGATTTAGTAGTTTACGTAAACCTAAACGAACAATTAGCAGAATACAATATATTAAAGTCCCACTTACAAAAAACAGCACAGTACTGTACAAATCAATCAGAAAACGAAGAATTCTCGAGGATATGTAAACCTTTTTTGCAACAGTTTACACGAGCAACACTACCATATCTATATGAGATAGAATCGAACTATCGAAGTCTGATGATAGCCATTGACTATGATCAACAGACAGCAAAGAAAAGTAGACGTGGATTGGGAAGTGCTGTTAACTGAATAACAAACGTAATTTACGGAATGTGTTCAAGAATCAACACTGACTTTATTGTAGACAATATAATAGAGTTAGGTAAAAGCAAATTAAAGAATCTAAACCTTATACATGACAGAACGAGAATCTCGGAAGTGGAGAAAACAGAAACTAATCAAACACTGAAAAGTTTAAAAATGCATCAGCAGCAAATTGAGAAAAATCTGAAACACCTACAACAGCAATTCGAGAACAACACACAGAACATTGACATAATATCATTCAAAACAAAATTGTTGGAACAAGCATTTTTGTTTGAGATAATATTAAATAGATTCGCCTATGACACGCAAAATCTCATGGCAATAGTAAACGCAGCTCTCAATGGGAAGGTATATACGAGCGCACTCACATCGCAGACACTTATGAGTGAGTTGCGAGAAATAAAGATGAATTTACCAACAGGAAGTACTCTACCAATGGAAATAAACACAGAATCTTTGACAGAATTTCTCAGAATCTCGGAAATGACAATTTTTACCCAAAAGAACTATTTAATTATTGTAATAGAAATTCCTCTACTATCTAATGACAAATATACCATTTACCACCCAATACCATTACCTATTCCACACATAGAGGGGACAATAGTATTAATAGATACGGAAGTGGAATATCTAGCACTCAGCAGTGATAACGAAAATTTTACACACTAAATACAGAGCAATGGGAAAAATGCAAAAGTTTAGGGTTAGGCAAACTGTGCAAACAGGAATCACTAATCCATCACCGTTTAGGATCGGATTTATGTGAAGTATCATTACTCATGGACCCCCAACATTTCCCAAAGACTTGCAATTTAAAATTCATGAGTCTGAATACGAACATTTGGCACAAGTTAACGAAAACCAATGCATGGTTATACTATACTCAACATAGTACACCAGGTACTATCACATGTTCGGACTCACTTGAAAAATTCCAAATACAAATCAACAATCTAGGTAGAATAACAATTCCTAATTCTTGCAAAATGAACATCGATAACTCCATGTTTATAGCAGAGAGTAAATCCAATAGAAATGTTAAATTGGATATTATATCAAACAATGTTAGGGACATAACTCAATCAGAAATCACAGAAAATCTTAAAGGAGTAGTTCCTCAGAACCTTTCAAGCACGAAGTGCATTAAAAATTTTAATATTCTTGCCAGCAAAGCAGTAGAATTAAGTAAGCTTATACATGTACTACCAAATTCAATGTTCATCCAAAAAATAGAATTTTATGTTATATTTATTTATGTAATTTTTTTTGTTTTTGGAATAACAATAATAATATGTATTAGTAAACTAAGGAAACATTCAATAAGAATGTACATCCCTGAAATACCAGAAGAACATTCGAATGGTATTCAGGAAAACACTAGAGTATAATATATATTTTATTATTTTTTTTTTCTCTCTCTATCATTTTATTTATCATTGTAAAAAAAAAAAATATATAAAACTATGCTGAACTAATCTCCAACATCCCAATTTACAGACTCTTTTAAATTAGATGAAACACGGTGATCATAGGACCCCCGTGTCTCATTTAGTGTGGGGGGTGTTGTAAACCCCTGAATAGTATTATATTATATTATGTTCACAGTATAAGAAGAGTGTGTTGGTCGACGGCTCGTCGACAGGAATCCGCTGACTAGGCGATTCGGCGTCCGGCGGGGCCGTAGGCCGACGCACAGGGAGGAGGTTAGTCAGTCGCATTAGAACAGAGCATTATACTTAACGTATGTTTTAAGAAGAGCATTTTTATATTATATGTACAACTAGTTAATGTTAAAACCCGTAATAAAACCTATATAATTAATATCAATCTAATCGTGCGTTAAATTATTTGTGTTGGAACCCCGGTTCCATAACACTATCTTCTACTTCATTAAAAATACTTTCTATTACATCTAAATCATCCCTAACACTAAGTATCCCCATAATACCTTATCCATGATTATTAATATGTATATTTCTATAAATGTCATTATTACTATCGCTATCATCAGAGCTTTCTCAAAAAACGGCCACAGAATTCCTCTACACATGGTTACCCTTGCAAACCTCGAACAAGCTAAAGACATATATCAAATATCTAAACTCTTCTTTATCAACATCAAAATCAAACCGTATAGATCAACTGGTCCGGCACAATGCAACAAATGCCAAAATTTTGGCCACTCTTCCCTCCAATGAGGCCACTCTTCAAGATGCGTCAAGTGTGGCGACACCCATGCCTCAAACTTGTGCATCAAACCTCTGGATGTCGCGCCTAAATGCTGCAACTGCGGTGGCGCTCACACCGCAAACTATCGCGGATGCCCCTTCTACACTAACCTCATGAAACAAAAAGAAGCCCAATCCAGCAATCCCCATAGCCGCGAAAACAAACTCAGAACCACCAATCGCCCAACTCCGCCTGAACCATCTGCACGTCATGACAACACATCAACTCAGATCCACCTAAAAGCATCATTCGCTGAAGTCACCAGTGGTCAAAAACCAGCAGCACCTGAACCTTCTATAACGGCCACTAAAGTACTGCTTATAATACATAAACTATTAGCTTCAGCTCATGATTTTAAGGACGCCTCCACCAAAGATACCATCATAAACACCATCATGTCAATCATCACAGAATTCTCAGCCCAAAATGAATAGCATTAATATTCTCTTTTGGAACTGTAATGGCATCAAGCACAAGAACAACGAACTACACACCTTCGCACGTCTCAACAACATACACATCATTCTCCTCCAAGAAACTAAATTAAACCCATCAACCATACTCAAGATCCCAAACTATTTTACCTACCGTCAAGACCGTCCACCAAAACCCAGATCCCCATCAGCGGGTGGTACTGCCATACTTGTCCACAAAAACATAATTCACAACCAAGAGGTCATCAAGACTTCCCTCGAGTCAACTACAGTCAAAATCAAACTTGGGAACGACCAAGTCCGTATAACTTCTATGTATAAGAGTCCAAATTCTCCCCTGCAAACTAACGACCTAGACATCCTGACAAATCAAAATGACCTTTTTCTAGCAGCAGGTGACCTTAACGCAAAACATCAGTCTTGGAACTGTCGCACTACAAACCAGGCGGGTAGAATTCTCCACCAACATATGGAAACATCCAACTCATACTCCATTTGCGCACCTGACTCCCCAACACACTACTCCTACAATTCTCTACACAGGCCAGATATCCTGGACATAGCACTTGTAAACCTCCATCACAGAGAGTATGTCCTTACTAATCATAATGAGCTACCGTCAGACCATAACCCAATTGTTATGACTATAAGCGACTCTCCTATTACGATTAACCCTCCGGCTGCCAGAAAAAGAATCAACTGGAAACAATTTCAGCAAGAACTATCGCTTAAATCTCCAAAACTGACGACCAAACTATCAAACCCAACAGAAATCGACAACGAGGTTGATTCATTTACCACACTCATAAAGTCAACAATCGAAAAATGCTCCTACCTCATTAACAAACCTCAAACCAGAGAGCCACTCTCCCCCGATATCCTACTTGAGATTGCCACCAAACGAAATTTAAGGAAAGACTGGCAACGCACTAGGCATCCAGCAGTAAAGACAATGCTAAACGCCCAAAGAGTGTATGTCCGAAACCTCCTTAAGGAACACCGTAAATTAGCATGGGACCGTTTCACATCCACACTAAATTTCCAAGATCAATCACTCTATAAATTAAATCGTCGTCTGCTTCACAAGAAGCCAGCTTCCGCTCCGTTGACGGAAAACTCCGGTCAAAAAATCTACGACACTAAATCCAAACTGGAGCTGTTTGCAGACACAATGAGGGACCAGTTTACCGCCAACCCTGGGAACGAGCTATTGGAGGTCAGCCGATCGGTCAACGAACTGAACGGATACTCCACAAAGTCAAGCCTTTTCACTACCCCTGGGGAAGTGTTTGGAATTATTAAAAACCTACCATCCGCCAAAGCCCCTGGACACGACAACATTACTAACGCTGCACTAAAGCACCTTCCAGCCCCTGCCATCGTAAGACTAAGCAACTTAATAACAGCTTGTTTCAGACACTCTTATTTTCCGACCTCCTGGAAAACTGCCACCATCGTCATGATTCCGAAGCCTAACGAAATCCACAGTCTACCAATCAACTACAGGCCAATATCACTTCTCGTCACGATGTCAAAAGTATTTGAAAAAATTCTACTAAGCCATCTAAACAAATATTTTAAGCCAAGATCAGAACAACACGCTTTCCGACACGGACACTCGACGACTACGCAACTCACTAAATTGATCGACGACTTGGTAATAAATACAAATAATAATAGACACACGGCTGCCATTTTCTTGGACATGGAGAAAGCGTTCGACAGAGTGTGGCACGACGGATTAATCCACAAACTCCACACAATGTCAACCGTCCCCACATCCCTGATAAAAATCATTAAATCCTTCCTATCAAACCGGAACTTCAAAATTCAAATCTCCGACCTCAAATCAACCCTCAGAACAATCGAAGCAGGAGTTCCACAGGGGTCATCCCTTTCTCTCCTATTATACACTCTATACATCAATGATCTCCCATCCTCACCTCGTGTTACTACTTCTTGTTTGCCGACGACACCATGTTTTACTCTAGTAACACGTCGAAAAACTTCGCCATAATCCGTCTTCAACGCCAAGTCACCACGACAACCGACTGGATTAAAAAATGGCGTTTAAAACTGAACCCTCAAAAAACGGTATGCATACTTTTTGGAACCAGCCGAAAAGAAACCACGCGAAAAATCCAAATACTAGGCCAAACAATCGACTGGAAAAACAAGACCACCTATCTCGGCGTCACACTAGACAAAGGCCTGCGCCTAAATGATCACGTCAAGGTCTTCATCAGGAAGGCTAAGCAAGCCAGAGGGGCACTATACCCGATACTTAACAGCAGATCACCCATCCCAATGCCAACCAGACTCTCAATTTATAAATTATATATCAAACCAATTTTACTATATGACTCTTCAGCATGGGGTCCTCTCATCAGTGCATCAAACTGGGCAAATATAGAGGCAGTCCAAAACGTGGCGATCCGTAAAATCACAGGTGCCCACTTTTTCACCAGAAATAACGCTATCTTAAATCCACCCATAAACTCTTTGCGAAACGAAGCAGAACTAGCGGCTAGGGTATTTTATCACAGAAATGCCCAATCAACATTCGCCCACATCCGCGACATTGGAACATCACCAGCTCCTCAAATACTCACACGCCGATCAAGACCAATCAACTTTGCGAAATTACAATAATATACTCCACATCCTGACAATCAGCCATTAAAAAATTCAAACATAAGTTATAGGCATCGCCTGACACTTACAAACACAGCTGGGGTTTTTCCTTGGCTCCCAATTCGAAGCAAAGCAAAAGCTATCACTAATTTCTTCTACTTCGTCCATATTACTAATTGTACTATTAGGTGCTATGTTCCTTAAATTATTACCATCACTATCACTATCACTATCCGACCACCACGGACCAGCTGCTTCAGTCATATTTCTACTAAAAGTGTTTGCTACTATATTGCTAATACTATTATTATTACTAACACTACGTAACATACTTCTATTTCTATTGCTAGGTACTTGTGTCCTACTATTAACTATTTCCCTACTACTATTATTGTTGTTACTATTATTATTATTAACGCTAACATTACTTTCGATATTATTCCTATGCCTTAGCCTATTCAACGTATAACTATTAATATTCATATAATTTATCCATGCTTCTTTATTTATTTATTTATTCAATTCCCAAAATTCAGTAATAACCCTATTTACCAGTATTATGTTGTTATTTAGTAGTTCTTCATTTTCATTTCCAATGAGTGCAGGTGGTTCCGTGCGTTTGTATACTATACTTGCTACGCCTACGGGCTTAGCTCCGCCTACTCCTGGTATCCGGTTGACATCCAGGTGGTAACGAAATGGTGTTGTCGATACATTACACGCGTATGGGTTTCGGAACCAACTCCATAACCCTTGACATAGTTCCACTATCTCTGGTTGTTACCTCGAACTCCATAATAAACATCAATTAATGCCCTAAGGTTATGTGTAACTTGTCCCATAGGTTCTTCCCTTGTATAGCGAAATAGTTGTAATTCGCATATTATGTACCATTGGTTACCGGATCTTCTTTTTCTTTTTGACATACCATAAATGAATGCTACGATGCTTTGCTCAATTCGTCTTATCTTGTCCTTCGAGATTGTTTGCTAGTTGTATATGTCTCGTTAAACATGGTGGTATATTACTACCGTCGCCTACTGTACATTTTTAATGTTCCCCATCTACAATGGCGATATCCAATTTGATACAGATTGACTTGTAGTTATCCCTATAATTAGATTTTTTCTATTACTTAATTTTATACTACATAGTATATTCATCTATATTAATTAAAATTTAAAACTAAATTTAATTCCTATTCTAAACAAAATTAACAAGAGGAATTGCCGCAAATTAGTAAAAAAATTCGACGTTATACAATGCGAGATTGAGATGATCGCTGGAGAACCTGAAAAAGAAGACCATATGACCGATATTACACGAAAAAAAAATATATTGTTATAGATTTTAAGATTTCATATTATATCAAAGAATTAATTCGTATTATATTAACAATAAGATAAGATTATTGTTGTAAAACAAAAAAATATATATTGTTAATCATATATTAAGATACTAACCTAGATAATAAGCAAATATTATATACTGTAATATTGTGGATTATAATCTGTATTTTGTCAATAATATTTAATAAATGTAAATAGAAAATATGGTGGAATGTACCATATAATTACAATAATGTAACTAAATATTTGTAACAAACATATTATGTAAACATGTAATAATTGAATGTAATGTAATAATTGATGTATGTAAACTTGTAACCATAGGAAAGTGCTTGGACTAATGGAAGGATAATTGAGTTAATTTTTCTCGTTTTAGACGATAAAAATCAACTTTTAAAGTGGGAGATGTAGTAAGCAAGTTACTACGTAATAATACCAATTTCACGAGTGCATAGTTATTATAATATAAGATAGACCGGCATAACCAGACATTAAGGGACATTAAAGACATTAGGGTTCAAAAATAGGCGGTTGTAATATTTTACAGGAACACTGAACACACACGACGAAATCCAAATATAAAAGAGTAAAATGATTATTTTACTAATTATCATAAAAACACTGAACACACACGACGAAATTCAAATAGAAAAGAGTAAAATGATTATTTTAATAATAGTCATAATTTAGTAATACATTCAATCGTAAATGCGTGGCTGGAATAATGACCACACAAATCACATCCGTGAGAGCCTTGATAAAGTATATCTTTAGGTGAGGGGCACGGGGAACTTTATATATAAGGGAGCCCAAATAGGCCTGTATTCAGACGTGTACTACCACCCATCAGAGCAAGCACCTTCAAGCCACTCTGTATGTCATATTTGGACTTTGTCGAAATTATTAAAAGTAAAACTAATAAATTCACAATATACTATATCAGACTACTTATTTTATCAATAACCACGACGACATCATCAAAAGAAGTGTCTACTGCCTGTAACGTTAATGTTCTAGTAGCCACTTGTCTATTATATATACTACAATAGTAGGCACCAAGCTACTCAGCACATTACAATAGATTGGAGTGATGACGGAAATAACGAGCAACTCAATAGACTTATGGACAAGTATGTGAGGTGGGGTAGTGATTATGATGAAATAAATTAGTGGTTTTCAAAAAAGCATTGTTGCAATAGCCAAGGTTAGGACCACACAAGTATATAATATTATTACTATAGTATTACGCATGGTGTACATGGCACAATATATTAATTAATATTAACGAGTTATCATCCGATGACCAATGGGGCTCTAGAACATTCACATAAGACATTGGCAGAATATTTAAGACACTACGTAAGTAAAAGTTTAGACAATTGGGATGAGCTTTTACCTTACGCCATGTTTGTATACAATTCTACGGAACATTATATTGACAAAATACAGATTACGATCCACAATATTACAGTTTTTAGCAGATATTTTATATTTAATTAGTCAAACTAATTGCACCATTCCCGAGACCGAGAAAATTGTTATAATATTAGAGGCACTGACACCAGAATATTATAACACGGTAACTATTATGATTAATGACACTTTAGACAACTTGGAAGTTAATTTAAAGAAAATAGAAAATTCGAAATTGATGAACACAGATTTTCAAAATATAAGTTCTGTAGATATCGACACTCTTAAAAAGGAAAATGAACTTTTAAAATCTAAATTAAATAATATTAACAATGGTAATAGAAATTTTAACCAGAAAAAGAAATTTAATAATAGCATGCATGTGAATAGTCCTAGTTCATATCATAATCTTCAAACTAATCCAAATAATACATACAATAATAATATGTGCAATTACGACCCATGCAATAATAACAATAATAGTTATAATAATCAAAACCATAATTTTTCAAATAATTCATTTAATCCAAATAACAGTTTTAATAATCAAATGTATAATCACACCATTTCAATTCAAACCAAACCATTTGTTTTCATAGCAAATCATATTAACACGTAATGTATTACCGTTAATATCATTGTCTACCATTTCACAATGTCAGACAATCAGGAACCAAACCAGGCGCAATCGCGTCGTGTTCCCCCGCGCGGCTATCAAGGCCGACCAGATAGGCAGAAGAATCCCCGTGCCCCGAATACGTGGCAGGAGAAACCAAGCCAATCTAAGGTTGAAAGATATTGTTAAGAACCACTGTTCTAGTTAAGTTAATACGTATATGTGTAATATTGTATTTGTATATGTGCGAGCCGTCGTCGGTCTCAAGGAATGTGCTGATGAAGCGATTGAGACCGGACGCCTCGAGCACAAAACGCGAGTGCGGCAGTCCAGAATTGGAGCCAGAGCATTACGTTTGTACAGAACCTTCAGAGCCTTTTTCATTATATTAGTTGTACGTTTTACTTCAAATTACCAAATACAGAAAGTTAACCAGTCCGAAGTGTTTGTTATTTTATTTGTGAGGACATCTTAGGATAGTCCATAGCAACCCACCCCGCTAACGGCACCTGCAAAGCTGCCACCGCCGACCAATTTATACGACACTTCCAGTGTTCGAGTGAATGAGTCCAGCCCCGCTGAAGGCTCGTTATTCTCACAAGGGATTTCGGTCCGCGAAGTGTCACCGCGAGAAACATTCTCGCCCAGTGCGCCAGCATTTATCGACGTTTCTAATTAACATTGGCAGAGTTGATTACTGACGACGCAAATCTCAGTAAATCTTTGCTACCAGAATACATTGATTATTATTCAACAGCCATGTTGTGGCTCAGAGTTTTATCCCTCAAACAGAATAACTCTCAACCGTTAACTATTTCCGAACAAGACATACTACAACTGATTCAGACTACGGCGTTTACAGTACCTGAACCCATTTTCTTACAATTGCGACACTTAGGAAACGTGCTTACTACTACAAAACAGCACTTATCTCCAGCATTTCCACCGCTACCTGATGTAGCTATCAATGGTCATGGCGGGTACTACGATGTACTCCAACCACCAGGGCCTAACGTGGATAGCACTGTACACAATCTCTACGAAGAAATTCCATGTCTAGGAGTCACTAGTGAAACGGTTTAAGATGCAATTAGCAACGCCAACCGTGGCCCATATCAGTCGTTACTGACATACATGGGACAGAAGCCTAACCGAAACGTACTGGGTTTCAGACCTTTAGGCTCACGCCGTCAAGAGCCCAAATATTTAGCTTTTGACTGCGATATTACTGATCTGCAGTTTCCCAGTTATCCTGCAAACACCGGATTCAATTTTAGATTCCTATCAGCAATATCCAATGCCCGGCGCCTCCACCAACTGTAACATCTCCTCTTCACCTGGGAGGTCGCACCCCTCGGTGTAGTTCTGTTTATATTAATGAGGTCTCGGAAACTCGACCTCGGTGTGTGATATTATTGCTAGGGATCAGGGTTACCTTATGTAAAGCAAGTACTCAAGTATATATATAATTTTGTAACAGTTATTAAAATCAAATCTTACAATATAAGAACATTAAATAATAGTTATTAGATAGGTATACTTATAGATTAGCTTCACTGAGGGTCACTGGTGGAGCTATTTGGTGTCGACGTGTCGTGGGTGCTGCTATCCGAGGTGGGTGAGCTGGCCTCTGCCACTTATCATAAAAAATACGGATCAGCAACTTATATCAGGAACAGCATATCTAATTGGGAACATATATCGACATCGGGTGTTAACAATGTTTCACTTATAAAAATAAAAATTGAGGGAATTCATATTATCAATGTCTACAAACCACCAGGAGTTAACTGGCTCAACCCAACATTACCACCTGTCCAAAATCCTACTGTAATTATTGGAGATTTCAATAGCCATCATCAACACTTGGGGTACGACAACAGCGATCTCAATGGTGAATCAATTCTCGAATGGATGGATAGAGAGTACGTATCCTTACTATTTGACGCTAATCTCAAATCGGGAAAGGCTGCTGGTTTTGATGGACTCTTCCCAGAGCTAATAAAACATAGTGGACCTAGAACAAGAAAGTGGCTCGCTAAGTTCTACACGGATATACTCCTTACTGGATTACTCCCTAAGCAATTTAAGAGCACTAAAATACTAGCGATCCTCAAACCCGGTAAACCAAGTAATGATGTCCAAAGCTACCCATTGCCCTATTGAGCGTTGGATACAAACTCCTAGAGACTAATTCATAATAGAATTTCTGATGATATTAATAACTAATAATAAGATACTACCGATCGAACAGGCAGGGATTCGACCCAACAGAAGCTGCTGTGATCAGGCCCTAGCTCTAACCACGCATATTGAAGCTGGATTCGAAAAAGGAATTAAGTCTGCGGCTGCCTTTATCGACCTTACCGCAGCCTATGGTACAATATGACGCAAGGGACTGATCAGCAAACTTATACAAGTAATCCCATGTAAAACAATTAGAAGAATCATCAACAACATGCTGAGCAGCAGACTCTTCACAG
The DNA here is from genome assembly GCA_949089665.1 of Macrosiphum euphorbiae. Taxonomy (NCBI): domain Eukaryota; kingdom Metazoa; phylum Arthropoda; class Insecta; order Hemiptera; family Aphididae; genus Macrosiphum; species Macrosiphum euphorbiae. Next base: position 47,031,823 of record CARXXK010000001.1, on the reverse strand, counting down.
TAGTAATCGGAGCTAAAAAGAGCAGACAAAGGGTACTGAATAACGGATTACCACAAGGGTCTGTAATCGCTCCACTGCTATTTAATCTGTACACCCATGATATCCCCACTACCACTTCTCAAAAATTTATTTACGCTGACGATATTTGCTTAGTCACACAAGATAAAAACCTAGAATCATGCGAAAAAACACTGACCTCAGACCTTACTGTCTTGAGCCACTACTTAAAACAATGGAGACTGAAACCTAATCCAACAAAAACAGAAATATCATTATTCTACCTTAACAACAGACAGACAAACCAAACAATTAAAGTTGTATTTAATAATGTAGAAGTGAGAAATAGCCAAAATCCTACTTATCTCGGAGTTACCTTGGATAGAACACTTACGTATAAAGATCACCTAACAAAAACTGCTGCTAAAATAAAAACAAGAAACAATTTAATTCAAAAATTGGCCAACTCGTCTTGGGGAGCAGATGCCCATACACTTAGAATCTCTACATTAGCATTAACTTACTCAGTAGCGGAATACTGCGCTCCAGTGTGGGCCAATAGCGCCCATGTGAACAAAATCGACGTCCAACTAAACTCAGCCATGAGAACCATTTCAGGAGCGGTCAAATCAACGAGCATCCAATGGCTCCCCTTACTATGCAACATTGCCCCGCCGAATCTTTGTCGGATGAATTCATTGCTCCAAGAATGGACTAAATGCCTTAGGAATACCGCACTTCCCATCCATAGCGACTGCACTAATGCTGGCCCAATGCAAAGGTGTAAATCTAGGAAACCGACTTGGAAACTCACCACGGATAAATTCGACCTTATGTCTAAATGGACCGAAGATTGGAGGACTAACAATATTGACTCGAACCATCTCTTTGACCAACCTATGATGCAACCCCCTGGATTTAACCTCCCCAGGAGACAATGGATAGTCCTAAACAGACTCAGAACCGGACATGGACGAACTGGCCTCATGATGCACCGTTGGGGATTAAGTCCCACTCCACAATGTGACTGTGGACACCATACCCAAACCGCAAGACACATAGTGGAGGATTGCCTCCCCAGAGCATTCCATGGGGGACTGGCAGAGCTGAATAAAGTTACCAGGGATGGTATTAATTGGCTTGAAAAGTTAGATATCAATATATAACCACCCTAGTCTATTATATGTTACTCAGTACCCACCTAGAGTTATTTTAGCATATATGTGACTGTATTGTATTATTATTGCCAAAATGTTTATTCCTTTTTTCCTATTTTATTTATTTTATTATTTTATCTATTATTTAATACCATAACTTATAACTTCCATGTTCATAATTTATTTTATTGTTAATGTGTGTTAATAACGTCATACGAATATATATATAATAAAGAAAAATTAAATACTGAATTACCTAGAAGACACCTAAAAACATCCGGTTTGGTTACAGAACTAAAAACTAGGTTACCAAAATATTTAAAGGGGGAAGCCATTTCAGACGATTTCGATACGCAAATAACCAATATATCATTTATCTCAGAACTAATTGACAAATCTAACGGTAATATAATAAAAAACAATATGCATGAGAATAATTGAATTGCCCCGATAACTTCGCTATAGTACACTGTATATCTACTGACCTCAAAATGAATAAGAGCATAGCAAATTTGATATGCAAAGTATACGGCGATACCATACCAAAACTTGCATTACAAGAAATAAATGTGGGAAACACCATACCTATAAACAGCAATAATAAAACTATATTTAATTTAATAACAAAAGTATTACACTATCATAAGCCCAAATATGAAGACCTAAAATCTTCAATTCACAACCTAAAACTTGAAGCCATAAAACTAAATATTTCAAAAATTGCAATGCCTACGTTAGCGTCGGGGCTAGACAAACTAAATTGGTCCGTTGTAAAACAATCATTATATTCAGAAGTTCAAAACACTAACATCGAAATAGATTTATACCATAAAAATGACAAAAACATATCACAAAATTGGAAATCAAAAGAACACTCTGATATAATAAATAATATTCATAATTTTCTCGACAATAATAATGATAAAAACGAAAAAAAATAAGTCACACAACCCGAGTACAACGATCAAGCCTATAATATATTCTCTACTTTCAAACCAAGAGAAAACGAACTCAGTGATGGGAATTGTGGGATATACTCAGTCTGCAATGCTTTAAATGACCATAAAATTAATAAAATAACTTCAATATTAGAGATACTACAGTTATTAGATCTAAACGAATTACCAGATTATTGGTGGTCAGATGAGGATTTAGCCGCGATTGCACATTATTACGACCATGATACTTACATATATAATGACGACAATAATACGGGTATAATATATGGTTATGGAAATAGGTCACCCATAGTGTTATATAACGTTAATAAAAATACTCATTGGATACCAGGCACTTTAACAACAACAAAATGCAATAAAATTCCTAAAAATATAATCCACATACAAGAAGTGCCGACACTCATCTTACTAAATAGAAATATAAAATTTAAAGAAATGACAAACGATAGTAAAAACACAATGAATAATATAAATAAAATACAAATAGTCCCGACTCATAATTATACAAAAATAAATAAAGAACTAACAGACTCCTCCAACACACACACACACACACAAATCATTCCCTAAAGTCGAAAGGATAAACTATATAAACTTAAATACAAAACATTCATTATCATATTCTGAGGGCACACCCTTTTCTATTTCCCCAAAATTAAGTATAACACAACACAACCAAGTTATTCAACTATTAACTGAATATAATTACATTTTTACTACAGACACGTTCAATATAAAAGCCGCTAATATTTAACCTTGTGAGATCAAAATGAAGCCAACAGTGGCGCCCAACCTATATAGTAAGGGTGGCGACCGCCATCCCTTTTAAATGGGTGGGTGGTGGGTCCTGTTATGCAGGTGGGCGAATATCTAACAGAACAAATTTGACGGGTAGATACTGAGTGTTCGATAGTAAATTAGAATCAAAAGTGGAACGACTGTAACGTTTATAGGCCGTGTCGCTGTATTCCTGTGTATTAATGAAGTAGGTATATAGACGTATTCACTATAGACGTATAGTGAACAGTTTAAATTGTGTTATATATTATTTTTACATCATCAGTTAGTGGTTATTCGTACTGTGAAGTGGCTATTTTTATCCAACTTTTTTCCTGTAAAAGCCAGTAATGATATAATTATTATATTGATATACAATTATAAAAATACCATTGTCATCATATCAATAGATTATAGAATTTAACATTTTAACCATGAAGTCATTCCACTTTCAATACATGACCGAAACCCTGTAGGTACTTTTCGTTTTCTTTATTGTTATTACTTTTTATGCCTGAGCGTTGTACCAAATACGAATATCGGAATATGTCAACTCTTAATAAAGACGAGTGCATTTGTGGAAAAAAAAAAGGAATGCTGAATGATACAAATTGTAAACGGCATACCACATCATGTAAAATGCGAAAATCTAAAATTAATTTAATTTAATTTAACAAATTTATTGAATCAAAAAAAGATAATCTTTTGTTTACACCTTTAGTGCGTTCTAGAGTGAGACGCATTAAAAAAATGCCTGGTGAACTTGCATCTGATGAAGAATTTGATGATCCAGTTCAGAACTTTAAAATAAAATCATATTATGTCATATTGGATATTGTTTCTATACAGATTCAGGAACGATTCAACGAAAGTTCAATACCATTACTTAAAGATATTTCTCTTTTTCAGAGAAAACGTTTAAAGGATGTATCAAATAATGCTTCAAGCCTTTCTATGGATGCATTCCAAGGATTTGAAAGTATATATGGAAAATTTGTATCAGCTATAAATCTAAGACGGGAATACGCTTCAAGCCAAATTATAAAGAACCAAAATTTAATGCACCCCATAGAGTATCAGTGTATCACCACAACAGCGTCAAGAATTAGAAAGTCAAATCGACAAACTTTTAAAAGGAAACATCGTCAAACCAGTAGTTTCAAAATTGGACGCCCCAGCCTTGCTTGTAAAGAAAAAAGAGATAGGCTCACATCGTTTAGTAGTATCCTACAAAGAACTTAATGATAGAGTAGAATGCGATCAATATCCATAACCTCGTACTGTAGATTTATTCAGAGCTTTAGAAGGATCAAAATACTTCAGTTCTTTAGATTTAAATAGTGGTTATTTTCAAATTTCTGTTGAAGAGAAAGACCAGTTCAAACTTGCATTCACTTCTGTATTAGGCTTATTAACTTTTACGAGACTTCCATAAGGCTTCAAAAATAGTAGTGCTATATTCCAGAAAAAATTAAATAAATCATTTTCACATATTTTATACAAATCTATTATAATTTACATTGATGATTTAGTATCCTATGGCAGTAACTTTGATCAGGTGATAATTAACTTACGCGTAGCATTTGAAATCATTAACAAAACGAATTTTTCATTGAAAACAAAAAAATGTAATTTTTTTTACGATAAAATCGAATTATTAGGACATGAATACCAACAATTGGTATACGACCGTTAAACAGAAATACAAAAGCAACCACTGAATTTAATAGACCAAAAACAATAAAATACGATAGATCATTTATCGGCATGGGGTCATACTATAGGAAACATATTAAAGAATTTGCTAAAATTGTACACCCATATACCGAACTAATAATAATTGGTAAAAATAAAATAATTTGGCTTGACGAACATGAAGAAACGTTTAATAAATTAAAACATTATTTAACTTCAAAGCCCCTCTTACTACATTTTAACGATGATAAACACCTATATTTGACTATACACGTGTCTATATTGGGATTAGAAGCATGTATTGAACAGTCCGATGACACGAACACTTTACGCCCTATAGGATATGCATCTAGAAAGTTATTAGATTCAGAAAAGACTGACTCTTCCACCACCCTCGAGTTACTTGGTTTATGTTTTGGTATCCAATATTTTGGAGAGTACTTATGGGGACGCAAATTTACAGTATTTTGTGACAACATACGCTTACAATATTATAACAACCTAAAAATACCCTCCGCTAGGATAGCTAGGCTAACATTAAAATTATTGGACTTTGACTTCGATATTAAATACATAAAAGGCAAAGAAAACAAAGTTGCTGACTCGCTATCAAGAAATGCAATTAGCAATATTAAAATTATGAATATCATTAATGACGACAACGACGCATTGAATAATTTACACGATATTAAATGACCAATTTTGCAATGACATAATAAAAGCATTGTCAAATATAGAGGTACCCACTAACATAAGAAGAAAATCTAGACAATTTACATTACAAAATGAAATATTATATTATAAAAGATACACACCATCGAAAAGTTATAACCCAATTCTTATAATAAGAAAAACATTGATTAATGAAATATTAAAATCCTATCACGACTCACCCACAGGTGGACATACAGCCATATCACGCACTATTCATAAAATTCAAAACAAATATTATTGGCCTTCATTACACAAAGACATCACTAATTTTATTAAATCTTGTGATGAATGTCAAGTCAATAAAAAAATGAGCGGTAAATCAATAGGTTTATTACATCCCATACCAATAACGACAGGAAGACCATTAGATAGAATAACATTTGATTACCTAGGCCCACTAGTATCAAGCAACAAAAAACGATACATTTTAGTAGCCCCATGGAACATCACAAAATACATATTTACTAAGGCAGTTGAATCGGCCACGGCCGAAGCAACTGCCAAATTTTTAATAGAAATAGTATCACATTGGGGCTGCTTTAGAAACTTTTCGTCCGACCGAGGCACTCATTTCAGAAATAAATTAATCACTGATATATGTTCAAACTTAGGAATGAATCAAACTTTGTCGACGAGTTATTCACCGCAGACACAGGGGCTAGTTGAAAAAATAATGGTGTACTAACAGGCTCCTTAAAAAACTATTTAACAAATGGTGATCAAACAAAATGGTCATATTTCTTGCCATACATAACATTAGCATATAATACCACACCCCAAACTACCACCAAGTTTAGCCCGTTTTACCTAATGCACGGGTTTGAACCAACATTTCCCATAGATAACAAAATTATTCCCGAAAACGTACCATATTATTTATAACAATCATTAATAGAACTAAATAAAATAAGGAATAAAATACCACAGCAAATTCATAAAGCTCAAATAATTTAAAAAAAAAATACCATGATAAAACACATACAGCAATAAATTATAACATTAATGACTTAGTTATGATTAGTTTTCCATTCCTCGAAGTGGGAAAGTCTCCCAAACTAGGACCCATGTACAGAGGACCATTTAAAATAGTAGACAAAATCAACGATTTAAATTATAAAATAAAAATGACATTAAACAACAAAGAAACCGTCGACACTATACACGTACGGAGGTTAAAACCATACTACAAAAGGATCTAAATTAGGGAATTTTCGACTTTAACTGTCTAAATACCAACATAATTAATTTAAAACGCAAAAGGCTCCAGCCCGTCAAAATATAAATATATTTATATATTTTTTGTTCTTTCTTCCTTCCCCTCCGTCTTTTTTTTTAAAATTATTATAACAATAAAATAAATACAAACAACTCATAAAATATCATAAAATACATATAAATGCAAGACGTGCAATATAACATATAAAAAAATACATGAAACAAACCAAATTATTTATATAACACGCAACACAATAATTTCTAATAATATGAATTGAATATTAATATTCATACAAAAATAATGGCAAATACACTACCTATTAATTTAAATATTTTACGACTAGTGCATTATTATATCTGTATGCACATTATTTATTATTATTATGTATCACATAACTTAAATTACAAATTCATTAAATAAAATTATACATATGAGAATATGACCTTTGCCAGGATACAGTTCCCTGTCAAATATGCTTATTATCTTGGAACAACTGCTATTTCATGTTCTAACGGCCATGTTACTGTAGGATTTATTCTTAGTAGGGATCTTGATCCTAGACCTCATAATGAGTATATTTGTTGTAAGGCTTTTAAAACTCCGGGATTTGTGTTAAGATTATGTAGGGATTTTTGGTTAGGTATATCATACAAGGTGCTTTAATGTGCACTTGTTCGCCCTATTGTTGAGTATGGTGCCGTTATTTGGGATCCGCACGACCTAAATGACTCTCTTAGACTTGAAAGGGTTAAGCGTAAATTTATGAGGTATGCTAGTTTTAGATTGAATATCTCCTGTGAACCCCACAACTATGGACCAGTTGCTTCTCAACTAGGGCTGGTTTCGCTGGCTGAGCGTAGACGGATCTCGGGCATTAAGTTCCTGAATAGTTTATTACAAGGTGATATTGACTCTCCCAATTTGCTTTCCTTAATTTGTTTTAGAGTTCATCAACGTCTATCCCGATCTGTTGCTCCTTTTTATGTTCCATTCGCATCCACTAATTACCTTAAAAATGAGCCTATTTCATGTATGATGTCTAATGCCAATGTTGACCCTTTATTTCTTCTTTGCAAATAATTTACTGTATAGTTATTAATTTATTATAACCATAATTTGTACAATTAATGTGTAAATAGATATGTATAATGTGTATATATGTTCAAAGGGTTTATCCCGTATAAAATAAAATATCCCAGCCATAATAGGTAAACAATTATTATTCGTAAAAAAAAAAAATTAATCTATATGTAATACGCAAATACGCTGTATAATTTAATATAATTTATTTGTCATATATTGTTTTATGTTATGTTTTATTATACAGGTAAATGTTACAAACACACACTAACAGTATATTGTTTCAGAGACCAAGCCAAAACGTCAAATCACCCATAACTAAAGTATACATAAATAATTAATAAACAAATATATAATTAAATATTACCCGTAAAAAAAACTAATAAACGCACACAACAATTTTACAAAGATGCAGTTATTTAATACAAAATTAATATTCACATTTATTATTACCCTAAAATTTAATCCCACACAGACATTCATAGCTTACGACTTGCGAAAACCCAAAACCCACAGATATACAATCAATACCTAAAATAAAATTAATGCAGAAAATTGAAATACATTCACAACAATATAAATCATGTTGCATTTCCATAGATTATTTAATAACTAGATGCTCCACATTTGAAGACGCACAAATGGTAGAAGGGGGATTTTATTCTGAAATAATTGAACTGGGACACGCTCGATGCGAAGAAGTACACCACAAATTAATTTACCAAACCCCCGTTAGGGGGCATAATATCGGGCTTACATATAAATTAAACTTTCATTACATCCCACACAAGTGGTGGATCTCTAGACAAAAATGGCAACTGTATAGGAACAACATTTATAAATGTCAGGGGTATATGGAACAATGTAATAGTACAGGCTAAATATAATATTCATTTATCTGAGATAGCAAACACCAAAGAAAATATTCTAATTTTACCGTCAGGGTCTAGATTAAAATTATCAGATTCCTATGGGCTTGACCAAGACAAGGGGGAAATAATATGGACAAACGAAAGACAAGACTGTAGTATATCAGAATACGACGTATACCTATGACGGACCAGCAGCTCGATTCTGTAAGTCGATAAGTTGTTAACGAATTAATTAGATAGTGATCACTATCGACATATTCTAAAATGTATCGAAATTAGTTATCGACTAAGTGATTCTGTAAATGACTCTATCGTTAGTCCGCGCTTACACATTTCGTTACCGACAAGTCGATAATAAATCATCACAAAATGATTAATTTCCGGGAGATTATAAATTGTATCCAATCACAGTGCGCGAAGTATTCTTATCATGATTCTTCATCACAGGAAATTACATTTAATTTTAGTTTGTATTTTCGTTTAAATTAATACGAATTTGTTTATATAGTTCCAACTTCCGTGTACTTTTTGTTTAATAAAACTGAATATTGTAATTGTTATTTATTTGAATAAAAATTGAAGACTTTTATTGTCTACTTGTATTGTGTACTTGATTATAAATATGAAGAGGATAGCTACTCAATCGTAAGTACTTATATTATTAAAAATTTACTACCTGCCAATTTGCGTTTTTATAACATCTAAGTGTTTGTTTAAATTTGAATTATCATAGAGCATCTCAAAATGATGAGCAAGAGATGAGTCTAAAAAAGTCGAGACAAGGGAGGAGGAACGACAAACAATTAATTTTTATGATGGACTACATGGTAAAAAACTCACATGTCGCAACTGGAAAATTTCGATGTATAAATGGAAAAAATGAGCTCGTGGGATGAGTTAGTTGTACACCTCAATAATCTTCGGAATCCTGGTGTAAAGGAAAAAAATATAAAATCCTGGAAAGAGGTTAGGAAAATATATTTAAATTTTTTTCTTTATATATATGTATGTAAATGTCCAGTTTAAATTATATTCAAACTTTTCAACTTTCAACTTTCGAATTTCAATTTTTTTTTTCACTTTTCTCTCTCCTATTAAATATTTGTACTGCTCTCACTCTCGCCAACGAGCAGTGTTGTGAGGGCACAACACAAAAAACTGTAGGGTGGATGTAATGATATGCTCACACACCATTATAATAAACTAAAATCTTACAGAATACCTTATAAATAAAGGCCCGACTGTCGTTTGTAGAAATCGGTCACATCAAATAAAACCATTATTAACAACAACTAAGATATCGGCATGCACTCATAACGGTAAAACGCAGGGTGTGTGACTTTATTATATTATAATGTCGCCAGAGAAAAGGAAAGGAAAAAAAGGGTATCTGCCGCCAAAGAATAATCTAGTTCCCAAGCTCACGGTAACCTTTTGATAAAGCTGCCTACCACCCTCTGGTTAGCATCTTCGCGTCACACCCTTAAATCAGTGCTTGATCACCAGTTACCGAGTAACAACCTCCAAAAAGTCTAAAAAACCGATTTCAACGAGCGACACTCTGGACTCCTTATGTGAGCAATAATCAATGCGTTTATTATTTCGATTTATAATTTTTGAAAATATATATAACTCTGTGTCTATTAAAACCCTTACAAGATATTTCAAAAACGACTCAGGTAAAGCAATTAATATAATAATATTTTATATTATTTGCATTTATTATATTATCTGTGCATGTTTTATATACAATTGTGTTGTATGGTGTATTTGATCTAATTCAGGAAAACACGATCTCGAGAGCCCTCCGAGCACCTGGAGGAAGGTAATTGATTAGTTTTACGATTTTAATATATTTAACAGGAGTCGTTTTTATTTTATATCGTAATTTTTGAGTAATTACAATGTTAATTAAAATTAAAAGAGCATAAATACGTTCCATGTTTTTTCCATAACTTATCTAATTACGAAATTCACTTTATTGTGACTGAGTTCAGATATGACGATAATAGGATAAAGGTAATTGCTAATAGCGAATAACGATTTATATTATATTTGAAATATATAAGTAGGCCATTTACCATACGGTATTAGCAATGTATTCTACCTATGAATTCGAATATATTTGTTTTAGAAAAATATAACAGCTTGTGTATCAATTGGTATGTGATAGGGGTCACGATGACTGGAACTTTCTGGATGATTTTTTCATGAACGTGAGTGACATAACCAAGGACACCATTCGCAAAACAAAAAACAAAGAATTAAAACTAACATGCAAAAAACTTTTAAATTTTGAAATTACAAGACTAACAAAGTAGAAGCAGCAGCAGAAACATATAATCATGAACAAACTAAATATTGTAGCTATCGACTTCGAGTTTACAACAATGGAGAGGACCAGTCTAGTACTCATTTCAGGCGCTATATCAAACATACACAAACAATCCCCCATCATTAAATTAAAAGGGACACCCTTATTACTTAGAAAAAACTCAAACAATGCCATTCCATTAGATAAAACTGACATAAACCTTGTTATAAGAAGCCCACTAAAAATCTTCAAAAACAAAGAACAGAAACTTACTCCAATTCTCAATGAACTCAATGACAGCTTCTTAACAAAATTTACAAACCTACAGGGCGAATTTATACAGAACTATTTACTACATGGAAACAAAATTCCAATTATAATCACTTGGAATGGCCAAACTGACATGGAAATATTAAACAGACTCAACATAAAACATACCTTTTTAAGCATAAGAAGCTATGACTTATACAAAAACGGATTTTTCTTTCTTCAAATAAGCAACATACTAACCAAACAAATAATAACACAAATAGAACTAGGAGAGGTACATAAAAACGGAAGACTACTCGACCTAACAGAAACCCACAACCTAATATGTAAACAATCACACAATAACACATACTCACATAACCCAGTAACAGACATACACTTCATCCATACATCAACAAGTCTAGCCTCCGCCCGATTTGACTCTCTTCTCCCTCGATTTCGCAACAGTACACACGTACGCGCTACGCACCTCTCGTTACCGAGTTTTCACACACGCGAAACCTCGTGACCAGCGTTTCTGACTCGTCGTGTTAACAATTACGTCCCATCGTACACTAACTGTATTATTTTACTTTTCTACGTGCTCTTGTAATAAATAAACCGAATCATCATCAACCAAACTGCTTTGTTATTCTCATTGGTTAAATTAGTCACGGTTACGTGATCTGTTGGAGTCAGCTGGCATTAACCGCGCCGACATCACCACAAGGCGGAAACGGCAACGCGAGCAACAACACCACCCCGCCCAACGTTAACACGACACCGCCTGACGTAGCCGCCGTCGCCCGCCTTCCTGCCTTTTGGAGGCACGCGCCGGAGCACTGGTTCATCCACGCAGAAGCAACCTTCGCGTGCCAACGCATTTCAACAAACAACTCACACGTGAACCACGTGTTGACCGCGCTCGATGAAGAGGGCATTCGCGTTGTCGCCGACCTGCTCGGGTCCTCAGCCACGTACGAAGGAATCCGTCGCCTCCTCATCGACGTTTTCGGTGTCCTTCGATCTACGCGTTTCCGCGAGATTGTTCTCCCCGGAGGCGTCGGCGGTCGCCGACCCTCGCAGCTGCTCAGAGACATGCGCAACGTCACCCTCAAGATCTCGGGGAAGTTGCGCTCAAGGAGTTTTGGCTACAGAAACTGCCCACCAACGTCCAAGCAATTATATCCAGCATTGCTACGGACGCCCTCGCTGCCTGTGCGGACCGGGTCATGGAGGTGTGCAGCTCACAGCGAGTGGACGCTGTTTCCGTTCCCGACGACCGTCTCTAGGAGCTCGCGAAGGCGGTGCAATCACTGATAGGGGTCACGATGACTGGAACTTTCATTTGGCATGCAATAGTCTGATTTTTGATAATGTTTCAGACGAATCGATAAAGTGGCTGAAAAGCAAAATATGGAATGAAAATAAAAATCTAAAACACCCGTTAAACAATGGACGTTTGTGACGCACCACAACCACAATACTTTCTCAACTTGGTGTTTGACATTATATTTGAAAACTTGAAACTGTCGGATTTGTATAGTTACATATTTTTCTGTCGAAAATGGAATCGAGCAATTAACGGTGATAGAACAGAGCCATGGAAATCGTTGTGTCGCCGTGAGTTTACCGAAGGGTTATTGAACTCAAAACATTTGTCACCACTCCAAAACCATAAAGATAAATTACGCGCCTTAAGTAATTCATGGAAGTTAAATGAAAATATAAAACACGAGTTCACCGGTGGAGAAGTTACAATATGTGGTGTTAGAGTAGACGGCTACGATGAGTCAGAGAAAAAAAGTCTATACATTTCATGGCTGTTTCTGACACGATTGTCCGGAATATTTCAATCCTAACGATATCAACCCCGTTAATAATAACACTTTGACCGATTTATACAACGATACGATAAGACGGACATTCAATTTGAAACAAAAAGTGTACCAAGTTGAAGAGATGTGGAGTTGTAAATGGAAAAATTACAAAGATTACAAGCAAATGATGTCATATCCAACACCGTGGAGAATTATCCGACAGTCTCTATAAATATTTACGGAAACAAAAAAATATCTCAGCCATCTTCAAAATAGCCGAGTCATCACATTTTTCCATTAAAAGTTGTAGAAAATGAAAGAGCTGATAATTTCGGTTTAATTTTATAAAAAGCCGAAGGTGAAAAAAGCCGCAATGTTTGTATATAAGAGGCTGACCAAATTGGCTGCTTTAAGGAGCGTAGCGGTGGATTTTATGCCATATGTTTTATGTGATTGGAGCAAAGGATAAAGAGCATATTGACAATATTTGGTGACAGCAATCAAAATACCGACCACGACAGACACTGACGGTGCGCTCAGCGCAGCGACCAAAGCCACCGTATACGCCTACGAGCTGGTCCAAAGCCTCGCCGACGAATATTACAGCGAAGATCACATTGGCCCTTGCTTATCGAAAGTCATCAAAGCACTCGAGCAGGTCTGCAACGCACTGAATCTCCTCGGCAAGGACCAACGGCCGCCATCTGCCAAAAAGGACGCCGCTACCGCCACCGAGCCCGACGTTCCTAAACCGATTAACGCGCCTAGCAAAGGCAACAGACAGCGGCAGAGGAAAAAGCTTACCAAATCAAAGCTCGATGTCAGGACCCCTAATCGCAACGCCACACTTCAGGAAACGCACAACCCGACCACCAAACCGTTCGCGCCGCCCTCAGCCGAAAACGAAGAAGAAAAAGACGAGCCCTACACGCTTGTAGTGAGACCCGCCAGGAAGTCAAACGCCCCCACAACTCGAACCTCCAGACCGGCCCAACTTCGACCAGCCGCCGTGCTCGTCAAGGTCCCTGAAGGCAAGTCCTACGCAGACACCCTCCGCCAAGTTAGGGGCACCGAAATAGATTTCGAAGGCCTTGGAACCCACGTGACTACAATGAGGAGAACTCTCAAAGGCGACCTGCTCGTCGAGCTGACCAAGGGCGCAAAGGCCACTGCTGCCACCTCAGCCATCCGGGACAAACTCGCCGAAAGCATGGCAGGAGCCGTGGTCACCAGGCTCCGGCACATTGCCGAAATAGAAATTACTGACCTCGACGAGGTTACCACCAGGGATGAGGTCCTCGCCGCGATTCTCAAGAGCACGCCAGACGGCCAACCCATCACGGCCGATGAGGTCAAGATAACCGGCCTGTGGGCCACGCGGGACAGCCGCCAAATGGCCACCGCAACAGTGCCCATCGCCATCGGTCGGAGTCTGACATCCGCCCGCGCAGACCGGAGCCGACAAAGTGCTACCGCTGCCACGGCTACGGACACGCCACGCGGCAGTGCACCGGCACCGACCTCTCTCACGCCTGCCGAAGATGCGGACAGAACGGACACACCGAGGCCACATGCACCGAGGGTGCGGACCTGTGCGTCGCCTGCGACCGCATCAAGGCCCCACGCGTGCCGCACAAGCCCGGCTCCGGGGCTTGCGCCGCCCGAAGGAAAGCCATCTCTGAGATGAACGCCACCAACCGAACATGATCACGTTTCTTCAGATCAATCTCCACCGGAGCGCCACTGCCCAGAGCCTGGCCCAACAGACCTCTGCCTCCATCGGCGCTCAGGTCCTACTCCTATCGGAGCAGAACTGGAGTCCAGCTCGGGATGACCGATGGACAGTCAGCACTGACGGAACCTGCGCAGTCGTCTTAACGCCTACCGCCGAATTCGTTGCAGACACCTCAGGTTCGGGTCGAGGGTTCGCCTGGATTCAGGCACGCGGCACCAGGATGTACAGCTGCTACTCCTCCCGCAACGACTCGGACGCTGCTTTCTCCGCCTTCCTCTCGGACATCGAAGAGTCCGTACGTTCAACCGACCCTCAAGTCTCCATAGTCGCAGGAGGCGACTTCAACGCCTGGTCCCAGGAGTGGAGATCTGCGCGGAACGATACCAGAGGAGATCGGCTCGCAGACCTTGCAGCCAGCCTAAACCTGCTCGTCGCAAATGAGGGCACCACCCCCACCTATCGGAGGGCAAACGCCGAGTCAATCATTGATGTGACATTTCACCGCACCCGACCACCCGTGGTCCTGCGCGCCTGGAAGGTGCTCGAGGACGCGGATTCGGCCAGTTCCGTTTATAAGTTTAAGTACAGTTCCGGCTGGAAAAGGACGCCGAGGTCGATGACAACCCCGAACGACTCAGGGGCTGGTCGTACAGGCGGTTGGACTACGGAGCCTTGTCGACTCACCTGGCCGCAGCACCCCTGCCTCAAATCGACGAAAATACATCTACAAACGAAGCAGCCGATCAACTGAGCGAGTATCTGGCATCCGCATGCGACGCTTGCATGCCGCCGAGAAGAGCTCCTCCGGCCAACAGACGCCAGGTCCATTGGTGGAACCCGCAGATTAAAGCTCTACGCGAGGAGTGCGGTAAACTGAGGAGAAAATACCAGAGGTCTTCCCGCAGACACGATCCGCCCGACCTAATAGAACTCTCCCGAGCAGACTATACAAGGACGAGAAAAGAACTCCGTATTGCCATCAGGTCCTCTCAGGAAAGAAGCTGGTCTGAGCTGTGCGCGGCGGTCGACTCTGATCCTTGGGGACTTCCCTACAAGGTCGTCACCAAACGAATCGGAGGTCGACGCCCAGGTACAGAAGCCAGGGGCAGAGAATCGGAGATCGCGGACCACCTGTTCCCCAATCATCCGGCCACCGACTGGTCTCAGGAACCTCCCCCTATGGAGCACGGCGACCACGGACTGCCGGCGCCAGAGTTCACTGCAGCGGAACTCCGCGAGGCGTCTAAGAGACTACCATCCGGCAAGGCGACCGGGCCCGATCGCATCCCCAACGAGGTACTCGCCAAAGTCGCTCTCCACAGGCCACTCTCTCTGCTCGGGGTCTTCAATAAATGTCTCGCCCACACCACTTTCCCAGAGCGATGGAAAGAGTCGAGACTTGTGCTCCTGCACAAAGGTCCGGGGAAGCCGCCACTAGAACCATCTAGCTACAGGCCTCTGTCAATGCTGGACTCCGCTGGCAAGCTACTCGAGCGACTGATACTGACCAGACTGGACGAGCATCTTGACACTACTGGCCAACGATCGGCGAATCAATACGGCTTCTGGAGACGGCCCAAGGCGCAGCACTGGGCGCGGTCTAACACCGAGACCTGTGCGTCGCCGTATCCCTGGACGTGAGCAACGCCTTCAACTCGGCTCCATGGCGCAAGATCGATGCCGCGCTCCGGAAAAAGAACGTTCCCGCATACCTCGTCCGACTAATAAGGTCTTACCTACAAGATCGCTCTATCCTGGTAGGCGAGGCGTTACTCAGAAGGAACACCACGTGCGGCGTCCCACAGGGCTCCGTCCTCGGACCAGCCCTGTGGAACGTCTTCTACGACGAGCTCCTGGAAATGGATACGCCCCACGGGGTTCAACTAGTGGCGTTCGCGGACGACGTCTGCGTTCTGGGCATCTCTCGTAACGGCGAGTCTGCCACTACGCTGATCAACCCGGTTCTCGGTGCAGTCGCCGAATGGATGAACAGCAACGGCTTAAAATTAGCTCCGGCCAAAACGGAGGCAATAGTGTTGACTAGGAAGCATATTTTCAACGACCCCGAGCTCATAGTTGAAGGCCACTCAGTCCCAGTCAAACGGTCCATGAGATACCTGGGCGTCGAGCTCGACACGCGCCTGCTGTTCACAAAACACGTCCACCAGGCGTCGGCCAAGGCATGCGAGTCAGCGCTCGCCATAGGAAGGCTAATGCCAAACGTCGGCGGACCTACCCAGAGGAAGAGAGCCCTCTTGGGAACGGTCGTGAACAGTAAGATGCTTTACGCAGCTGCCATTTGGGCCACGCAAGGCACCAAAACGACAAAAAATCAAAAACAGATGGCAAGGGCACAACGCACCGTCGCCATCCGCATCACGCGGGCCTACCGTACCGTCTCGGCTGACGCGTCCTCACTACTCGCGTCCATGGTGCCAGCCGATCTGCTGGCCAACGAGAGGGCCAGGATGCGCCAGCGATTAGAGGATCAGGATGATATGACCTCCAAAAGCGGTATTAAGAAAGAAGAACGAGCCATCAGCACCAGAGCGTGGCAGTCCAGATGGGACCGCTCTCCAAACGGCAGGTGGATGCACAGGCTACTCCCCGACGTAGGTCGCTGGATGTCGAGGCCTCCGCTCGGTCTAACGTACCACCTGACCCAGGCCCTGTCCGGACACGGATGTTTCAGGAAATATCTGCAAGACAGAGACCGGGCCCCAGACAGCTACTGCGTGTATTGCATGGACCCCGAAAACACGGCAGAGCATACCATCTTCGCGTGCCCCAGGTGGGAGGATGAGCGTGCCGTCCTGACCAGGATCTTAAGACGCCCACCAGAGCCCGGGGACGTCGAGGACATCCTATACGGTCCTCCCACCGAAACACTACCGGACGATGCAGTTTGCAGGTCCAGACTCCTGGCGCAAGCGCACACGAACCGGCTGCAGCTCCTAGAAATGATCGACTCAATCCTCGGAACGAAGGAAGAGGATGAGCGAGAGGAGCAGAACTACGGCTAGTCGCCAGATGGGACAAAGATGAAGAACGGTCAGCTTCACCCCGCAATTCGCTTGCGAAACGTCGGAGGTGTCACTGACCACGTTCTTCATCCCCCCCACCTGTGACACCACGGGAGGGACGACGATCACGGTATCGTAGGACGTACGAGACCCCAGAGCGGCGGACTCCGGTCGACTCGCCAAGACGGGCACGCACGTGTATTCAAGGGCGACGGACTCCGGTCGGCCCGCCAAAACGACGACCATTCCACAAAACTTCCGAAATTGTCAATTTATGTAAACTGTTAAATGTCATGTATAGAGGGGGGGTAAGTCGGGGAATTGTCCCGTCTACCCCCCCCCCACGTATGTATGTATAATATTTGTTTCAATTTGTTTCAAATAAACGATGGCGGCGTCGCGGAAGAATGCGAAAGCAGTTCCCGCGACGCCGTCGGTTCAAAACTGAAAAAAAAAAAAAAAAAGGTGCCACCAATAACCCCCCAGGAAATAGACAGCGCCGTTGCCAGGCTACCGTCGGGAAAGGCACCGGGTCCTGACCTTATCCCAAATGAAGTAATTAGACTGGCTTACAAAAAATTTCCAGAGCAGTTTACTACTTGCTACAACAAAT
This sequence comes from Macrosiphum euphorbiae, assembly GCA_949089665.1. Lineage (NCBI taxonomy): Eukaryota > Metazoa > Arthropoda > Insecta > Hemiptera > Aphididae > Macrosiphum > Macrosiphum euphorbiae. The sequence continues at coordinate 47,013,602 of CARXXK010000001.1, read as the reverse complement.
GTCTCTTCAGCGGGGTTTTCCCAGCAAGGTGGAAGCGCGCAAAACTTGTGCTCTTGTACAAGGGACAGGGCAAAGCGCGAGACCTCCCATCGAGCTATAGACCAATCAGCTTGTTGGACGGAGTGGGCAAAGTATTCGAGAGGGTGCTGCTCAACAGGCTGGAGACACACATCGCTAGGGTTGGTGCCCTAAGTGACAATCAGTACGGGTTCAGGCGGTCCAAATCCACCATCGGTGCCATCGAAGAGGTCCTCAGAGTAGCCGAGTCGGCCAAACGCGGTCCAGTCCAGAACAGGGACCTGTGCGTACTTGTCTCCCTTGACGTCAGGAACGCGTTCAATTCGGCGCCCTGGAGGTTCATCGACGAGGCGCTACGGAGATCTTCTGTCCCGCACTACTTGGTGAAAATTCTAAGGTCATATATGGAGGACAGGGAGCTCATAATCGGCGAAGACACGAACATTCCCGTAACATGCGGCGTTCCACAGGGTTCGGTCCTGGGGCCGACACTTTGGAATATATTCTACGATGGTGTACTCCGGCTTCCAGTACCAGAGGGTGTCAGACTGGTAGCCTTTGCGGACGATGTTGCTGTGGTGGCGGTGGCCCACAATGCCGAGCTAGTCGAGCAGTTGGTCAACCCCACACTGGTGGATATCGTCGAATGGATGACCACCAACGGTCTCCGCCTCGCTCTGGAAAAATCAGAGTGTGTGGTCCTCACCAATAAGAAGGCCTACCGCAATCCTGATCTCTACATTCAGGGCTGCCATATCCCCGTCGAACGTGCAATCCGATATCTTGGTGTTCGGCTGGACACAAGGCTGTCTTTCGTCGACCACGCGACCTCAGTGGCGGTTGGGGCAAGGAAAGCCGCAGCGGCCCTCGGGAGGCTCATGCCTAACGTTGGTGGTCCTTCCCAATCAAAGCGGAAACTCCTCATGAGCGTGGTCCATAGCCGACTATTATACGGTGCTGAAGTTTGGGCTGACAGCGCAGACGCAATTCAAAAGTCCAGGAACGCTCTTTTACAAGCCCAGAGGTGTGCGGCGCTGAGGGTGGCTAGATGCTACCGCACAGTGTCGGACATGGCCTCGCTGGTTCTAGCCAGGATGCCGCCGGTCACCCTTGCGCAATGCAGGAAGAAGACAGCGATGGCAAAGAAGAGTGGAGATATTATCTATAAGCCTGAAGCCATAGCCGACACGGTCGTACAGTGGCAGGCCCTATGGGATTCCACTCAAAACAAGGCAGCATGGACAAAAAGACTTATCCCTGACTTGTCCAGGTGGTGGTACAGTGGCCCGAAGCAAATAACGTTTCATATGGCTCAGGCTCTCACGGGACACGGATGCTTCCAGAAGTACCTGTGGACCAGAGACAAGGCGCGAAACCCAGCCTGCCTACAATGCCCGGCGGAGTCAGATGATGCTGAGCACACGTTGTTCGTGTGCATGCATTGGAGTGGTGAAAGAAGGCAATTGGAGCAGTCACTGGGAAGACCTGTTCGTCCCGACGATGTAATGAACGTGCTTTGCGGGCCGGTTCCAGCAGAGCTGCCAGAGGACCTGCCAACCAGGAGGAGAATCACTTTTTTTGGGAATTGTTCATCCACATGGTAGAAGACATCATGGGCTGTAAGGAGGAAATGGAAAGAGAACGGCAGCTTGCAGATATATAATTATAAATTAGTTAAGCACTGCATATTGTGGGCTGAACGGCCACTTCAGGGTGGTTAGAGGCCCCCATATTTGTTAAATTAAATATTTGTCTAGTTCATTTATTGTATTGTGTGATCTTCATTAATAAATGATTCGCCCAGGGAGGCAGCAATGGGGAAACCTAGTTCCCTCCCTGGCGTGCGATTCAAACAGGAAAAAAAAAAAAAGGTTAGGTTAGGTTAGGTTGTGAGTGTTAATAATTAGTATGACTACCCAGTTAGAAATGTCGGCGTACTCATCTTTAGAATCTATCAGCTTAGAACTTCATTAAAAATTCTAAAATATGCATTGCTAGCCTATGATTATTTTATATTACTTGTGTCTTAGGTATTTGATAATATTTGATGTTTTCAAAAATAAAATTGGCGGGAAATTTTCTTTTGCCAATTTCTCAAACTTAAAATCGAGTCGCGGCTTTTTTGAGACAATAAATTTGATCTCGAGGGTTGTCTGCTTTGATCCTTGAAGGTTTCATAACGATACGACTTATTTTGAAGGAGCTAGTACTTCAAAATATACATCCAATTTTGTGTTGTTAGCTCAAATACATATATTAGAGTGAATTGAAATATTATTTTATAGGTTTTAATATTTTATTCTTATATACCTATCGATTTACATTAATGAATAAAGAGGTACACGCCTACTAAAATAAGTGTAAAAAAAAGTTCAAAATAATTATTACTTGATAGTTACACAGGCGTATACCACAAGGAGACGCCTTGATAATACGAAAAATAGCATAATTTGTTTTAATTTGCTACTACGATTTCGGGCGAAATAATGGTCGTACGTATTTTGACCATAGAGGTTTTTTGAATCCTCGTACGCCGAATGATCAGATTTTAGAATTTTGTAGTGATCAAACGAAAAAAAAAATCTAAAAACACGTAAATACGTAATTTCTTAAGTACAAAAAACACTTTAAAAATCATAACTCCCGAACAAAAAGTCGGATCACCACGATCTCGGTGCCAATCGTTCAGGCGTAAAGTGCTCTATAATGCCCGACTACAAAAACGGCTCGGAATGCCCAAAATTTAAGTGTCAGCAACGAAAACTCCGAAAAATGCAAATTTTGAACTTTTGAAGCCCCAAAAGACGCCGAATTTGATCACCGACCTCCAAACTATACAAATCTTGAGTTTCAGAAACGTCATACAAAAACTAAACCTTTTCCAAAATACACTTAGGGGGGTGTTCGAGGACCCCCGGCTCCGAGAGTACGTTTTAGAAGGGCCTAAACCGAAACGTTTGGGAACTTAAAAGTATGATATTATCTTATTATAAATGATTTATTGGACTTTAAAACTATTACATATTTATACGTAAGTTCGCATTTGGTAATTACGCCACAAACATACAACTTTCTATGCCAGTAGTTTTCCTAGAAGTAGGTAGTTACCTATTCATATAAATATATAATCACATCGATAGTAAATCTAATTAAGAGTATTAACCATGAACAATTGTTTATATAATTGACGAACTTTAAATTTCAATCATCAAAGCTTATGATGTGTATACGTCTCGAAAATGATTATAACTAAATGTATTTTGTTATAATATTATAATATGACATGTCTTTAAATCTACTAACGCTGGACAATAGGTATAAACGTATAGTTAATAAATAAATGACAGATGTATATTAATATATTATAATATTAGGTATGTAGTATCTATTCAGAACTTTTGTGGTCGTCTGTTTGTGGATGAGATTAATCCCACATAGGAGAACGATAAATGGTCAAACCTTATGTTTATCGATAGGGAATTTTATGGAGATTCCATTTAAATAGTCGGTGTAACAAATTTTCCAGTAGTTAAATAGATAGCTTCAAAATACCATCAAAAAATCAAAAAAATCATACAAAAATCGCTTTATCAATAATTATAGATTATAAATTATGATAACGAATCATTAATCAGGTTATGTTTTTGAATGTTAACATTGACACTGTAGCGAGCGGGCTGGGTACAGTTATCCCAATCGTGATAAGGAATATGTTTTGTTACCAACGTCAAATATTAAAAAAAATTCCGAATGGGAATTTAATTGGGCTCATGGTGAGATACTGTACGAAACGTAGTCCGTCCTATAAATTATATCCATTGTAAGTTTATACTTTATAAATAGCTAATAGGTACTTTTAAATTATAATATAAATAATATTTATAATAACATTACAATATTATATTAATATCATTATTCATTATCACGGTATGGGAAGGGGTCGGTATATGGGGGTAAATCAATAAGACCGTGATTTGATATAAATCAGTTAATCAGATGACCAAAATAACCAAATATATTTTCAATGTGGCGATAACGAGTTATTTGAGTGGTTTTAAATTTAAACTTTTTGAACACTTGCACTTTGCAGTATATACAATTAACATTTGACACTCACAATATAATATTTGTGACTGAATAATTAGTTAGTGTTGTGACTACACAGTACACAGCGACTATATGGAAACTTTTCATAATGCACGGTCGATACAAACCAGGTAATTTATTTATAATATAATAATATGTTAACAATATTACAATAAATAAAGTATTAGATAATTGTTTTGATCTTGGGTAAAATGTTACAAACTTAGGTTAAGTATGTTTTTTTTCACGTATTATTGAATTAAATTTGGTTACTATTTGAATATTTTATTATCCAAATATATAATATGAATATCATATAGTCTTTTCATATTATGTATACAGGTATACTTACTAATTTTATTACATAATTTTAAATAAGCCATTTTTATTTGGTATTAAATAAATTATTTATAAAATTATTATAATAATTATAAATCTATTATGACAAATAACAATCTAAAATCTTTTTCTTCATTTCAAGATTTCCAGTTAAAACATAATATAATAGCAGGTATATTATAAAATGTAAATCACACTTTTATACACAATACACATATCATTGTAAAATCATTACATTCATCGTTCTGTTTAGAATCTAAAATCTAAAATTAGTTATTCAAGCAATAAATATAAATAAATAATAAAACACAATTACAAAAAATCATTAGGTATAAAAAAGTTTGTGATTATCACATACTGTCATAACATATTAAGTATATTTATATACCTAGGTAGTCTATAAAAACATTTGTTTGTGCCACCAACGTCTTTCCAGCAGGAGATTTATAGTTAAATGTTGTTATCCTGTAAAAATGTTAACAGAAAAAATAACTACAAACTATTTTATATCTTCACTTGTAAAATATTATCAAAATTCATAGTTAAATATCTTACAGGAAATGGACCAATCTGTCCTTGAACATATCCATCGTTATGATGGCCTGCCCTCCTGAGGAACATTAGTATATCCCCATCGACATTCAACGTCTGTATTTGTTCACGAATTACTTGCGATTTTATAAACCTTTCCTGTCTGGAAGTTGTATCTCTAATCTGTAAATTTTATATATTTTCTTATTTATGAATCGTTTTTGTTTATACTGTGTTATTACTTATTAGTTATAACTAATAATTACTAATATTACATTATATATTTATTAAATACTAAATTTAGAATAAAGTACCGTATAATTTTGTCGTGCTTGGTGTAGTTCTACGAAACATTGATTTTCAATCAGTGTCAATTTCTCTGTAATAAGCAAAATATACCAATGATTAAACACAAATGATAGATATTGATTATGTAAAGGAAGAATTAATGCACCTTTTTAATATAATGAAACCTATATATTAGAATTATAGAAATATAATATTTATAGGAAAAACTCACGGATAAAATCCCATATATTAGGGTGTTTTGACATTTGTGTTAACAAAGTGGAGTGAAACGATTCCAAATAATTATTGGTCCTGTATTCACATCCAAAAATGCTCAAGATCCTTGGTCCAACTTGAGACAACCAGTATCTTTCAACGTATCCAATGAGGAAAGTTCTCAAATGTACCTCAATGTCAGGAAACTGTTGAACATAATTAATGATAGCCCTGAAACCATCATTAATATCATGTTGAGGACAATCCGGATGGCCCCTGTGTGCAGGCAAATGTGGTAGAGCTAATACCTACAATTGTGAAATAAAATATAAGAAAACTACTACAATGCTCTACTACTACAATACTTATACAACCATTCTCAAAACTCTGGATGCAATAGGGCTACTTTGAAAAAGATGGTACACACTGTTCAATTTCCGTTTACTGTATCTTATGACTGCCTGTGAAATGAAATTCATATACATTCGAAGATAGTGTTGAAAATGCTATTCAAAGTTTGTACTCTTTTTACTTTTATATGCTTACCTGGCAAAAATGAAACCAACACCCCATTAATTTAGTTTCAGGCATTAGAGTTTGAACTGCATTCATTAATGGCATTTCGAAATCTGTAATGATACACAGTTGTTCGTAATCTAATGGCAGCAAATTACGGATTACATTCAACAGTGCTTGGTAGCTTTCTTGGTCCATTGAAATGAGGAATGCATATACCATTGGGAATGACTGCAAAGTACAAGGTATACCATTTACTTGATAAACTATGATTAGAGCGAATATTTATATGTACTAAAAAAAAGTTTCAAAATATGACGTGCAAGAAAAAAATTACTTGGTGCCATAAAATGATTATTCAATTGTTCTTTATGCTTAAAATATTATTGTATACATTAATTAATTTTCTTTTCAATGGACAATACATTTTGAAATTTTAATACAATATTATTTTATTTATAGTAAATTCTACTTACTACACTCCTATACACTATCTGGAATGTGACAAAAGCACCCTTCCTAAGTTCTGGTGGACTTTTAGGAACTGTTTTGAATGTACCATCAATTCCAGCTACAACAACAGTGCCCAATTCTGCACGATACCTCTCTATTGTTTCCATATTGGCAAATACAACACCTACTTGGTTGCCGTCAACTATCAAAGGCCAATCACTTCGGAAAAATCTGCGTTTTATAAAATATATTAGTATACTTCATCGTGTAAGTGATTGATTTGTTATGAATACTATGATTAACTTTTTGCTTTTATTATTAAACTATTAATATATTTTTTTTTTACCTAGTCGGAGGTCTTCGAATCGTGTGACTGTACTTTTTGTGGATGGGATCATTTAATATTTGTACTAAATGATCTAGTGAGCTGGGAAGAGGGGGTCGCCTACAACGTCGCTGTCTTTTAATTCTATGTTCTGTTTGAAGACATGTATAGTTTTCTGCTGCTTCAGGGTGACTACAATTTCAATTTTTAAGTACAATGAAATGTATTATTGTTTCATGGTTATACTTACTTGACAATTTCCTGATTGTAGACTAGTCTAATAGAAGAGGATAAATTTCCAGGTGAAAGGACTCTTTGAGAAACTGCTTCTCTAAAGAATGCTAATGGCTTATTTATTGTTTCAGGCCTATGGATATGCTTCCGGTTTAATGAAAGGTGACCTGGATTGTTCAAGTTAACAATAGCTGTGGCAGGGCAAAATGGCCAATCATTATGATTTTTTCTGTGGCAAACTAAATATCTTTAAGAACATAAAAGATAGAGGTGGTTATTTCAGTTATAGTATTAGTAATAATTAATTTTATTTTTCTAATCATAATTTTCATCAGGTATATAGACTTACAAACGGTTTCTTACAGAACTTTTTTTATAGTACTTAAAATTTAAGTTGTCCACATAAATTTGAGATCCAACCTGAACTCCTGGAATTATGGTATAAGTCTCGGGATTTTGTTCTACTGGAACTATGTTATTTAATTTAATATATATAAGTATTAATTTTTATTACACAATCAAAAAAAATATTTTAACAGAAAACCAATTTTTTTTAGACAAGAAAACAGAGGTTCTAAATTAATTCACCTTCATTTTCTCCATCGGATAAGACATCATCATCATCAGACTCGCCACAACTTAGTGTCTCTACTTCATCAACAATGTCTGGATATATAACTAAATTAGGTGATAAATAATTAAATTATTTTATAACACTTATATATTCTTATATATTATATATATTATGTTTAAATAACTAAATAAATAGGTTATTAAATGTAAAGATACCTGGTAAAAAATAATTGTGATCTAATAAATGTAAAGGTCTGTCCACTTGTTGATCGTTCATTTTTTTATATAGTTTTAGAATAATTATACACTTAAACAATTAGGTTAAGTCAAAAATGTTTTGTCAAATAAAGTCACTTGACTCACTTGTCATTTGTCAATGTATTAAAAAAAAAATAAATTGAAATTACCCAAAAATGTTGCACTCACTCCATATAAATAACAACAATAGACCAACTAAAAATAGAACAAACTTTATCATATGATAAACTATAGTTTTTATCAGCCATTATCAATATTCTGACTTGGTTCAATACAAAAATATAATTTTCTGTGTTTTCCGTTCAAAATAAGTCAATTTGAACTTGCACATAGCCAAGGTCACTTAATATCTACTTTTCAACCACCTATTACTACATATTTATTGTATATCTGATTGAATGCTTCTAAAGCTATTGGTTCATTAATCATTTGACTGACCAATTGTACTATTAAACAATTCAATAATTTTAAAAATTATGAACTTTCAAATCAAAAGGAAATATATATATTACAATAAAATAAAATATTAAATAATTTGCTAAAAAAATGACTACCTACAATATTTTCTAATAATTTAGAAAAACGTTTTTTAAAATAGAAAAAAAAATATACATAAATTTATGTAATAATTTTCCTTTTAATATAAAATATTTATTATTTAATTATTTATTATAATATAATATAATATTTTGTCTCCTGGAAGAATTTCAGAGATTGTCCACTTGAGTGCGCTGTATTTCAAGTGTGCGGTCTCTATCTAGTAAAAAGAATACTTCGGGATTTTTGTTTTCAAGGTTGGTACCACGATATGACTGAGTTCTTATCATGATTGGGATAACTGTATCTTGCCGGTAGCGAGCCGCGTCACCACAATATTCTCTCCCGGCGGTTACACTGCCGAGGTTGGCACCACCGCTCGTTGTCAAACGGCGTCCCTGCGGCCTGGGTCCCTCATCATTATTCAGCAAAACGCCAACGCATAACTATTTCGATTCTCGACTCACTCAACGGTTTTCCATTTTCAACCATTTTCTCCTCTCTCTACTCTGGATAGAAACGCTCGCTCGTTTTCAGCTACCGACGGCCTGATTTGCTCCGGCTTCGAGACGTGCCGAGGTAGTACAGTCGCTGTAGACGGAGGTGTTTTTAAAATCGTATAAGTCCACCGCGTTCGTTATTGTTCCCCCCGCGAACTGCTTTCTGTCTACCAACACCAACCACGTTTAGTTGTTCTAACCCGTGTGTATAACTTAAACCATCGATCGTGTTAATCAATAAATTATATCGTCTGCTCTAATAGCGATAACTGTGTTCGTTATTTCATCAATTTGGTTCACGACTGGTTCACATTAGCAAAAGGCTGTTGACTCACTTATCAAAACGTGGGACCACAGGAGGTCGACTATCTACCTAGTAAAGTAATAAACTCATAATTATAGAATATTGCAAGGTTCATCAATGGTCCTTGGCCATTTAACATATTTTCACCAATGTAAATTTTTTAACCCTTAACCACCAGAGACTATCACACATAGTAAAAATGTATGCATATTTTTTTTAAAAAAATAACAATAATAATAAATAGGAAAATAATTAACTTTACTCATATTTATTTATATAAATATTCATAATAGTCTTTAACTGTTTTTTGTAAGATATATGGTAAACAAAGAAGTTATGTATTTATTAAATTTTAATAAACCAAGTACCTACCTATGCAAACATTTTTTTTTTTTTTTTTTGGAAATATTCATCTACAATTTAGATAGAGATGTCTTGTTCACAACAATTCACTTCAGCTACTTTACACTTGATACAAAAACTTACTATTTTATTAAAAAGTAAATTACAATTAATAAAACATTTGAAAAAAACAAACAAACAAACAAATTTTATATTTTTGAAGTTAATATTTTTACCATAATTGAACTCTACTTTAGGGAATTGAAATTTGTCTTATTAATAGATGCAAAAAAAAAAATAAGAAATGGTTAAAATGCAATTTAAGAAATTAATTTATATTTTCAATATGCTAAAATAAAATTTCCCTGGCTGATTGCATTTATGTTTAAATATTTACTGGACTAAAATATTAAAATATCATATCATATCACTGTTCAACCAGTTTTCAATATTGATAAATATCTCACCTTTGATTACTAAACATGGTTTGTTTATTTAAAATAAATAAAAAATTAAATTAAATAGATACACCTAATTGGTGTGTAAATAATTGAGATTAATATAATTATTATTACTTTTTACTTAATTCCATATAAAATGTAGATGATTTTTGTGTACTGTCTTTATAATGGGTCGACAAACTAATATTTTTACATTATTTAAATTCAAATTTGATCTATAAAAACCATAAAATTGATATAGAAACTTCTTGTATACTGGATATTTACATTTTTATAATAAATTATTTTGTATTAATTTAATTTAATTATGATAAGAAATAACTCGTGTTTGATTAATGATTCAATTAAATGAACTTATCAGACGTCAGTGGCGGTCAGAACTAATAAACTATGATTCTTATGAACAAATGATTCACTGTACAGTCTGAACCAGTCAATTTAATTGAAAAAAAATGAATCAGTTAATTAAAGTAAACTTGTCCCATCTCTACTGTACTATACAATGTATTCTTCACTTCATACTTTTAAAGTTATATTTCTATTTAATGTATATTTGAATGTGTTTTTTTTTGCTTCTATTTATTGATAAACTTAGACAAAATATGTATAATATATTATATTTATATTTTAAATTACAGCTATATAATTTCTTTAATACATAATATATAAAATCTTAGTTTTATAATTTATACATTATTTTTGTTTGTATCTTAAGTTACTAGGTACCTTATACATAAGATATATATATAGAATTTAGGCAAATAAAAGCAATTTTAAGTTTTATACTGCTTATATATTCTGATGAATTTACAATTTATATTAATATGTATGTATGTATGTAAGTTTTTGAAACTGCATTTAAAACAAATAACTTTTGTTGAACATAAAATTAATAGCATCACACCATTTTCAACATATGTTGCATCATATTATTATTGGAAATGTATATCACTCAATCGTGTATTTCAATAACAGCGTCGTAATGTCATTGGTATATAAAAGAGTACAAATGAACACATAATATTATTTTATCAATAGTTAATTAAGAATAATCAAAATTATTACGAGTTCTGTGTTACAAAGATTCACCAACCATGAACAAACTATTTTTGAGCATTCAAGTTTTAAATGTTTGTAACTTTGGGTGGGTAGCTTCAATATTTATTTTTTTGTTTGTGACCCTACTTGGCTTTCATTAAATATTAATAATAATAATAATTGTTTATTCAATTCTAACACACAAAGTAATTTTTTACTATATATTCTATGTTCCTGAAAATTTAAATTATGGGTTAAGGTTATAGGTACCTAGGTCTCCAATTTATGAGATTAAATTAAGTTCATTATTGTTTATACAATAAGTAAAATTAATATGCTCACATTGCTCACAAGACCTATAGAAGCTCATCGAGTAGCATTTATAATGTTTAAGCTCATTCCCCAAGCCTGGCACCAATTATATAAGGTATTTAATTCATCTTGAAAAATTATACAGTCACTAATTGAAGAAATACAAGAATACATTTTTAGATCATCAGCAAAAAATAAGAAGTGGAATTTTGTTAAAACTATTGATATACTGTTTATAAGCCAGGACAATAGAGGATCACCAAAACCTAATTGATCTAAAGCTATAGAGAGTAATTAATGATCCACACTGTCAAAGGCCTAATAAATATTTATATTGATATAATGTATAATGTATAAATTCAACATTATAGACACATATAGAAGTGTAGTATCATATAATTTTAATAAATATGACTAAATTCAACACTAGATGGTGTTAAATAACTTGTTTAAAAATGTAATTTATTTTGCGGTTTATTTATCAATAATTGTATACCTTTGTGGAATTTTTATGCAATTTGCATTGTATATTTTAAAAAATTAATCATTATGTCATCATTTATCATATAACTCACAATCATTTTCAGAATCATTACGACGTAAATATTTTGCAGCTGCACATATGTGCATGAGAACCAAATTAATATATAATATAGTCATTTCTGACAGATTGCCATCCACAAGCGGTAAGTAATACAAATATTATAAATTAATTTTGGTTACAATTACATAATAATTTTTGAATTGGCCCACGCCGGAATTTTCCGGCAGAGCCTCAGTACTATTAAAATAAATGTCTACTAACAACTAAAACAAGTAAGTAAGCGAGATTTTTCAAATATGGAAACTGGTGGTCAAAAAATTTTCCGGGCGAATATTTTCCGTTGAAGTTGTTATTTCAAATAATCAGGTTTTAAAAACCTTTTCGCCCTATCTCTCACGTATCTCACGGGTTTTCCGGAAAACAACTCGTAAAATCTGCAATATTTTTAATTTCCCATGTCAATAACTATTTGATAATATTTGAATTGGAAAATAAATAAATTTGAATACGAGAATTTTCGGAGACATATATTGGTAGTAGGTTGGTACTACAGTTACGGATAGATTGGTGGGATTTTTCATTTTCTAAGTTGGTAGTGGTGATTTCGACAATTTCCGATTTTTGTTTTTTTTTTTTTTATTATTCTGAACTGGGGTATCACCCGAAAATTCGATGATAATAGCAAATTATTCCACAAGAATAAAAAATAAATTCGCAGAAGCTGTACACAAAAATGTGGGACTATTATCGAAAACCGAAGGAAGTATTAATCGGCCAAAAAAAAAAATTAGTTTTGAACAACCGATACTCGACATGTTGATGGGTTTTGGACACAGTTTTGAATAACGCAGTGAGTCCGGTGGCTATTAAACGAACAGAATCGTCGATACCGTCTAAAAGTTGGTCAAATTTATTCATAATGGCGATACGGAAGTTTGAAATCGACTGCGTTTTGACCAATTCGAATATCGCTTTACATGATAGATTCGTAGAATGTACTAGCGATTTGTTGTACGGTTCGAAAAAAATAACATTTCGATTTACAAACGCCAAATACTACGAAGACGGTAACATTATGAGACGAAAAAATGCATTGGGAATGTACCATATAATCACAATAATGTAACTAAATATTTGTAACAAACATATTATGTAAACATGTAATAATTGAATGTAATGTAATAATTGATGTATGTAAACTTGTAACAGTTGTAACCATAGGAAAGTGCTTGGACTAATGGAAGGATAATTGAGTTAATTTTTCTCGTTTTAGACGATAAAAATCAACTTTTAAAGGGGGAGATGTAGTAAGCAAGTTACTACGTAATAATACCAATTTCACGAGTGCATAGTTATTATAAGGGCCATCTGAGGCGTAAAATATTATTTATTGTTAATATCACATATTGTGTTAAAAGACTATTTCAAGGCATAAGTTTATTACATTTGTTGCCTTTTAATTTTTATATATTATATTTGTTACTGCTGTTATATTGTTTATAGTAACTGGACTTTGATTCAGCACATTGTTTATAAATTTCTTATTAATAGGGCCCGGATTTTTATGCAAATGCATATTCTTCTACATTTAACTTATAATAATTCTGATTAAATATCTTGACGTTTCCGTAATACGTAGATTAAGCTAACAATTTTTTTTTTTCATATTTTTGCATATTTGAATGAAAATGCATATTAATTGCATATTTCTATATAATTGCATAAAAGTTGCATTTTTTAATAGTTGATGAATTTTTTTTTTTGCAAAGCAAGGCGAGTGTGCATAAAAGTTATTTTAAGCATTGATTGGGAAATTGCTATTATCGACAGTCTGCGTATTTGTCTCAGATAACTTATCTGCACTTTAGGTATACGCACACCGCTTGTGTATTTCAATTAGTTAGTGACGGTAATTTGTTGGTGTAGTTTGTCCACCGCAGTTTTTGTGTTCTTATAAAATAATATTTTGTCTACTTTAGTGTCAAATTTTTATTTTTCTCTAAGAAAATGCCAAAAGTAAAGAAAGCACATAATAGTAGTATAGATTTGTATGTTCACAGTCTTTTTTTTGTGTCACCACGGTAATTTCACAACGTCCAAGGGAGGATGTCCCCCTTGGACACAATAATTTTACCGTGTAAAAATTATGAAGAATTTACACACTTTTTACACGGTAATTTCACACCGTCCAAGGGAGGATGTCCCCCTTGGACACAATAATTTTACCGTGTAAAAATTATGAAGAGTTTGCACACTCAAAGTCAGTTTTGTCCAAATATTTACCGTGTACACACTAAATGTTTTTTTCTCAACAAACCTTATTACTAAAATGAAATAATAATTACTATATTCGCATTTACATTTATGTTGGTTGCACTGCAATTGATCTAATTAATGAATGTCAGTATTTTTCTAAAAAATGTATACAATTTTTAGTTATAAGCTGATCATTTTCTCATATTCAGTTACTAATGATCCGCCGTTCACTTAAGTCGTGTCTCATTTTTCTTTATATTCTTGAAGTTTTATTACATTGTATAAGTTATTTAATTTCTCCAAAAATGAATTTTCAAAAATGTCCGAATGATTTTGAATCATTAGTTTATCGTATACGAAATAATCCGACCATGGCTCATCCAAAATTTTCATCGTTTGCATCAAGATTTAAAACATTCAAATTATTCCCGTTAAATACTTCTCAAAATAAATATACATTGTCCGAATGTGGCTTAAAATATTCAGGAGTGGATGATGTCGTGGAATGCTTTTGTTGTGGTCTTATTCTTCATAACTGGGAAAGGCTGGACGACCCATGGATTGAACATTGCAGATTCAGTCCAAGATGTTTATATGTATTATTAATGAAGGGTAATCAGTATGTTCAAAATGTATTAAGTAAATACTGTAAAACCGAACATATTCACAGTTGTGAATCTGAATCATACGATACTGTTTGTTAATCAAGTTTTTATTATATTATGTTATAGTAAATAAAAATAAAATGTTGATTTTTTTTTTACTGTTGACTAATCATGTTTTTATTATATGTTACACTAAATAAAATTAAATGCTGATTTTTTTTAAAAAAACAAATTATATGTGTTAATATTTGATTTAATATCTCACGATCGTATAGACTAATGAGGTTAGTGTGTGTAGAAATAATTTAAATGTATGCTAATCATGTTATAGTAAATAAAAATAAATGGTGATTTTTTTTAAAACAACTTATATGTGTTATTATTTGATGTAATATCTCGTGAGCGTGTGGTCTAGTGGATTACTGCGTGTAGTGTTAATTTAAATGTTTTCAGGTATCAGGTAAGTATAATATGTAATTCTCCCCTCCACTGCATGCAGTAGTCGACTATACTGTACGCTCACATTTTTTGCATTTTTTTTTTTTTTTTTTTTTTTTTTTTTTATCTATCAGGTTTAGTATATAATACGCTCACAAAGTAAAAATGCTTTCAGTTCAAAGGATATCTCCCATCGGTTATATTATATCAAATTTAAAAAAATAATTACGTTTATAGTTTGAAAGATTTTTTTAAATATTTAAAAAAAAAAACTTTATATCAATTTTTAAAAAATAATTACGTTTATAGTTTGAAAGGTTATTTAATTATTTAAAAAAAGAACA
The DNA here is from genome assembly GCA_949089665.1 of Macrosiphum euphorbiae. NCBI lineage: Eukaryota > Metazoa > Arthropoda > Insecta > Hemiptera > Aphididae > Macrosiphum > Macrosiphum euphorbiae. Next base: position 46,998,084 of record CARXXK010000001.1, on the reverse strand, counting down.
TTAATTCGTTATGGGTCTACCGGTAATTGTGTCAAAATCGGTATTTGACATACGTCCATTTGGTAAGAAGAGTGTTACAGTCGGCCTATTAATCAGCAAACAAATTTCGATTATTGTGTTATTAGAGTGCAAGTTAACGAAAAAAATTATTACATTAAATTTAGAGCAATGGTGTACGCTTATGTCTGAATCTAATTACACTTCAATTACTAACAACTTACATACCAGGTGTAGACGTGTAAGAATCACCGAGAATTTCACATATTCAATTAATGTGAAGCAGAGTTCAATAACCTTACATATAAATGATGATTATATTACACTCTCACATATAGATTTCTGTAGACTTAAACAACTTCAGCATTGTGTGGACCTTTATATCGCAGAAAAACAGAAACGTCTACAGAGTTTTCAAGCAACATTTGATGCAGCTTATGAGCTGATTAAAAACGATGTCCGAGGTTTGCCCATCAGTTGTCAGAGGAACGAATTCACAAACCAGTATATACAAAACTATGATTTTAATTATTATTCTCATCTACAAAACGACGACACTTCATTTTTGTACGAAATATTACAATTTCATTTTAACGCAATGTCTGACATGATTTTACAGGACTTAATAGTGTAATATAATACAAATTCATTTATATTTATGTAATGTTTTATTTATTAAATAAAAAATATTTTTTTAGAATATTACACTCATAATGCTAAATTACTTTTTATCGTACGACGTTCTGGATCCTTCAAAATCACGTCGAAGATGACCTGCATGGTCTCATTCAAACTTGTATTTAAAGTTTGGTCTTTTGATTTATCAGAAGTTGTTATCTTAACAGATGCCTCAGAGTGACGCCACCTGTAACATAAATTAATTATTCAGTGAACAGTGAATAGAAACAGTTGATTTATTTTTTATTATAAGCAATAGTTTTTTTATTAAAAAGTAAACCAAAGTCTAGTATTTACCTCTCCTTTGATGGAATTTTGTTTATGTTCTTACACTTATAGTGTGTTATTGTCCAATAGTCGGTTGCCTTCTCTTCTGGATTAAACTGACTTTTGATGGTAGCCAAACCATCTCCCTGCCGGAAGGTTACCGAATTGATGATTTCTTCATCGAAATCTTCAGTCCGCAATTTCTCCTCAAAGATTTCCCTGTAAGATGAACTCTAAAAAATAAATAAATAAATTCATGCTATAATTCATCACCTTAGAATATTAGATAAAAGTATTAAGATTATAAATAATTATTTATCTTACTGTTTTTGTCTGTTTAATCTTTTTGTTATTTCTCTTGTCAATCAATTTTTCAGCCCCTCTTTTGAGAGCTGTTTTAGTTTGCTTTGAAGTGGAAGGTTTCATTTTCATATCTACAGATCCGTTAAATTCGTACTATAAAAAAAACTTATAGTATTAAATTTGCTATATTAACAGATTGTTTTTTTTATACATGTATGAGTGGTTTACCACAGAATTGCACGACTGAGAATTGAATCTATCGAACGGTATGTCAGTCGGTGCAATGCCAGAATACTCTAACTATTGCCCCATTAACTGAGACGAATGTATGATCAGCGCAATGCCGGAATACTCTGACTATTACACTATTGTCATATAAATACCGTCCGATAGATTGGAATTATAACCATTGCGTTGAGTAGTTTTACGACTGGCCTATTCACGACTGAGAATTGAATCTATCGAACGGTATGTCAGTCGGTGCAATGCCAGAATACTCTAACTATTGCCCCATTAACTGAGACGGATGTATGATCAGTGCAATGCCGGAATACTCTGACTATTACACTATTGTCATATAAATACCGTCCGATAGATTGGAATTATAACCGCGTTGAGTAGTTTTACGACTGGCCTACAATTTGCTTTAGTTATTAAAGTAATTCATTTACTAACCTCTGATCCAGAATCGACAATCGAAGTTCTGTAAGACATCGTTGAATATTATTGAATGTTGAATTGATGAAGAGGGCGAAGAAGTTCTAGTTGCTGGATGTTGACTGCGAAGTTCCAGTTGCTGGATGTTGACTGTAATATTGCTGTCGATACGCTAGCCTTATATACTGTAATGTTTCCACTACCATAGTAACTTTGAAATGTGAAATATTCAAAGCAATGCTATCGGATATATTAAACCAGCCAACGCCCTTAATTCGACCTCTTATTAATATTAGTTTTATTCCGTCAACGGTTATAATATGACCTCTTATTAATACTAGTTTTTTATTCAGACAACGCCCAAAATTTGACCTAGCTATTTTAAATGAATATTCCGGACGATGGTCAACACCAATACATACATTATATACTATAATACTATAATTACTATTACTACAAAATAACTTAGTTGTTTTTAAAACTAATATTACATTAACAGGTTACACGATTTCTTTGAATATAATGTGAGTTTTAAACGACAACTAGAAAAGTAGGAGATGATTCTCGACTATATAACCCAGAATTTGCCACTCAAACGATATCAGTTCAGCTTGTGTTCTCCACCAGCAACAACAAGGAACAGACATTCGCCATCGAACATTGAAAATACTTCAATCCTATAAAGTATAACAGTCTACCATCAACATCATCAACAGGAATTTACCATCGAACATTGAAAATACTTCAATCCTGCATAGTTTACCAGTCCAGTACCGGCATCATTAACATTGGAAAATACTTTAACCGAACAGCTATCTACGTAAGCATCTACCTATTTCATTATTTATATATATTTTTTTAAAAAAACCATCTAAAACTCTTTACATCTTTACTAGTTTTTAAAAACGAAAAAAATAATACACGATAGTAAAAAACATAACATAGCATAAACGTTTAGGTAAGTGATTATAACGGATCGATATTCTATAGTTTTATCAGAAATATCAATATTAAATGTACAAAGTATTTATAATTTATTTATTTTATTAAAATGTTTTTAAAATTTAGAAGGTTGACCGATTAAAATATCTATATATATTATAATGTATATTATAAATGGTTAAAAAGTTATTAAGTTTAAGTTTAAAAAAAACAAGTTTATACAGTATGTATATGATTATAATTATAGAATAGCATAATATAAAAACTTGATTATTATAATATATAAAATACAACCATCTTAGCTAACATTAAATATACACAATGCTGGTTGATATAAATCATTTTAATTATCAGATTTTTTTTTTTAAACATCTTTCTATATTTTTATAATTTATATTAGTTCTAATATATTTACACAAAAACGTTTTCAAATGATGAATTCTTACAATAATATTTTAAACGAAATAGACTATTATAAAAAATTGATTGAAAGTTATACAGAATCAGATAAAAAAGACCATATCACTAGAAGATTCAGACTTAAACAAAATAAAAAAAATTGTAAAAATATAAAATACCAATTGTTTTTAATTAGAACAAGTGCTTCTTCTTCTCTCAATGTTAACAATCGAAAATTTATATTAAAAGAAAAATTGCTTTTTTTTAAAGAAGAAAAAGAAAAGATCATTACATTTTATCGATCTAGCTGTACCGACTATTGGTTATGTGTAAATAATTTTAATATGCAGTTAGAAAATCTTAATGATCAGCTACAACAGTTGAGTACAAACTGTTGAAATCAAAATTATATTACCTATATTATATGTAGTATTGTATATATTATTATGTTTATGTTTAAAAAATAGTTAGATGATAGTCACATGTAAATAAATAAGCATTCTAAACTAAAAGTTTTTTTTGTTCACATTATTTTTTCATTTTTTTTTTTAATTGTACTATTTATAATTAATATACCAACCTACTAAAAATGTTTTATTTATTAATTTGTAAACTTAGCATAATAATCATAAGCTAATATTTATATATGATGTATAACCATAATTAATTTTAATTTGCTGATAGTATTTATGCTTATATTCCAATACATAAACTAGTCTATTATTATTATTAGTATTATTTACTACTGTCAATATTTGCTATTTTATTTTTTTATTAAAAAAATGGAATCAAAATCATTTATTATGGATAAAATTAACGATGTTATTCGAGAGGCCGAGAATAATGACCGAGCAATGGATGAAAAAGAATTTAAAAAAAAAAAATAAAAATATTGATATAAAAATAAAAAAAGCTGTTTTAAAACCAAAAAAATTAATTGATGTTATATTCGTTAAATATTGCTAAGAAAAATGAAAAAAAACATTCAAAAAGGATTATCTAAATTATATGCTCAATACAATTATATGAACAGTGGTTAATAGTTTATCAATCATTTGTTTATTAATCATTAATTTTTGACTCAAAACTGCTTTTTTATTTTTAAAGTCTTGTAAATATGTTCTGAATGTATTAATTTATTTGAATGATATTTGAAATAAAATGATCTACCTACATTATTATTATATATATTTTTTTTATTTATTCTATTCACAGTTTCATCATGAAAAGACGAACGGTGAGAAAATGCCAGCGAACAATTTCTACTGATAAAGAGCTATTCGAAATTGAACGATTTAAAAAATGTTCGAAAACTTTTATCATCAGGAATACATTGGATTTTATAGATTACACGCTTTTTTTTAACCATATTTCAGAGAAATTAATTTTGAAGTTAAAAGAATCGTGTGAAAATACATCTATAAAATTTAATTTAGTTGTAGATAGTGTTTACGAAAGAATTTTAATGCAAGAAGTACAGGATATTGCATTCAAAACTTCTAATGTTTTCGCGTGTAATTCATCAAATTTCAAAAAATTACTAAACAACATGTTCAATAAATTGTTACGAGAAGAGGCAGATTTTAAACAGAAAGGTTCTGGATGGTCGCTTAAGGTGATAGAAACATTGCAGCTGAGAATCAATATAGTGAATCCTCTGAAAGGAGGAACATATATTGATTTACCTAAGTATGTTAAAGATAAAAAAGCGATTATCAATGTGAAAAATAGTGATAATAAATGTTTTAAATATGCATTATTATCAAAGTTTGATAATCGCTCCAATAAAACTAATTTTAATGAAAAATATTTTAAGATGTTAGAGTTAAAAAGTGGTTTAAATTTTAAATGTGTTGATTTTCCAACACCGATCAGTAAGATACCCAAATTTGAACGTATAAACAATATTTCAATAAACATTTATAGTTTGGATGATAAAGAAACATTTTTTCCCTTGTATGTATGTAATACTGAAAGAAATAATCATTTTGACCTATTTTTGTTTAATAATGATGAAACATCACATTATTGTTATATTAAACATTTTTCAAGATTAATCAGAAGTCAGAAAACGAAAAATTGTTCAAAGTTAATTATTTGTAAGAGATGTTTCACAACTTTTGGTACTCAACCGTGTGAAAGTAAGCTTTGGGGTTTTAAAGGATTAAATGAACATCAACGTAATTGCGGAAAGAATCCATTGGGGAGGCCTATAATGTTTGAAGAGGGGGATGACGATTTCATCTATTTCAAAGGTTATAAAAAAACCCATAGGATTCCATTTGTCATTTATGCAGATTTCGAATGCATTTTAACACCTAAACAATCTTATAAATTCATTAAAAGACATAAAAACCAGCAAAAACAGAAAACTCATGTTACACATTTACATGAAATAATGAGTTACGGGTTTTATGTTAAAGTTGACTATAGTATCATATCAAAAGAGCTGGTAAAACAGTTTCAAATTCCGACAAAGGTAGTGATTTATAGAGGTGAGAAGGCTGCAAAAAAGTTTATGAAAAATATGATTGATATCGGGAATAATATCAATAAAATTTATCAAATTAATACACCGATGGATAAATTAACTGAAAGAGAAGAAAAACATTTTCAAAGAACCAAGTTTTGTGAAAAATGTTCAAAAAATTTTAAAAACAATAATTTAATTAAAGTTCGAGATCACTGTCATTTAACTGGAAAATATAGGCAATGTCTCTGTCTTCAATGTAATTTTGAAATAACAAGTCCATCATTCGTGCCAATTTTCTTTCATAATTTATCGTATGATAGCCACTTTATAATTCGAGAACTCGGTTGTAATGATAAAGATATTCACGTTATTCCTAATTCGTCAGAAAAATATATATCCTTTAGCAAAGAAATCGCACATAGATTTAGTTTAAAATTTGTTGACACATTCCGATTTATGAGCGAGTCGTTAAGTAAACTTGCAGGCAATTTATCCGAAGATAAGTTAAGGTTTAGAGAAACTCTTAAAATATTTTCCATGAAATCATTAGATCTAGTTACACGGAAAGGAGTCTTCCCTTATGAATATGTTGATAGTTGGAGTAAATTAGATAATGATTTTTTACCATCAAAGCTTGAATTCTATAACTCATTAACAGATGAGGAAATTAGTGATGAAGATTATGAACATGCAAAAAATATATGGAATACATTTGAAATAAAGACTTTAGGGGAATATAGCGACCTTTATTTAAAAACTGATGTTACTATACTAGCTGACGTGTTCGAAAATTTTAGAGACATATGTTTAGCTACTCTTAGACTAGATCCTGCTCATTATATGACTGCGCCTGGATTTGCTTTTGATTGCATGCTTAAGTATACAAAGGTTAAATTAGAGAGGTTAAAGGATTATAATATGTTACTTTTCTTTGAGGAATCAATAAGAGGGGGAATTTGTCAATCAACTAAAAGATATGCTAAAGCAAACATCCCAAATATTGAAGGATTGGAGTATGATTCAAATGAACCGATTACTTGGATCACATATCTCGACTGTGTAAATTTGTATGGGAAGTCCATGTTGACAGAATTACCTTTCAAAGATTTTGAATGGGTTGATGATCTCGACATAGATGTAACTAAAATTTCCGATGATTCTGAAGTAGGATATATATTAGAAGTTGATATCGAGTACCCTAAGCATTTGCATAAAAACCATAATGATTTCCCGTTTTTACCGTTTAACGAATGTCCACCAAATTCAAAAGTTGAGAAATTGTTAACTACTCTATCACCGAAGAAAAACTATATTGTACATTACAAAAATTTGAAACAAGCAATTTCTCACGGTCTTAAAGTAGTAAAAATTCATCGAGCTATCCGCTTTTCACAAAAAAAATGGATGGCGTCGTACATTGAATTCTGTACAAAAATGAGAGCAGGAGCAAAAAACGAGTTTGAAAAAAATTTCTGGAAGTTGTTAATTAATAGTGTTTTTGGTAAATGTATGGAAAATGTCCGAGCAAGAACTTCTATAAAACTGGTTTCATCAGAAAAAAAAGCGAATAAACTAATGGCAAAAACTAGTTTTAAAGACAGAACTATATACTCTAAAAATCTCATGGCTATTCATCAACATAAGGAAACTATTAAATTCGATAAGGCAATTTATGTAGGATTTGCAATTTTAGACGTTTCGAAAACATTTATGTACGATTTTCATTATAATGTCATGAAGAAAAAGTATGGCACTAAAATTAGTTCTTTATATTCGGATACTGATTCCTTGATATACGCTATTCAAACTATCAATTTTTTCAATGATTTAAAAAATGATTTATTACCATATTTTGATACATCTAATTACCCTAAAGACCATTATTGTTATAGCGAATTACATAAAAGTCAACCAGGCTTTTTCAAGGATGAATTGAAGGGAGTAATACTTAAAGAATTCGTATCATTAAGACCAAAATTATATGCATACAAAACTGTAGACGGTACTGAGGAAAAAAAAGCAAAAGGTGTAAAGAAATATATTATTAAAAAACATATGCAATTCGATAATTATAAGGATATACTAAACGCTTTTATAAACCATTTATCTGTTAAGGATAAATTAACTCATAGAACCATGAATTTTATCCAATCAAACAAACATGTTGTTCAATCGAAAACAATGAACAAACTTGTTTTAAGCGCTAATGACGATAAACGTCATATAAATGATGACGGGATAAATACTTTAGCTTATGGTCACTATAAACTGGATAAATTATGTAATGAAGGAAAAAAGAATTGATAAATCCGCAATTGATATAAACAAAAGCGTAATCTAACGGTAGTGTAATAAAATTTATTTTTTTTAAAAAAAATAAATTAAAAAAAAAAAATAGCTTTTGGGATAAAGAAATTACAAACTAAAAAACAAATAATTAATTCAACTTTTTTTTTCTAACTTTTATTATTAAAGTATTACATATTATGCATAAAAAATCTTTATTTTAAAATATCTGATGATGTTATCCATGAATTTTGACTTGAATCAAAACCTAACCATTTAACAAGCATTTTATTCCCAACTTTTTTTACAATACGTTCAATGAGAAAGGTGTTTGGAAAATCAGTTAATTTAATTTCCTGTTCATAAAAACCACCTAAGATTATATTGTCTGATTCATCCTTTAGTTGATAAGTTACTGGATTTGTCTGTAAAACTTTTGAAACTGTAAATATTTCCGTTGTCCAATTTGGTGTATATCCTTTACTAAATATATGTTTATACTTAGATATTCTTACTTTATCATTAATTTTAAATTTTGGATTATATAATGTATCATTTATTTGTGTATTAAATTTAATTTTGTTTGTATTCATTCGAGCTTCATTCGGTGTACATTTGATTGTTCTATGTTTTGTATTATTATAATTTTGTGTAATTTTTGATAGTGTATTATACCAATTCCATGTACCAGTAGCAGTAAAATGTCTATATATATTATTTTTAAGACTCTGGATCACGCGTTCCGCGATTGCACATTTAATAACACTGTATGAACTGTAATGTTTAATTTTGTATTTTTTCATTAAATCTTGAAATTGAGCATTGTAAAATTCTGTACCATTATCTGTCTGTAATAATTTCGGATGAGCTTTTTTCAATATATTAAACATACCTTTTGTACATTCTTTCGATGTTTTATTTTTCAACGCCTCAAGCCATACGTACTTACTATATGTATCTATGACAACTAAAATATACTTAAAACCATAATTTTGTTTAGAATGAGATTGCATGTCCATTAAATCAGCTTGCCAGAGGTCATCAATAAACCGCGTTACTACACTGCGTCTAGGAAATATTTTTCTCGCTGGCCGATGTAACTCATTAGCTATACTCTCTAAGGTAGCCATTATACTATAATATTTCTCTCACGTAGTTCCTCTAAAATAGATATTATTTCATTATTCACACCAGTATTACCAACACTTTGTGATGATGTCAAAAGATTTAATCTAGTTACTAGCTCATTCGGATCGTCATAATAAACTAATTGGGTTTGAGGTAAGACATCTTTATATAAACCAGAACCTTTCATAGTCTTAGGTGATGAAGTAAAATTAAACATCTTTTCAACTAATGGATTTGTAGACATGGAACTGTTTGCTTCCGGATTAAAATCAAATGGTTCAAATTCTTGTGTTATTTTTTTGCGTTTAGCGCTTGAACTAGATAAATGATTGTCAAATGATTTTAAATTAATTCGAGGAGTTGTATTCTCATTAATTTTACTTATTTCTTCGTTAAACTGTTTTTCCTCCATTTTCATTCGATCATACAGTGGTTTTACAACAGTCACCCATTTATGGTACCTCGAGGTTCTAGGTTTTCCATCTGCTTTTAAATGGACTCCACTAGTTTTCAAAATATTGTAATAAGATTCTATATCTGCTATAGTTGTATTTTTTGGTTCCTTCTCACATAATAAAGACCATAGTCCTGGTGTAAATTGGTAGTATTTATTAAGCAACAGCAATTTGCCGTGAATAAAAGTAACAGAATGTTTTCCTATTTTATATGAATCACTATTTTTATCATAATACATACCATAAGATTTATCATAACGTGTTGATTTAGGACGGTTATTTAAAAAATTTTCATATGATGAATTTAATTCATCATCATTATCTTCTTCACTAATGCACGGGGTTTCTGATTTATTTTCTAGTTCAGTTGACCGTGTGTTACATATTACATTTTGTTTCACATGTGTACTCAATGGTTCAATTATCGGCTTAAATGCTTCACGGAAATAGTTTTCAGAATCTATAACACCACGTTTCATTTCCATTATTTTTTGTTGTATATTTTTTTTTGATGTTATTAAATTTTCCAACAAGACTTTTTCTTTGTTCATTGTTAATAATAAATGTAATATACCTGTATCGTATGACTACTGATGACACTATGCAGATAATAACTGTGTGACGGTATATTTATATAAACTAATAAAATTATTTTATTTTAATGAATGTATGAAAACCGCATCTATACCTTCCTTCATTCATTTCTCGAGTTTTATCGATAACCATAAACCCATAATAGCTATGATTCCAGCATAAATGAGAAATTTTCCGAAATTCTGAGAAATCCATATCTGCAGACGAATGATCGTTGAATATATGTCGTAAATTTGTATCATCTTGTTTCAGTATTATTAAAAAGTTTGCGTTATCTCTTACAAGCTGTTTTGATATTTTAGAATATGTCTGTGCTAAATAAAATACGGAGCTGGCACCTGAATGCCTACCAATGCTAAAGTATTCTCTGATTACAGATTGTGGGCCGCATATCACATCATCAAAAATTATAATAGAATTTTTCTTGGTTAAGTTTGGTTTTATAACCTTATCAGCGCTTGTAAATAGGAAAAAATTAGCACCTTGTATATCATCTATTATTTTTTTTAATAAAACATATTTTTCCTGATTAGAGGTTTTAGAGTATAAATAAATATTTTCAAATCTTAACCCGTTTGCATGTGTGATCAGATTATACATTATATTTGTTTTTCCTGAACCGCTGGGACCAACTAGTATAGCACGTATAGTATCGGGTAATAACGAACCGTGTCTTGATGGTTTTTTTACTACCTGAACATCTACATTTATAACATCCAATTTATCTTTCTGTTCGATAAAATCCATATTATTTTCTTATAAATACTCTAGAATTTCCAATTTATAATCAGTTATCGATGACGCGTTCGACTCGTAAGTGCAAGTCAGTCAAGACTGGAAAAGGATTTGTAAACTCTCTTATAAATAGTCTCCCGTTCGAAGCCCATGTTTCAGGCTATCAGTATTGCGGTCCTGGTACGAAATTAAAAAAAAGGTTAGATCGTGGTGATAAAGGAATAAACCCGTTGGATGCTGCTTGTCGTGATCACGATATTGTTTATGCAACGAGTAAAAATTTAGACGATAGACATAGAGCTGATAAAGTGTTAGAAAATCGTGCTTGGGAAAGATTTAAAGCAAAAGATACTCCTAGAAAAGAGAAATTTGTTGCGTACGCAGTAACAAACGCAATGAAAGCTAAAAGAAAAATAGGTATGGGCTGTAAACGGAAACGTGCTATAAAAACAAATGGTATACTAGCAGCGAAGAAAAAAAGAATCTCGAAGAAAAAGAATGGTGGTAAAAGGTTGATTTTAGCACCGAGACAGTCAGGAGGTGTAATTCCCTTAATACCTATATTTGCAGGATTGTCGGCACTTGGTAGTTTGATGTCTGGAGGTGCTAGTGTGTATAATGCGGTTCAAAATTCAAAAAGAAAAAAAGGCAGTGGTTTGAAATCAGACAAGAATAGGTTAAGAAAAAAAAACTGATGATCACGCTACCTGACAGACCGCTTTCATCTCAAGATATTATAAAATATGTCGGAAAGTTGAAAATCAATCATTTCCGTGGAGTCTTTTCACGTGATAACTTGCCTAAAAAACCGCATGCGATTGAATGTGGCATATTAAACTTAGATATATCTTCAGGAGACGGAAGTCATTGGGTAGCGTTTTATAAAAATAAGGACAAAGTAGTATATTTTGATAGCTTTGGTGATTTGTCACCACCAATTGAATTACAACATTATTTTAGGCAGTTCAAAATAGTATACAACTATTCTAACTATCAAGATTTCAATACATTCAACTGCGGCCATTTATGCCTTGAATTTTTACAATGTATGAATCTGTTACACTAAGTTTGACTGGGAATACAACTATATTATCTACAAATTATTTTCCGACTCTAAACGTTTACGAGGATTCGGAAATAGCTTTGTTATGTTTAAAAACACTTAATTTATTTCCAAACATAAATTCAGCTAATAACCGACTGGAGATAGAAGTAATTCCTTCAACAAGTAATAGATTTATCCTAAAAACGTTTATATTTATTTTAGAAGAAGGATGTTATGAAATTGAAGATATTAACAACAAAATTTCGAAAGAGTTATTTAACTTTAACAATAAATGTAGAACACAGCTAACATTCAACGTATCTATTGATCCCATAGATTTTAGAACATACATTGAATGCAATGGGATACTAAAGTTAAATATTCCAAACAGTATAGCATCTGTTTTTGGATTTGAAAAGAGAACCTATAAACAAATAAACAAAGCTCTTCGATCGGGAAAAGCTGCTAATTTAAACACAATTAACTCTATAAAAGTAATGTGTAATATAGCACATGGGTCATTCGACAACCGACTTCAAAGTCATTCAATATATGAGTTTTTCCCTAGTGGGAGAACTGGATCGAAAGTAGTTCAGTCACCACTGAATTTGATATATTACAGATTAAACACAACAGACATTAATTCAATAACTATACAGTTAGTTGATCAAAACAATAATCCCATCGATAACTTTAATGAGACATTGACAGTTGTTCTACATATTAAACGTCACGAGTCATATTATTAAATTTATATCTCAGATATCAGGATGTACGAGTCAGTTACTTTAAGTTTAACCGGCAACACAACCATATTATCTACAAATTATTTTCCGTCTATAAACCTTTACGAAGACTCAGAAATAGCTTTGTTATGTTTGCAAACATTTAATACATTCCCGAATATCAACAAAGATAATAATAAATTTGCTATACAAGCAGTTGACCATAATAATAATAATACTGATCGTATGTGGTGTTATATTAAACTGGAAGAAGGATGTTATGAAATCAAAGATATTAAGCATCGAGTTATGGAACAAATAAATATTTATAATGAAAAATTCCAAACCAAGTTAACATTTGACATTTCGGTTGATTCTAACGACTTCAGATCATATATAAAATGTAATGGAATACTTCACTTTGAGGTTTTACATAGCATAGCACCTGTATTGGGTTTTGAAAAACGAGAATATAAGCCAGATTATGAAACTCATAGATCGGAAAAAGCTGTGAATTTTAACACAATTAATTCTATAAAAGTAATGTGTAATATAGCTCAAGGATCATTCAACAACCATCTTCAAAGTCATTCGATTTATGAGTTTTTCCCTAGTGAAACGTCAGGATCGAAAGTTGTACAGTCACCACCAAATTTAATATATTACAAATTGAATAAAACAAATATTGATACGATAACCGTTCAGTTAGTTGATCAAGATCATAATCCGATTGACAATTTTGGTGAGACATTGACAATTGTGTTACATATTAAACGTTACGGGTCTTGAGATGGGATTAAAATTCAATATAAACCCACTACTTCGGATCAGTACAACTAGTCATAAGACTAAAGTGCTACCAGCAACATCAAATAAAATAAAAAAATTGACAGTGAAGAATAAAAAAATTTTGCGAGCTCTGGGCTATCAATTAAAGCAGAATGCCTGAAAGTGATATTTTGGATATAACTTCGCAGTACGAGACGGATTCTAAAATTACGAAAATTGAATATCATTCCTACACACCGTATACTACATCATTTAATAATAATGATGAAATACGTATATCAATCCAGCAAACGGATGTTTATCCATATCTACACGAAAGCTTTATTTTTTTGGGGGGGACAATTACTGATGCTACCAAAGTGAAACTAACTAATAATGGTTACTCTTACCTCTTCGAACAAATACGATTGGAAATCAATGGGATAGAAGTAGATAGCACACGTGTTCTTGGAATCACTAGCTCGTTGAAAGGTTACTTATCCTGTACGCCAGATAACTACAATTGCTATGAAAATGCTGGCTGGAATTTTAAAAACTTAACGCAATCGGAAAATGACAAAGGTGAATTTAGTGCTTGCATTCCATTGAAATATTGGCTAGGTTTGTTTGAAGACTATAAAAGAATATTAGTGAATTCTAGATTGGAATTAATATTAACTCGAAGTCATAGTGATTTAAATGCTTTACAAGCTAAAAGTGGTGCTACTGTTACTGAAGGTAAAGTTACCTTAAATAAAATAGTCTGGAAGGTTCCACATATAACGGTCGACGATGAAGAAAGGCTAAAATTATTGAAACTTATAGAAAAAGAAAAAAGTCTATTTATCCCTTTTAGATCTTTTGAAACTTTTGAATATCCTGAACTCGGAACCACTAAAAAAGTTGTGTGGAATTTGAAAACTGCTTCAAAATTAGAAAAACCACGATTCATCATAATTGGATTACAGAAAGGACGCAAAAATGTGTTATCAAAAGATTGTAGTATATTTGATCATTGTAATCTAACAAACGTTAAAGTATTTCTGAACTCGATAGCTTATCCATACGATAATTTGAATTTAGATTTTTCGAAAAATAATTTCACCTTATTGTATAATATGTATACATCTTTTCAAGAATCGTACTATGAAAAAAGTATTCGTAACCCTATATTGAGTCCTTCTACTTTTGTAGCAAACGCACCAATTATAGTTATCGACACTTCAAAACAGAACGATTCAGCCACAGCCTCAGCAGTGGATGTTCAATTGGAAATTGAAGCTTCAGATTCGCTTACAGGTGTAACTGCTTATTGTTTATTAATTCATGATCGTATTGTAGAATATGTACCTTTTACTAGAGAAGTAAGAAAACTTGTGTAAATATATTTAAGAATTAATTTTCAATAATAAAAAAATCTATTATTACATAACTTGTGTTCTGTATTTTAAATAATTATTTCATTTTAGTAATAAGGTTTGTTTGAGTGTGCAAACTCTTCATAATTTTTACACGGTAAAATTATTGTGTCCAAGGGGGACATCCTCCCTTGGACGGTGTGAAATTACCGTGTAAAAAGTGTGTAAATTCTTCATAATTTTTACACGGTAAAATTATTGTGTCCAAGGGGGACATCCTCCCTTGGACGTTGTGAAATTACCGTGGTGACACAAAAAAAAGACTGTGAACATACAAATCTATACTACTAATAATATTCTTAAGTATTTGTAATACTTCACAAAAAGTATTCCAAATATTTTTCGAATACTTTTTTTTAGAAGATTTAGATTTCAATAGCAAAATATTATTTTTTCAATTTTATGTTTATTAAATGAATACTATTATAAATATAACACTACCACCATTATAATCTCGACAATACACACCTATCTGGCTGTCTATTATAAACTATATTCAAATTAATATAGTTAATAAGCAATAACAAATAATTAGTAATATATATGAGTATACCTATATAAGAAAAAAAGTATTCCGAATACCGTAAAAATATTTGTCGTTTTTCACAAGGGATAAGTTTCTGAAGGCACAATCTGTCTCAGGCAAATCATCAACTCCTTTCCGATCTCTCTCGCCATACCCTTAATTTTAGAATTCTCACATAGTAGGGGGCGTAAAGAAATTGATTGTCACTCAAGGGGGCGGTTACTTAAAAAAGGTTAAGAAACACTGTACTAAACAGTTAAAAATGTATATTTAGAAGTTAAAATTTAAAAATATGTTGTCTGAATACTTATTTTCATTGTTTCATGTAATATATACTTAAGTTGATTTATGTCACAGGCTGAACTATGGTCAAGTTAGCGTTCTCCTAGACCAAAGGGTCAGAGTAGGTGGGGTGGCAGAACTGAAGGTTGACCACGAAAATTATTTTTATATTTTTTACCTGGTGACTAAAGTCTTACACCACCAGAAACCAACTCTCCAGTCCCTAGCGTCCACATTGGTCCAGTTAAGGGATAGATTGAAAGAATTGTCAATTCATTATTTAATTATCCCGAAACTGGGCTGTACCTTAGACCGACTCAATTGGTACCAGGTCCATAGCTTATTGAAGACGACATTTGACGGTAGTGATGACCAGCTGCTGTTAAAAGTCACTGTATGCGATCCCGAAAACGTAAGATTTTATTTTTATTAACCATTAAACCATTTATATACATATTATACCTACTGCAATGTATAAAATATTAAAATAATATGTAACTTTTGTAGTTTCAGATACCATCTCACCATGTGGCCTCAATAGAGGAGAAACGAATAAATTTTTTTGATGTTTCAACGAGTTCCACAGTCAAAAATCTACCCGTGGAAATAACGTGCGCGTCAACAAACACGTTATTCCAAAAATGTTTAATAAATCAACTTTTAACGCCAGAGTAATTTCATGGTTTTTATATTTAAATTTATATCAATATACAAAACGTTCAATGTGTAGTTAAATTGTATTTTACTTCAATGTATATTTTTACAGGTTGTGGGCAACGGTGCGCCTAGGACAGGTCGTCCGAGTCAGTGACACCTTCATCATATGGACAATACAGGGCGATGATGCGAAATTTTTTCAGACTTTGGAAGCCCAAATTAATGACACAGTGGCGATGGGCCTTGGTTCATTCATTTGGGCATTTCCAAAGTCTGAAATGATTCACTATGCCGCATTCACGTCTTTGGTAAGGTCAAAGTTGGCTGACAATGTACCGCAGCCTTACAAAATAGTGGTGTGCAACCCAACTATGTAAGTTTATCATTAAATTACATTTATTTACCTATGTAAATGTAATAATTATGAAATATATTTTACAACAAAATGTTATTAAGTATTAATTTTTGCTCATTTATAAAATGTTGTAGGCCCACGCAAACAATGCATGTGGGAAAATGGCCCAGAGGCAGAATTCATCACCGGCCTTCACCTGAAAATTATAATCCTGGCCAAGGCGGGATTGTACGTGGTCGTGGCCAGCTGGTACGTGGTCGCGGAGAGCTGATGCGTGGCGGATATTTCCACGGACGTGTTGGACGTGGCGGATATTATGGTGAACACTCGTCCACACCGTCCACGACTGCAGTTTATACAAACGCTCTAGACGCGTTAGGGCACACCGTAACATCCATCGTATCAGTTGGTTAGTTTCACCATTGAAATATTTTAAAACTTAATTGTATAAGTAATAACATTTAGCTACAAAATAAAAATGTTATATTATTATTATAATATAGTACAAATGGCCACACAAAGTGCAAACCCACAACCCGCGCCAGGACCATCGTGGAGTAACGCAAATTATACGCGTGGACGCGCACGTGGATGGGCACGTGCCACGTGGACGGCCAACAATTATGTGCCATAATTGCAAGGCATTTGGCCATACACGGCAGTACTGCCCTAACAAGTGTAAGTACCTAGACAAATGATTTAAAATGATTATTTATTTTACATTATGTAAACTTCAATGAACCATTCGTAATCCGCAATGATAATATAATAGTTTACGCTATCTACGCATGATGCACCCAGGATTGTTATGTTGAAAACACGTTTAAATATAAAAAAAACCTTATTGATTTTGTTTTAAACGATTAAAATACATATTTTAAGTATTAATATGTTTAATACATTTTTGTTGAAATAGCGTTAAAACAGCGTTTCAAACGTTTTTAACATGTTTAAAATTTGTCTTTTTTGGTTCAAAAAGCCGCTTATTTAACCATACTGTATTTAAGATCTAACCACCCCCCCCCCCCCCCCAAAAAAAAAATTGTCGACGTTTATAATACATCATAGGTTAATGTGTTGTAAGTTTCGAAAAATGAAGCTGTATATCAATTAGGGTGCTAAACGAATTATTATCTCTATTTTACACGTCCTAAATTGATGTTCCGTGTATTTTCTAATACACTTTTGTGGTTTTTGATATGTATTGGAAATACACAATGTATTTCTGTATTACATAATTAACTTTGATTGTATGTACCTACTTACAGTTTATTCTAATTTATATTGTGTAGTAACTAGTAATCCTTAATACGTTATGAAACTTTACCTATTAGCTTTACATAATATTTTATTCTATGCACCACTGCAGTTTTCTAATATTATGACAGAAACGTCAGGAACACATTTTTTTTAAATCAATAAACGAAAAACAAACAACTTTGTAATAAAATAAAATATGATATCAATAAATATAATTTATTAATAATAATTAATAAAAGCAATGAATGTATAATTTGTTATATAAAATAATAATTATGAAAATAACAAATAGCATTAATAAAAATAATGTTTGTGCTTTTATTCTATTTTTATAATTTAACCCGTGCAATAATTATGAGTACCATTGACGACGTTTAAAATATGTCAGAGGTAGGCACGTTATATAATTTATATTTATATTCCCATTTGTAATTTATTTTAATGTGCGATTTAATTTACTATAATCTTACGTTTTGTAAAATGAAACCATATATCAATTAGGATATACTAAACGAATTATTATTTCTCTTTTAAACGTCCTAAATTGATGTTCCACGTATTTACTATTTTCCAACACAGTTTTGTGGTTTTTGAAATATTAGGGTAAATTATTCAGTTTTTATTAATTCAACTATAAAAGCGAATTATAGCATATCGGTATTTTCACGTTTTTATATTGCATACATTTATAACTACCTAACTAATAACCAACGAGATAATAGGTAAAATTTCTTTAATATTAAAAACAACGACTAATATTAATATATTATACATATAGGTATAAAATTGATACTACATATTCCATCATTAAAATACAAAAATAATGTACCTATTAAAAATACGGAATGTATTTCTATAATTTACTTTGAATTTATGTACTTATAGTTTATTCTAATTTATATAATGCAGTAATCATTAAATACGTTTTTCTCAAAAATATGCTATGAAACTTATCCTATATAAGCTCTTAATATGTCATCAACAATTTCAGATAATAGGAAAATATAATACAACTAAGAAGTTCACAATATAAAAGCAATTATGTGTCTTAACAACTTTCCGTAATCCGTAGGCAGGCACTTTACATTTTTACTTTTGAAAATTTAATTAAAATTAAAAACCAAACACTAACACATACACGGGCTTACATAGCGATCCGTTTACAAATTCGCAACTGCAGTAGGTACTAAACGTTCCCAAATCAATACCTAAAAGGCTAAAACATACCAAACATAGATAATATTACAACCGATAAGGCGTCAAACCAATAACGCGATTCCCTAGTCGGCATAGTGATACTCGTAAGATCGAGACTAATGACTTACGAGCTCCGATAAAACTTTTCGTCTGTGCAAAACCTGACATTTTTGTCATTTAATAGGTGTGATGGCGTAAAAAAGATATTTAAATATAATATTAGTTAAGAATGTATAAAAATAAAGTTCTTAACCTAAGATTTTAATCTATTTGTTTCTTTTTTCCAGGAATCGCTAAATTTTACTTAATGCAATTACCAATATTTTTAATTAATTTTTAAATTTTTTAAATTATTTACCTACCAACACAAATTTTGTAAACCTTTTTTTTTTAATAATTTTTTGGAAACGTGAGGGAAACGTTCACGTTCGCTCACGTTCTCCCCAATTCAATTTTACAATTTTTTTTATATTATATAATATTTTAATTTTTTTAACGTATTACATTTTGAATATTTTATACCTACATGGTTTCCAGTTTTACTCTTTCTAATGTCAAAACAAATTTGTAATATAATGCATAAGAAAAACAACTATATGTATATTTATTTATATTTATAATTGTATTTCGTAGTTCAGTAGTTGTATGTTATCAGCAATAGCCTATATTATATTATTATTATGTACCAACTGGCTACTATGCCAATTGAGATTATTTGTATTATAATTATATATACCTACATAAACTTATAACTAAAATCTATATATTTATTTAGAGGTGATACATAAACATAAGTCTTAAATTATAATTGTTTTGTTTTATTTTTAATGTTAATAGTTGTTATTTGATGTTAAAAATAAAGAATACACAATTTGTAATTAAATATTGTTTCTAATTTAGAAATTAAAAAGATATACAGCATACATATTTATTGGACCGTGTAAAAGTTATAATTACATATTGTAAATATAAACTTAAGGATTAGTTAGTATTAAAATGTAAACTAATAATTAAACTATTAAAGGCTAAAATATGTTTGTTTATATAAAATGAATAAATTTCATTTTGTAATAATATTTATGTATTTTAATATTTTTCTATAATTCTATGTACATAATTTAATTGATATTTTAAATTACAATGAATAAATGTATAAAGTTATAGTCTTATAGAATATTGTATATTTGTATCTGTTCAATTATTTAACCATTAAATATGAATTTAAGCATATTAACCAGAAATGGGCAGAGTACCTATAATCATCATTGAGTTTATATTTAAACAGGTATATAACTGCATAATACATAGAAACAAATATCTTTATTTGCTTTTCATTGAATAATACCGTGTTCTTAACTCTTACGTAGGTACTTTAAATTTTTAAAATAATATTGTATAAATTTAATGTATAATCCAATATAAGGTTAAATTTTCTAATAAATGATCAAGATGTACTCATAAAAATCACATAGTTGCAATCTTATTATTTTTCTGGAGCCCTTGTCCCCCGAGTGCCCCCTTCGAAATATACAAATTTTGAATCTGCGTTGGTTGCCCTTTCGTTTAAAAATGGTTTGACAACTCGCAATTCGGGTGTTCGTTTCGAAAAAGCCGTTCTAAGTACAACGCACAGTCGAAATCCGGCAGTATCGTAAAAATCATATAGTTGCAATCTTATTATTTTTCTGGAGCCCAAGTCCCCCGAGTGCCCCCTTCCAAATATACAAATTTTGAAACTGCGTTGGTTGCCCTTTCGTTTAAAAATGGTTTGACAACTCGCAATTTGGGTGTTCGTTTCGAAAAAGACGTTCTAAGTATACCACGTAGCCAATTCGCCTCTAAACTCATAAATATCTAATAGTTTTAATCTTATTATTTTTCTGGATCCCAAGTCCTCCGAGTGCCCCCTTCTAAATATACAAATTTTGAAACTGCGTTGGTTGCCCTTTCGTTTAAAAATGGTTTGACAACTCGCAATTCGGGTGTTCGTTTCGAAAAAGCCGTTCTAAGTACAACGCACAGTCGAAATCCGGCAGTATCGTAAAAATCATATAGTTGCAATCTTATTATTTTTCTGGAGCCCAAGTCCCCCTAGTGCCCCCTTCGAAATATACAAATTTTGAAACTGCGTTGGTTGCCCTTTCGTTTAAAAATGGTTTGACAACTCGCAATTTGGGTGTTCGTTTCGAAAAAGACGTTCTAAGTACAACGCACAGTCGAAATCCGGCAGTATCGTAAAAATCACATAGTTGCAATCTTATTATTTTTCTGGAGCCCAAGTCCCCCGAGTGCCCCCTTCGAAATATACAAATTTTGAAACTGCGTTGGTTGCCCTTTCGTTTAAAAATGGTTTGACAACTCGCAATTTGGGTGTTCGTTTCGAAAAAGACGTTCTAAGTATACCACGTAGCCAATTCGCCTCTAAACTCATAAATATCTAATAGTTTTAATCTTATTATTTTTCTGGAGCCCTTGTCCCCCGAGTGCCTGCTTCGAAATATACAAATTTTGAATCTGCGTTGGTTGCCCTTTCGTTTAAAAATGGTTTGACAACTCGCAATTCGGGTGTTCGTTTCGAAAAAGCCGTTCTAAGTACAACGCACAGTCGAAATCCGGCAGTATCGTAAAAATCATATAGTTGCAATCTTATTATTGTTCTGGAGCCCAAGTCCCCCGAGTGCCCCCTTCGAAATATACAATTTTTGAAACTGCGTTGGTTGCCCTTTCGTTTAAAAATGGTTTGACAACTCGCAATTTGGGTGTTCGTTTCGAAAAAGACGTTCTAAGTATACCACGTAGCCAATTCGCCTCTAAGCTCATAAATATCTAATAGTTTTAATCTTATTATTTTTCTGGATCCCAAGTCCTCCGAGTGCCCCCTTCTAAATATACAAATTTTGAAACTGCGTTGGTTGCCCTTTCGTTTAAAAATGGTTTGACAACTCGCAATTCGGGTGTTCGTTTCGAAAAAGCCGTTCTAAGTACAACGCACAGTCGAAATACGGCAGTATCGTAAAAATCACATAGTTGCAATCTTATTATTTTTCTGGAGCCCTTGTCCCCTGAGTGCCCCCTTCGAAATATACAAATTTTGAATCTGCGTTGGTTGCCCTTTCTTTTAAAAATGGTTTGACAACTCGCAATTCGGGTGTTCGTTTCGAAAAAGCCGTTCTAAGTACAACGCACAGTCGAAATCCGGCAGTATCGTAAAAATCATATAGTTGCAATCTTATTATTGTTCTGGAGCCCAAGTCCCCCGAGTGCCCCCTTCGAAATATACAATTTTTGAAACTGCGTTGGTTGCCCTTTCGTTTAAAAATGGTTTGACAACTCGCAATTTGGGTGTTCGTTTCGAAAAAGACGTTCTAAGTATACCACGTAGCCAATTCGCCTCTAAGCTCATAAATATCTAATAGTTTTAATCTTATTATTTTTCTGGATCCCAAGTCCTCCGAGTGCCCCCTTCTAAATATACAAATTTTGAAACTGCGTTGGTTGCCCTTTCGTTTAAAAATGGTTTGACAACTCGCAATTCGGGTGTTCGTTTCGAAAAAGACGTTCTAAGTACAACGCATAGTCGAAATCCGGCAGTATCGTAAAAATCACATAGTTGCAATCTTATTATTTTTCTGGAGCCCAAGTCCCCCGAGTGCCCCCTTCGAAATATACAAATTTTGAAACTGCGTTGGTTGCCCTTTCGTTTAAAAATGGTTTGACAACTCGCAATTTGGGTGTTCGTTTCGAAAAAGACGTTCTAAGTACAACGCACAGTCGAAATCCGGCAGTATCGTAAAAATCATATAGTTGCAATCTTATTATTGTTCTGGAGCCCAAGTCCCCCGAGTGCCCCCTTCGAAATATACAATTTTTGAAACTGCGTTGGTTGCCCTTTCGTTTAAAAATGGTTTGACAACTCGCAATTTGGGTGTTCGTTTCGAAAAAGACGTTCTAAGTATACCACGTAGCCAATTCGCCTCTAAGCTCATAAATATCTAATAGTTTTAATCTTATTATTTTTCTGGATCCCAAGTCCTCCGAGTGCCCCCTTCTAAATATACAAATTTTGAAACTGCGTTGGTTGCCCTTTCGTTTAAAAATGGTTTGACAACTCGCAATTCGGGTGTTCGTTTCGAAAAAGCCGTTCTAAGTACAACGCACAGTCGAAATCCGGCAGTATCGGAAAAATCACATAGTTGCAATCTTATTATTTTTCTGGAGCCCAAGTCCCCCGAGTGCCCCCTTCGAAATATACAAATTTTGAAACTGCGTTGGTTGCCCTTTCGTTTAAAAATGGTTTGACAACTCGCAATTTGGGTGTTCGTTTCGAAAAAGACGTTCTAAGTATACCACGTAGCCAATTCGCCTCTAAACTCATAAATATCTAATAGTTTTAATCTTATTATTTTTCTGGAGCCCTTGTCCCCCGAGTGCCTGCTTCGAAATATAAAAATTTTGAATCTGCGTTGGTTGCCCTTTCGTTTAAAAATGGTTTGACAACTCGCAATTCGGGTGTTCGTTTCGAAAAAGCCGTTCTAAGTACAACGCACAGTCGAAATCCGGCAGTATCGTAAAAATCATATAGTTGCAATCTTATTATTGTTCTGGAGCCCAAGTCCCCCGAGTGCCCCCTTCGAAATATACAATTTTTGAAACTGCGTTGGTTGCCCTTTCGTTTAAAAATGGTTTGACAACTCGCAATTTGGGTGTTCGTTTCGAAAAAGACGTTCTAAGTATACCACGTAGCCAATTCGCCTCTAAGCTCATAAATATCTAATAGTTTTAATCTTATTATTTTTCTGGATCCCAAGTCCTCCGAGTGCCCCCTTCTAAATATACAAATTTTGAAACTGCGTTGGTTGCCCTTACGTTTAAAAATGGTTTGACAACTCGCAATTCGGGTGTTCGTTTCGAAAAAGCCGTTCTAAGTACAACGCACAGTCGAAATACGGCAGTATCGTAAAAATCACATAGTTTTAATCTTATTATTTTTCTGGAGCCCAAGTCCCCCGAGTGCCCCCTTCGAAATATACAAATTTTGAAACTGCGTGGGTTGCCCTTTCGTTTAAAAATGGTTTGACAACTCGCAATTTGGGTGTTCGTTTCGAAAAAGACGTTCTAAGTACAACGCACAGTCGAAATCCGGCAGTATCGTAAAAATCACATAGTTGCAATCTTATTATTTTTCTGCAGCCCAAGTCCCCCGAGTGCCCCCTTCCAAATATACAAATTTTGAAACTGCGTTGGTTGCCCTTTCGTTTAATAATGGTTTGACAACTCGCAATTTGGGTGTTCGTTTCGAAAAAGACGTTCTAAGTATACCACGTAGCCAATTCGGCTCTAAGCTCATAAATATCTAATAGTTTTAATCTTATTATTTTTCTGGAGCCCAAGTCCCCCGAGTGCCCCCTTCGAAATATACAAATTTTGAAACTGCGTTGGTTGCCCTTTCGTTTAAAAATGGTTTGACAACTCGCAATTCGGGTGTTCGTTTCGAAAAAGCCGTTCTAAGTACAACGCACAGTCGAAATACGGCAGTATCGTAAAAATCACATAGTTGCAATCTTATTATTTTTCTGGAGCCCTTGTCCCCTGAGTGCCCCCTTCGAAATATACAAATTTTGAATCTGCGTCGGTTGCCCTTTCGTTTAAAAATGGTTTGACAACTCGCAATTCGGGTGTTCGTTTCGAAAAAGCCGTTCTAAGTACAACGCACAGTCGAAATCCGGCAGTATCGTAAAAATCATATAGTTTCAATCTTATTATTTTTCTGGAGCCCAAGTCCCCCGAGTGCCCCCTTCGAAATATACAAATTTTGAAACTGCGTTGGTTGCCCTTTCGTTTAAAAATGGTTTGACAACTCGCAATTCGGGTGTTCGTTTCGAAAAAGACGTTCTAAGTATACCACGTAGCCAATTCGCCTCTAAACTCATAAATATCTAATAGTTTTAATCTTATTATTTTTCTGGAGCCCTTGTCCCCTGAGTGCCCCCTTCGAAATATACAAATTTTGAATCTGCGTTGGTTGCCCTTTCGTTTAAAAATGGTTTGACAACTCGCAATTCGGGTGTTCGTTTCGAAAAAGCCGTTCTAAGTACAACGCACAGTCGAAATCCGGCAGTATCGTAAAAATCATATAGTTGCAATCTTATTATTTTTCTGGAGCCCAAGTCCCCCGAGTGCCCCCTTCGAAATATACAAATTTTGAATCTGCGTTGGTTGCCCTTTCGTTTAAAAATGGTTTGACAACTCGCAATTCGGGTGTTCGTTTCGAAAAAGCCGTTCTAAGTACAACGCACAGTCGAAATCCGGCAGTATCGTAAAAATCATATAGTTTCAATCTTATTATTTTTCTGGAGCCCAAGTCCCCCGAGTGCCCCCTTCCAAATATACAAATTTTGAAACTGCGTTGGTTGCCCTTTCGTTTAATAATGGTTTGACAACTCGCAATTTGGGTGTTCGTTTCGAAAAAGACGTTCTAAGTATACCACGTAGCCAATTCGCCTCTAAGCTCATAAATATCTAATAGTTTTAATCTTATTATTTTTCTGGAGCCCAAGTCCCCCGAGTGCCCCCTTCGAAATATACAAATTTTGAAACTGCGTTGGTTGCCCTTTCGTTTAAAAATGGTTTGACAACTCGCAATTTGGGTGTTCGTTTCGAAAAAGACGTTCTAAGTACAACGCACAGTCGAAATCCGGCAGTATCGTAAAAATCACATAGTTGCAATCTTATTATTTTTCTGCAGCCCAAGTCCCCCGAGTGCCCCCTTCAAAAATACAAATTTTGAAACTGCGTTTGTTGCCCTTTCGTTTAAAAATGGTTTGACAACTCGCAATTCGGGTGTTCGTTTCGAAAAAGCCGTTCTAAGTACAACGCACAGTCGAAATACGGCAGTATCGTAACAATCACATAGTTGCAATCTTATTATTTTTCTGGAGCCCAAGTCCCCTGAGTGCCCCCTTCGAAATATACAAATTTTGAATCTGCGTCGGTTGCCCTTTCGTTTAAAAATGGTTTGACAACTCGCAATTCGGGTGTTCGTTTCGAAAAAGCCGTTCTAAGTACAACGCACAGTCGAAATCCGGCAGTATCGTAAAAATCATATAGTTTCAATCTTATTATTTTTCTGGAGCCCAAGTCCCCCGAGTGCCCCCTTCCAAATATACAAATTTTGAAACTGCGTTGGTTGCCCTTTCGTTTAAAAATGGTTTGACAACTCGCAATTTGGGTGTTCGTTTCGAAAAAGACGTTCTAAGTATACCACGTAGCCAATTCGCCTCTAAACTCATAAATATCTAATAGTTTTAATCTTATTATTTTTCTGGAGCCCTTGTCCCCCGAGTGCCTGCTTCGAAATATAAAAATTTTGAATCTGCGTTGGTTGCCCTTTCGTTTAAAAATGGTTTGACAACTCGCAATTCGGGTGTTCGTTTCGAAAAAGCCGTTCTAAGTACAACGCACAGTCGAAATCCGGCAGTATCGTAAAAATCATATAGTTGCAATCTTATTATTGTTCTGGAGCCCAAGTCCCCCGAGTGCCCCCTTCGAAATATACAATTTTTGAAACTGCGTTGGTTGCCCTTTCGTTTAAAAATGGTTTGACAACTCGCAATTTGGGTGTTCGTTTCGAAAAAGACGTTCTAAGTATACCACGTAGCCAATTCGCCTCTAAGCTCATAAATATCTAATAGTTTTAATCTTATTATTTTTCTGGAGCCCAAGTCCCCCGAGTGCCCCCTTCGAAATATACAAATTTTGAAACTGCGTTGGTTGCCCTTTCGTTTAAAAATGGTTTGACAACTCGCAATTTGGGTGTTCGTTTCGAAAAAGACGTTCTAAGTACAACGCACAGTCGAAATCCGGCAGTATCGTAAAAATCACATAGTTGCAATCTTATTATTTTTCTGCAGCCCAAGTCCCCCGAGTGCCCCCTTCAAAAATACAAATTTTGAAACTGCGTTGGTTGCCCTTTCGTTTAAAAATGGTTTGACAACTCGCAATTCGGGTGTTCGTTTCGAAAAAGCCGTTGTAAGTACAACGCACAGTCGAAATACGGCAGTATCGTAAAAATCACATAGTTGCAATCTTATTATTTTTCTGGAGCCCTTGTCCCCTGAGTGCCCCCTTCGAAATATACAAATTTTGAATCTGCGTTGGTTGCCCTTTCGTTTAAAAATGGTTTGACAACTCGCAATTCGGGTGTTCGTTTCGAAAAAGCCGTTCTAAGTACAACGCACAGTCGAAATCCGGCAGTATCGTAAAAATCATATAGTTGCAATCTTATTATTTTTCTGGAGCCCAAGTCCCCCGAGTGCCCCCTTCGAAATATACAAATTTTAAAACTGCGTTGGTTGCCCTTTCGTTTAAAAATGGTTTGACAACTCGCAATTCGGGTGTTCGTTTCGAAAAAGACGTTCTAAGTATACCACGTAGCCAATTCGCCTCTAAACTCATAAATATCTAATAGTTTTAATCTTATTATTTTTCTGGAGCCCTTGTCCCCTGAGTGCCCCCTTCGAAATATACAAATTTTGAATCTGCGTTGGTTGCCCTTTCGTTTAAAAATGGTTTGACAACTCGCAATTCGGGTGTTCGTTTCGAAAAAGCCGTTCTAAGTACAACGCACAGTCGAAATCCGGCAGTATCGTAAAAATCATATAGTTGCAATCTTATTATTTTTCTGGAGCCCAAGTCCCCCGAGTGCCCCCTTCGAAATATACAAATTTTGAAACTGCGTTGGTTGCCCTTTCGTTTAAAAATGGTTTGACAACTCGCAATTTGGGTGTTCGTTTCGAAAAAGACGTTCTAAGTACAACGCACAGTCGAAATCCGGCAGTATCGTAAAAATCACATAGTTGCAATCTTATTATTTTTCTGCAGCCCAAGTCCCCCGAGTGCCCCCTTCGAAAAATACAAATTTTGAAACTGCGTTGGTTGCCCTTTCGTTTAAAAATGGTTTGACAACTCGCAATTCGGGTGTTCGTTTCGAAAAAGACGTTCTAAGTATACCACGTAGCCAATTCGCCTCTAAACTCATAAATATCTAATAGTTTTAATCTTATTATTTTTCTGGAGCCCTTGTCCCCTGAGTGCCCCCTTCGAAATATACAAATTTTGAATCTGCGTTGGTTGCCCTTTCGTTTAAAAATGGTTTGACAACTCGCAATTCGGGTGTTCGTTTCGAAAAAGACGTTCTAAGTACAACGCACAGTCGAAATCCGGCAGTATCGTAAAAATCACATAGTTGCAATCTTATTATTTTTCTGGAGCCCTTGTCCCCCGAGTGCCCCCTTCGAAATATACAAATTTTGAATCTGCGTTGGTTGCCCTTTCGTTTAAAAATGGTTTGACAACTCGCAATTCGGGTGTTCGTTTCGAAAAAGCCGTTCTAAGTACAACGCACAGTCGAAATCCGGCAGTATCGTAAAAATCATATAGTTTCAATCTTATTATTTTTCTGGAGCCCAAGTCCCCCGAGTGCCCCCTTCGAAATATACAAATTTTGAATCTGCGTTGGTTGCCCTTTCGTTTAAAAATGGTTTGACAACTCGCAATTCGGGTGTTCGTTTCGAAAAAGCCGTTCTAAGTACAACGCACAGTCGAAATCCGGCAGTATCGTAAAAATCATATAGTTGCAATCTTATTATTTTTCTGGAGCCCTTGTCCCCCGAGTGCCCCCTTCGAAATATACAAATTTTGAATCTGCGTTGGTTGCCCTTTCGTTTAAAAATGGTTTGACAACTCGCAATTCGGGTGTTCGTTTCGAAAAAGCCGTTCTAAGTACAACGCACAGTCGAAATCCGGCAGTATCGTAAAAATCATATAGTTTCAATCTTATTATTTTTCTGGAGCCCAAGTCCCCCGAGTGCCCCCTTCGAAATATACAAATTTTGAATCTGCGTTGGTTGCCCTTTCGTTTAAAAATGGTTTGACAACTCGCAATTCGGGTGTTCGTTTCGAAAAAGCCGTTCTAAGTACAACGCACAGTCGAAATCCGGCAGTATCGTAAAAATCATATAGTTTCAATCTTATTATTTTTCTGGAGCCCAAGTCCCCCGAGTGCCCCCTTCCAAATATACAAATTTTGAAACTGCGTTGGTTGCCCTTTCGTTTAATAATGGTTTGACAACTCGCAATTTGGGTGTTCGTTTCGAAAAAGACGTTCTAAGTATACCACGTAGCCAATTCGCCTCTAAGCTCATAAATATCTAATAGTTTTAATCTTATTATTTTTCTGGAGCCCAAGTCCCCTGAGTGCCCCCTTAGAAATATACAAATTTTGAAACTGCGTTGGTTGCCCTTTCGTTTAAAAATGGTTTGACAACTCGCAATTTGGGTGTTCGTTTCGAAAAAGACGTTCTAAGTATACCACGTAGCCAATTCGCCTCTAAACTCATAAATATCTAATAGTTTTAATCTTATTATTTTTCTGGAGCCCTTGTCCCCTGAGTGCCCCCTTCGAAATATACAAATTTTGAATCTGCGTTGGTTGCCCTTTCGTTTAAAAATGGTTTGACAACTCGCAATTCGGGTGTTCGTTTCGAAAAAGCCGTTCTAAGTACAACGCACAGTCGAAATCCGGCAGTATCGTAAAAATCATATAGTTGCAATCTTATTATTTTTCTGGAGCCCTTGTCCCCCGAGTGCCCCCTTCGAAATATACAAATTTTGAATCTGCGTTGGTTGCCCTATACCACGTAGCCAATTCGCCTCTAAGCTCATAAATATCTAATAGTTTTAATCTTATTATTTTTCTGGAGCCCAAGTCCCCCGAGTGCCCCCTTAGAAATATACAAATTTTGAAACTGCGTTGGTTGCCCTTTCGTTTAAAAATGGTTTGACAACTCGCAATTTGGGTGTTCGTTTCGAAAAAGACGTTCTAAGTATACCACGTAGCCAATTCGCCTCTAAACTCATAAATATCTAATAGTTTTAATCTTATTATTTTTCTGGAGCCCTTGTCCCCTGAGTGCCCCCTTCGAAATATACAAATTTTGAATCTGCGTTGGTTGCCCTTTCGTTTAAAAATGGTTTGACAACTCGCAATTCGGGTGTTCGTTTCGAAAAAGCCGTTCTAAGTACAACGCACAGTCGAAATCCGGCAGTATCGTAAAAATCATATAGTTGCAATCTTATTATTTTTCTGGAGCCCTTGTCCCCCGAGTGCCCCCTTCGAAATATACAAATTTTGAATCTGCGTTGGTTGCCCTTTCGTTTAAAAATGGTTTGACAACTCGCAATTCGGGTGTTCGTTTCGAAAAAGCCGTTCTAAGTACAACGCACAGTCGAAATCCGGCAGTATCGTAAAAATCATATAGTTTCAATCTTATTATTTTTCTGGAGCCCAAGTCCCCCGAGTGCCCCCTTCCAAATATACAAATTTTGAAACTGCGTTGGTTGCCCTTTCGTTTAATAATGGTTTGACAACTCGCAATTTGGGTGTTCGTTTCGAAAAAGACGTTCTAAGTATACCACGTAGCCAATTCGCCTCTAAGCTCATAAATATCTAATAGTTTTAATCTTATTATTTTTCTGGAGCCCAAGTCCCCCGAGTGCCCCCTTCGAAATATACAAATTTTGAAACTGCGTTGGTTGCCCATTCGTTTAAAAATGGTTTGACAACTCGCAATTTGGGTGTTCGTTTCGAAAAAGACGTTCTAAGTACAACGCACAGTCGAAATCCGGCAGTATCGTAAAAATCACATAGTTGCAATCTTATTATTTTTCTGCAGCCCAAGTCCCCCGAGTGCCCCCTTCAAAAATACAAATTTTGAAACTGCGTTTGTTGCCCTTTCGTTTAAAAATGGTTTGACAACTCGCAATTCGGGTGTTCGTTTCGAAAAAGCCGTTCTAAGTACAACGCACAGTCGAAATACGGCAGTATCGTAACAATCACATAGTTGCAATCTTATTATTTTTCTGGAGCCCTTGTCCCCTGAGTGCCCCCTTCGAAATATACAAATTTTGAATCTGCGTCGGTTGCCCTTTCGTTTAAAAATGGTTTGACAACTCGCAATTCGGGTGTTCGTTTCGAAAAAGCCGTTCTAAGTACAACGCACAGTCGAAATCCGGCAGTATCGTAAAAATCATATAGTTTCAATCTTATTATTTTTCTGGAGCCCAAGTCCCCCGAGTGCCCCCTTCGAAATATACAAATTTTGAATCTGCGTTGGTTGCCCTTTCGTTTAAAAATGGTTTGACAACTCGCAATTCGGGTGTTCGTTTCGAAAAAGCCGTTCTAAGTACAACGCACAGTCGAAATCCGGCAGTATCGTAAAAATCATATAGTTGCAATCTTATTATTTTTCTGGAGCCCTTGTCCCCCGAGTGCCCCCTTCGAAATATACAAATTTTGAATCTGCGTTGGTTGCCCTTTCGTTTAAAAATGGTTTGACAACTCGCAATTCGGGTGTTCGTTTCGAAAAAGCCGTTCTAAGTACAACGCACAGTCGAAATCCGGCAGTATCGTAAAAATCATATAGTTTCAATCTTATTATTTTTCTGGAGCCCAAGTCCCCCGAGTGCCCCCTTCCAAATATACAAATTTTGAAACTGCGTTGGTTGCCCTTTCGTTTAATAATGGTTTGACAACTCGCAATTTGGGTGTTCGTTTCGAAAAAGACGTTCTAAGTATACCACGTAGCCAATTCGCCTCTAAGCTCATAAATATCTAATAGTTTTAATCTTATTATTTTTCTGGAGCCCAAGTCCCCCGAGTGCCCCCTTAGAAATATACAAATTTTGAAACTGCGTTGGTTGCCCTTTCGTTTAAAAATGGTTTGACAACTCGCAATTTGGGTGTTCGTTTCGAAAAAGACGTTCTAAGTATACCACGTAGCCAATTCGCCTCTAAACTCATAAATATCTAATAGTTTTAATCTTATTATTTTTCTGGAGCCCTTGTCCCCTGAGTGCCCCCTTCGAAATATACAAATTTTGAATCTGCGTTGGTTGCCCTTTCGTTTAAAAATGGTTTGACAACTCGCAATTCGGGTGTTCGTTTCGAAAAAGCCGTTCTAAATACAACGCACAGTCGAAATCCGGCAGTATCGTAAAAATCATATAGTTGCAATCTTATTATTTTTCTGGAGCCCTTGTCCCCCGAGTGCCCCCTTCGAAATATACAAATTTTGAATCTGCGTTGGTTGCCCTTTCGTTTAAAAATGGTTTGACAACTCGCAATTCGGGTGTTCGTTTCGAAAAAGCCGTTCTAAGTACAACGCACAGTCGAAATCCGGCAGTATCGTAAAAATCATATAGTTTCAATCTTATTATTTTTCTGGAGCCCAAGTCCCCCGAGTGCCCCCTTCCAAATATACAAATTTTGAAACTGCGTTGGTTGCCCTTTCGTTTAATAATGGTTTGACAACTCGCAATTTGGGTGTTCGTTTCGAAAAAGACGTTCTAAGTATACCACGTAGCCAATTCGCCTCTAAGCTCATAAATATCTAATAGTTTTAATCTTATTATTTTTCTGGAGCCCAAGTCCCCCGAGTGCCCCCTTAGAAATATACAAATTTTGAAACTGCGTTGGTTGCCCTTTCGTTTAAAAATGGTTTGACAACTCGCAATTTGGGTGTTCGTTTCGAAAAAGACGTTCTAAGTACAACGCACAGTCGAAATCCGGCAGTATCGTAAAAATCACATAGTTGCAATCTTATTATTTTTCTGCAGCCCAAGTCCCCCGAGTGCCCCCTTCAAAAATACAAATTTTGAAACTGCGTTTGTTGCCCTTTCGTTTAAAAATGGTTTGACAACTCGCAATTCGGGTGTTCGTTTCGAAAAAGCCGTTCTAAGTACAACGCACAGTCGAAATACGGCAGTATCGTAACAATCACATAGTTGCAATCTTATTATTTTTCTGGAGCCCTTGTCCCCTGAGTGCCCCCTTCGAAATATACAAATTTTGAATCTGCGTCGGTTGCCCTTTCGTTTAAAAATGGTTTGACAACTCGCAATTCGGGTGTTCGTTTCGAAAAAGCCGTTCTAAGTACAACGCACAGTCGAAATCCGGCAGTATCGTAAAAATCATATAGTTTCAATCTTATTATTTTTCTGGAGCCCAAGTCCCCCGAGTGCCCCCTTCGAAATATACAAATTTTGAATCTGCGTTGGTTGCCCTTTCGTTTAAAAATGGTTTGACAACTCGCAATTCGGGTGTTCGTTTCGAAAAAGCCGTTCTAAGTACAACGCACAGTCGAAATCCGGCAGTATCGTAAAAATCATATAGTTGCAATCTTATTATTTTTCTGGAGCCCTTGTCCCCCGAGTGCCCCCTTCGAAATATACAAATTTTGAATCTGCGTTGGTTGCCCTTTCGTTTAAAAATGGTTTGACAACTCGCAATTCGGGTGTTCGTTTCGAAAAAGCCGTTCTAAGTACAACGCACAGTCGAAATCCGGCAGTATCGTAAAAATCATATAGTTTCAATCTTATTATTTTTCTGGAGCCCAAGTCCCCCGAGTGCCCCCTTCCAAATATACAAATTTTGAAACTGCGTTGGTTGCCCTTTCGTTTAATAATGGTTTGACAACTCGCAATTTGGGTGTTCGTTTCGAAAAAGACGTTCTAAGTATACCACGTAGCCAATTCGCCTCTAAGCTCATAAATATCTAATAGTTTTAATCTTATTATTTTTCTGGAGCCCAAGTCCCCCGAGTGCCCCCTTAGAAATATACAAATTTTGAAACTGCGTTGGTTGCCCTTTCGTTTAAAAATGGTTTGACAACTCGCAGTTTGGGTGTTCGTTTCGAAAAAGACGTTCTAAGTATACCACGTAGCCAATTCGCCTCTAAACTCATAAATATCTAATAGTTTTAATCTTATTATTTTTCTGGAGCCCTTGTCCCCTGAGTGCCCCCTTCGAAATATACAAATTTTGAATCTGCGTTGGTTGCCCTTTCGTTTAAAAATGGTTTGACAACTCGCAATTCGGGTGTTCGTTTCGAAAAAGCCGTTCTAAGTACAACGCACAGTCGAAATCCGGCAGTATCGTAAAAATCATATAGTTGCAATCTTATTATTTTTCTGGAGCCCTTGTCCCCCGAGTGCCCCCTTCGAAATATACAAATTTTGAATCTGCGTTGGTTGCCCTTTCGTTTAAAAATGGTTTGACAACTCGCAATTCGGGTGTTCGTTTCGAAAAAGCCGTTCTAAGTACAACGCACAGTCGAAATCCGGCAGTATCGTAAAAATCATATAGTTTCAATCTTATTATTTTTCTGGAGCCCAAGTCCCCCGAGTGCCCCCTTCCAAATATACAAATTTTGAAACTGCGTTGGTTGCCCTTTCGTTTAATAATGGTTTGACAACTCGCAATTTGGGTGTTCGTTTCGAAAAAGACGTTCTAAGTATACCACGTAGCCAATTCGCCTCTAAGCTCATAAATATCTAATAGTTTTAATCTTATTATTTTTCTGGAGCCCAAGTCCCCCGAGTGCCCCCTTCGAAATATACAAATTTTGAAACTGCGTTTGTTGCCCTTTCGTTTAAAAATGGTTTGACAACTCGCAATTCGGGTGTTCGTTTCGAAAAAGCCGTTCTAAGTACAACGCACAGTCGAAATACGGCAGTATCGTAACAATCACATAGTTGCAATCTTATTATTTTTCTGGAGCCCTTGTCCCCTGAGTGCCCCCTTCGAAATATACAAATTTTGAATCTGCGTCGGTTGCCCTTTCGTTTAAAAATGGTTTGACAACTGGCAATTCGGGTGTTCGTTTCGAAAAAGCCGTTCTAAGTACAACGCACAGTCGAAATCCGGCAGTATCGTAAAAATCATATAGTTGCAATCTTATTATTTTTCTGGAGCCCAAGTCCCCCGAGTGCCCCCTTCGAAATATACAAATTTTGAAACTGCGTTGGTTGCCCTTTCGTTTAAAAATGGTTTGACAACTCGCAATTTGGGTGTTCGTTTCGAAAAAAACGTTCTAAGTATACCACGTAGCCAATTCGCCTCTAAACTCATAAATATCTAATAGTTTTAATCTTATTATTTTTCTGGAGCCCTTGTCCCCCGAGTGCCCCCTTCGAAATATACAAATTTTGAATCTGCGTTGGTTGCCCTTTCGTTTAAAAATGGTTTGACAACTCGCAATTCGGGTGTTCGTTTCGTAAAAGCCGTTCTAAGTACAACGCACAGTCGAAATCCGGCAGTATCGTAAAAATCATATAGTTGCAATCTTATTATTGTTCTGGAGCCCAAGTCCCCCGAGTGCCCCCTTCGAAATATACAATTTTTGAAACTGCGTTGGTTGCCCTTTCGTTTAAAAATGGTTTGACAACTCGCAATTTGGGTGTTCATTTCGAAAAAGACGTTCTAAGTATACCACGTAGCCAATTCGCCTCTAAGCTCATAAATTTCTAATAGTTTTAATCTTATTATTTTTCTGGATCCCAAGTCCCCCGAGTGCCCCCTTCGAAATATACAAATTTTGAAACTGCGTTGGTTGCCCTTTCGTTTAAAAATGGTTTGACAACTCGCAATTCGGGTGTTCGTTTCGAAAAAGCCGTTCTAAGTACAACGCACAGTCGAAATACGGCAGTATCGTAAAAATTACATAGTTGCAATCTTATTATTTTTCTGGAGCCCTTGTCCCTGAGTGCCCCCTTCGAAATATACAAATTTTGAATCTGCGTTGGTTGCCCTTTCGTTTAAAAATGGTTTGACAACTCGCAATTCGGGTGTTCGTTTCGAAAAAGCCGTTCTAAGTACAACGCACAGTCGAAATCCGGCAGTATCGTAAAAATCATATAGTTGCAATCTTATTATTTTTCTGGAGCCCAAGTCCCCCGAGTGCCCCCTTCGAAATATATAAATTTTGAAACTGCGTTGGTTGCCCTTTCGATTAAAAATGGTTTGACAATTCGCAATTCGGGTGTTCGTTTCGAAAAATATTTTCTAAGTATACCACGTAGCCAATTCGCCTCTAAACTCATAAATATCTAATAGTTTTAATCTTATTATTTTTCTGGAGCCCAAGTCCCTCTAGTGCCCCCTCCAAAATATACAAATTTGAATCTGCGTTATTTACCCTATTGATTAAAAATAGTTTGCAAAACATAATATTCCGTGTTCGTTTCGAAAAAGCCTTCCAAAATACACCAATAGTTGTGGCTTTGCTCGGAAATTGAAAAAATCGAACCATATGTGTACATTTTTATATTTCTGAAGCCCAAGTCCCTCAAGTGCCCCCTCCAAAATATACAAATTTTGAATCTGCGTTAGTTACCCTATCGATTAAATTTATTTGACAAATAGCATTTTGGGTGTTAATTTCGAAAAATCTGTTCTAAGTATACCACGTGGCAGCTTTGCCTGTATGTCATGAAAGTCGTATAATATGTATATACCTACTTTTATTTTTCTAGAGGCCGCTTCTAAGTCCCCTAATTGGCCCATCCAAAAACTACAAATTTCAAATATATGCTGAATGCTCTTTCGCCTTAAAATGGTCTGGAAAACATAAATTTCCGTGTTCGATTTTAAAAAGCCGTCCTATTAGACCAACTTTGCAGCTGCATCGCAAAAATTGTATGCTTGATATCGTTTTATAATCCTGGAATTTAAGTCTACCCTGGCCCTCTTGGAAAACCACAGATTCCGAATTTTTATTTGTTGCCCTTTCAATTAAATATAATTCGGTGTACATACATTTTGTTTTTAATGCTGAGTCGTCTCTCCAAAATGTTCTTTATAGTAGAATCATCCTCGTGTCTACTAAATTATGTGGGGTGTAAAATTGGATTTGTTTTAACTTTTAATAACTAAGGAGGATTGTTATTTGTAATGTTCATTAACAGGGCAGTAAACAATTAATGATATATCCCCTTTTTTATGTGTACTGGCAGTATTGGGACATACAATTGTATTCAAAAATATTTGTTATCAAGTTATTCCAAGAATACTAAATGTTATTTTTTAAAAGCTATTTGTAAAAGTTTAATAATTATTAATTTATGATCATTATGCGAGGTCTTTAACACATAAATATACATAATCTAGTTAATTGTTATTCATTCTATGATTATATGTTTAAGCTCTGTTAAATTAGTTTTGAATAATATTATAGATCGTTGGTGGGTTATTGTCGGATAATATAAATTTTTTCCTTATAGCTGATTTGATTTGACTGTTTGGAATGCACCTGTAGAAGATCTTAATACTTTTTGTAATAATTGTAGGTTTAGGGTTTTCTATTCTCATTTTGGTACAATATTTTTTCCTATTGATGCCTATATTTACATTATAAGATGTATATCACTTGCAGTTGATTTTTTTTTATTTTTCATGAATACATTGTACTATGATATAATCGTATATATTTACTAAAAAATTAGATTTATTTACTCAAAATAGTAAAAACAATAACTGTTTATGAAATCCAATATTTACAAAAAAAAATTTTAATTATTATCAATTTTTATGGAATTATATTCATACTAGGTAGTTCTTCCATCTTGAATTAGGAAGGTATATCTGAAAAATAAATATTTTTGTTAAGACTCCTAGTAAGATATGAATAGGCAATATAGTATACAGGAATACGGTTACCTACCTTATCAGAATTGATAACTGCTAAACGTCCGGGAGCTAACTTCACAGACATCCGAACTTGTTTTTAATTGAGTTAAGTTTGTAATTTTTTTTATATTAACTTTTTAAACGTAGTAACATAAAAGTTTTTTTTTTACTATAACATAACCAGTAATTTTATTATCTCAGTAATGCTCTTATCTATTTCTGTGCATTAGCTGCCGGTGTAAATGGTGATAACTGATAAAAACTATTAGGAAAATAAATAGTGATTACTACGTCTAATCAGGTATCAGTGATGACTGATGATTGTTGATTATTTTATTATGATATAAAGGAAAAAATTGTTCATATTTCCAAAAACTAAATAATTTGTAGAAAATTAACGGCAACACTTTTATAAATATTTGAACCATCAAAATTTTTCTAAAAATCGGCTTTATAAATTGGCTATTTTGAATTTTTCAAATACATTTTTTATAAAATTTAAAATTTTTTATTTTCAGAATTAAAAAAGTAAAAAAAATTTTTTTATATAAAACATGTAGCGCAAGCGTCTACAAATAAAACAAAAAAAAAAAAAAAAAAAAATATCGAATACCAAAAAAGTTATTCCATATGTCAGTACTGTTTGAGACACCCTGTATATAATACATACTTATTATGAGTGACTCTCTTAGTGCACTCCTTGCTCTCAAAAACCCTTACCCCAAAAATGAAATCATTCAAGCCATCCAAGAAAAAATAAAAAAAATATTGTGTGTAGATAATATGTTTTATTTTTCATGAGAATATCGTGTTATTTGATTTGCATAATATTAGGCCCACAGCGGCCGTGTATTTTATTTCAATATAATATTAAGTTTTATTTTTTGTGTGTCTAAATACTTTTTCCGGTAGAAAAGTGAATCTAATGAGTATTTTGGAGGGTTAAGAATATAAAAGATTAACAAGTGGGTATACCGACTACTGCTCTGCCATACAATTGGGTCAAGCGGGTCACCTAAAAAACATTTTAAATTTGAATTCAATGTGTGTATACGAAAAACGATTCTAAGCAGAGACAGGCGATGTACTTTTTAGATTCTGAGCGGAGTGATGAATGTATTGATTTTACAATGATGTGTGTTTTTAGATTCTGAGTGAAACGATGAATGTATTGATTTTACAATGATGTGTGTTTTTTTATTTAAAATTTTATTTAAAATTTTTTTTTGTGTCTGTGTACACGATAAGTAGTCGAAATAATGCTTCGATTTTCAACTTCAGTATCTTGTTCGATTGGAAAGTGAATATCGTTGGTGCATTGGGAGGTCAAAATTTAAATTTCCCAGTAGTTTTCAAAAGCGCCGGGAAAAACAAAAGAAAAATTAAGGAAAAACGGGAATTTTTACGCAAAATCTGTTTTCGAGAAAATCGATTTTGGTTTTTGGTGTAACTTTAAAACAAATTACCGTAGATACATGAAATTTTTAGTTTTTGTTTATATTTGCATTTTCTATATACGATAACATTTTCAAAATATTTTGATTTATTTTGAACTGTTTAGGGACATTCTCAGTTTCCAATTTTATTAGTTTTTTTTTTTTATGAATATCAATAAAAATTTATCTGGTGGGCCAAAGAGTGTAAAAATTAATACAAGGCTCCTGATATATTGTTACAATAGCAATTGAAAATTATCAAAAATACATACTCACACATTTTTTTTATTAGCATTTCAAGTTCAAATTTAGACGAAATTACATATTAAAATCAATTTTAACGAGTAAAAGTATATATTATGATATTTTTCTAGCATCACTGATAATTTTAGGTTAATAATAAAATAATATGAATAATATTAATTCAACTTAGAAGCTACTGTAAAATAACAATATCAAATAAAATATCATTTAAAATATCCTATACCCTGTTCAAAATAAGAAGTGACCAGGTGGCCACTAGCAAAACCGGTTTTCAAGCGTAAATCAGGTCGCTTCTTATTTTGAACAGGGTATAAACTGACATACCGTCTCCGCTCAGAATCGTTTTTCGTATAAAATGATATTATATCATTGAAATCAAATTTAATACCATCCATTATAACAGTGATCTACTTGTAACCTACTGCACAGCAGACCGACATCCACTTGACCCCCTTTTTTTTGTTATATAAATTTATTTTATTATTAGTATGATTAGTTGATTTAATTTTTGCTGAAAATAATGCATTTATAACATTATTATTAATATTTCATTATACTAGTTAATATTTTTATAAATCATTAACTTTTGAGCCAAACACCGCATAACAATTTGAATGTTTGTGGTTTCAATAGACATCAGCATAAAATTAAATATTAAATGTATAATGGATAGCTATTAAGAATTTGTAGTACATTTTAAATCTTAGACATGAACATAACGTTTTTTATGATTTTCTAAGTACAAAATGGTTTGCAAATTTACGTGATTTTGTTAAAACTTATACTTTATAAGTGTTTATGAAAATACATTCAAGTTGTTCAATTTATACTAATAACAACTTATGAGGAAGCTTGTATTCCATATTAAAGATTTTTTATATTATGAACATTGTTTTTTTGTTTTTTGTTTTTTATTCAAAAAAAAAAAATCGAAATGCTGACAGAACGAAACTCAGAGTCGTTTTTGTTATACAAATCACAATATTATATAAAATTGATTTCCAATTGAATACATACATTAACATTATAGTGATCTACAACTAGCAGAGTGGTACCAACTTGTTTTTTTTTATATCAAATTGTCTTTTTCATTTTTAAAACATTGTTTGTGGTCATCAGAGAACCTCTGCTCATCAAGATATATCATTATATTTTCTGCATTAATTTCTTCATTGTTAAATTTTTAGAAATAGCTAAGGGTACTAGTAGTGTTTGGGCAGACATAAGTGCCCATCTCAACTATAAAATGGCAGCAAGTGCTCTTCACACTATGGTACATAAAGGACGATATGGAATCAAAGAAACATTAGGTATTTCTACGGATATGTCCAATAACGATAAGACATTACCCGTTTCAACCGAAAATAATTTGACTTATCAAAGTGGTAAGAAAAATTCAAATTACAAGATAATTTTGTATACTACATAGATAGATTTTTATTTAAAATAAATCTATTTAATTACTAAATACTATTTTAGATTCTGAGTGGGGTAAAGAATGTATTGTTTTACATGACTTGTGTTTTATTTGCATGAATTTAAACTTTGAGGGTAGTTTCTGGTATCAAATTACATATACAGGGTGTAACAAAACATACTGACTAAAAGAAAAATATTTTAATTAT
Source organism: Macrosiphum euphorbiae (assembly GCA_949089665.1). Lineage (NCBI taxonomy): Eukaryota > Metazoa > Arthropoda > Insecta > Hemiptera > Aphididae > Macrosiphum > Macrosiphum euphorbiae. The sequence goes on along the minus strand of CARXXK010000001.1, from coordinate 46,957,089 downwards.
ACGTATGACAAAAATTGTTAATATTATATAGGTAATGATTAAATAATTTAAGAAATATATTCATGTCAGCAAATTTCACAAAAATCATATTACGTTCCAAATTAATTTTATCAAAAAAATGAAGTCTAGTTTTTGAAAGCCCTTTTCAAAAGTGGTTACAAGTGGAATTAAAAAATAAGTTAACACCCAAAAATATTAATAATTAATATACCTAAACGTTTGAAGTTTTCTCAGAACGATTTCTCAAAACAAAAATAATTTTAGTTAATTCAGTTAAAATATAATGTAAATAAATAAAATATAAATAAAAACTCTTAATCGGACAAATACAGAAATTGAACAAAAAATATATATTTCTCAAAAAATATACCTATATCCATTGTAAATAAAAGATCTTAAGCGATTAAAAAAATTCTTGAATGAATAAATAAAATCTTAATCAGACAAGAAAGATTAGTTGAAAAAAAAATCTAACAACATTTTTAGTCAAATTAAATTTTTTTATTAAATACAAATTTTTCATTTAACTAGGTTTTTTTTCTAATTAGGTTATTTAATTATATAAGATTTTTTATAGAACTTACATTTATTATTCTAATTCTAATTTTTTCATTAAAATTAAAGGGGTTTTCAAATTTAATTTGTTGTCATCAAATAAAATTTTTTATTTTCTATGTAGATATATATTTTTTTTTGAATATTTAAATAGATTTTTGGTTCAGGGGATATTTTTTATACCTAGTACAAAAAAATATAATTTGAATTGAAAAGGCAGGTCTAAGAAAAAAAATTGAAAATAATTTCAAACTATATTTTTCTAATATTTGAAAAAATGCCCCTGAAACAAAAATCTATACTTTATATTTAAAAAAAAAAAATGTAAAACTACTTAATAAATAAAAAATATAATTTGATAAAAAAAAAATCGATTAAAAAAGGTTTCGTTAGATTTTGTATTCAACTAGGCTTTTTTATTTATTTATCTAAAAAGGAATACCGATCTGCTGTTCATTAACTTTCTATGGGGGATGCTGTTTTACGGATTCTCCCTGTCACTAAAATTTCTATATTACTCAAAGTAAGGAGTTACAGATTATAAAAGCTGTGTTACAAGCAGTTACAAATGAGTTGTAAAACAATACTATTGGTTCAGAGTTAATTGTTTCTAAAATATGTTGACATGTATCTTAAGTCAAAAATCGCATTATTTCGGTAAAGGTTAGTTATGGAGATAGATACTATTACAATAAATTATTAAACATAAATAAAATATTAAATATAATTTTCTCATCTAAAATAAAATGAAACAATCATAATTCAAATAGTTAAATTTATTTATTTACATGAAAAAAAAAAATCATATGTCTGCTCAGAACCGTTTTATTCGTATTAAATTATATTTAATTAAAATTAAAATATTATTTTATATTTTCAATTTTCAATTTAAATATTTTTTTAATAGACAATTCAAGTGATTACAGCAGTAATTAAGAAGGTTTACCTGTGAAGAAGTTTGTTATCACGTTTTCTGAGGATGAATGGTTTAAAATGCAGCCTCATAAAGTTTTTTATAAAAAAAAGATAAAGATCGTCCATTGCAAAGTTTTGGGAAACTCACGGTACGCATTATTGCATGTTTATTAATAAAGTATTATTTTGACTTAAATACTTTAATAACATTCTGTCTGTTCTTTCAATTATAAAATTTAAAAAAATCAATTTATCAACAGAGTACTGATGCAGTGTGAGTACATTGGTAATTTTAATGAGATCCATAATGCATTTAAAAAACGCCGTATGATTGGACCAGCCAAAGAAAGAGCTATTAATTCAATTTTTGGAGAAGGATTATCCTGCGAGACTCACAGAGAAAAAGAAGCAGAACGATTAATAAAAGAAGGTACCTACTTCATATCATTATTCATTAAATTTGGTTAAGTTTAAAATTTATAAGATATATCTTTTATAAAAATATATTACATATCTCCAAAACTATAATATACTATAGTAGTTTCTTTTTAAAACAGGAGGACCCATTCCTGCAATCTTGCCCTCAGGAAATGCATTGAGAAATTTTAAGTTCCGCAGTAATGAGATGAAAAAAAGGCACAGGGATGTATTAATTGCTTTATCATTGATGAGGCAAGAAGAAGATTATAAGGGTACGCTTCGTAATATGGGCATACATCCATTCTTCATACATTATAACAGTAGTGAACAAATTCATCTATATAGAAACTATACTAAGAATGTTAGTCACCCATGACTTGTTATCGATGCAACAGGATCAGTAGTTAAAAGTTTTAAAAAGTTTGGAAATGAGAAGACAAAACCGATTGTTTTGTATCAAAAAAAAAAAATACAGATTTATTGTAACAAATATGTTGAGTGAAAAACATACTAACATAATGATTTTTAATTGGTTATCCGAGTGGTTAAATAGTAATGTTCAACCACCAAAAGAAACTGTATGCGACATGTCTTTGGCTCTATTGTCGCTATTACACGATGTTTCACACAATACTCTTCGTTGACTGACTACATAAATGTTTGCGCTGATTTAGTAATAAATGAATTACCACGTCATGAGTCTCATCTATTACCAAGGTAAGACCATTTATTTTTTACTTATCATAAACTATTAAATAAGGTGGGTTGGAAAAATATATACTTATGACTTAGAACAAAGGGTTTAAATTGATTGGCCATATATGGCTCTTAAAATTATTCAATGACTAAGTATTTTTAGGAGATCAAACAGAACAAAAACAAAGATTATTTTTCTATACTTCCCGAATTGACTCCTTGAAGGTATTATATTTTGTACTTTGTATGTGTCCTCCTCTGATATGGATAATCAGGAAAAAATATATAAATTATACATTTAATAATTGTAAATAATATATTAGATTAATAATAAAATAAGTCAAACTAAAAAAAAAAACTCCAAACCGACCAATAAAAGATTAACATACTTTTACACTTCCTGGCAATCTAAAACTCAGATTATAAAAAGAAATGGTGTCGTGAGTCGTGACCATTTCAATTAAAAATATCTCTCCTCAATTACCAAAATAAAACACTAAGCTAAGTACCACTAATGGGTATCTTCTTATTCAAGTAATCATGTTATTTATAGCTCTTATTGTATATATTTATTGTGCAATAATTTGTAAAGGTTATATATGTAAATTGAAATAGGTGTTTCGTTCGAGTTGATGTTGCACATTTTATGAAAATGGCAGCAAGATGGGTTCCTTTAAATTGGTTTTGAGAACCATGGGTCAAATGATATAGTGTCAAAGTCTTAATGATATAAGAAGTATACTACTCTCCCTTTTTATTGTCATAACCAGTGAAACTGATGGTCTTAATAAAGTCACAGGAATAGAAACACCATGTGAAATGCATAAAAAAAAATTGGTCAGTTATGCATCATCAGGTAATTTAAAATGAATGTGTACTTAATTAGTATTTGATCTGATATTTAGCTAATATTATATATTATAAAGACAGAAATTTGGTTTTTTCTCGTTTCAATCAATTGAAACAAAAAAAAATAAAAATAAAGAATATTTGAATTAATGAAGTCTAATCATTAAGGTCAATCTGGGACTTTTAAAAGTTAAAATTTATTTTTAGATTGTGAGTAGAGTGAAGAAATAAATTGATTTTACAATGATGTGTGCTTTTCTTTTTTTTTTGTGTGTCTGTGAACACGGTTTGGGGCAGTAGAACTACTTCTGTTTTCAACAATAGTATCTTGTTCGATGGGAAAGAGCATCTAGTTGATGCTTCGGGAACTAAAATGCCCAAAAGTATTCAAAAGCGCTGGGAAAAATTAAGGAAAAAAGAGACATTTTACGCGAAATCGGTTTTTGACAAAATCGTTTATGGTTTTTGGTGTAACTCGAAAACAAATTACCGTAGAATACAAGAATACACGAAATTTTCACTGGTTGTTTATATTAGCATTTTCTATACATGATAACATTTTTTAAATATTTTGGTTTGTTTTGAACAGTTACGGACATTTCAGTTTCGATTTTTTTCTAAAAATCCTAAGTTGTCTGGTTGGCTATATAGACTTATTTATAATTGTTTCTAATGTCTGTCTGTACCAATACATTTTATTCTTAATTGTCAAATATATAATTAATGAGTTTGATAATTTTAAGGAATCATAGATGACGCTGAATATGAGGATACAAGTTGTGAAGAAAGAGAGTTATTAGAAAAAGAGCATGACAATTGTATAGAAGGATTTCTTGATTACAACAATCCATTCCAGAAATGGGGTGAAAATATTTACGAAAATAGCAAACAACTGTTACATGAAGGAAATTAATGCCATGTATTTACCAACGCTGGTGTCTCCTATAATTAAGTGTATAAAACTTTTACCATTATGGTCTGGTGTTATGGTGCCAGTTTTTGGCTACGGGGAAGAGATTTCTAGCTCTGCAGCTATTGAATCAAGTTTTAGAAAGCTTAAAACAATTACATTTAAGCATATACCTCTACCTACTGGCTACTAGTATTGAAGAGTTTTTGGAAAATCACATATCATCGAATCGAGGAGCTTCGTTAATTCATTCAGCAACTAATCTAAATCAATCAGTTACTTCCAGCTCAACTAATCAAAATACTGTGAATATTATCAGAAAAAGTCCATGCGAAAATAATGATGAATTTTGTGATATGGATGAAGATGACTTTTTAGTAGTTCCAAAAAAATTATGTCCTTTATGTGATGCTGGTTCTCTTCCGTTGAAAAGTGGGGCACATAAATGTTGCATTTGTGGAGTTCCTGTCCATGCACTTTCTACATGTTCAAATAAAAGATTAGAAAATGATGAATTAAGAGTTGGTTTTGTTTGCTCATTAGAAGATAACATTACTGAGGAGAACAGGGCATGTGAATCTTGGGATCGAAAAAATCTAAAAATAAAGCAAAGTAATTCTTATCTTATTCCAAATCCTCATCTCAAACACATTGACCTGAATAACTCTAAAAATATTAAAAATTTACCTATTATTAAAAATGGATCACGCGCAGAAGAGTTAAAAGGTTGTAAATCAAGTTACATGGATGGAAACATTGTATTAACAAATACATGTGCATTTGATGCATTAGCTTCATTAATAATGGTATATATTTTTTGTTACTTATTCAACTCAATTAAAAAGTATTGTTTATATTAAATTGATTTTATATATTTTAGGTTTCATACTGTGACAGCAATAAATATTCAACAAAGATTGATTTCAATCATAACGAGTTTTTGAACTTTATTTCCAAAATTGTGAAAAACGGAATTACATCGGCAACTTACTCTGAACGTGCAGATTTAATTATAAATAAAACTAAACCTGAAATGCAGCAGTTGCAATATGGTACCATGTTAGTTTGCTGTGATACCACTATTACCAATGTAGTTAATTCAATGTTCAAAGAGTTCCCGCCAGTAACAGAAAAAACAACATGCTCTTCAAACTGTCAATTAACTACGAATTCTTTAAAACTGAAGATTTATTTATCGTATCAGACGGAAAATGGACAAATAAAAGACTTGCAAGGTTTTGTCGATAGTCAACTTAAATCTGTACAATCAACATGTCAATACATGGATTCAGAAATTGTTTGTAAGGGAGTTGAAGAAATTATGCCGAATATATCAGATATGCATTTATTTATCGATGTATTTTATTGGGAAGGTATATTGTTTATCATAACAGTATAATTTATTAATTATTAAATAATAATCTAATATTGAATATTTTTAAAAAGTATAATATAAAATAAATGGAACTTTTTCAGATGGACTTGTTTCTAACAATCGTAGTTCGGAAACCACAGAACAAGTGAAAATGCGACTGTCTGATATCCCAAAACTTTTGGTCTACAACGACATTACATATGAGCTAAGGGGAGTTATTAGTTTTCAACCGGCACAATCAAAGTTAAGGACATCATCAGGACATTATAATGCATACGCTATTCGGGGAACTAAGAATTGGCAATTGTTTGATGACCTCAAGAAAAAACCCACTCCTATAAAAGAAAATAAAAAAAATATCAATTGAACTACTCGTATACACTATTTAAGTATTAGTAACTATTTAAAGTATTACTTTTTTATATTATTTTAATACATTGAATCATATTATATTTTAGTCTTTTTTTTAACATTTATTTGAATATACAAAATCTGTAATGATAGTTACAATGAGCAGATGAGTGGAAAAATATAAAATTTGTCTGTGAAAACGTGAGAAGACTGGGGATTAGCTACCCAGCAGTAACCTTTAACGTAATATATTTTTTAAAATGTAATTTGAAATACCTTAATATTTAAAAACTATCAAACTACAACAAATCTGTTAGAAACCTGCAAAAAAATTTAAAATATTTAAATTGTAAAAAGAAAAATAATAATTTGAAAACAAATGGGTAAGTACTAAGTAGCCGGCAAAGTTCAGATTATAGTTTTAAAAAAATGATGTGAATTGCGTGCTAAATATTTTCAGAAAAAAATTGAGGAATTTCTGGCGAAACGCCCCCCCATGGATTTTGATTTTGGAGGGGGAAGGAGGGTCATGCGAATTTCAAAACTAGGCGTGCGAATACGTGCGAATTACGTGCTAAATATCTGCAAAAAAAAAATTGCGAAAATGTTGATTTATACTATGGGGGGGGGGGCTGGCAAGACGTGTTGCTGGCCCCCCATGGATTTTGATTTTTGAGGGGGAAGGAGAGTTGTGCGAATTTCAAAACTAGGCGTGCGAATACGTGTGAATCACGTGCTAAATATCTGCAAAAAAAATACTGCGAAAATGTTGATTTATACTATGGGGGGGGGGGGGCTGGACAAAATTGTAAAATTAAAACACTGATAACACATAAACACAAACCAATGATTTATGCATATTACGTGAAAATAGATTATAATATTATACCTAAATATTTGATAAAAAAATATAAAATTCCAACGAAACTTCATATTTACAGAAATCAAAATGCTGCATATCATTTCATAAAGACCATGATAGATATAGGTACAAAGGTTTATAATCTTTACCAAGTAAATATACCTATGAATAAATTAACTAATGATGAAGAGCTTAAATTTCAAAATGCTGAAATATGTGAATGCTGTTCCAAATCATTTAAAAAAAAAAATAAATTAAAGTAAGAGATCATAATCATTTTACAGGACGTTTCAGATCAGTTGTTTGTTTGAATTGTAACTTTGAATTGTGTAACGTTTCGTTTCTACCGATATACTTTCACAACTTAGCCTATGACAGTCATTTCATTGTTCGTGAACTTGGTTGTAATGAAAATGATATTCAGGTAATACCTAATTCATCAGAAAAATATATAGGTATCGTTTAGTAAATCAATTCAAGATAAATTTAATATAAAATTTATTGATACATTTCGTTTTATGTCAGAGTCTCTTAGTTCATTAGCTGATAATTTGTCTTATGACAAAACTAGATTTAGTGAAACCTTAAAAATATTTTCTATGTCAACTTAGAATTTAGTTACACGTAAAGGTGTGTTTCCTTATGAATATATTGATCATCCTAGTAAATTAAATGAAACATGTTTGCCACCAAAACAAGCCTTTTATAATTCGTTAAAAGACGAAGAAATTAGTGACGAAGATTATACACATGCTCATAAGGTTTGGAAAAGATTTAATTTAAAAACATTAGGAGAATATATAGTGACTTATATTTAGCAACCGATGTATGTTTACTTGCTGACGTTTTTGAAAATTTCAGAGATCTTTGTTTGCAAACACTTAAATTAGATGCTTCACATTACATGACCGCCCCAGGATTTGCATTTGATTGCATGTTGAAACATACTAATGTCCGACTAGAACGGCTTAAACAATACGATTTTCAATTATTTCTGGAGAATGGATTACGCGGTGGAATTTGTTATTCGGTTAAAAGACATGTAAAAGCAAACATTCCTAATATCGAAAATATTAATTATGATTCGAATAAGCCTGTAACGTGGTTAGCTTACCTGGACTGTGTAAATCTATATGGAAAGTCTATGCTATTCGCTTTAACTTATAAACATTTTGAATGGTTTGACGATTTATCTATAGATATAACACAAATTGAAGATGATGCTGAATATGGTTATATTTTAGAAGTAGATGTTATTTACCCCAAACGATTACATGAAAACCATAACGATTTTCCATTTTTACCTGAAAATAAATGTCCACCAAATTCTAAAGTAAAAAAACTACTAACAACATTAGAATCAAAATTGAATTATGTAGTTTATTATAGAAATTTAAAACAAGCCATTGCCAATGGATTAAAAGTAAAAAAAGTTCATAGGATTCTTCGTGGAAAATGTAAGAAAACGGATGTTAATGACACTAGTTTCTAACGAGAAAAAAGCCCATCGTTTAATGTGTAAAGCGACATTTAAAGATAGGACAATATATTCAAAAAACTTAATGGCAATTCACATGAATAAAGAAAAAATTAAGTTTGATAAACCAATTTATGTTGGATTTGCAATATTAGATATTTCAAAAACGATAATGTATCATTTCCATTATGATATAATGAAAAACATGTATGGAAATAAAATTAATATTGTCTATTCAGATACTGATTCATTAGTTTATGAAATTAGAACTTTTAACTTTTTCGATGACGTAAAACATAAATTACTTTCTTACTTTGATACATCAAACTATCCTAAAAATCACTATTGTTATAGTGATCTTAGAAAAAATCAACCAGGGAAATTTAAAGATGAAATTAAATCTGAAATATTATTAGAATTCATTGCTTTACGTCCTAAACTTTATGTGTATAAAACAAATAACGAAGAAGTTAAAAAAGCTACTGGTGTAAAAAAGTATGTAATTGATAAACACTAAAAATTCAGCGAATATTTAGAAATATTAAATGCTTATACCAATAATTTGTCTGATCAAAAAATATGTAAAACTATAAGCTTTATTCAGGCAAAAAACCATTTTGTTTATTCTAAATCTGTAAATAAAGTTGCTCTTAGTGCTAACAATGATAAAAGAATTATTATGCATGACGGTATTAATACTATTGCGTATGGACACTATCTTTTAAAAAAATAGTACAAGTAGTATAGGGGTCACTATGGTACACTTTCATTTTAAATGCAATATTTCCTAAAATATTTTTTCATAGAAATTGAAATGCAATATTCCTTTAATTATTTTGCAAATCGTGAAACGCAATAATTATTAAAATATTTTTCAAAAAATCTGAAATGCAAAAATACTAAAAATAATTTTCATAGAAATTGAAATGCAAAAAATACTAAAAATATTTTCCTATGGGGGGACTTCGGCACACGTGACATTTAAATGCAATAATTACTTAAAACATTTTTCAAAAATCTGAAATGCACCAAAACATTTTTTAATAGAATTGTTCTATCAAAAATAAAAATCGAAATAACATATTTAATTGCAAAATGTATTAAAATAATTGAAAAATTAATTTAAAAATTAAAAATATAATAAATAATAAAAATAATGGAAACAACTATCAAAGATTTTAATACATTACAAGAAAAAGAAATGCAAAACGAAATAGAAAACTCAATATTAAATAATGAAATCTTTGTTAAGTTTTGTAAATATGAATACTTTCATACTAATAATAAAAAAAATATTAAAATTATGAAATATAATCTACATAAAATTCCAATTGAAGGAAATATTTTAATTGTAGATCATCATGGATATGGAAATGGAAAGCCTTATGCTTCTAAAATATTAGAATCGCCAACATGGCTTGAAATTTGTAAAATAGCTAATGATTTAATAAATACAACCGGTACTTATTTTTACAAATATCTCCATGATATTTGTGTTGTTCAAGATTTAGGAAATATTATAATATGTTGTCTTAGCATGAGAGGTACAGATGCCGATCATAAGATGCTTATAATATAATAATATAATTAAATTTTTTAATAGAATTGTTCTATTAAAAAAAATGTTCAATATTTAACGCTCACCCGAATAGGGGACGCGTTATTAAAATCCAAAAATCTTTAAAAACGATTTTACACTATGATACTATGAGGGGGACTTATAAAAAATTAAAATCAAAAATGTTTAATGTAAAAATGAAGATTCTAACATAAATAGCAACGGAGTTATACTTAAATGAAAAATATGAAGCGGGGGGTAAACTTTTAATATGTAGTGTAGATAAGCATATAAAACATATCTGTGTTGTTCCGACTTGATAATATCAAATATTAAATGAAATATAGGACATATACGATCGCGTTATTTTTTAATATTTTTAATAGAAATATGGAAAAAAATGCAAAAAATCTACAAAATCATTCCCAGCTTTGCAGATACCCGTTAGGAAAAAAGGAGGCCGGAACTCTTTTACAGATATCTGCAAAGCTATCGTGGGAGGTGAAGTTACCCAAGCGCTTTATCCAGCAGGTCAACGACAGTTTTTCAGTAGATTGCATAGGTGTGTGCACCCACCTATACAATCTACCGTAAACGTCTTCAAAGCCTGACGAAATTAGTAGGTGGATATGCAGCGCTACACATTCCCCCACTAGTTTCAATCCGACCAAGAACACATTTAAATCAAACGCCTTAACCACTGAGCTACAACACTTGGGCATGTATAATGATTATTTAAACACTATTTAAATAATTCGATAAAAAAAACATCATAATATAAACTATACATATATATTATGATAAGGTATTCAATACCGGATGTTAAAAAAATAATCAGTGCAACGTTGATATATATATATATTATTATTATTATTATTATTATTATTATTATACCACACTGTATAGAGGTACTATAATATTATATATAATACTTCGTAAGTATTATATTCGATTTAAATTTTCGATGTTTAAAAAATTTTATTTTTTTATAATAAATTATAGTAATGGAAAATAAAAATCAAATTAATGAATTATCTTCGCCAAAAACTATAAAAAAAACAATAGATGCTAATAATGTAAAAACGAATTTGGTCCATATGAAGTCAAGCATAAAATTTACAAACATGAGCAAAATAAAGCGGAATCGTTTCGCAAATCATGTGTCATGTTCAATAAATTTAATAAAATATTACAAATAAAGTACAATAATCAAGAAAATACTTTTACATCGGAAGAAATGGAAGAAATAATACCGATACGAGCAATGTATTATTGTAGTCATGATTGGGATCAAGGTGCAATATCTGAATTTATTGATTTTCGAAAAAACTGGATATTTCCTATTTTGTATTCTCAAGTTCGTGGTGATTATATTCCAACTTGGGATCAATGGGAATGTTTTGGTATGATAAAGTCTGAAATTACAATATCCCAATTTATTAAAAATTCTAATAATAATTTTATTGATGATTATGAGAACACATTGTGGTTTAATTTCTATAACTACATAGATAATAAAGATAAATTATGGTTATCAATTGATATAATTTCGAAACATCATTTTATGCCATATAGTCTAACTCCACAAAACGATGATACAGATGAAGAATATGAATGTGGAAATATTAATTGTGAAAAAACAATTGCTAATAAAATAAAAAAAATAAAAAAATAAAAAAAACAACGACTCGTTGAGGTGCGCCTCTGTATAGGTACTATAATATTATATATAATACTTCGTAAGTATTATATTCGATTTAAATTTTCAATGTTTAAAAAATAATCAGTCTAGCTCCATATAATTATTATTATTATTCAAATCGTGTAATTCCTCTTGTATTAATTTATGTAATTCGTTTAGTGAAAGTTTAATTTCATTATAATTTTTGTTTTTAATAAAACTTAAAATATTTTCGAAACAACAATTACTAATGAAACGGAAGTTAAATGATTTTAATTGATTATGTTTTTTGTAATAAACATATTTTGCAACGTTTTCGTAACAACAATTATCCAATATTTGATTCCATAATATATTACTAATTTCAGAATCAATATCAATATCAATATCACTATTATTAAATATAGGTCTTAGGATTTTACGTTGTTGTTCAATCATATTTAAAAGTGTTTTGATATTTTCCATTTCTATTATTTATATTAGTAAATATATTTTTTTTTAACATCGAATTATTAAAACAACGAGTTGTTAAAAAACAACGTTAACGTAAAAAAACAACGTCAACGAGTTAACGTAAAAAACAACGACTCGTTAACAACTCGTTAACAACTCGTTAACGACTCGTTTACTCGTTGACTCGTTTACTCGTTTACTCGTTTACTCGTTGTTAAATATATATTAAACAAGTTGTTATTTTTAATAGAAATATTTCTATTAAAAAAATAAAATATTTAAATAAATTTTTATAATTTTCAATAAATTCTAAACATAAATGACCACATATAGGTGGATCATTATAGTATTGAAATTGGGAAACAGTACAAAAAAGATTATCTTTACCCAAATATTTTAAAAGTTCTTTTGGTGGCTCACCAACTATATGACCAAATGGGTCAAAATATATTTTAAATGTATTGTTTATTTTTTTCCATGCAACCCAATGAGAACCATTTTGAGTAGAATCATTTAAATTAAATACTCCACATTCATTTTCCCATGGTGTTGTAGGTAATTCATTTAACATAAAACACCCTCTATAATTTTTTATTTTATTTCCAAAATAATTTATATCTATATTACTCAATGGATCAATTTTTATATTATTTTTTTTAATCCAAACCGTGTATAAATACCTTCAAATTTTTCAATATTATTTCTAAATGTTGTTATTTCAAATTTATTCATTTTTTCAATTTTTTTTCAATATTTTTTTTTTTTTTTTTTCAAGCCAGAACTTGTGATCTAATTTTTCCATCTCTTTATTATGTCGAATTGTTTCTTGTTCCATTTTTTTTTGTGTTTAGCATCAGTTACTGCAGTATAAAGTGCACTAGCACCTGCAGCCAAAGCACTTACACCTTCAACCACAGCAATAGCTATTGGTAAAAATCCACCTTTTTTAATTTGAACATGTTTAAGTTCTAAACTTGATCCGGTATTATTTTTTTTAGCGTTTTTTAATTTTCTTATTTGTTCTGGCTCAAGAATATATTTATGTTTTCCACTATCAATTTGATTATTTTCAATTAGAATTGATACATCTTTTTTATTTTTATGAGCTTTCAATATTTTATTAAATTGTTTTTTATTTAAATTTAGATTCATTTTATAATACAAAATATTAAATTAAATTAAATTAAATTAAATTCATTCCAAATCGTCTTTTAACATTCATTACATTTGCTGTAAAAATGGCTGCAGTTTTTTCACCTATAGAACTATGAGGATCATAAAATCTTTCCATTGCTTTTTTTTCTAAAATTTTATCAGCAATATGTCTTGTTTTAGTATCTTTATTATCTTTATAAAAATAATCATGTTCTCTCGCAGCTTCATCTAATTTGTTTTTAGGTTTTTTATTTTTTTCTAACTTTGTTCCCGGTCCTAAATAATTATAGCCAGGCCAATGCATTTCAGGTAAATTTGAACAATTCAAAAGATAATTAACAATTCCTGAACCTGTAATAATTTTCTTTGGTAAACATGAAACATATGATGATAAATAATCTGCACCGTTAATAGGTATATCAATTAATTTTTCCATTTCTCTAATACAAATATTAAGAATATCAAGTTTTTCATCATGGTAAATATTATTTCCTATACTTTCTTCAATTGATATATACTGTATACGTTTAATTATTTTTTCTTTTGATATTTTCACTTCCTTTGGTAAACAAGTTACATATTTTAGTAAATATTCAATACCTTCAGGAGTATCAATAAGATTTTCCATAATTGATTTAAATAAATGAACAATACCAAGTTTTTCGTTTTTAAAATTATTATTTCCAGCTCTTTCTTCTGAAGAAATAAACTGTAAATTATCTATCACTTGGTTTACATTACTAATATAACGATATTCAATACGATTTTCTGTGTATTTCTTTAAACCCTCCCCTATTTGATTATCTTCAGCTAATATTTCATTATTTTCTTTTTTTTCAATAATTTCATTATCTTCATTATTTTCTTTCTTTTTATTATTTTTTTTCTTATCAGTTGTTTCTGTCATTTCTTTCCAAATCGAACTAATCATAACCCTATATTTTTCACTACGACTTGATTTAGCTCTTTTCGTTGAAGGATCATTGTTTTGATATATAGAATTAGTTTCAAATAATATATTTTTATAAATATTAAATTCATCATCATTATAAAATTGTTTGGGTGTAGGAACTTGATGAGTTAATAATCTCCATAAACCTGGTGTTCCTATATATCTTTTTTCATTTAAAATTATATCATCATTATCAAGATCGATTATATCTTTTCCAATCATATAAATATCATCTTTCTCATTAAGATATATTCCAAAAGAATTAGTATCTTTTACAGTTTTTAAATATTTTGACGCAATAGGACCTAAGTTTATAATATTTTTAGGTAATGGAGAATTACTTGTTGAATTTTGACTAGAATATTTTGGAGTTCCAAAAGTCTCTTCTGAACTTGTTAATCGTTTTAATTCTGGATTTCTAGGTTGTATATTTAATTTTTGAATATCTCCTTCAGTTTTAATAGCAACATCTTTAACTGCATTCATTGTTGTATTAACATTTGTTAATGCGTTTATTATTGGTCCAAACTTTTTTTGTTGTTCTTCAAGTACATGTTTTTGTTTTACAATTGTATTTCTAAATCTATCCTGTAAATCTTTTTTAAGATTAATTATTTTATTTACATCTGTATATTTATTATTGTTTTTTTTCTTTTTAATATATCTTCAGCTTCATCATCTTTTTTTAATAATAACAGTCCTCGTTTTTTCATTAGGTTTTAATAATACATCTTTAAACCTATTTTGTAATTTATTTTTAGTATTAATGATTGTCTGAATCTTTACATCTGATGTGTTTTTTAAACTATTTCCTACCTTGGAATTGTTTTGTGTTTGATCTTCAAACGAAACATTTTTTTTAATTTTTTTTTTTAATTCTTTTTGAATTTGTTTAATATCCATTTATTATACAAAAAATTAAATTAAAACATAATCATTCATCGATATATAAATCTCATTACCCTTTATTGTCATAGATTAAATTTTTTATCTAGTCTATTGTTATGAAACCATATGTTTTTATTTTACTTTTTTTATCATATTTTTACAAAAGGTTCTATTAATTCTTTAAATTTTTCTAAAGCTACATCTTCACTTATCAAATCGGACCATATTTTTTCAATATAATAATTTGATTGATTAAAAACAATTAAAACATTCAAATTATTTCTTATTGTTTTTATATCTACTGAAGTATAACTTTGTGTTAAATAAATAACACTAATATTCTTTGATCTTGATCTTATAAAATATTCAATTATCATGTCTTGTTTTTCTTTTAGAAAATCATCAAAATCACTAAACTATTTGGTTCACAATCATCTACAGATATTATTTCATCATTAGAAAAATGTGTGGTTATAGAAGCTATATCATCAAATATTTTTTAATTTTTTATAGACTGGTTGATCAATATTTTTTGTAAAAATATATAGATTTAAATAAGGAACCCAATAATTTATAATCAGATTATACAACAAGGTTGTTTTACCACAACCAGATGGTCCTATAATTAAAACACGTGAAGGTAATTCAAATAAAGATTTTTTTTTATTTTCATCTTCAATAAAAAATTTTACTTTTACTTTATCCATTTATTAAAAAAAAAATATATATTTGGTAATATAAATAAGAAATGGAAAATATTTTAAATAAATATGATATTTATATAATAAATAGTCAATATGAAAGTTATATACCTCAAATTACAACAGAATTGAATAAACCAAACCGAAATACAATAGTTATAGTAGATGGTAAAGATAAATTTCTGAACATTAAAAATTCAAAACTTTCTTTATCATTTGAATATGTACAAGAAGATGGTTCTAAATATCCAGCAAAATCTAATGTTATGATATCTGATAATGGTGGAGCATTTTTGTTTCAAAAAATTACAATTAAATTAAATAATAAAATTATAGATGAAAGTGATAATACTGGAAGATTAAGTACAGTAAAAGGTTATATGAGTTATGCTGTTGATGGAAATGGTCCTACACAAAATTCAGGATTTGAATCTACATCTCAAGGGGGAGGAAGTGTCGAGCTCATCATTCCTTTATCACACTTTGGTTTAGGATCAATGAAAGATATAAAAAGTCCTCTTTACAATGCTAGATTTGAAATAATTTTTACAAGAAACACTGATGATGATGCGTTGATTCTAGAAACAAACACTGAAGCTACAGCAGATACAAAAAATATTAAAGCAAAACGTGGTAAAATTAATATTTTAGAATTAAAAGTTCAAATGCAAAATATAGAATATGATGAAATAACAAAAATTCAAATAGTTGATGCATTAATTAAGAATCCATGTATTTTAGCTTTTAAAAAATGGCAAAATATTGAAGTAAGAAATCTTACTGGAAAAAAGATAAGATTTGATTTAACAAATAATTATCGAAATAATAGACATCCATTGTTTGGTGTTGTTTATTTTCAAAAAAACAGATTAGACAATCAAGAAAGTAATGCTTGTTATTTTGATCATTGTGATGTTGTAAATTATTCTTTTGAAGTAAATGGAAAAAAATATCCTAATGAATTACAAAATCAAGATTTTAATGATATAAAATGTTGTCAATCATATGAAGATCATATGAGTTATAAAAAACCTATTATAAATCACATGAAGAAAATCCATTAATGTATTTAGATAAATTACAATTTAGACAAAAAAGACCATTTTTTGTTGTTAACATGACTAGACACCCTAATCAAATTGCAATCTCCAACTGTACAGTAATTTTAAACTTAGATTTCAGTCAAAATTTACCTGATAAAACAATTTGTTATATTTGTTTAATTTCTAGTGCAGTGTATACGTTTGATATTGAAAGAGGAATAGTTGATGAAAGTTATTAAATATATTAAAATTAATTAAAAAATCGTTCCCTACTTTAATTTTTCAAGATATTTTATCTTGAAAAAAAAGTTTTTAATATTTATTTTTTTATTAGATCAAGAACACCAATAAATTCTTCATCAAAATTAACAATATTACCTTTCAAATCTAAAATATAAATTTCTATTTTTTGAAACCGATTTTTACTAACTGGTCTATATATCATTTTATGAGGTTTAATCAAAGCACTATAAGAATTATATTGAAATAAAAATAAAACTTCATCATAATGAGATAGTTCATCAATATCATGTGTAATAGATTCTTCAATTATATTACAATGTACTTCTAATATTTTGTTGTTATTATTTAATGATGAATTTTCTCCATGATGTGTATGTATCCCTCCTAAACTTAAATTTAAATCTTTATCAAATGAAAATAATCTTTGTTGTTATTTTAATGTAATCACCATTATTTTCAAACTTCATAATCGAATTGAATAAACTATTTAAATGTTCAATTGAATAATTCCCTTTTAATTCTGTTTTACCATTTTCATTAGAAATAATACCATTTATTTCTTTTAAGAAACCTTGAGTGTAAAATATTGGAGTTTTTATTCCTATTACCGTATAAGCAATATCTGGTGTTGTATACTCAACACCTAATTCTATTTCTTTCCCTTTAGGCCATGTTTTATTAATAGGGATCAGACGTTTTATAAAATTAAAGCCTAAACAATTTGATAAATATTCATCAAAACACAGACCAATTGAAGCAGTTATTTTTAATACATTTTTATTTATTTCAAGATTTATTTTAGGAAAATTTTCCACAAATTTAGTTCCGAATGAATTAAATAAATTTTCAATTTCGCCTATTGAATAAATACCAATAAATATTGTACCTAGTGGGATTTGACCATTTCGACCTAATCTAAATTCACATTCTTTTTCAATATTTATGTAATATTCACCATCAATAGGATAGTACATTTTTTTCTCACTTGTCATTGAAAAATCTATATTATCATTAAAACCTAAATATTTTTTTAATTTTTCATCTAATTTATAATAACAAGGAGATTTAATTGTAATTCTATTAGTTTCATCAGAAAATGATATAATAAGTGGTTCTATTTCTTTGTTCAATTGTTCAATACTATATCTACCTGTTTTTATATGTATTATATTCTGTTTAATTGTTATACAACAGTCTGATTCAATATTAATAAAATCGTTGCCTTTCAAAACTATTGAATAGAGAGCTAAAAAATGATCACCATCATCATTGTGAAAAGGTTTGTTTAAATCAATACGACCCTTTTTAACTTTTATAAATACCATTTATAAAAGTAAATTTATTTTTTACTTAAAAAAAATTAAAATCATGTTTTGTTTTCCCATTCTTTAAAAATGTTTCACCATTATAAATAAGATTCAATTTTGTTTCCGAATTTGTATTATAACATGTTATTTCGTTTTCTGTAAATTCATTTGTATATCCATCTGGTAAATTTAACATATATTCATCGTTTAATACAACTGATAATCTTTTTCCAAACTTTGTATCAATTTTTATGAACTTATTTACTTTGTATGGTTTTCCTTGTTCCAAATAATTAAATTTTATAAATGTATATCCATTGTTTATTTTATTTAAAGCATCTTTAAAGTTTTCCATTTCTATTTCTTATTTATATTAGAAAATAAAAAAATTTTTTATTTTCAATAATTTTTTTAAAAATTTTTTCATTATAAATATAAAAAATGAGCGAAACTATATATTGTTTTAAATGTAAAATTCAAACAAAAAATATTAATGCAACGAAAATTCAAACAGTTAATGGTAGATGGAGAATTTCATCAAAATGTTTCAAGTGTAACACAAATAAAAGTAAATTTATAAAAAATTCTACAATTGGACATAATATTTCCAATAAAAAATTAAATGATACAGATAAAATGAAATTAGCTAAAGAACTTCATAAACCAGTTAGAAAAAAATTTCCTAAACGAAGAATTTTTACTAAAGGTATTGATGATTTATGGGCTGCTGATTTAGTTATAATGAGAAATTATTCTGATGAAAATGAGGGTTATTCTTATATATTAACTGTTATAGATACATTTTCAAAATTTTCTTGGGCCTTTGAACTCAAAAAGAAAGATGGAATTAGTGTTTCAGAAGCATTTCAAAAAATAATAAAACAAGCTATATCACAAAATCATCAATTACCAAATTTACTTCACGCAGATAAAGGTTTGGAATTTGAAAATAAACATTTTAAAAAAGTTTTGCAAGAATATGGAATTAAAATGTATCACACCCAAAATGAAGAAAAATCGTCAATTATTGAAAGATTTAATAGGACATTAAACAGTAAAATGAGATTACAATTTGAAGTTACAAATTCAAAAAAATGGATTAAAATTTTACAAAGTTTAATATATGAATATAATTTCAAAGACATACATGATACATCGATCTATTGGTATGAGACCTTGTGAAGTAAATAAATCTAACGAAGATGTTGTTTTTCACAAATTATATTCTACAAAAAACAAATCTAAACCAAAAATTAAATTTAGTGTAGGTGATAGAGTAAGAATAACAGTTTCTAAAAAAACATTTGGTAATAAATTTATTAATAATTGGACAGAAGAAATATTTATAGTTAATGAAATTTTAAACACAATTCCTATTACCTATAAAATTATAGATTTAAACAATGAAGAGATTATAGGGAGTTTTTATAACCAAGAGTTACAAAAAACAATATTTTAATAATATGAACTAAGTTAAAGGAAGTGATATCTATAATAGAATATCTATTATAGTATATTTTATAAATATACTATAAAATATTTACGGTATCAAGCCCATGATTATGAAATTATAAAGTTGGGAGACACCGTGTCTCCCAACTCATTAGGATATCATATTCTAGTAACCGTATGGTATTGTATCATAATCTGGTAATATTATTCTTTTATCATAACCAAACGAGAATTTTTTTGTAACTTTCTTATTAACTATATTTTTAGTAAGCGTATCACGTGTTATTTGATTATATTCTAGTTCTATATTACTATCTTTATTTTTTTGTTCAATTAATTTTATCATTGATTCACCGTTAAGTTTTAACAAATTTTGATAATTCAAAGTAAATCCCTTTATAACCGTTTGATGTTTATTATCGTTTGTTTTATAATAATAACTTTTAGGACCTGTAGATGCCCAATCTGTAATATGTACATTTTCACCTAATTCATCAGTCCATTCTCCCAACATTGTTCCTGTTTTAATTTTATTAACACCATTATCTATATAGAAAATAGAATCGGTATCGAAATAAGCTACAGCTCTACCTAATTTATCTAACATTTCATATAATCTTAATCTTGCACTAGATGTTGTAAATAAAGCTATTAATATATTTGTATTATGAAAATTCTCAACGTAATAATCTTTATAATTATAACACATTTGTATCATATTGTCGTTTAATATTTTTATATTGATATTTTCTAATCTATCATCTAATAATATTTTATAGAATTGCTGTGGATCTGTAACAAACTCAGTTTTTTTCATTTTTTGTCGTTGTCCAAATTTTCCCCATAAACTATTTAAACACAGCTTTGCTACAGCTCTCCTACCTGGATTATCACCTAATTTTAATTTATCTAATAAAATACCCATTTTATCGAAAATTGTTTTTATATACTCTTCATTACAGCTATAATTATGTTTTGAACTTTCTAATTTTATTTTTATAAAATTGTCTACATAATCTTTAAATAAATCTGTTGATTTCTTTTCAAAATGCCACACTTCATAAATTTTTGTTATAATATATCCTTTTTCCAAAGCTTTATTAACTTCATCTGTTGTCCATGTTCCTATAAGTTGTCTTTCATTTTTAGAATGATCACATCTTTGATTTTGGTCTACAGCACATTTATAACACAAAGGAAATAATAACTTTTCACTTTTTTCCATTTTTATTTTAACTGGAAGTACAGGATGATAAATATTTCTTGGAGGTAAAATTTTACATTTAATTAAACCAAACCATTTTCTATCATATTTTTTTGGATTAAATATTTTTACGGGATGTCCTTCAGGATAATAATCATAATAATTCACAGTTGGATATAAACTACATACATCAATATAACGCATTTTTGTGTTTTTTACCCTTAATTTTGTCGCATTTGTTCTACCTCCAAAGAAAGCATCTCTAGGATTAATAGGGCCAGCTATATCAGCTTTTTTCATTTTTTTGTATGTAGTGCTATTTATCCAATCACATTCCCATTGCTCAACAAGATTATAACCAGCTTTTTTTATTGCTGTACTTCTTTCAATTGTTTTTTGATACAAATCATCCATTGTTTCATGATTTATATTATTTATAGTTTCTCGATCTTTATAACATTTAGTACAACTGTGCCAAAAACATCCATGATATTAATAAACAGTTTTTGATTTATTATCAAATCCATCTACTTTAGCTCCTGCTATTATTATTTCGTTCCCATTTAATGCATGTGAGATATTTTTATTATTAAAATTTTGTAACCACGTTATCGATTGTTTTGAATAATTTTCATTTTTTTCTTTATCTAAAACAGCTATAGTATCTTCTAACAAATATTTTGATCTGTAAATACTCATACAAACACCTGCTATAGTTGTATAGCAAAAAGGATCAATGCTAGCTATATCCAAAAATTGTTTTCTTAATTCTAAACATCCTCTTCGTAAAATATCTACATCTGAATTACAGTAAGCCTCTAATTCTTCTTTAAAAATAAATATATAATTTTCATTAATTTTTTCATTATACCATTTTTCAAATTCTAGTTTATTCTCTGGTTTCATTGTTTCGACTCCATAATATTTTTTATCAGGTAATTTACCAATATAATTTTGATTTTCTACTGTATTAAAGAAATGCGGAAAGTAACCTTTTTTCAGTTCTTTGAGACCAAACGTTTTGGGAAAACTACTGAGAGGACCTTGAATAAAATTAGAACTATCTATTATTCTTATTTTTAAATATTTAATTTCTAATAACATTAATTTTATACCATTATAAATTGTAAATGGTTTCAGAGTGTTATCAACCAAGTATTTCAATATAAATTGTGAATCGTATCCTTTTGCATAATGTGCTATAAATGTATAACCCCTATATTCCTCAGATATTACTTGTTTACAAAATTCTTCATTTGTATCAAACATAATTTTATTTCCTTCAAAATCATGAGCAATTATTTTATTTGCGATATGAGTTCCTGTTTCTTGTTGAGCTTCATAATCAAAAAACAAATATTTTTCTGTATAAGAACATTGATATGGTTTATTTGTACCTCCACATTTTGTACATCCTACTAAGCATTTACCTCCTTTTGCTAATCTACTTTGCATATAACATTGATGTTCATTTATTTTCACTTCTTCTAGACAATTTCTACATTTACTATAACCACAATTATGTTCCCTATTTCTAAACAATATTCTATTACAATCAATACATTTATATACATAGGCACATACATATTCGTGATTATCTAAACATTCTTGATTATAACAATATCTATTACATTTTTCACAATATATTTTATTTTTTGTACTAATTGAATGTTCAAATCTCTCACCATAATATGTACACAATTTACATATATTTTTATTTTTATTTTTATTTTTACCACATTTATGTTTATCTTTATTTTGATATGGTTTATCGCACTTATTACAATAATAACACGATCCGTAGAAAGCTTTAGCGGATTTAATAACATCAAAATGATTACCATTTTTATACAAATAAATTTTAGTTTCTTTATCCTCACCCTTATAAATTAAAGTATTTAAATGTTCAGCACAAATAACATTTATTTGAATATCTAGTGCAAGTTCCACATTCTTAATATCATTCAATGTAAATCCTTCTTCGTTATATTCTGGTAACATATTACATAATTCTAAAGCTAAATCTTTTTGAATTTTTCTACCTATCTTCAATTGTTTAATTTTATTGGGGTCTAATTCATGACCTAAAATATTGTTTGTTTCAGTAGATAATGCAACAACAATAGCTCTCGGACAACATAAATTATCATCGTTATTAATCTCAATAATACTTTTTTTTGTTTTTATATTTTCTGATAAATTAATTATTTTAGTTCTCCTTGAACCTCTTGGTATTTTCACTAATTGAACTTTAAAAGTAGTTTCTGTTATATCAATTGTTTCAGCTGAAGTTAATATGTTAACAATAATTGATTTTAAGTTTGTTAAAAAATTATCAGATTTCATACCAGTAGATATAGTATTTTTTAAATTTGGATTCATCACTATAATATTTATTTGATCACCTTTTTCATAACTTGAATTTTTTTGGACAAGTTTTAACATGGAATCTAGAGCTTTATGTACATAATCAATTTTGTATTTTGCATTACATAGTTTTAGATCTTTTATTAAAGCTTCTCTAAACCGAATTTTATATTCAGCTTCATGTATTTTAAATTTCATTTGGATTTGTTTATTCATTTGAATTATATCTATCAAATCATAAACATCTGATGTTTTTTCTAATGAACTATTAAAATAATTTTCTTCAGTGAAAATTGTTTTTTCTAACTTCTGAAATGGATTATTGTTTAATGAACTATTAAAAACTTCATCCTTGAATATATCTTCTTGAAATTTACGAAAAGGTTGTTGCTTTCTTGTTAATTTAATTTTTTTTATTAAACATTCTTTATTAAGTTTGTAAATTTGTTTTATATCAAAACTTCTAGCTATTGACTTAAGCTCAGAAGTTGTTAAATCGCAAATTGTATGACCTCTCCTAATTCTTGATATAAGATCATTTTTTTTAAGGGTACTATAACCCTTAAGTTTAGCCTCTTTTGCTATTAACTTAAGCTCAGAGACTTTCATATTTTCTAATATGCTTATAGAATTTATATTTGCCATTATTTTATTATTTATTATATTTTTAATTTTTAAATTAATTTTTTAAATTAATTTTTAATACATTTTGCAATTAAATATGTTATTTCGATTTTTATTTTTGATAGAACAATTCTATTAAAAAATGTTTTGGTGCATTTCAGATTTTTGAAAAATGTTTTAAGTAATTATTGCATTTAAATGTCACGTGTGCCGAAGTCCCCCCATAGGAAAATATTTTTAGTATTTTTTGCATTTCAATTTCTATGAAAATTATTTTTAGTATTTTTGCATTTCAGATTTTTTGAAAAATATTTTAATAATTATTGCGTTTCACGATTTGCAAAATAATTAAAGGAATATTGCATTTCAATTTCTATGAAAAAATATTTTAGGAAATATTGCATTTAAAATGAAAGTGTACCATAGTGACCCCTATACTACTAGTACATGTCTTTTATTTTTTAATTGAATAAAAGTGAATATGTAAAAAAAAAAATTAATACCATGTAAATTAAATATAGATAATGAAATAAAAAAAACGCAAATAATATAACAAAACATTAATTAATTTTTATTATTATTTCAAAATTCATATTCAAAAAATTAACTATACAGCATAAGCTGTATAACATTATATTTTTTTTTTTAGAATACACAGACCTATCATTTCTGTAAGACTTAATATTCGATCCAAACCTAAAATGCCAAATCTGATGGAAATCGATATTGAAAAACTTAGGGAACTATATTTTGATTTAGATAGAGGTTGCTGCATTTTAAAACGTGATAACTGCAGTAACGTAGAGTTGTATAAGGAATGGAAAATTGCTAGGGGCTTAGTGGTTAAACGTCTATCAGATTTAATACAATTATAAAGTATATACGGTATTAAAAATGTTTACGATTTAATTAAAAATTTAGAATGAAAAGATTCTAATCTAAAGTTAATTTGTGAAGATATTTCAACTTTGATGAAGAAATTCAAAAGTGTTTCAAAAAGTAATACTGAAATAGAAAAATCTATTCATTTTTGCTCTGAAAAATTAGACGATTATGCGGAAAAAATGGATCTGTTATTTTCTAAAACTAAATTACTTGAAGATAAGGTCAATGAATTAGATTTATAATTTGCTTATTTACAAAAAGAAATAAATGTACTTAAAATTAACAAGAGTAAATCGGAGCAAGAATTATTAGCCAACAGTATAACAATTAGTGGTATTCCTTATACTAAAAATGAAAACATCGATGAAATTATTAAAGTCACTGCTGATATAATCAAAGTCAATTTACATAAGAATGATATAGTCTCAAATTATCGTATAAAAAAAGTTGATAAATCTGGTGGTAAAATAATAGTAAAATTTAATAGCAAAACAATAAAAGAATCATTTCTAAATGGAGTCAACTCACTTGCTATTTCTAAACAAGTAAACAACCTTTAAAATCTAATCAAATACACAACTCTTTTCCTGACAAAATTGTCTATGTCAATCATGAACTTTCACCCATGTTTAGAAAAATATTTTGGTTAACAAAGCAACTGTCGAAAGAATACAATTGGAAATATGTTTGGGCAAATTCGAAGGGAGTGTATTTAAGGAAGACTGATGGAGATGTTCCGATTAAAATACAATCTATTAAAGACATATCTGGATATGATGTGGAAAACAAGTTGGCTCATTTGAAACTTCACGACTTAGAATCCTCAGGATAAACGTTGTCATTTTTTTTAATAACTAATAAAATACTATTTGTAAGTAATTGTCTATTTGTATTTATTTTCTCTTATTCTATATGAATATTGATAACTTAGTATTAAATTAAATTAACCGTTTAAATAATGTGAAAACAAAATATATTGATGACTTAGTGTCTTTCTCTGTAGATAAAAATAAATATAATATTAGTATTTTTCAATGAATATTCGTAGTATAAACTGTAACTTTGATGAACTAGTCCTAATGCTAAGTAGTATGGACGATAGTTTTGATATTCTACCCGAGTAGCAATATATGGGTTGTAGGTCGGTTTATCGGTTCATTTGGTTCGCCAAACACAAGATTGGTGTAATATCAGTTTAACCGTTTAAATAATGTTAAGCATTTGAACGGTTAAAATAAAATTATGGTTCATAGTCAGTTCGTTGGTGCATAAGTGTTTGGGGAGTTCACGGTTTAATTCCCCAACCAAGAAAAATCTATTTTTAACTATAAATAATAATTTCTCCAGTTCATAATCAGTTCATTTAAACCATTCTTTTTATTGTTTATACTTTTATTATATTAGAATTTATAAAGTGCATAGGAAGTTCACAGTTAAATTTCCCAACCACCAAAATCAATATATTAATATATATATATATTTTTAACTTAATCAGAAATTATTACACTGCAGATCACCGTCGGTTCAATTGACCAACACGCGTTATTATACAGTGTGATCACGATTTAAGGTACCACTAAATATCTCAGGTGCATGACCTTGTATTGAAATGGCGTTTTCGGGAAGTGATAGGGAGTACCTAAATACATATTTTTGGATAAATTTTAAATTTTTAACATGTTTGGTGTGCGCATGCGCAATACAACTTACATTTTTTTAAATGGAAACACCATTTTTTTTTTACACATTCGGATAGATTATTTTTTTTGAGCATTTTTTGTATCAACAGTTGTTTTCTATTTTCAAAACTGACCAAGTTAGAGTAAGTCAAAGTTTGGATTTATGCATAATTCGTGTTTAACGAAATTTTCACTTATAACTACTGGAAATAATAAAATAAATGTTAAATTTACCTTATCTGTTTACAAATAATAATTTAATAATATCGTATGTCATCCAGATAGATATAATCTTTAGTATGTGATAATTTTTGTTTCGTTGACTGCTTTCATACAATTCCAATTTTAACTATTATTATAGTGGAATTCTATTTTATTTTTCAATAGTTTTAATAACGATAAGATAATCAGATAATGTAATTATTAAGAAATAATAAAATAAATTTGAAGTACCTAATTAAATATTATTTTTAATGTACAATATTTTTTTTTCTGTTAACTGTAATAATTAAAAACCTATAATAAAAAATTATTAACAATAATAATAACAATAAGTAAATAAATTTATCTTATAAATTGTTCAAAATTTCCACCATAATGTTCTAAACATGATTCAAGTCGTCTCAAAAATTCAGTCGTAGTTGCCGCCTTGATTTGCTCTTCTCTTAAAATTTCACACGCTGCCTGTATTTTATTTTTTAAGTCTTGAAGATTAACAGGTAGATCTGCGTAAACCACAGTCTTCAAGTGTCCCCATAAAAAAAATCCAATGGCGTTAAATCTGGAGACCGTGCCGGCCAAGGAACGACGCCATAAGTACCAATCCAGCGGTTCGGAAACATTTCATTTAATTTTTGTCTAACAATAATTGCATTATGGGCTGGTGCTCCATCTTGTTGAAAAAACATATGTTCTCGTGTGTCCAATGAAACATCTTCCAACATTCTTGGCAGTTCGTTGGTTAAAAAATTTAAATATCGTCTGCCATTAAGTGTCCCATCATAAAAGTACGGTCCTATAAGCTTTCCACCAACTAACCCACACCATACATTAATTCCCCAGACCGTTTGAAAATTAGTTTCACGTGACCAGTGTGGGTTTGTATCATCCCAGTATCGATGATTTTGCTTATTCATAATGCCATTATTGGTAAATTTTGATTCATCACTCCAAAGAATGTGATTGACAATTAGAGGGTTATTATGAAATTGAATATTGAACCAAGCTATAAATTCTAACCTACGAGTAGAATCTCCTGCACGCAAATGTTGAACTAAATCAATTTTATACGGGTGCATTTTATGTTTTTTTAAAATTTTTTGTACATAACCATATGAAATTCCAATTTCGAAAGCAACATGCCTAATTGACGATCGTGGGTTAGCTCGTATGTATGCTAGTACCTGTAATTCTATGTCTTCATCAAACAAATTTGCTCTACGCCTTTGTTGGTTGATTTGTCTATCAGGAAATCTTCCTTCTTGACTTAACCCTT
This sequence comes from Macrosiphum euphorbiae, assembly GCA_949089665.1. Classification (NCBI taxonomy): domain Eukaryota; kingdom Metazoa; phylum Arthropoda; class Insecta; order Hemiptera; family Aphididae; genus Macrosiphum; species Macrosiphum euphorbiae. The sequence goes on along the minus strand of CARXXK010000001.1, from coordinate 46,928,992 downwards.
GTAAAAGTCTTAAAACATAATTGTGAGGTGGGTGGTATCTTTCTGGGTATCGTTCGGCATATGTCATAGCTGATAAGCGTAAATTACGCTGACATTCACCATAAATTAAAACCAACTCAACTTTTTCAGCGTTATTCATATTTAAAAACTTATAATTTACAGGAGTACTTAATAACCAGACATACACGGATAACGTACACACTTTGGTACAAGTCTAGTTACAGAATAAAAGTAAAATGATATTTTTCATCAAACTAAATACCTTAATAGTTACATTATCTGATTATCTTATCGTTATTTGAGCTATTGTAAAATAAAACAAAATTCCACTATAAAAATAGTTAAAATTGTAATCGTATTATAGGAGTTTAATAAACAAATATTATCACATACTCTAGATATTGACCAACAGTATTATTAAATTATTATTTGTAAACAGATAAGGTAAATTTAACATTTATTTTATTATTTCCAGTAGTTATAAGTGAAAATTTCGTTAAACAAGAAATTATGCATAAATCCAAACTTTGACTTACTCTAACTTGGTCAGTTTTGAAAATAGAAAAAAACTGTTGATACAAAAAATGCTCAAAAAAAATAATCTATCCGAATGTGTAAAAAAAAAATGGTGTTTCCATTTAAAAAAATGTAAGTTGTATTGCGCATGCGCACACCAAACATGTTAAAAATTTAAAATTTATCCAAAAATATGTATTTAGGTACTCCCTATCACTTCCCGAAAACGCCATTTCAATACAAGGTCATGCACCTGAGATATTTAGTGGTACCTTAAATCGTGATCACACTGTATAAATAGTACACTGTAATAAAACCCAGACACCGGTTCAAAGTTTTATGTGTGAACCGTGGTGTAGTGATCCCTCACTAACGCTTATATTTTGAGTTTGTCGACGTTGATGATTGAGTAGGAGAAAAGGTTGCAGAGTTACAAGTTACAACGTTATAATTTAAGTAATTTATTTTAAAGTTAATAATAATATAATGGTATTACATTTGAATATAGAAATTTGAGGACAGAGCAATAAGCGTCTGCCCGAGAGATTAGTGGTTAATACTAAGTACTTACAAGTATGTACGTCGTACTAGCACTGAGCTAATTCTAATTTAGATACAGACGGAGACTCGTATATATACAAAGTCTCCCTAGGTTATTAGGTACACGGTAGAGACTCGGAGGTGGATCAAAGGAATACCGGCGGTATGCAAGGTACCGGCGTAAATGTTAAAAGTTGTCGAATAAACCTTGAGTTGTGAACTGGTTTATTTGGCAATATGTATTATTAGAAATCGTTATGCGATTTTTAAATATGTAATAAATCCTCAGGGCGTGGTATAGTCGTTGATCAATATATCATATAGTGCAAAGTCCTTATGATGTATAATTATAGGAAAGCGACTCTGTCGGTTTACTACACTCCTCCCCTCGAAGCTGGAAGTCCCTGACTTCCGAAAAAGTTTTAATTGAAGTTAAGCTGTCTTGTATTTGGATAGCTTATTGGGCTATTCCTAGGCGTAAGAGGATATTCGACCATGTCGACTGCTCTAGGTGCTGTAGCTAAGCTTTCATTTTCTTCATCTTGGTTTGGTTCCTCTTCCGTGTTTATTTTTTCGTAACATTTAAAGTTATTGTATTTGGATAAACATATAATGATAATTGCCATAAAAGTGATACTTGTGATTACGTAAAGTACGTAGTCGTTTACTTGCTGTGTATTCTTTAGTTCGTTTATCTTGTGATCAACCTTGCGTTGTGTTTCAAGTTGTTTCTTTGAACCTGACACGGTATGTAGGTCATCCATGTTATTTGTTTTTACGTGGTAGTCTTCCATCAAATTATTGTTGTCGGTGTACGGCATATCTTTGATACGTTCTATAGTTGACTTCGGGTTGAAATCCATATATTCAGATTTGTAGTCTACTTTTCCTGGTATAAGTACGTCTCTTGCGGCGTATCCTTTGCAAGTTTCGTTGAGTCGCAAAATGCCTACTCCCCTTAGTGTGTGACTTGTGGATTCCTTGTCTTCGTCGCATGTAATAATTACTACATCATAATTAGTTACGTATATCCACTCGTTCTTGAATCGTTTCTTGTGGAATATGGATGTTCCGATTTGGACGTGCATTACTTCACAGGTTGATGGAACTTTTATTGGATCTTGCAAAAGTTGAACTTCGCATGCTGGTCTACTTGTACGCGGGTATAAAGGATTACCTTCAGGACATAAAAGGAAGTCTCTAGCGTGCTTACAATGTGTATAGTAAAATTCATCATACATGGCATAGTGTTCTTTAGTTTTACTTATAGCTAGATACTTATTACTAGGTTTAACATAGAGACAATCATTCCCAGTACAAACTGGTACAGGTATTAAGTTATATAGAATAAAATCATTTTGATAGATTAATGGTAACGTTAATATAAAAACTAGGTTGTCATTAACATAATATATAGCTAGGTCTGAGAGCTTTACCAATTCATAGATATTTTGTATATCTAGATCGGTGGGTAAGTCGGTGCCCCCAGGTAACGATACTTTAATGTCTTTTATGTGCTCTAGAAGGTCCTGTGGTGATATTAAGCTGGTATGGATAATCCCTAACTTCGCTTGTTGTATTATTTCTAATAAAGTATTGGTTTCTACTAGATGCTTCATTAATAATAAATTTATAATTAGAAAGTGTTTTGTTACATAATTTTTTGTTTGTTGGTCCCTAGATACGTTACTATTTTCGTTTATTAAAAAGGTCATATTGTAGTTTTCGTGTTCATCAAATTTGTTTTGTAACTTAACTATTTTTATTTGTTCTTTAACTAATTTAGTTTGCGGTGCGTTATGCGTTTGTTCTATATTAAAATTAAATTTTCTAATGCATTCCAGATTACATATTCCGTATATTAATCTGGCTGCTTTTATTAACATGCCTAATGTACTTCTTTTAGATACTGTATGTTCTATAGAGTCTAATACTAGTTCCTTCTTTTTACGTAAATCGTTTACTATGCTACTAGCTGTTTGCATTAAATTGTTACAATTGGTATCAACATTATTTTTGATACTTTCGCATATTAATTCGGTTTTGTTCATAACATCGTCAATATAAATAAATCTTTCTTTGTATTTAGCAAAATTAATATACGCGGTTAAGTCCCATTGAGATGTGATAAGTTTCAATGGTCCCCGATTTTCGTAGTATAGACCGGAATGTTGTGTTAATTGTTCGTCGGTGTATCGAAATCGTCCCGACGTGAATGGTATAGTTAGTAGTATAAGTCTGAAAACCGTTTCAGCTTATTAGTCAAGGTAATTTTATGTTAAATGTATTAGATTTAAAATTAACCTATTTCTATATATATAAGTGCAAATTAAAATAATAATATGAATAATCTTATTCCCAAATCCCAAATAGAAAAAATGCATAATTGCTATAAAAAAAAAACTATAATTGTAAAATAATAAAATAATATATTCCGTCACCCTATATAATGTTTACTTTTATAAGTAATAATAATAATATAATAATAATAAATTTGTACTTTAACATCCGATTGTGTTTTTGATTAAATCGTGAAATTCTAATTGTAATTTACGGAATAAACAACGGGTCCATAGAACGTCTGTTCTAGGATCGTGAGCTTCGGAAAATCCGTGGGTATTTTTACATAAGAGTTCATGAGCTTCGCTTAGTTTTAAAGCGCGTCCTTGTTTTTCAAACGTTCCTATTTTAATGGAACAGATGGATTGCTTCGTAAGCATATCCGTTAGTTGTAAATTGAAGTTTCCATTGTTATTTGTGTCCCACCCTCGCATTGTCAATGCTTGACAACGTATGTGGAGAGCGTTCAGAATTTTAATGTCAGTGGAACCTTCCCACAGAATTATAAAGTTATTCTTGTTAAGTATTGTTTGTATCGTGGTACGAGTTAAGTTCGGACACGAAGTATGGTCGGAGTCGTAAATTTGCGCAAGTATAGGGAATAGCTTTTTAGGTTTTCCCTTAAAGATGTTCACAAGGTGGTGTACCATAGCTTTCCATTCTCTGGTAGTTACTGGTTCATTGGTTCTGAGTTTGAGTGCGCGTCCTTCGAATTTTGTAACTAATGGTTCATAATGACCACATACGGCGCCAGATATTAAGATTAAATTTTCTTTTCCTAATTGTGTGAATTCAAAATCTACGACCGCGAACTCGGGTGGTTCACTAAAAACAAAACATATATATACATATGTATTGGACATCATATATATACGATAGATATATATATATCTACATATGTCACAATAAAGACGTTATTATAAAATACGTATTCATTCGAAGAAAAGTTAATAGAAAAATCGAATAGAATTAAATAGTTATCATAGTTATAAAAGAAAATGGCTATTGAAATGCTAATAAAGTACATGTTTTTTTTTTTTTTTAAATTTAAATTTAAAGTCGCATATAATCAAGTATATCTACTGGGTGTTCAGTTGTTTCCAAAAATTCCCTTAGATATGAACAAAGTGGTTTGCGTAGAGGTCTTAATGTTTTTGTTAAGTCGTGCGAGAAGTGATTAATTGTACGAGTGAGTTCCAACAGCTCCACTGGCGTATACGGTTGAAGTAAATTTTTATTCGCCGTGTCTATATGGTTAAGCATACAGCGCGGAATTTCGTCGGGATATAAAGCCGTGTGGCAGTGCTGTTGTACTATTAACGTTGTACGGAACGTGGTCATAAAGTTTCTTCGTTTGTCCCTAAAATAATAATAAAAGAATTTGGTAGAAAAGAAAAATTATAATAAGTAGATAAGAAAAATGAATTTTGTAATAATTTATTCGGTATCGTCATCGTCGTAATAACGTTTTACGTTATTTTTATGTATACGATACTCGCGATTTCCTTTTTTAATTGTAATATTTTCATTGTCATGTACTAAGAGTACCTCAAAAGGTCCTTGCCAATTTAAGCTAAGTGCATTTTTCTTGTTGTGCTCCTTGATAAGAACTTTGTCACCTACATGTAAATCAATGACATTTAGGGTCCTATCGTAATAATTTTTGTTTGCCTCTTTTTTCTTTATTAAGTTATCTCGAGCGATTTTATGTGCCTCTTGCATAATTCGTTTAAGATCGAATACATAATCGTCGTAATTATATTGTGGTTCGGGATTTTTATTGAAAGCTGATGGAATATTTGGTTTCCTTCCGAATACTAGTTCGTAAGGCGTAAAATCAGTAGAAGTGTGTACTGTTGTATTATAACAAAAAGTAGCGTAACACAATAATCTATCCCAATTACTGTCTTTGTCTACGAAGCTACGTAAATAAGTTTTTAATGTTTTATGAGAACGTTCTAGAAAAGCGTTGCTTTGTGGATGCCACGGTGTAGTTTTAGATTTTTTTATATCCAACAGTTTGCACATGCTTTTGAATACATCGGATAAAAAATTAGTTCCACAGTCAGTCAAAATTGACTCTGGTATACCGTATATACAAACGAAACATTCTACGAACGCCTGAGCTACCGTTTGTGCGTCTGTGGCGGATAGCGCTATTGCTAGCGAGAAACGACTTAGTTCGTCTTGTAGAGTTAAAATATACATGTTTCCTGTCAGTGTTTTCGGTAAGGGTCCTACTATATCTAGGCAAACCCTTTCGAATGGTTTAACTACCGTGCTAGTAACTAACATTGGTTGCTTCGTTTTTACGTGCGATTTATTTTTCTGACATAATTCGCAATGTTTAATATAATATTTTACGTCTTTTTTCATGTGACGCCAGTTATAATTAAGTTTTAATCTTTTTACGGTACGTGATACTCCGGAATGTCCACCCAAAGGTGAATTGTGGTGTTCATAAATGATTTGTTGTCTTTCTTCTGACGTTAATTGCTGGCCTACATATATTTTTACTACGATGTCGGTTGCTTTGAAAATGTGTCGAAACATCGTGCGAATACGCGGATAACCGGTTAGTGAGGTAGGTCCGTCTAATTTATTGGTAGAGAATGCATTTATTTTATTCGACATGCAAAATGTTTTTATATCGTTTATAGCTAAGTAAATGACCTCGGCGTTAAGTGGTGTTGTATGAGTTGGCTTTAGACCATAAAATACGAGTAAATTCGGTTCACTGTCGATAGTGTAAAACTTGTTTGTATCCGAAAACTGGATTTTGTTTAAATCTATGTTTTTTATTACTTCACGCACTGCCGGGTTTGTTATAATTTTATCCTCAGGAATCATTATTATTACGTTTTCTCTTTCTATGGCCTTGACTAGGTCATCGTCGACTTCTATAATTTTTGAATTAAATATGGGTTTGCTTTCCGCAGCTCGGAACGTGTCGAAGTCGGTGGTCATACTAGTTGGACCGGGTTGTATCATACGAATTCGTGACAGGCAATCTGCGTTCGAGTGTTCGGGTCCGGCCCTGTACGTAATATCATAATCGTAATCGGCTAGTTGTAAGCGCCAGCGCATTAACTGCGATGACGCGTCCTTAATACCAAACAGGTATGTTAACGGTCTGTGATCGGTTATAATATTATAATGTCGACCATATAAATATGGTCGGAAATATTTCACGGCCCAGACGATGGCTAATAATTTTTTCTGAATAACGCTATAGTTACACTCGGCTTTATTTAAAGTTCTACTCGCATAAGCGATAGGCTGATCTTTAGGGACTTCCCCTTGTGATAAGACTGCTCCTATTGCATATTGGCTTGCGTCTGTCATTAAGTTGAACTTTCCCGCTTCCCAGTCCGGATAGACCAGCAATGGTGGGTTCATTAAAGCTTTTTTCAGTTCTTCGAAACTATGTTCGCAATTATCAGTCCATTCGAATGGTACGTCTTTTTTAAGTAAGTAAGTTAATGGTTTTGCGATTTTCGCAAAGTTATCGACGAAACGTCTATAATAGTTTAGTAATCCCAAAAATGATTTAATATCTTTTGCGTTTTTTGGTCGAGGGTATTCTCTGATACATTTTAATTTGTTTGGGTCCGGGGAAACTCCCGTTTCGTTTATTACGTGTCCTAAGTACAATACTTCTTTCCGTAAGAAAGAACATTTATTAGGCTGTAATTTGAGTTTGTGTACGCGCAACCGATTGAATACCTGTTCTAATTTCTTTTGATGGTCCTTTAAACTGGATCCATGTACTACAATATCGTCAAGATATGCAGTGCACATTTCCTCAAGGCCCATAAGTACAGATTTCATTGCGCGTGTGAACGTAGCTGGAGCTGAGCTCAGCCCGAAGGGCATGCGTAAAAATTCATAGTGACCGGATTTCGTAGAAAAAGCTGTTTTATGTGTGTCAGCCGGGTCTATATGTATTTGATGATAACCGGACGCCAAATCTAATGTACTGAAATATTTGGATGATCCTAGAGATTCTAATATTTCTAGTAAATTTGGTAGGCCGTAAGCTTCGTTCTCGGTTACTTCGTTAAGTTTTCTGAAATCTACGCATACTCGTAATTTGGGTTTCCCTGTCGGATCTAAATTTTTCTTCTTCACTACTACTAGTGGAAAATTAAAAGGTGATTTAGAATCGCGTATAATATTGTTATTTTTCATTTCTTTAATTTGTTTTTCGATTTCGTCTTGGTACGCCCAAGGTAAACGATATGGTCGTATATTAATGGGTTTCGTGCAACGCGGCGTGTTTATAGTGTGTGTCACGATTTCCGTGGCGCTTAAATAGTCGCCCGGAAGGTAAAAGAGGTCCGCGTAATTACAGCATAGTTCAAGGATACTTTCGCTTTCCTCTTTATTTAAATCGTCGGTCTTAATTTCGCGTTTGATCTGTGTTATACGGTCGGTTTTTTTTTCATCTACGAAAGATGCAGTTAATACATTTTCGGTATACGGCTCCCACTCGATATGTTGCGTGGTAAGCTCGTCTATTACAAAAGGTTCTTCCGAAATATTTATTACGTTACTAATAATGTTATTTTTATTGACCGGACTTATGCTGTTCGCGATTATCACGTTTTCGTTTACGTCTTGTTTTTTAATAGTAATATTCTCGTGACTTATATTTTCGTCGTTGTTTATAAGTAGTACACAATTGCTACGCGGCGGTAGTATAATTTCCTTGAAACCAGTTTTTTCGGGTATCGTTAATAAATTTCGGCTATAGTCCATTATGACTTTATTTTGTTTCAAAAAGTTACGCCCGATGATGCCTGACTCGTTTATTGGGAAATCGCCAAAAACGACGTCGAATTTAATAAGCACCTCTACATCGTTAATTTCCATACTGGTTAGAATTGTGCCTACGGTGAATATCGGAATTTCGTTAATGCCTTTAATTGTGCGTTTCGCGGATTCGTTTACCACGACGTGTCCCTCTAACGCGGTTATTTTAATAAGGTTCATTTCCGCGCCGGAATCAACTAATAATTTAATTTTATGAGGTTTGAAATTATCCGATGCACATATTATATGTTCCTCTTCGAAATTAGCTACAACTCTTACATGATTTTGGTTGATTTCGTTTACTGTACGACTGGTACTAGGAATTTCACTTTCCTTGTTACTCGTTTTTTTACTCTCGTTATAAATACGCTTCCTACAATCTTTTATATTGTGGTTTGTTTTTTTACAGTACGAGCAGAATCTAACTTGACCTTGGTATTCGTGTTTTACTACACTGGTTTTATCGTCACGACTGCTAACGGGATTTCTAAAATTTGTGCTGTATGAGGTACCGGCATTACTGCGGCACTCGTTTGCATAGTGACCCATTTTGCTGCATTTATTACACTTAATATTTTTTTTATTCGCGTTATTTTTCCCGTAAGTTTTTTCTGAATTAAAACGTCTATTAATGTGTTGGAGGTCTTGTTCCTCCTCAATAGCGATAGTAATGGCTTGCTCGAGAGATGATACGGCGCGTGCTCGTAAAAATGACCTAATTGCTGGTTTCGCCCCGTTAATAAATGCAGTAAGTGCCAATGCTTTATGCGATGAAGCTACAGCTGCGGCTGCTGCTGGTTCTAGTCCTACTGTTAATGCTCCTACCAATTCGTGATAACATTTTTCGGTTCGACCGGCAAAACTACGTACGTCCTCGTCGGATCGTTGTCGACTATTACTAAGTTGCGATTGCAAGTATTTAATCGAATGCGGTGCCCCAAAAACGTTTCTAAGGTGGTTTTTAAGCTCTGACCAGTTTTCAAATTTTCGGTAACGAGTGGCCTGGTATGCGTCTCCCTTTAATTTAGATAATATATTGTGAAATACTACGGTTACAAGATTTTCATGGATATTTTCCATTACATAGTTACATTCGGTTATATATGAGGCTAGTTCTACCTCGGAACCCCCGCTAAAGTTAGGTATGCCACGCAAGGCGGAGTCAAACCCTAATGTTACGCTCATAACTGTCGTTTGTAAAGTTTGCGGGTTATATTTAACTACTGCCCAACACCTTGGACTCTCAGACATATACTATATAATTGTTTAAAATGACAACTTACAGTGCAAAATTCATTGTATTCTTGTCTGGTCCTAACTGCTTGCGTGCTGACGGCTCTGTGGACTCGTCGTTGATGCTCCGCTTGGCTAGTTGAGTGAAGTTGGAATGTTGATTGAAGTTGATAGCTTGGCTCGGCTTGCTTCCTTCCTAGGTAACAGCAACGTGAATAAACTCGAGGTCCGCTGATGTACTCGACTCCAGGTTGGTTGCTGGAATTCTTCCTTCAGGTGACCCCACACCTGACACCAAAAAACGTGTAGTGATCCCTCACTAACGCTTATATTTTGAGTTTGTCGACGTTGATGATTGAGTAGGAGAAAAGGTTGCAGAGTTACAAGTTACAACGTTATAATTTAAGTAATTTATTTTAAAGTTAATAATAATATAATGGTATTACATTTGAATATAGAAATTTGAGGACAGAGCGATAAGCGTCTGCCCGAGAGATTAGTGGTTAATACTAAGTACTTACAAGTATGTACGTCGTACTAGCACTGAGCTAATTCTAATTTAGATACAGACGGAGACTCGTATATATACAAAGTCCCCCTAGGTTATTAGGTACACGGTAGAGACTCGGAGGTGGATCAAAGGAATACCGGCGGTATGCAAGGTACCGGCGTAAATGTTAAAAGTTGTCGAATAAACCTTGAGTTGTGAACTGGTTTATTAGGCAATATGTATTATTAGAAATCGTTATGCGATTTTTAAATATGTAATAAATCCTCAGGGCGTGGTATAGTCGTTGATCAATATATCATATAGTGCAAAGTCCTTATGATGTATAATTATAGGAAAGCGACTCTGTCGGTTTACTACAGTGGTCTTGGCGTATCGCGCATATAATATTATTTTACATCAATGTGGTTTTACCGTTATCAATTTCAAATATTATTATGACAATCAGTGTTGAAAAATGTCGTAATGGTTTTAATTTTCATCACTTAAATAAGTGCGTATAATATCCGATCATCGCAGCTGAATGTGACAAATGGTTTATAATTTAAAGAAGATCGAAGTATAATATTAATATAGTTTAAAGAAGTGAACTGTCTAGCAGGACCTGCGTATAATACAGCTATTATGTAAGTATATTATATGATGTATTATCTATAGTTATTTTATTTGAAAATCTCAGATCATTAAGGTAATTGTTTGTTAAAGGTACCTAGGCAGTGGCGTAAATTGGGTCCAATTTCTGGTGGTGCAGAGGCATATTCTTAACCTATAATTTCCAACACAAAAATAATCCAACTTTCTAAGTAAAATCCTTCCTAACAAAAAAAAACTATATATTTATCCATACATTTTGTCAACATTTGAACTTCAAATGCTTATAAAAAAAAATTGTGGCTATGTATTTTTAATATTTTTCAACGCTATTGTAACAATATATCAGGAGCCTTCCATTAAATTGTCACGCTTTTTACCCAACAAATAAAATTTTATTGATATTTATAGAAAAAAAAACTAAAAAAATTAAAAAATGACAATGTCCGGAAACAGCTCAAAGAGAGTTAAAATATTTTCAAAACTTTGTGGTGTTTAGAAAATTAAAATATAAATATATAAATTTTCATGTATTTACAGTTATTTGTTTGAATAACAACAAATTAACAAAATCGCTACATGAGAAATCTAGTGAATATCCAATCTTGTTAAAATATGATTTTCAAATGCTCATAAAAATTTAATTTGATTTACTTGTGGACATTTTTTTTTTTTTGATAAAGGCGTATACAAACTTATGAATAATCTTGTATTACATTTTAAAATCTTAGATTTGAAAAGAAACATTTTTATGATTTTTTCAACTCAAATTATATTGTTAATTTTCGTGATTTTTCTGTATTTTGTCAAGATTTGAACTTTAAATGCTTATAAAAAAAACTGTGACTAAGGATTTTTAATAATTTTCTAATGTCATTGTAACAATATAGTTGGAGCCTTTTATTAAATTTCCAAGCTTTTTTACCCAACCAGTGAATATTTCAATTATATATGTAAATGTTCATTTGTTTGGTCAAAAACCAAAATCGATTTTGTCGAAAACCGATTTCGGGTAAAAATTCCTGTTTTTCCTTAATTTTTATGTTGTTTTTCCTGGCGCTTATGAAACCTGAAGAGAATTTTAAAATTTGATTCAATACGACGTCTAGCTATCATCTGACATTTTACTTTTGAGAATTGAATGAACATTGATCCAGTGATAAGTGATAACACACTATTTTGGCGGTAGAATGTTGATAGCAATATAATTTTACCATATTATACCACAGAACAATTATACGTCTATTCTGTGCACGATTAAAGATATAATATCTTTAATCGTGATTCTGTGATACTGCCATAATAAAATACAAAATTCTGTGGATAGTGGTTACCATAGATAATAATCTAACTATTTATGGGGGTTGTACGATATTTTAGAATATAGATAGGCCAGATAGGGTAATAATTTAAATGATAATGTCTAATACATGCACTAAAATAACTATTTTGTACCTCTTTATATATTATATATTTCAATGATTTTCTAGTGGTGCAAAAACATACCTTTGCACCACCACATTTTAGATGTGGTGGTGCAAGTGCTGCATTTGCACCACCCAGTTTACGCCACTGTACCTAGGTAGGTACTTTTTTTTATCCTTTTTTTTACTGCTCTGATATTCTGTATACATTATATACTGAAATAATGCCATAATGGGTATATTGCACAATATGTGTACCTATACCTAACTATCATTAGGTACTTCCATACTGGTTCAAAATATTTCATTTAGTACCTACCTAGAGGTACCTAGTACCTATTTAGTATTTAGTAGGTAACTACACTAACTATTTCATTTAGTTTAGGTAGTACTAACCTAACCTATTAGGTATCTACCCAGGGGCGGACTGGGCCGGCGGGATGGATACTGGGAACTTTCCCGGTGGGCCGCTACTCAAAAATAATTAGTTAGGTACCTATTATTATTTATTTATAACAAAATCAGTAGGTATAAATATAAATTATAAATATTTTGTATTTTCATATCATAACTGTTGAGTGTGCAAAATGTTTATATTATATTTGGTGTTAAAGATTTTAGATTTCGGTTCAGCTGGTTGACCAGCCCCTCGGCATCAATGCATAAACAGAAATTATTATTTATAACTACTAGGGTGTGAATTTGAAGATAAATTGCATTTTTTTCTGGATTCTCTTAAACATTGCTTTCCAATCAAAAAATCTATTTCATACATAAAATAATTTAAAAATTAAATTTTTATTTAGCATTTTTTTAACTTTACTGATTTATAGAACATTTTTTTGACATTTTAATGACATTTTTATCGTTTGAAGGAATTTTTCGTAAATTTTATAAGTATATATACAATTTTATAATCACTATTAGCTTAAGTTCCTTCAAGAAATTTAATATAATTAAAAATCATTTTTTCTTACTAATATTTATATTTTATTACGTTTTATTTTATTTTGTTTGCTCCTATGACTTCAGTTAGGTATACAAAACAACACTTGCCAATTCTAACTGTCAAAGTTTTTTATTCAAAAATATTGATTAGCTTCTGATTGAAAAGTGATTATAATGAAACACAATATATGACGACTAACGACTAATGACTATACCTATTTAAGTTCTATTTTATTTTCATTTAAATTGGCTTTTCATTTTTCTGGGCATTTTACTAAGCTTTGTAATATTGTTACTGTGCATAAAATCGTATTTTTAAGGCATTTTTTTTTTTATTGCATTTATATCCATGCCCTATTTATAACTTAATATGACTTTATTCTACAGTCGATTAATATATCCACTTCTAGCCAGCCAGTATTTACTTAATATAACTAACATTAAATTGTACACAATAAAAAATATAATATAAATATATTGTACCTACATAATAGTAAAATATAAAAGATAATTTGTGATAATTTGATGGGAATTAATAAGCTGATAACTAAAGGTACAGTTTCGTACGTTCAATGTAACGTCCTTAATTCAAAAAAGTGAATTCTCGAACTTCTTTTTTATTTTATTGTAGTGTACTAGTGTATCGTTTGATGATTTTGTAATATTTACTTATCTATTTGTTGTTTAAAATGGAAACTAAAAGAAAGAGTGGGGTTGAGAAAATCAGAGAGAGAGAGAAGGATACTCTTAGAAAAATCAAGTTAAAGTAGTTTAAACGAACCTATTTTTTTCATCCGTTATGGATCACTTATAGAGTAGGTAATAGAAAAAGTGATATATACATAATACTGTGCAGTACATTTAATTAAGATAAAATACTAAATAGGTACATTGAGAATCTTAAGTTGTCTCCTGAGGAAATTAAAAATGAGTAGGTGGAGGATGCAACCATTATTTGTCAAAACTTTGGTACCATATTTAAGTCTTACATTTAGTGCTGACGACATTTTAAGGGCCGGTCAAAATATAAATTTCCCGGGCCGAATAGTTGCCCCAGTCCGTCCCTGTATCTACCTACAACTCTAATAAAGATTATCTCATAAATACAGAAATTTGTACTTACCTACACCCATTGAAAAACAACTTAGTTTTGTTTTAATTTTTCTATCTCTAAAGTGAATATTTGAATGTACTTATTTAATATATTAGGTACCTATATAAATATTTTATAACAACAGATTTTATTTTGAGACTGTTCTAATAGCAAACAACATTAAGGTAGGTAGTTTTTGTTAAAATTAAAAAAAAAAAAGTTTAATGAAATAAGTATATGATAGGAAGGTAATTACCTATTTAAATAAACAAGTATTATGTCAGTATATTGAAATTTAATATAAGTTATAACATATAAATTGTATACATGATACATCTTAAATTCATAATATTTTTCTTATTATTTATTATTTATATAGGTACTAGCTCTCCGAGCGTCGATGGGGGACACCCCCAGACCCCCGTGACCGGACCCCGAGTGTTGTCGATTTCGGAAGCAGCGGTGGTCTCGTGGTGCGGTCGTGGGTCTCGAGCCGACACGGTATATCGGCGAACAGGTGGTATGCCGATAAGGATGTGTGATAAGGCTAGGACCACTGTGGTTCGACGTGGTAGCCCGTGGTAGCCAGGGCAGAGTCTTTGACAGAGTCTTTTCGACGACGCCGCCGGAAATTCGAAATTTGGTAAAAAATTATTATAGTAATTTTTGTAAGTGTCTAGCAGGTGTCAGTCACCTCGAATAACGTTCGCCGTAGTAATACGGGTGGGCTATCCGACTTTGTGCGACGGCCGAGTTTTATAGCCGCCTTTTTGTGGGGGTGTCTAGGAAGTCAGTCGCCTTCCTCGACGTCACTGCACATAGGACATGAATCATAACGCAGAACCTACACACGATTACGAAAATCTAATATAGTAAAATGTAGTATAAAAAATAATATAGTCGTCGTATTTTTGTGGATTTCTAGCAGTTCGGACACCTAGAATGACGTTCGCCGTAGTAATAGCGTTTGGGGTCTAGCGGGTCGGTCAACTTCCTCGACTTCGGTCGTAGTCACCCTGGAAGGCAATCGGACAATATTCGACGGCTGGGGCACGTCATCACGTATGCAATCCGACTGCGTCGAATCGCGGACGACGTTCATTACTGTTACCGAAAAACCAAAAAAGTAATAAATTACTTGAAAAGTATTTAAAAATGTTGGACGTCCATGCAAATCATATAGCCGCAGTATTTTTTAGGGTGTCTAGCAGGTCAGTCACCTCGAATGACATTCGCTATAATAATAGGCCGGTTCACGTCATCACGTATGCAATCCGACTGCGTCGAATGGCGGACGACGTTCATTACTGTTACCGAAAACGCAAAATTAAAGAATAAATTACGTGAAGAAAATTCAAAATATTTCGCTTGTCCATTCAAATCATATAGCCACCGTCTGATTTTTGGTGTCTAGCAGGTCAGTCATCTATGTTATCCGGGTAGGCAATGTGCGGCCGGGACAGCATCCATTGCAGTCACCGACACCTCAAAATTAAGTAATGAAATACGTGAAAAAAAATTGAAAACATTTCGCAAGCAATCCGACTACCGAGTCACCTTCCTCGTCGTAATTACGCGAAAATATGTTTTGGGGTCTAGCAGGATGAAGTATCTAGCGTCGGATAGCGGACAACGTGTGACTTCTGACGCAAAATTAAGTAATAGGTCACGTGCAAAAAAATTGGTATATGTTTTGGTGTCTAGCAGGTCAGTCACCTCCCTCGACGTTGGACGTAACAACCCTGGTAGGCAATCTGATTTCGTCGGATAGTGCGACGTCCGGGTCAAGGCATGAAAACGCCAAATGACGTAAATCAAATGTATATAAATAATAACATTTCGGGCGCCCGTGCTAGTCCTAATATAGTCGACGTGATTTGTTGAGTGTCTAGCAAGTCGGGCGACCACGTTTAATAGTTTTTGTCGTTTATAGTAGGTAGTAGAGTGGTTTAGAAGCGAAACTCGATAAGCTGATTGGGATTTTGTTTCCCCATGATCCTCCGAAAAACACGGAAACGTTTCCGTTAATCATCGAATCAATCGAATTTTTCGTCGCATATTTTCATTTCCGTATATAGTAATAACGACACTGTCCGCTCTCCGATCTCCTCCGTGGCACTCGACTCGAGCGATGTACTGACTTATATATTTGGCGGGGAACGCGTATAAGCCTTCGACGGTGAAACTTGAAAAAATCGTAAAATGTTCGTTATAATATGATAAGGCTGAAGTGAAATCGAAAAGTATTAATAAAGAAAAAAGTGGAAAAAAAAATCCCGGCGGCCGTGCTACCTATCTACCTACCTACTGAGTTCAGAACGCGATATTCTAGAAAAAAAAAAGGAACCTTCGACGCATGCATTTCGATGCCTGTATATAGTAACACCTACTCGACGGTGGTCGAGTAAATGTAGAGGGGAACGCGAATAAGTCATCAACTGGGATTGCAGAAGTGTCGAAAAGGGCTAAAACTGGATTTTTAGAAAAAAACGGCAAAAAACGACGCGACGCATATATTTAGCGTTACCTACTCTCGTTTCCGCCCCGGGACTCGTATCTGCAAAAGTACGGCCACGTGCCGGCTGTAAATTTAGCGGGGAACGCGATTAAGATCCAAACGGGGAGGGCGATACGACCGAAACGGGCTAAAACTTGAATTTTTGAAAAAAACTGCAAAAAAAAGAAAATCGAAGTTTTCGACGCACATACCTATTCACGCCCGTGTATAGTAATAAATAGTATCAAGGACTGCTTTGACGGGGAACGCGAATAAGTCTTCGATGGGGAGGTCCGAAGTCCGTAGAGGCGGTAAAACTCGAATTTTGAAAAAAAAACGAACATTTTCGTTAAATACGATAAGACGGAAGTGATAGCGAAACGACGAAAAAAAAAAAAATTAAAAAAAAATTCAGATTTATCACGGCCGCCGCAAATTATCGAAAATCCCGGGAGCCGGGTTCGAAACCACGACCCTCGTGTCACCTGTCCTAACGCCTATCCAACCTAGCCACATACTGAGGTGAAGTTCACAGCCAATTGTATGACTCTTAAGCCACGTCGCCGTGCACGCGAAAGTCGAACGCCGTTTGGACGGCCGTCAAAAGGCGTTTGAGCAGGCTATCCGACCGCTTCGGCGAGCGGACCTCCGGATCCGCCGCCCTCTGACGTATAAAACGCGAGATTTGCGAAAAAAATCGAACATCGAGACGCATGTATTTATGCCTGTATATAGCGATACGTAATGGGTACCTACTCTCGTTTCCGCGACGCCACTCCTCCCCGGGGCTCGTTTTTGAAAAAGTAGGTACGCGCGCCGGTTATAAATTTAGCGGGGAACGCGAATACGTCTCCGACGGGGAGGTCGGACGTCTCGTAGAGGTGCTAAACGCGACTCTAGTCGAAAAAGTCGAAAAAACCGTCGAAATCGCGACGACGCCGCGCTCTCTGCGATCGACTGGTCCGCCGGGGGACTGGAATATAAAAAAAGTAGGGCCGCGCGCCGATTACAAATTTAGCGGGGAACGCGAATGAGATCCAAACGGGGAGGTCGATACGCCCTAAAACGCCTAAAACTCGAATTTTCGAAAAAAAACGGCAAAAAACGCGCGCGACGGCGGCGCTCCGTTGGCACTCGACATCCGCCGCCGCGGGCCCGCCGGGCCAAAAGTAGGGCCGCGCGCCGACTATAAATTTACCGAGTAACGCGAATAAGGTCCGAACGGGACCTTCCGGGGCCCCCGAGGGGGGTAAAACTCGAACATTTTGAAAAAAAATCGTGAAAAACGGTAAAAACCGCGAAAAGCGATAGGGAGGAGTGATAACGCCGCCGCGATTTCCCGCCATTCGTTACTTTACTGTCCCTATCGGTGGGAAATGGGGTCCGGGTTTGCGGGGGCTGGTCGGCGCCCTCGAGAGCCGCTAGGGTAGCGTCGAGGGGGCAAATTTTTTTTCCCGGAACTCTAGGAGCAACCGTTGGGGAGTTACGGCCGAAAAACCATGGGGACCGTAGGGGGTCTTCTGGCTGCGGGGTTGAAGAGACTTTAAAAAGCGAAAAGGAGGAGTGATAACGCAGCGACGGATTTCCCGCGATCTGTTCCTTTGACCACTAAGCAGTTCGGATTTAACACATAGGGGGCGCCCTCGGGTTTCTGTTTTATAGTATTAGACTAACTCTCCGAGCGTCGCTGGGGGATACCCCCAGACCCCCGGGTGTCGGTCATGAGTGTTTTCGATTTCGGAAGCTGCAGTGGTCTGTTGGTCTGGTCGTCAGTCTCGACTCTCGAGCTGGTGGGTGTGTGATAAGGAACTCTGATAAGGTTAGGTCCACCGTAGTTCGACGCGGTAGCCCCCCGGTAAGCAACAACGTTCGACGACAACGTTCTTTACTGCCGCCGGAAATTCAAAATTCCGTAAAAAAATTATAAATCGTCGTTGTATTTTTGTGGGTGTCTAGCAGGTCAGTCACCTCGAATGACGTTCGCCATAGTAATAGTATTTGGGGTCTAGCGGGTCAGTCACCTTCCTCGACTTTGGTCGTAGTCACCCTGGAAGGCAATCCGACAATACTCGACGGCTGGGGAATCGCGGACGACGTTCATTACTGTTACCGAAAAAGCAAAAAAAGTAATAAATTACTTGAAAAGTATTTAAAAAATTTCGGACGTCCATGCAAATCATATAGCCGCCGTATTTTTTAGGGTGTCTAGCAGGTGAGTCACCTCGAATGACATTCGCTATAATAATAGGAGTAGGCTATCCGACTTGGACGGATAGCGGACAATGTGCGACGGCCGGGTCACGTCATCAGGTATGCAATCCGACTGCGTCGAATCGCGGACGACGTTCATTACTGTTACCGAAAACGCAAAATTAAAGAATAAATTACGTGATGAAAATTCAAAATATTTCGGTTGTCCATTCAAATCATATAGCCACCTTCTGACTTTTGGTGTCTAGCAGGTCACCCATCTACGTTATCCGGGTAGGCAATGTGCGGCCGGGACAGCGTCCATTACAGACACCAAATCAATGAAGTAATGAAAATTCAAAACATTTCGTAAGCAATCCGGCTACCGAGTCCCCTTCCTCGACGTAATTACTCGAAAATATGTTTTGGGGTCTAGCAGGGCATCTAGGGTCTAGCATCGGATAGCGGACAACGCGTGACTTCTGACGCAAAATTAAGTAATGGGTCACTTGCAAAATAAATGGTATATGTCTTGGTGTCTAGCGGTTCAGTCACCTTCCTCGACGTTGGATGTAGTAACCCTGGTAGGCAATCTGACTTCGTCGGATAGTGCGACGTCCGGGTCAAGGCATGAAAACGCCAAATGACGTAAATCGAATATATATAAATAATAACATTTCGGGTGCCCGTGCTAGTCGTAATATATTCCCCGTGATTTGTTGAGTGTCTAGCAAGTCGGGCGGCCACGTTTAATAGTTTTTTTCGTTTAAAGTAGTAGAGCGATTTAGAAGCGAAACTCGGTCAGCTGATTGGGATTTCGTTTCCCAATGGTCCTCCGAAAAACACGGAAACGTTTCCGCGCACCGACATGATGTCAGACCCAATATCTCTCGTATCACATAATAGGCGGGAAGTTATCCGCTGATACCGCCGAGTGGATAGACGATAAACGGTCGGTGATAAGGCCTACAGGTTTGGCGGTATTCTTTCGAAGGCGGGAATGTTTGAAAACCATTTTTGCGTGTGTATCAATAAAATCGAGTGATGGTCCTAAGGCATTATTATGACCATATGAAAAAAATTTGCAAAAATGAAATAAGAACGATGGCCAAAAGTGTAAGGTTTAATGCCGTGTTCGAATGAATAATATAAAACTATAAGATAATTAATTTGTCAATACAATAAATAAATTAATCGGCCGTGCGATATCGTTTCCCGCATGGGTTACCTGCCTTGACTCTTGTTATTGTCGCCGTTCTAAGACAAAGGAGTGCGCCGACGTCCGACTAACCGTTCTCAATCGTCCGCCTGCCGTTGAGTCGTTGAGGTTGAGTTTTGTCGTCGAAGCAACGGAAACACGTGAGTATACAATGTTAATATTAATGTTATAAATATTGTATTATTAATTTAATTCGTTGCTTTTCAAAACATGCTTTCTGAATTTAATATTTTACCTTATAGTTTCGTTTTACTATACACTTTTAT
The DNA here is from genome assembly GCA_949089665.1 of Macrosiphum euphorbiae. Classification (NCBI taxonomy): domain Eukaryota; kingdom Metazoa; phylum Arthropoda; class Insecta; order Hemiptera; family Aphididae; genus Macrosiphum; species Macrosiphum euphorbiae. The sequence goes on along the minus strand of CARXXK010000001.1, from coordinate 46,908,812 downwards.
ACACATTTATTGCTTTTTATTTGTCAACTTCAGAATGAGTAACAACGTATAAAACATTAGCGGCAATTACCAAGCGTAGGTACATCAGGGCCTTGTTTTTTTAACACGTTCAATGCGGATCGTATATATCAATTAATAAATTATTTTAATAATATAAATGTTTATGAATTAATAATAAAATATCTCTTATTATAACAATATATAAATTTGCGAAGAAAATCGAGCCTTAGTAGTTAGTTTTGTCTGCAACACACGCTTTCTGTGACAAACAAATTGAATATTTTTTTGTTTTTACACTCACCGCCGATCGTATTTATCAAATATTATTATTGTTATACCATATACATTTGCGAAAAAAACCGTGGCTTAGTTTTAATGTGCACCACATGCTTTTTGTTAAACGAATTTAATATTTTATAATATCACCAACCTAATAATGCAGATCAATTGTTTTTTTCAACATTCTTTATTTGTTTTTATTTATTAACTTTAGAATGAGTACGTTCAACTTCAGCGGGACCTATACGGTGTATATCGGCAGAGAGGAAGACCGCGCCCGACGTAAGCATACATTTGGTTAATAATTGAAATTAGAAACGATTAAAATATTATATCTCCCCGTTTCAGAATGTTACAACTGTGGGGAAAACGGCCACCTCTCCCGGGATTGCGGTGAGTGTTTCCTTTACATATTCCTCAATAACAGTCTTAATATTATGTATATAAATTGTAAATTATATTGTAGCCAAGTCCAGAGGTGTAGGTGGTGGCCGCGGTGGTGACCGGCGGTTAGGTGGTGGCGGCGGCGACGGCAGTGGTCGTAGTGGTGGCAGGCGGCGAGGAGGTGGTGTCGACGTCGTCAGTGGTCGTGATGGCGTAAGGCGTCGGGGAGGTGGCAGTGGTAGGGGAGGTGGCAGGGCTTTCCGTGCTAGGCCCCTCCCCAGATCCCGCTCCCCAACATCACGACCATCGTCAAACGTAAGGATATATATTTATATTAAAAAATAAATCTAATTACATTTCTATATAAATCTAACTAAACGAATAATTTTCAGGAGGTTCGTCGGCAACGGTCGCAGAGCCGAGCGGCCGCGGCTCGTCCTTCCAACGATGTAAGTATATATAAGTAAAAAATTTAAAAAAATATTCAAGTTTTCAAAATTGATAAATCTAACTAAACGAATAATTTTCAGGAGGTCCGTCGGCAACGGTCGCGAAGCCGAGCGGCCACGACACCACCGTCCAAAGATGTACGTATAATATATTAGTATGCTCCAGGGGCGGAGTGGGAACCAAATCCAGGCCGGGTGTTTAAAATTTATCCACCAAAATTTTTTTTCTCTCTAAGCTCGAATTTGGTTTTTCTATTTACCTAGGTATTTCAAAACTACTTATAGTATTTTAAAAGTATTTCAATCACTATCTTGCTATTTCTTTTAACTTCTGTCTTCTAACACATTACATTAATATACCACTAAGTACTTATACCTGAAAGTCTGAAAAATAAAATTAGTAGGTATGGTTTAATAGTTGAAATCAACGAAATATTAATAATTATATTAAACATTGTGTTTTAATTGTTTAGGTTTAGTAGATATAAGGTAATAAGTAATAGATAAATACATACATTGTAAACAATATATTATAATAAAAAAGATTTATACATTCATAGTAATAATTTAGATAATAGCTTAGATTTCTCACCAACTGCAGCATTTTAATTTATGATAATATTGTTATCTATTTCCATGAGAATTTTATTTTCAATGGCCATTAGCATAAAAGACTCAAGATAATCATTGGTCATTGAATTTCTCAGCCTGTTTTTTAAAATACTTCAATGTTTAAAATGGGTGTTTTATTATAAAAATAACCGACCTATATCAATATTATATTGCTTTGATTTTATTTTATGTCTATATTTATGTACCAAATATTTTGTAATTTTATATCCAAAGCCTTATCATAAGAGTATACAATTGTACGAGGCTATCCCAATGTACTATTATTGCATTAATAGTATTTGTAATACAATAATTTAATAGAAACAAATTTTTGACGCATATAGCATTAACTAATATTTTGTAAATTAAATTAAATTTAAAAAAAAATCTAACAAAATGGCCAGGCCACTAGGCCATCTGGAAAATTCCCATTTCCAGACCGGCCACTCCGCCCCTGGTATGCACTTTAAAGATATATTAGTAAAAAATTTAAAAAAATAATCTAGTTTTCAAAATTGATAAATCTAATTAAACAAATTATTTTCAAGAGCAGCTGTACGTCACCGCCTGCGAGACGCCGCCGCCAAATGTCGTAAGGATATATTTATATAATATTTAAGTGTTTGATATTGATAATTCTAATTAAACACATCATTTTCAGGAAATCAGTGATGTCTCCTACACCGCCGGGGCAATGCGATGTAAGGATGCAATATAAATATAAATACTTTAGTTTTTGAAATTAATAATTCTAATCAAACATATTATTTTCAGGTGCCGAGAGTAGAAGAGAAGTAAGTTTTTAACAGGAACATTTGTTCTCAACAAACCATTTTCTACGTTTTTTCTTTATGTTTTTTTCAGATGATCAATAAAACAATGGCCTAAAAAACATGACTATTTCATTTACAATTATATTTTCTTTTCCTTTTCCTTTCCAACTGTATATTTTGAAATTGCAATGTGTGTACTGAGCGTACGGTATGAACGATTTTTTAAATTTCTATAAGTTACCAATACATATTGTTCATACTATTGTAATACAATAAATTATATGTGTGGTGTGTGGTTCAAATAAGATAATATTTATAACTTTATAAGGGTTCTAAGGATGTCAGAGAAATTAATGACCTAGGTAGGTGTTGCATAGAATTATGTCTAAAGTATGTAACAAATAAATAAATATGACGTCATTAAAAGATTTTAGAATTAATAGTCTACAATGAGTAAAACAAATACAACATCAATTATTGTAAAAATATTGACTTATAATATAAAATAAATTACACAACTATTAAATATTGTTTTTACTTTTTTACATAAGAATACCTATGATATTATAATAAGTATTAAAAATAGTTAACAGCAATTTGTACAGTGGCATTACTCCACTAAAATAAATAAATTAGCAGTCTACTATAATAGTCACTATAATATTGAATGGTACTTTTAATGGTAAAATTTTGACATAAAAAAGTAAATAATATATGTGTTTCCGTCTCATCCGATAGTTACTATTATTCACAGCAATGACCACAAAGTGACAAAAGAAATTATATCCATTCACGGTGAGGTAGTATGTAGCAACACACTACATAATATTATAATTGTTAGATAATAAAATAGTGTCATCAATGGTGTCATAATATTATGTGAAACAGTAATAATAATAAGAAAAAAATTAATCAACAGCAAAATGTTGTATTACACATTACAATGTATTACCTATTAGATTAGATTAGATATAAAACGAAAAAGAAAGGAACACAGCTATTAAATGGTGTTTAACAAAAAAACATTACTTTTACTGAACAAAACAATTACTACAATGTCAATTATATAAATATTGTAATAATTATATTTATAATATAATTAGAATAAAACGAAGAAGAAAATGGTGTTTAACAAAAAACTTATACTCTATTAGGGAATAGTGAGTAAAACAATTAATACAAATATGTCGATTATTATAATATACAATAATAATTATATGTGAAGATTTATATATTTAGTAATCTAAACGATCTCTCAACCATTAATACAATATAAATTAATCAAGTAGTTCAGCGATACAAAGTGTACAAAATATTATGAATATCGTGAGTAGGTACAGTGAAATTTACATATTAATAAACACAATACAAATAAAATAAAGTAAGTTTTCAACCATTAATACAGTCTTCATTAATTAACAGCGGTTCACAGTGATTTAGTATACAAAAAGAATATACATATTATGAACATAGTAAAATTGCTTATTAATGTTAAAACCAAGAAGAAAGAAATACAACTCTTAGTAAAATGTCAATTATCTAAATATTGTAAAAATACAATATATTATATATTTATATACAAACAGTAGTAATATAATAGTAATGCAATTTAAAGTGTACAATCTAATACTCTTTTAGTGAATAAAACAATTAATGTAATTAATACATTTTCCATTAATTTACAACAAACATAGTGAAATTGACTTATTAATGTTATTTACATCATATAATTTAGGTACATTAGAATCTTAAATTAATGTTCCATTACAAATAAAATACAACATTCAAAATTAAAAAAATTGTCTGCACTATCTATACATTATCATACATTGTTTGACATTAGTTACGGCTTCACATTATAGTGAATCCGCATCCAGAGAGAACCACGAGGAGGTTGTCAAACTTTCTCTCCGTTTAGCCCGAAGGCAAGGTCATCACGAAGTCACCTCCACACAGACCACGTAGAACAGCGGTGTAACGTATTAAGTTTGAAAAACGTATTAGGTTTAAAAAAAACTGTTACACATGTTGGTTTAAAGCCAACCAGACTATCAACAGCGGTATAACGTATTAAGTTTGAAAAACGTATTAGGTTTAAAAAAAACTGTTACACATGTTGGGTTTAAAGTCAACCAGACTATCATCGGGCGCATGTAGTATACAGACCAGTATAACAGCGGTGTAACGTATTGTGTTTGAAAAATATGTTACACATGTTAGGTTTAAAGTCAACATGACTATCATCGGGCGCATGTAGTACACAGACCAGTATAACAGCGGTGTAACGTATTGTGTTTGAAAAATATGTTACACATGTCAGGTTTAAAGTCAACCAGACTATCACCATCATCTAGACTCGATCGTCGGACGTCACCTAGAATATACTTACCACTTATTGCATTACAGAACTTCCCTGTACACGATGTTCTTGGTGACGAATCGCCCGCTGTCATCGGCGTACATGCCGACTTTCACGGACTGTGCGTTTCTCACCCTCGAAAACGCCACGTACAGCTGCCCGTGAGTGAACGGGGGCGTCGTCAGAAGCAAACCTACCCTGTCGAACGTCTGACCCTGCGACTTGTTGATGGTCATGGCGAACGACAACCTCACCGGGAATTGAATGCGCTTCAGTGGGATGGGCAGGTCGTCCTCACCGCTGGACCTGAGCGGTATCTTGGGCAGGACGATGTCGTCGTCCCGTGGGTCACCGCCCAAAATCCTCGCCTTGAAATTGTGTCGCCGCAGTTCGGTGACCACCAACCTCGTACCGTTGCACAGTCGTCTCCTCGGATCGAGATTTCTGAGCAACATGACGATGCACCCCACGTTCAACTCGAGCCGGAACGGCGGCAGGCCGTCCGGTACCAAAGTGTTGAGGAACTCTGTGGGGAAATTGGCAACTTCGTCGGCCGCGTCCACCTCCGCGGTGTCGACGGCCTGGTAGGTCTCCGAATTGCCGTCGAAGCGCTCCAGCACGTCCGCGTTGACACCTCTGCACTCTTCGTTGGTGGGACACACGACGACTCTCCGAGCAAATTCTTCGACGTTGGCCAACGACATTTGCTGCGGATACACGAAATCGATTAAATCGGCGACGTCGCATACCATTTCCACCGTGTCCGGAACGCCGTCGACCGCGGGCAGTTGGCCGTTGCCGAGCTGAAGCAACCAAGACGCAAAGTCCACGTCGTTGCCCGCGCGCATGTTCTGGACCAGATCGAAGCGCTCCATGACGTTCCAGAGATGGTTGTTCTTGATCGACGACATGACGATCTCGGCTCTCGTCCCTCTCCGGATCACGGGCAATATCTGCCTGAAGTCGCCGGCGAACAGCATGGTTTTACCGCCGAACGGTAAGTTCGAAACCATGACGTCCTTGAGCAGGCGGTCCACCAGCGTCAGTTGCAGTCCCGGTGACATGGGGGCTTCGTCCCAGACGATGAGAGCCGCGTTGCGTATCCTCTGCGCTCGCGCGGACTGCATGGTGATGGTGGACGTCGAGTCTTCGGTGAGCGTGCCGAACGGCAGTCCGAACGTCGAGTGCACCGTCATGCCGCCGTCCATGAGCGACGCTGCGATCCCGGTGTACGCGACGCTCAACACCTCCCGCCGAAGCTGCCGAAGCGACCATATCAGGCATCCGTACAGCGTAGTTTTTCCCGTACCTCCGGGTCCGTCGACGAAGAAAGTTCGCGTCACCTCGACTGGGTCTTCGACGGCCGCCATCACGCGGTCGTATACCGTTCGCTGTTCGGCGTTCAAGTTTTCCACTTGTTGGGCCCACCGTGCCGCCGCGTCTATTTCTCGGAACAGCGCGTTGTCGTCCTGCAGCGGTTCCAGTAGTAGAGGGTCGGCGAGGGGCAAACCGTAGTCGACCGCGGGTGACTTTCCGTGACCACGAAGTAGATCCTCGATGGCTGCCAGACACGCGGCCCTCGCGCGGTCGACGTCTTGGAGACGCCGGTTGAAGTCCTCCATCAGGTTCGCTTCGTTCCTCTCGTACAACGCCAGCGGGTCTGCAGGCAGGCAGAACACCAGTATAGTGACGAACAGATACCGCAGTTGCCGCGGCGTGTCCACCAACGCGGATTCATCCAAACAATTCCGCCACGCTAGGTCGTCTTCCAATAGTCCGAGTGCAATCGCAGCCGCCGTGTATGTTCCGTGAACGATCCCGTCCACCGTCCTTATGTCTTGAAAGGACTGCGGGCCTCTTCGGTTCAGAAGTAGCAATCTCAAGTGGAAACGGTCCCGGTCCATTGGGTTCACCACGTACATCCGAGCCAATGTAACGTTTGTCATCCGATTCACCCGCGGACGCCATTGTTTGACATTTTGCTGCCAGGTGTAATGCATCGGTAGTCTTGGTACAAGTATTGTCGAGCCACCACGTTGGTCGCGTTGAGCGCGAAGAACTGCGTGAGTTTCGTGCGACCAACAGCTTCGTTCTGTAGCCGTAATTCTTCTTGGCCCGGCGGAAAATACACGTTGTGACGACCCTCCAGGTGAACGGGAAGCCTGAAGACCGTGTGACTTTTGTCGTGCAGTTTGTACGAAAACAATCGCCAGACGGCTTCTGGCGGGCTGACGTACCTCGAGTTGACGTACCTAAAAAGGAATATTGAATAGATTAGTAACAATATATTGGCTGGCTCAATATAAGATGATACCGTTTGGTGTTGTATTATTATGATAATTTATTTATTTTTTATTCTGTAGACGCATAGCATTGCATTGCAATATAATAATATATTACAATGTTTAATAATTTTAATTTATTTTGAAGTGAAGCGATTTGAAACGTTTAACCATACTAAGAACTAATTTTTGAATATTGCATGAACACTTACAGTTCTTTACTTTAACATTGAAAAATATAATGGACATTATGAAGAATCCCTACAACCGTTAAATTGTAAATTTTGTACAGTTTGGCATACAATAAATGTGACCGATATTATATTATGATATGTTTTGATAAATAAATGTTGTAGTAGCGCACGCGTAAGACACAAACGTCTTGAGTAACTAAATATTAATATTAATTAATATAAGTTACAATTGAAATGATGCACAGAGTTGGAATTATTAGCATATAATTGAGGTATTTAATTCAATTTATATTTGCACTGTGAAAATAACGCATCAAATGTAAAGTGAAACTAAAAAACTTGTATCAGCTAGAATACATTATCTGTGTGACTGCGTATAAATCACCGAATAATATTATATAAGAATGGCAAAGGTATAGGAAATATTAATTTATGTCAATGAAAATAACAATCCATAAACAAACGTGTGTTATTCCGCTTGAATGAATTAGATGAAAAAATAATAATGAATATAATAAAAAATAATAATAATAATACCTAAACAACACATTAAACGTAAAGTATATAATATAGCTAGTATACAAAAGTAAAAAAAAATAAAAGGCTTACCACTACCCTAAAAACCTAAAAAACACTGGACACACTGCTAAGAATGACACATGCATAAAATATTGTAATAATTTTCAATTTAAAATCTATCAATAGCATGTAGGTACCACTGTGTACTAATGTAGACCACCTATAGAACTCTCTGTAGAAGTACATAATATAATAATACCTAAACAACACATAAATATAATATATATATTGAAGTATAGAACTTAAAAGTAATGGTGAATGTATACAACTGCCTTATGAAGTAGTAAATAATTCATACACACCGAACACACTAAAAAAATTTATAAAATCCACCATAACAATCATTATACCATACACATGTATAAATTATATATTTTTATTTATAGTACTGTATGCAATGGAATGTTTATTGTGTTTATTATACACAGCTTGAACGAAATAACGCATTAAATGTAATAAAAATAATTACCAACACATAAAATAATTCCGTGGCTTGGTGCAAGATGGGTCAATATCGTTAAAATTTGCTTATGTTACTTGTGTTACAAAAAAAAGGGCCAATGTCTCTTACGCTGTAGGACCAAATTAGATAAAGTTTATAAATGTAGAAAATTACTAACATTATGCTCAATGGAATATTATTATTAAAATGTAGAAATGTTTTCACAAGTGTTTATTTTAAATTTAAGTTTTTGGCCAATGTCAAAAACAATGTAATTTTATTATTTATATTTGAAAACAAAATGAGAGTCATACAATGAAATAAAAACAAATATAATGTTTAGAGTTCCGAAATAAAATTTAAGATTAAATTCCTGAACACTGTCAAAACATGACATTGGCCCTTCTTGCACCAAGCCACATGATATAATATAATATATAATATGAGGTATTGGTGAATGTATACAACTGCCCTAAAAAGTAGTAAATAATTCATACACGCTGAACACACAAAATAAACGTATACAATCCACCATGATTATCAGTTATCACTATACCACACACATGTATACTATTATATTATCTTATGTTTATATCGCTAAGTGTAGTGTAAGGTTAAGACTCACCTTGTAGTTTCATCTGCGTTCTGCTCAATCTCCAACGTCACACGGTCGTGTCCCTTGTATATATAGGTACTTGTAGATATACATGACACTTTTTATGGACGTGCATATCTCGACGTTGATGTGAGCGTCGTACTTGGCCAGAAGGTAAGGGTTGTAAGGCACTACACACCCGTTACCGACCGCATCACGTCTTCCCACAAGTACCGTCCGGCCGTCGTCCGGTCGGCGATACCTCGGATCGTGCCTTCCGCAACGTACACAGTCTCCTCTGCGTACGCCTTCGGGAAATCTTTCGAACATTTGCCGTTCACCATGCACGGACACCTCGGGTTGACTGTTCCACACGGTCCGTGTATCATGTGGGACCGCACGCAGTCGTGTAAGCGCCTGTCTGCCTCCGGGTCCGGCAAGAAGGCGCAAACCACGTCGTCGATGTCTGCCGCCGTGCGGAACTTATGATCCTCCTCCAGGATTACCAGTATGTGCGCATGGGGCAGACCGCGTTTCTGAAACTCAATAGTATATACGTAAGCGGCGACATTACCAAACACACGATTAACAGTTAGGTCACCTAGTAGCTTCTGTAGTTTCATGTTGAACACCCTGGCCGTCAGTTCGGGCCTGTCATTCGGGAGGCTGTGAGCCGCCAGGTTTTCCGTGATCTCCGGCCACCTTGGATTGCACGTAAACGTTATGAACAGGTCGGGCTTCCCTTTGCTGCGGACCATGGCCATGGCGTCTTGATAACACATCTTGTTGTATCGGTCGCTGCCCACGAACGTCGACGGTAAAATGACCCTACGGCCGACCGCCATAGGATCGATGATGAGACGTTCGTTCACATGGTCCACCAACCCTTGATACGCTTCGGCAAAGATTTCTGCCTGATGCTCACGTATGTAGTTCAGATTGTTGGTTTCCATCTGAACGTAGTGGTCGCACAGGAACTGGTGAAACAAGGACCGGCCCTGATGTATCGAACTGAACCGTTGGTGCCTCGTGTCGTTATTTCCCTCGTATCGAATGGCCATGCGGTAGCACGCAAACTCTCTTATAGAGTTTCGACTGCGGACGTTATTTCGTCGAGGGCCCTCTTGCAACATCTCGTTATGCCAACCGGCCTCGCCGTACGGGAAGAACAGCGGATACAACATGGGATCCGAGTGAGACGAACCTTGAGAAATATAATGAATTTTAAATTAATTGCTGAGCCAAAGGTCTGTTAGTAGCTGAGAGTTGGTTTATGGAGATACGTTTGTGTTGTGTGTACACAATTTGTAGAACCGCCAAAGAAATGTATGAAATATTGTACAGAAAATATTAACTCTAAGATCGGCTGTAATATTGTAAGTGCTATTAGTTATTAAGTATATTATTATATACTGTGAAATCAAAACTATGAATCTATACGAAACTGTGATTCTTTAACTCTATTTAGGAGTTATTTATATCTATTTGTTACTTATTGTTATAGCAAGTACCTACATAACGTTTTGTAGAACCACAAAAGTTAGGTAAATATATTTAGGAGGAAAATTCATGAGACAATAATAATATGTGATAGGTATTATGTTGATCCACGTTGTTTTAAATTTATAATAATGTAATGGCTTGTTTCACAACAACACAATGAATTTACACTGTTAATTTAATAAGTATTATTATGTATGTCGGTTTTGACCTAATTAATCAGTGAATAACTAATTAAATTTCAAAAGAATGTCCAGAATGTATGCGTGTTAAGATATTTACCAGTTATTTATTTATTGTTATGATTGGGTCGTGTACTTGCGTTTATAGCAAGTACATAATATATGTTTTGTAAAACCGCAAAGGAAAGGTAATTTATAAAACAATCTATAACATGAACTCTAAGGTGGGCTAATTTCTATACCAAGTGTTAATAATTCTAAGTGATGTTAGTTATGAAGTATACACAAATTATGAAATAAGAGAACAGTGAATTTAGCATTGAAGTAATGTTACTATAAAACTGATGAGAGTTATGTACTAAATGAATAATAATGTGATGACTTTTGTTTTATCACACAACAAACTCAAACTGTTAATGTAATAAGTATTACTGCACAAGTGAAAGGGTTGAAGTCGGTGTTGACCTAACTTATTAGTTATTAAGTAATTAAATTTTAAAAGAATGTCCAAAATGTAGTAAAGGTGGGGTGTAATTTAACTCTTTGTTGGTAGCAGTTAGACATCTGTTATAATACTATAATTATGTGTGTGTCTGTGAGGTGTACTAACCCGCAGGTATCCTTTGCGACCTGTATTGCATGTCGATTGGATTGGTGTCGAAGATGACCAGATCGATGTGTCTGGGAGGATGACCACCTTCACCTACGAACACGGCCGCAACTTCATTTGCGGTAGGCAGGTTGTTTCGGCCCCTATCCCGGGCCGCATCTTCAACGAAATTCATCCTGACTGGTCTAGGTGGCGCGGCTGCGGGATCGGCCAGGGCTCTTTCTGCCAGCCACACCCGACGCATGTTCCTGAAAAGAATATATTTATATAATTATGTTAAACACACTCCGCATGATGTGTACAAATAATTGTGAATTTTGATTTCAAAGAGCTGAGAATAAATCATATTACCTAAAATGTATTTATCAATAGTAATTGGTGTATTAGAGTATCAGTGATATTTTTAGAAATAATTGTATATTATGTGTAATAAAAACATCCGATCATTCAATCCATTTAACTCTATATCAGTAGCGGTGAGAGTATAATCTATACTAAATATTATATATTATAAATCTTCCATGCGCGGTCAAAAGGGCTTAAGTCAAAAATACACATTTTGAGATTGTTATGTGTTTTATCTCTAATAAATATGAATTATTTTTTGGTAAAATCGGATTAAGTCAATATTTTTTCCTCTTTAAGTTATAACACTTATCATTTATCATATCCAATTTGGCGTTTAATTTTATTGTAAAATATTACTTTAATTTTTATCAGTTTGATTTATCAATTACAATGTTTGTTATATAATTTTAATACATATATCTGTCAGCCCTTTTGACTTAACCCCTTTTGGCCGCGCACGGAAGAAATATTTGTGTGCCTGTGTGTAGGTGTAATAAGCGTAGAGAATCACATTCAATGTGTATAAAATGTATTATTAAATTTACCCCAAGATAGTTTTACTTCAAAGTTACATAAATAATATGTTAAGTCATAAACATCCAAACCCTATGTCATATTTAATGTTATATCCTTAGTACCTTAGGTATTTCAAATAACTAATAAGGAGGAGTTCTAAACTATTTGCTATGTATACATTATTTTAAATCATTATTAAGTGTATTATATTGGTAAATCTTTTTTTTTTTTTTATCTACTGTAAGAAATTTATGTGTAAAATGTATTTACTGTAAGGCTAAATTCACATTCCTAGTGTTCATAAATACAATAGTTTGAGTTTTCTTACATAAAAGCCATTGCGTACGGATTGATGCCCCGCAGCAAACCGTCCAATAAACCCATCACGATTTCGCACAGTTCACGATTTGCCCGTCGTGCAATATCGAGGCGGCGGTGGTTGGCCTCTACGGACTCCAAGAAATACAACTGACGGTTGTACGCATTTTCCGGGGCAACGGCCACCTCATGATTGGTCGTCCGATATGTCTGACCGTGGACAATAAACACAGGCGGTCCCCACCCTGGCAAACGCCTGTCGTGTGCGTCGGAGGCAAACGCAGCGAATGCCAGTAGGTTGTTGAACCGCCGAACTTCAGCTCGGAATCTTCGACCATCCTGCGAATCATCTATAAACAAACTCTGTATTAAATATGGTACTGGTAACAACGCGTGTTGTCCTGCAGCGACCATTTGGCCGTTGTTACAACACGTGTTGAAGTGTCTATTGGCACCTCGGCCCACAACCTCGCCTTCAAAGTGGCGGGCGTAACAATGTATGCAGATTCTGTCTAACGCACCCACGTAGTGTCGCTCTGGAAGCGGGTGTGTCACGCCCGCCTGCCGGTTAATGATTGGCGCAAGCCCTATGGGTAGTTCGACCACTAACACGTACTCTATCTCCTCTTCCGGGAAGTCGTCCTCCACCACTTCCTCCAACCTGTCGTCGACCACTTCCACGTACTCCACCAATTCCACGTCCTCTGCCACTTCCACGTACTCCACGTCCTCTATCTCTTCCACGTTCTCTACCACTTCCACGTACTCCACATCCTCAACCACTTCCATGTCCTCCACCACATCCATCTGGACTTCTGCCACTTCCAAGGCCTCCACCACATCCATCTGGACTTCTGCCACTTCCAAGGCCTCTACCACATCCATCTGGACTTCTGCCACCTCCAAGGCCTCCACCACATCGATCTGGATGTCCCCGAACACCTAAAAGTTTGGTTGAGTTTAGAGTATTTTATTTCCATTGCATAAAATTATTATTGTTTAACCAGTAATTAATATCGTGTTTATCAGTGTTTTTGTAAATAAGTAGGTAAAAATAAATAGGAATGTGTCCAATGTGATCAAGTTAACTACACCTATACAAAACTTAATACAATCTTTTTAGTACCTACCTGCTGTACTGCTGTAGTATAATCTAAAATTGTCATTGTAGTAAGCAGGTATATTGAGATAGTAAAATATGTACCTATAGTGACTTTTATAATAGTTGAATAAATAAATTTAAACTTTAAATTAAAACTTTGGTTGAATGAACAATATGTATAATAAGCCATAGCTATCAATCAAATAAAAGGTGAAACAGGTGAACAGTGAAATGTTGTTGTTTTTATAACGCCTATGTTAAAAGTACATTTAGTCCACTGAGTCATAACTCTCATTCATAGTTCACCTGAGATTTCCAAGAGAAAAAGGTCTACCTAAATAACATATCAGTACAATGCTATAGGTTAAGATAAATGTTGTATTAAAAATGCACAGAAGAATGTTTAATTGGTTTTATAGGTACATAATATTTATAATCCTTCAAACAACAATAACTACGAAACATTGTAAAAATGTATTGCACTGTATAACACTAAGTGTTACAGTGAAATTATATGATAATTTAGGGTTTATGCTATACCTAAATCTAAGCTCTGTCTAACCTAACATCAATACAATCTATTGTATTAACTTTTTAAATAATATAAACATTTCTAAGAGTACCACATGTTAAATGATAAATTGCCTATACAGTACACGACTTACTTACCTAGGTCAGTAGTAAGTAGTAGTAGTATTATTTTGTTCATTGGTTGTAAATACCCAACAGAGAGTTAACTGTGACTTACACTACCTATTGCGTAGGAGTGAATATACAGTTTATCATTTTAACAAAATGAATAAAAATAAAGTGTAATTTAATACAGAATTTTAACTCCCAACAATAAAAGGAAGAATTTTTAATGGAAGTGTGTTCATTCATCATTAGTATAATCTTGTGTTGGTTAGGTATGTGTGACTTAGATTTTAAAAATGTATTTCACTCTATAACAGTTACACTAATAAAAGCATACCTATGTCTATACCTATATCTATCACCACTATGTATCAAATAACACACATCAGTAGTGAATATGTTACAAAGTGTTACAAATAAAGTTAGTTGTATAAATACAGTAAAGAAAGTGATGAACACTACGATAAAACACTTATCCAGTACCTACACAATTCACAAAAAAAGGAGAGTTTAGTAAAGAGTGTTAGTAATACCAACTTTGTGTAGTAGTAACATTAAGAAAATGTTAATTTATATAGCAAAACGTGAAGTATCCTGTTTAAGTCAAAGTTGATATATAAGTATAGTTGTAAGTTAATCTAGGTATCAAATTTTAGTCAATGTATGAGCTTGACCCAGCGTTTGTTATGCAACTGAAATCTGAAACAGTGGCAACACAATTGAATGTCGTTCAAGTTATTCTATACATACAATTATAATATAATAAGCTGAATGGAATTCTTATGATAAAATAGACATTTAGTTTTCAAGAATGTTGTACCGAGCCAGTACAGTATTGTAAAGTATGAGTAGGTATAGCAGAGTAACCTAAGTTATGTACAGAAACAATTTATATAATATGTATATCTAAGATCACAGTGAATATTAACACGGAATAAACGTAAACAAATCTATTGTATTAACTTTTGAAAGAATATAAACATTTCTAAGAGTACCACATGTTAAATGATAAAATGCCTATTATATATATGTCACACTGTAGTACAAACAAAGCTAGTTGTATAAATAAAGTAAAAAAAATGTGTTGAACACTGTTGTTTAGTAGTAATATTAAGAAAGTGTAGGTAAGACACTACTTGTTGTCATTTTGAATGTGAAATGATAAAATAAAGGCGAGTAGACCTAGGTACTAAGTAAGCAGTAGTATTAGTATTTCGTATCATAATCATGTGTAACTACTGTAAATATTATTATTATCTGTAATATGCAAACTTTTATTGTAATTTATGTAGATGCTGTTATTTAATTAATATTGTTATGTAATTTAATTAAACGATGGCGGACTGGCGGGAAAGCAAAGCATATAGGCAGTCAGATTCAGATTCAGAATATAGATTCAGATAAAAAAAAAAAAAGTAGTAGTAGTAATATTAAGAACTGTGTATGTAAACGTTTAAGTATTTTGTTTATTGGTTGTAAATACCCATAATAATGAAACAGCAATATTGTTTGTAATTTTTTAAATAATAAAAGCAATAACAAAAAAGAGTATAATTTAATACAGAATGTTAACCATCAACAATAACTAAATGCAAGTATAGGTACCTTTTGGATTTGGTTTGCACTCTAGTAGGTATAGTACCAAACTGTAGCCATTGTAAAATACCTGCCACCTGGGTATATTCACACTTTATGAGTTGTCAAGTTATAACGTATAGTAATGTAATGATCAAGTGAGCGAATCGTATGCAGTAGGTGCAGCCCGGCACTATTTGTTCAGTACAGAAAATGTTGTATTTTGGTTGTTACTCACTACTGATGGCACTGCTCCAGCAATGAGTCGACGGCGAAATACCGCGCCTGCGTAATCACGACCAGGAACGAAATGCCTCGAACAAAGCTTGGAGTTATTCGATATCCGTAGAGGATTGACACTATTGTTCTCGGCGAACATCACCCACTGACGTTTCTGAAAGACATTCGCTGGAAAACTAATACAATAATTATTGTATTATGAATTATTATGTATTTTAATCTCAAAAGTCATCGTATATATTATGTAAATGCACTTACCCATGCACTGAAACGCCATCGACGCCATCCACGTTGCCACAAATCGCACAATGCTTGACCATCGTTATATTTGCCTAAAAAGATATAGAATAACATTTTGAAAAGGTAACGGCCAAACATTTTATATATTATTATAATAATAATAATATTATAAGTAAAACTCCGTGTTCGTGTAATGGAATTGTCTTATCAGTACCTATGTTATCAGTGAATAATCCGGTGTTGTGTGTTTATTTTTAGAAATGCAGTAAATTGTATTATTCTTACACGGTAGGTATAAAATATTATTACGTGTACATATACAGTATCGAGTTCGAGTATGAAAATTAACATACTATATTACTATTTATAAATATGGTCTCGTAAGTCGTAACTGCAAAAAGCGTGGCTTAAAGATTTTTGCGCACGTAGGCGTTCAAGTCTATGTCCGGATATTATGAACACGGCAAGCGGAAATCCAAATGTCGTATTAATATCGAATACGAAACGCGTAAAGGCGGAAATGGCGTGTATATAGTAATAAACAATATCGCGTATACGGAAACGCATCGAATGAAATACGTACAATGTCATGAACATAGGCGTAAACTGGGGGGGGGGGGCAAAGGGGGGCCACTGCCCCCCCTAGAAAAAATTAGGAGGGGCAATGCCCCCTTCAATATTTTACACACCTTCTTCTTTCATAAATACAAAAACAACTGATTATTACTATTACTATACAGTATTTTTTTAAATCTCAATTTTCAATTTTAGTTTATCTACATTAAGTATGTTAATGAATAATTTTACATAGTAATGCGTTGCTACTCATAACCGTAGACACTCGGTCAGTATAGTTGTTCCACAGATTATATAGGTGTATCATGTATAATCTTATATTATAAAATATATTATAATATATTAATATGTAGTGGTTCGGTGAGTATAGCTCATAGAAAAGAGATTAAACAACACAAGCAGTGTTACCTCCAAAGGGAATTATGTGGTGGAGGTCGACTATATGTTGTTGAGCACAGTGTTATCAAACAACTTCTTTATGAGATAGTGCGTTATATCAATATATTTTGAATTGTTATCACTTGTCTGTTATAATATACTTATTAATGCTTCGTATGATGAGTTAAATCGTTAAATATTAGTAAGAAAAGAAGTCGTTTTAGAGCTTATAATTTATCGTCATTTAATATAAATTTACAATTGTCAAACAGTGAAGATGAACAAAAATATTAAGAATAAGGAGAAAACTTTGGATCATTTCTTCTCAGTATTACCGTCAAAACACTCAAAACCAAATTCTAATTCAGGTAAATTCATTTTTCAAAAACGATGAAAAGTTAAATATACTTTCAACAATTTTAATAGTTGAATGAATTAGGTATTGATTCTATAGGTTTTAAAGATTTTATAACAATGAAGTATTTATATTTATTCTTATACTCACAACATATAAAATAATAGTACTTATTCATTTAGATAAAATTGACAGTCTACCAGATGATCCTCCAAATCACCAAATCACAGAAGTTACTGGTATGAGTTGTTAATTGCTTAGAACAATTAATCAATTATTTTTTAATATTTTTTGTAATGTTATATAGAAAATACTTCTTCAAATCAAAAACAAAAATTAATAGAAACTACTGTTTTAAATACTCATAAGATATTAGGTATGTTTTTATGTGAATAAAAATTATTTTTTCTTTTTGTGTTTTGTGTTGGCTGTTTGTGTTCAATGTTCATTATGGGATCATGTAATTCATAGTCTTTTAAATATTTTAAATTATGTATATTATGTATAGAAATAAGTGATTTATTTTTGCCTTCATTGATAGAAATACACCTAACATATTTCACATTTTGACAGTTGCCATTATTTGTGTTATTATTTTAAGGTAACAAGTACCTATTTACCTTATATTATTTAATGTTCTACACTTTAAGCTTTAAAAGTAAGTATTCAGTCTTTATTCATAATTATGTGTATGTATTTGTTATGTTCATAAATACAGTAATTAAAAATAGTTTGCTTTCGCTTAGTTGTTTTGTAAATATGTATGTTTAATATACATAATTTATATTTATGTTTTATATAAATAATAATATAGTAATTATTACTTATTTATATTGTGGTTTTAAATTTTAATCATTTAATAGATGGAGATAATAGAGACCCTGTAAAAGGTTATGAAAATGCTAAGATTTCTCTCACACTTAATGAAGGTCCATTTCAACCAAAAAATGTATTGTATCCATTACGTAATGGAAGAAAATTTCGGGAAATATGGTTTACACAATACAAATGGCTTGAATATAGTATAGCTCTAGATTCTGCTTTTTGCTTCTTTTGTAGAGCGTTTTATAAATCTAATAAAATGGACGATGCATTTACATGCAAAGGTTACAGTAATTGGAAAAAAGCAATTGAAAAATTTAATAATCACCAAAAGAGTAATATCCATTTAGAATCTTCGGTAAAAGTTGATGAATTTACAAAAAGTTTGCGTAAAAATAGTGGTACAATTGTAGACAAATTAGATTCTCAGTATAACAAGGTAGTAGCAGAAAATCGACAATATTTAACAACTGTCTTACAAACTATTCTTTACTGCGCCAGACAGGGTATTGCGCTACGTGGGCATAATGAACACAATGAAAGTGGCAATCAAGGAAACTTCCTTGAACTTATGAAAATTCGAGCTGGTGATAACTGTATTATCAATCGATATTATGAACAAAAAGAAAAAACATTTCGTTATGTTAGCCCCGAGTATCAAAACAACTTTATAAATTTGATGGGTATAAATGTTTTATCTCAGATTATTGATAATGTTAAAAATGCAGGTGTATACAGTGTTATAATGGACGAAACTCAAGATTTAAAAAAACACGAGCAAGTATCTATCGTTTTAAGGTATTGTGACAAACAATTAAATGTGTTAGAAAATTTTATTGGCTTTTACAAAACAGAAAAAATGGATGGTGAAACCCTTTCATATTTATTAAAAAATACTTTGCAAGGTTTGGGCTTAAAAATCGAAAACATAAGAGGACAATGCTATGATGGAGCTGCCTCAATGCGTGGTTCTTATTCTGGAGTAGCTAAACGAATACAAGATGAAAATAAATTAGCTTTGTATGTCCATTGTCATGCACATATACTTAACTTGTGCGTAGTTGATGTTTGTGGAAAAGTAGCTCCAATTCGAAACATGTTTGGTACATTAAATAAAATATATACATTTATAGGCGCCTCTTCAAAAAGAAACTCAGTATTTGAGAAAGTTCAAAAAGAGTTAAATGTGTCAAATAGTACTCTTAAATCACTCAGTGATACGAGATGGAGTTGTCGAATTGAATCTATTCGTTCTGTTTTAACAAATTTTAATTCCATTATTTCTACCTTAGAACATATAAACGAAACAGACTCCATTCATGGATCTGATGCAAGTTCATTACTAAAAAATATTCAAGATTTTGAATTTATTTTCTGTTTGAAATTAATGAAACAAGTTCTTCAACTAACTAATAGTTTGTCAATACATTTTCAAAAAAAAAATGCTAATTACTCAAGTGTTGGAATTTTAACAAATGCTACTTTATTGGAACTAGAATCACTTCGAAATGATGATAGTTATAAACTTTATTGGACTAAAACTGAACAGTTTGCTACTAAAGAGGATATTAGATTGCCAGATATTCCTAGAAAAAGAAAAATTCCCTCTAGATTTGGAGGTGGTGAAGCTACAACAATAAACAATATATCATCTTATTTCAAAGTCAGTATTTATTTTCCCGTTTTAGATATTATAATCAATGACATAAAAACCAAATTTGAGGAAAACAATATCACAATACTTAATGCTCTTCAATGTTGTTTGAGCAACAAAAACTGCTCTGATGAAAATATCTTGGAAGTTTGTAACACATATGATATTATGATAGATGATTTTAAGGCAGAGTTAAAGTTATTTAGTAAAATGTGTTTATCAAGTGACATTCCTGAAAATTTTGAAAATCGTCTGAATTTTTTCTTGTCCAAGGACTTAATAGGCTCGTTTGAAAATATGTATAAGATTTTTAAAATATATTTATCGATTCCCATGAGTTCTGCTTCTAGTGAGCGTTCTTTTTCATCTTTACGTCGTCTCAAGACATTTACTAGAAATACTATAGGTCAAGAAAGACTATCTAACATAGCTATTTTAAATATAGAAAATATGTATCCAATGAATTTTGACAAAATTATTGATCAGTTTAGTGCAGAATCAACCCAAAGAGGTAGAAGACTACAATTAATATAAATTTGTCATTTTATTAAGTATAAAGTTAATTGTATACACCTATTTGCTTTTATATAGTCAGTTTTTTGTTAAGAAGTTATATAATATTAAAGTTTTCAATATTTTTAATGAATTTAAGTTTATTTATTTATTATTGATTTATTTCTTACTAGCTAATAGCAATCTTCTACTAATATACAATAAAAGATAATGTTAACGTATAACTGTATAAGTAATTAAAGATAAGTAATATAACAATAATCAATAATATATTGATTATATGTAACCACTAAATAGATGAAATAATATATTTGCCCCCCCTAATAAATTTCCAAGTTACGCCCATGGTCATGAATAAGCCAGTAGGTACGCGCGGGCTATACAAACGTTATACGATTAATTATTATTATGTATTTCAAAATTGTACTTACTGGTTTTGAAAAGCGCCCAACGCAGAACACAATACGCCAAGAAAAGCTAATATATTATAGGTATAAATTTACTGTATAAGCGTTTATATTATGTTTTTCTGTGCGCTTGGGTTGTGTGTTGCATGGGCGTTCGTCACAAGATGACGTTAGACACACGGGCGCGTTTCGCGTCGCAAAAGTTGTCCCCCGCACGTCGTCAACACTCCGACGACCAACCCGTATCAATGAATAATGGTCATACTGTAGCATTGCGTGTATCGTTGATATTATCGTGATTATTGACCGTCCGACACGCATAAAATATAATCGTATGTATTCCAATATAATCCAGGCCATGTTAAAATAATATCAAATACTCATATATATATAGTCCTATCATTATGCAATTTAATTATTGTATAGAATTTGCAGCAGTACCTACTACATAGTAGGTATATATTATATATTTCATGTTTTGACGTCCATCAAAGGGCCTCGTAGCCGGCGATCCTACCGCGTCGGACAGCAAAAACGCGATCTTCACGAAAAATAATCGAACCTTCCGACGCATGAATTCATGCCTGTACATTATAGTAATGCCTACTCGATGGCGGCAATTTTGGCCGTCTCGTTTCAGAGAACCCGCTCCGCCCCGGGACTCGATGTGTAGCAGGGAAGGCGAATAAGTCGTCAACGGGGAGGGTAATACCACTAAAACGGGCCAAGACTCGGACTTTAGAAAAAAACGACTCGACGCATGTATTTATACAGCCTATATATAGCGATACCTACACGGTACCTACTCTCGTTTCCGCGACGCCGTACCTCACCGGGACACGTCTGTAAAAAAGTAAAACATCGCGCCGGCAATACATAAATAAGATTCAAACGGGGAGGGTAATACGACCGAGAGGGGCTAAAACTCGAATTTTTGAAAAAAAAAAGACATCGAACTCTTCGACGCAAATATTCACGCCCGTGTAAAGTAATAAAGATACTGTCCGCTCTGCTAAATCATTTGACGGGGAACTCGAATAAGTCTTCGACGGGGAGGTCCGAAGTCCGTAGAGGCGGTAAAACTCGAATTTTGAAAAAAATCGGAACATTTTCGTTAAATATGATAAGACGGAAGTGATGGCGAAACGACGAAAAAAAAAACTCGAGAAAAAAAATTCCGATTTTAACACGGCCGCCGCAAATTATCGATAATCCCGGGGACCGGAATCGAACGCACGACCTACGAGTATCCTAACCTAACGCCTAACCTACCGAGCCACCTACTGAGTTGTAAACTGGAGTCAAATCTATGACTATTAAGCCGCGTCGCCGTCCCCGCGAAAGGCGAACGCCGTTTGGACGGCTGACAAAGGGCGTTTGATCGGGCGATCCGACCGCGTCGGCGAGCGGACGACCGTGTCCGCGGCCCTCGGACGTTCAAAACGCGAGATTCGCGAAAAAAATCGAACCTCGGGACGCATGTATTAATGCCTGTATATATCGATACCCCATCGGTACCTACTCTCGTTTAAGCGACGCCGCTCCTCCCCGGGACTCGTTTTTGAAAAAGTAGGGCCAAGCGGCGACTATAAATTTAGCGGGGAACGCGAATACGGCTCCGACGGGGAGGTCGGACGTCTCGCGAAAGCGCCGAACGCGACTCCAGTCGAAAAAGTCGGGAAAACCGTCGAAACGGCGACGACGCGGCGCCCTCGGCGATCGATTCGTCCGCCGGGGGACTCGTTTTTGAAAAAGTAGGGCCGCGCGTAGGGTATAAATTTAGCGGGGAACGCGAATAAGATCCAAACGGGGCGGTCGATACGCCCTAAAACGCCTAAGACTCGAATTTTCGAAAAAAACGGCAAAAAACGCGCTCGACGGCGGCGCTCGTATCGCAC
The DNA here is from genome assembly GCA_949089665.1 of Macrosiphum euphorbiae. Lineage (NCBI taxonomy): Eukaryota > Metazoa > Arthropoda > Insecta > Hemiptera > Aphididae > Macrosiphum > Macrosiphum euphorbiae. Next base: position 46,885,994 of record CARXXK010000001.1, on the reverse strand, counting down.
GCGATATCGGCCGCGTTGGGCCCCCCGGGAAAAAAGTAGGGCCGCGCGCCGACTGTAAATTTACCGAGGAAAACGAATAAGGTCCAAACGGGGCCGACCGAGGCCCCGAGGGGGGTATGAGTCGAAAGTTTTGAAAAAAAAATCGTGAATTTCGAGAAAAACGGTGAAAAGCGATAAGAGGAGTGATAACGCGGCGACGGCTCCGCCGCCGACGGGAGGGCTCCCCATTGGCCGTCCCTTAAGTACGATGCGAAAAAGGACCGCGTGGCGCGCCACACGGGTTTTCGTTTTATATAGTAAGACTAGCTCTCCGAGCGTCGCTGGGGGATACCCCCAGACCCCCGGGTGTCGGTCATGAGTGTTTTCGATTTCGGAAGATGCAGTGGTCTGTTGGTCAGTGGTCTGGTCGTCAGTCTCGAGCTGGTCGGTGTGTGATAAGGAACTCTGATAAGGTTAGGTCCACCGTGGTTCGACGCGGTAGCCCCCCGGTAAGCAACAACGTTCGACGACAACGTTCTTTACTGCCGCCGGAAATTCAAAATTCCGTAAAAAAATTATAAATCGTCGTTGTATTTTTGTGGGTGTCTAGCAGGTCAGTCACCTCGAATGACGTTCGCCGTAGTAATAGTATTTGGGGTCTAGCGGGTCAGTCACCTTCCTCGACTTTGGTCGTAGTCACCCTGGAAGGCAATCCGACAATACTCGACGGCTGGGGAACGTCATCACGTATGCAATCCGACTGCGTCGAATCGCGGACGACGTTCATTACTGTTACCGAAAAAGCAAAAAAAGTAATAAATTACTTGAAAAGTATTTAAAAAATTTCGGACGTCCATGCAAATCATATAGCCGCCGTATTTTTTAGGGTGTCTAGCAGGTCAGTCACCTCGAATGACATTCGCTATAATAATGGGAGTAGGCTATCTGACTTGGACGGATAGCGGACAATGTGCGACGGCCGGGTCACGTCATCAGGTATGCAATCCGACTGCGTCGAATCGCGGACGACGTTCATTACTGTTACCGAAAACGCAAAATTAAAGGATAAATTACGTGATGAAAATTCAAAATATTTCGGTTGTCCATTCAAATCATATAGCCACCTTCTGATTTTTGGTGTCTAGCAGGTCACCCATCTACGTTATCCGGGTAGGCAATGTGCGGCCGGGACAGCGTCCATTACAGACACCAAATCAATGAAGTAATGAAAATTCAAAACATTTCGTAAGCAATCCGACTACCGAGTCCCCTTCCTCGACGTAATTACTCGAAAATAGGTTTTGGGGTCTAGCAGGGGATCTAGGGTCTAGCGTCGGATAGCGGACAACGTGTGACTTCTGACGCAAAATTAAGTAATGGGTCACGTGCAAAATAAATGGTATATGTCTTGGTGTCTAGCGGGTCAGTCACTTTTCTCGACGTTGGACGTAGTAACCCTGGTAGGCAATCTGACTTCGTCAGATAGTGCGACGTCCGGGTCAAGGCATGAAAACGCCAAATGACGTAAATCAAATATATATAAATAATAACATTTCGGGCGCCCGTGCTAGTTGTAATATATTCCCCGTGATTTGTTGAGTGTCTAGCAAGTCGGGCGGCCACGTTTAATAGTTTTTTTCGTTTATAGTAGTAGAGCGATTTAGAAGCGAAACTCGGTCAGCTGATTGGGATTTCGTTTCCCAATGGTCCTCCGAAAAACACGGAAACGTTTCCGCGCACCGACATGATGTCAGACCCAATATCTCTCGTATCACATAATAGGCGGGAAGTTATCCGCTGATACCGCCGAGTGGATAGACGATAAACGGTCGGTGATAAGGCCTACAGGTTTGGCGGTATTCTTTCGAAGGCGGGAATGTTTGAAAACCATTTTTGCGTGTGTATCAATAAAATCGAGTGATGGTCCTAAGGCATTATTATGACCATATGAAAAAAATTTGCAAAAATGAAATAAGAACGATGGCCAAAAGTGTAAGGTTTAATGCCGTGTTCGAATGAATAATATAAAACTATAAGATAATTAATTTGTCAATACAATAAATAAATTAATCGGCCGTGCGATATCGTTTCCCGCATGGGTTACCTGCCTTGACTCTTGTTATTGTCGCCGTTCTAAGACAAAGGACTGCGCCGAGTGCCGCCGACGTCCGACTTTAAAATCATTTCATTCAAAGTACCCGGAAAGGAAACACGTGAGTATACAATGTAATATTACTGTTATAAATATTGTATTATTAATTTAATTGGTGGCTTTTTAAAACGTTTACACCGCAGATCGTAGGTAATTTATCAATTAATATAATGTAACACATGCTTTCCGATTAACGAATTTAATATTTTATCCTAGTTAGAGCTAGTCAACATATAATATAATACCGACAGATCACTTATAGCTACGTTTTACTATACAATTTCTTTATTGCTTTTTATTTGTCAACTTCAGAGTAACAACGTATAAAACATTAGCGGCAATTGCCAAGCGTAGGTACACGAGTACACGAGGGACTTGTTTTTTTTAACACGTTCAACGCGGATCGTATATATCAATTAATAAATTATTATAATAATATAAAAGTTTTAGTATACACTTTCTTTATTTCTTTAGAATGAGTATAATAAGATACACTGGATTGTATTTTTAACACGTCCAACGCGGATCGTATTTATGAATCAGTAATATCTTATTATAATAATATATAAATTTGCGACGAAAATCGAGCCTTAGTTTTGTCTGCAACACATGGTTTCTGTGAAACAAATTAAATATTGTTTCTATTTTTTTTTGTTTTTAACACGTTCACCTCCGATCGCATTAATCAAAGTTATACCACTTATACCATATACATTTGCGAAGAGAACCGTATCTTAGTTAAACGAATTTAATATTTTATAATATCACCAACCTAATAATGCAGATCAATTGTTTTTTTCAACATTCTTTATTTGTATTTATTTATTAACTTTAGAATGAGTACTTTCAATTTTTCCGGTACATACACCGTTTTTATCGGGAGAGAGGAGGACCGCGCCCGACGTAAGCATACATTTGGTTAATAATTGAAATTAGAAACGATTAAAATATTATATCTCCCCGTTTTAGAATGTTACAACTGTGGGGAAAGAGGCCACCTCTCCCGGGATTGCGGTGAGTGTTTCCTTTACATATTCCTCAATAACAGTCTTAATATTATGTATATAAATTGTAAATTATATTGTAGCCAAGTCCAGAGGTGTAGGTGGTGGCCGCGGTGGTGACCGGCGGTTAGGTGGTGGCGGCGGCGACGGCAGTGGTCGTAGTGGTGGCAGGCGGCGAGGAGGTGGTGTCGACGTCGTCAGTGGTCGTGATGGCGTAAGGCGTCGGGGAGGTGGCAGTGGTAGGGGAGGTGGCAGGGCTTTCCGTGCTAGGCCCCTCCCCAGATCCCGCTCCCCAACATCACGACCATCGTCAAACGTAAGGATATATATTTATATTTAAAAATAAATCTAATTACATTTCTATATAAATCTAACTAAACGAATAATTTTCAGGAGGTTCGTCGGCAACGGTCGCAGAGCCGAGCGGCCGCGGCTCGACCTTCCAACGATGTAAGTATATATAAGTAAAAAATTTAAAAAAATATTCAAGTTTTCAAAATTGATAAATCTAACTAAACGAATAATTTTCAGGAGGTCCGTCGGCAACGGTCGCGAAGCCGAGCGGCCACGACACCACCGTCCAAAGATGTAAGTATAATATATTAGTATGCTCCAGGGGCGGAGTGGGAACCAAATCCAGGCCGGGAGTTTAAAATTTATCCACCAAAATTTTTTTTCTCTCTAAGCTCGAATTTGGTTTTTCTATTTACCTAGGTATTTCAAAACTACTTATAGTATTTTAAAAGTATTTCAATCACTATCTTGCTATTTCTTTTAACTTCTGTCTTCTAACACATTACATTAATATACCACTAAGTACTTATACCTGAAAGTCTGAAAAATAAAATTAGTAGGTATGGTTTAATAGTTGAAATCAACGAAATATTAATAATTATATTAAACATTGTGTTTTAATTGTTTAGGTTTAGTAGATATAAGGTAATAAGTAATAGATAAATACATACATTGTAAACAATATATTATAATAAAAAAGATTTATACATTCATAGTAATAATTTAGATAATAGCTTAGATTTCTCACCAACTGCAGCATTTTAATTTATAATAATATTGTTATCTATTTCCATGAGAATTTTATTTTCAATGGCCATTAGCATAAAAGACTCAAGATAATCATTGGTCATTGAATTTCTCAGCCTGTTTTTTAAAATACTTCAATGTTTAAAATGGGTGTTTTATTATAAAAATAACCGACCTATATCAATATTATATTGCTTTGATTTTATTTTATGTCTATATTTATGTACCAAATATTTTGTAATTTTATATCCAAAGCCTTATCATAAGAGTATACAATTGTACGAGGCTATCCCAATGTACTATTATTGCATTAATAGTATTTGTAATACAATAATTTAATAGAAACAAATTTTTGACGCATATAGCATTAACTAATATTTTGTAAATTAAATTAAATTAAAAAAAAAATCTAACAAAATGGCCAGGCCACCAAGCCATCTGGAAAATTCCCATTTCCAGACCGGCCACTCCGCCCCTGGTATGCACTTTAAAGATATATTAGTAAAAAATTTAAAAAAATAAATTGATAAATTGATAAATCTAATTAAACAAATTATTTTCAAGAGCAGCTGTACGTCACCGCCTGCGAGACGCCGCCGCCAAATGTCGTAAGGATATATTTATATAATATTTAAGTGTTTGATATTGATAATTCTAATTAAACACATCATTTTCAGGAAATCAGTGATGCCTCCTACACCGCCGGGGCAGTGCGATGTAAGGATGCAATATAAATATAAATACTTTAGTTTTTGAAATTAATAATTCTAATCAAACATATTATTTTCAGGTGCCGAGAGCAGAATCACAAAATCGATGTAAGTTTTTAACAGGAACATTTTTTTCTCAACAAACAATTTTCTACGTTTATTCGTTATGTTTTTTTTCAGATGATCAATAAAATAATGGGATAAAAAACATGACTATTTCATTTACAATTATATTTTCTTTTCCTTTTCCTTTCCAACTGTATATTTTGAAATTACTATGTGTGTACTGAGCGTACGGTATGAAAGATTTTTTAAATTTCTATAAGTTACCAATACATATTGTTCATACTATTGTAACACAATAAATTATATGTGTGGTGTGTGGATCAAATAAGATAATAGTTATAAGGGTTCTAAGGATCTCAGTGAAATTAATGACCTAGGTAGGTGTTGCATAGAATTATGTCTAAAGTATGTAACAAATAAATTAATACGACGTCATTAAAAGATTTTAGAATTAATAGTCTACAATGAGTAAAACAAATACAACATCAATTATTGTAAAAATATTGACTTATAATATAAAATAAATTACACAACTATTAAATATTGTTTTAACTTTTTTACATAAGAATACCTATGATATTATAATAAGTATTAAAAATAGTTAACAGCAATTTGTACAGTGGCATTACTCCACTAAAATAAATAAATTAGCTGTCTACTATAATATTGAATGGTACTTGCAAAATTTTGACATAAAAAAGTAAATAATATATGTGTTTCTGTCTCATCTGAGAGTTACTATTATTCACAGCAATGACCACAAAGTGACAAAAGAAATTATATCCATTCACGGTGACGTAGTATGTAGTAACACACTACATAATATTATAATTGTTAGATAATAAAATAGTGTCATCAATGGTGTCATAATATTATGTGAAACAGTAATAATAATAAGAAAAAAATTAATCAACAGCAATTCGCAACTAACAAAATGTTGTATTATACATTACAATGTATTACCTATTAGATTAGATTAGATATAAAACGAAAAAGAAAGGAACACAGCTATTAAATGGTGTTTATACAAAAAATATCTACAACAGCCGTTCGAACACTGCCATAAAAATTTAAATAACATAATAATATGCAGTATCTTATCATTTATACACCTAGTACCTATCTACGCATTGTTATTAAGATATGCACTGTATGAATGGCTTTTTAAATCGTTATTAGTTATTCCTACTATTACGGTTAAATGTTGTGCTTACAGCATTTGTTGTCAAAACAAAGTATTTAATTTAAACGTTGAGTAATTTACTCTTTTTGAGGGGATCCATTCCCTGACCCAAGAAATGTGTGTGAATTTTAATAAATCGTCATTGAACAAATGCACCATGATTATGTCGTTAAAATCAATTGTATGTTTTTACAAATTATTTATTCTTATGATATTCACTTAATTAAGAACCAATGGCACTCTTCAGTGGCACAAAGACACAAAACAAATATTGTCAATGTAAATATAATTAAATTTAATGAATTACAATTTATATACACATCAGTAGTAATAATCTAAAATACAACTATTAAATGGTGTTTAACAAAAAACTTATACTCTATTAGGGAATAGTGAGTAAAACAATTAATACAAATATGTCGATTATTATAATATACAATAATAATTATATGTGAAGATTTATATATTTAGTAATCTAAACGATCTCTCAACCATTAATACAATATAAATTAATCAAGTAGTTCAGCGATACAAAGTGTACAAAATATTAGGAATATCGTGAGTAGGTACAGTGAAATTTACATATTAATAAACACAATACAAATAAAATAAAGTAAGTTTTCAACCATTAATACAGTCTTCATTAATTAACAGCGGTTCACAGTGATTTAGTATACAAAAAGAATATACATATTATGAACATAGTAAAATTGCTTATTAATGTTAAAACCAAGAAGAAAGAAATACAACTCTTAGTAAAATGTCAATTATCTAAATATTGTAAAAATACAATATATTATATATTTATATACAAACAGTAGTAATATAATAGTAATACAATTTACAGTGTACAATCTAATACTCTTTTAGTGAATAAAACAATTAATGTAATTAATACATTTTCCATTAATTTACAACAAACATAGTGAAATTGACTTATTAATGTTATTTACATCATATAATTTAGGTACATTAGAATCTTAAATTAATGTTCCATTACAAATAAAATACAACATTCAAATTAAATAAATTGTCTGCACTATCTGTACTATCTATACAAATAACACAGACATTACATACATTGTTTGACATTAGTTACGGCTTCACATTATAGTGAATCCGCATCCACAGAGAACCACGAGGAGGTTGTCAAACTTTCTCTCCGTTTAGCCCGAAGGCAAGGTCATCACGAAGTCACCTCCACACAGACCACGTAGAACAGCGGTGTAACGTATTAAGTTTGAAAAACGTATTAGGTTTAAAAAAAACTGTTACACATGTTGGTTTAAAGTCAACCAGACTATCAACAGAGGTATAACTTATTAAGTTTGAAAAACGTATTAGGTTTAAAAAAAACTGTTACACATGTTGGGTTTAAAGTCAACCAGACTATCATCGGGCGCATGTAGTACACAGACCAGTATAACAGCGGTGTAACGTATTGTGTTTGAAAAATACGTTACACATGTTAGGTTTAAAGTCAACCAGACTATCATCGGGCGCATGTAGTACACAGACCAGTATAACAGCGGTGTAACGTATTGTGTTTGAAAAATATGTTACACATGTCAGGTTTAAAGTCAACCAGACTATCACCATCATCTAGACTCGATCGTCGGACGTCACCTAGAATATACTTACCACTTATTGCATTACAGAACTTCCCTGTACACGATGTTCTTGGTGACGAATCGCCCGCTGTCATCGGCGTACATGCCGACTTTCACGGACTGTGCGTTTCTCACCCTCGAAAACGCCACGTACAGCTGCCCGTGAGTGAACGGGGGCGTCGTCAGAAGCAAACCTACCCTGTCGAACGTCTGACCCTGCGACTTGTTGATGGTCATGGCGAACGACAACCTCACCGGGAATTGAATGCGCTTCAGTGGGATGGGCAGGTCGTCCTCACCGCTGGACCTGAGCGGTATCTTGGGCAGGACGATGTCGTCGTCCCGTGGGTCACCGCCCAAAATCCTCGCCTTGAAATTGTGTCGCCGCAGTTCGGTGACCACCAACCTCGTACCGTTGCACAGTCGTCTCCTAGGATCGAGATTTCTGAGCAACATGACGATGCACCCCACCTTCAACTCGAGCCGGAACGGCGGCAGGCCGTCCGGTACCAAAGTGTTGAGGAACTCTGTGGGGAAATTGGCAACTTCGTCGGCCGCGTCCACCTCCGCGGTGTCGACGGCCTGGTAGGTCTCCGAATTGCCGTCGAAGCGCTCCAGCACGTCCGCGTTGACACCTCTGCACTCTTCGTTGGTGGGACACACGACGACTCTCCGAGCAAATTCTTCGACGTTGGCCAACGACATTTGCTGCGGATACACGAAATCGATTAAATCGGCGACGTCGCATACCATTTCCTGCGGGATTTCCACCGTGTCCGGAACGCCGTCGACCGCGGGCAGTTGGCCGTTGCCGAGCTGAAGCAACCAAGACGCAAAGTCCGCGTCGTTGCCCGCGCGCATGTTCTGGACCAGATCGAAGCGCTCCATGACGTTCCAGAGATGGTTGTTCTTGATCGACGACATGACGATCTCGGCTCTCGTCCCTCTCCGGATCACGGGCAATATCTGCCTGAAGTCGCCGGCGAACAGCATGGTTTTACCGCCGAACGGTAAATTCGAAACCATGACGTCCTTGAGCAGGCGGTCCACCAGCGTCAGTTGCAGTCCCGGCGACATGGGGGCTTCGTCCCAGACGATGAGAGCCGCGTTGCGTATCCTCTGCGCTCGCGCGGACTGCATGGTGATGGTGGACGTCGAGTCTTCGGTGAGCGTGCCGAACGGCAGTCCGAACGTCGAGTGCACCGTCATGCCGCCGTCCATGAGCGACGCTGCGATCCCGGTGTACGCGACGCTCAACACCTCCCGCCGACGCTGCCGAAGCGACCATATCAGGCATCCGTACAGCGTAGTTTTTCCCGTACCTCCGGGTCCGTCGACGAAGAAAGTTCGCGTCACCTCGACTGGGTCTTCGACGGCCGCCATCACGCGGTCGTACACCGTTCGCTGTTCGGCGTTCAAGTTTTCCACTTGTTGGGCCCACCGTGCCGCCGCGTCTATTTCTCGGAACAGCGCGTTGTCGTCCTGCAGCGGTTCCAGTAGCAGAGGGTCGGCGAGGGGCAAACCGTAGTCGACCGCGGGTGACTTTCCGTGACCACGAAGTAGATCCTCGATGGCTGCCAGACACGCGGCCCTCGCGCGGTCGACGTCTTGGAGACGCCGGTTGAAGTCCTCCATCAGGTTCGCTTCGTTCCTCTCGTACAACGCCAGCGGGTCTGCAGGCAGGCAGAACACCAGTATAGTGACGAACAGATACCGCAGTTGCCGCGGCGTGTCCACCAACGCGGATTCATCCAAACAATTCCGCCACGCTAGGTCGTCTTCCAATAGTCCGAGTGCAATCGCAGCCGCCGTGTATGTTCCGTGAACGACCCCGTCCACCGTCCTTATGTCTTGAAAGGACTGCGGGCCTCTTCGGTTCAGAAGTAGCAATCTCAAGTGGAAACGGTCCCGGTCCATTGGGTTCACCACGTACATCCGAGCCAATGTAACGTTTGTCATCCGATTCACCCGCGGACGCCATTGTTTGACATTTTGCTGCCAGGTGTAATGCATCGGTATGTCTTGGTACAAGTATTGTCGAGCCACCACGTTGGTCGCGTTCAGCGCGAAGAACTGCGTGAGTTTCGTGCGACCAACAGCTTCGTTCTGTAGCCGTAATTCTTCTTGGCCCGGCGGAAAATACACGTTGTGACGACCCTCCAGGTGAACGGGAAGCCTGAAGACCGTGTGACTTTTGTCGTGCAGTTTGTACGAAAACAATCGCCAGACGGCTTCTGGCGGGCTGACGTACCTCGAGTTGACGTACCTAAAAAGGAATATTGAAAAGATTAGTAACAATATATTGGCTGGCTCAATATAAGATGATACCGTTTGGTGTTGTATTATTAAGATAATTTATTTATTTTTTATTCTGTAGACGCATAGCATTGCATTGCAATATAATAATATATTACAATGTTTAATAATTTTAATTTATTTTGAAGTGAAGCGATTTGAAACGTTTAACCATACTAAGAACTAATTCTTGAATATTGCATGAACACTTACAGTTCTTTACTTTAACATTGAAAAATATAATGGACATTATGAAGAATCCCTACAACCGTTAAATTGTAAATTTTGTAAAGTTTGGCATACAATAAATGTGACCGATATTATATTATGATATGTTTTGATAAATAAATGTTGTAGTAGCGCACGCGTAAGACACAAACGTCTTGAGTAACTAAATATTAATATTAATTAATATAAGTTACAATTGAAATGATGCACAGAGTTGGAATTATTAGCATATAATTGAGGTATTTAATTCAATTTATATTTTGCACTGTGAAAATAACGCATCAAATGTAAAGTGAAACTAAAAAACTTGTATCAGCTAGAATACATTATCTGTGTGACTGCGTATAAATCACCGAATAATATTATATAAGAATTGCAAAGGTTATATTAATTTATGTCAATGAAAATAACAATCTATAAACAAACGTGTGTTATTCCGCTTGAATGAATTAGATGAAAAAATAATAATGAATATAATAAAAAAATAATAATAATAATACCTAAACAACACATTAAACGTAAAGTATATAATATAGCTAGTATACAAAAGTAAAAAAAAAATAAAAGGCTTACCACTACCCTAAAAACCTAAAAAACACTGGACACACTGCTAAGAATGACACATGCATAAAATATTGTAATAATTTTCAATCTAATAAATATAATAAAAATCTATCAATAGCATGTAGGTACCACTGTGTACTAATGTAGACCACCTATAGAACTCTCTGTAGAAGTACATAATATAATAATACCTAAACAACACATAAATATAATATATATTGAAGTATAGAACTTAAAGGTAATGGTGAATGTATACAACTGCCCTATGAAGTAGTAAATAATTCATACACACCGAACACACTAAATAAATGTATAAAATCCACCATAACGATCGTTATACCATACACATGTATAAATTATATATTTTCATTTATAGTACTGTATGCAATAGAATGTTTATTGTGTTTATTATACACAGCTTGAACGAAATAACGCATTAAATGTAATAAAAATAATGACCAACACATAAAATAATTCCGTGGCTTGGTGCAAGATGGGTCAATGTCGTTAAAATTTGCTTATGATACTTGTGTTACAAAAAAAAAGGGCCAATGTCTCTAACGCTGTAGGACCAAATTAGATAAAGTTTATAAATGTAGAAATTACTAACATTATGCTCAATGGAATATTATTATTAAAATGTGGAAATGTTTTCACAAGTGTTTATTTTAAATTTAAGTTTTTAGCCAATGTCAAAAACAATGTAATTTTATTATTTATATTTGAAAACAAAATGAGAGTCATACAATGAAATAAAAACAAATATAATGTTTAGTTCCGAAATAAAATTTAAGATTAAATTCCTGAACATTTTCAAAACATGACATTGGCCCTTCTTGCATCAAGCCACATGATATAATATAATATATAGTATGAGGTATTGGTGAATGTATACAACTGCCCTAAAAAGTAGTAAATAATTCATACACGCTGAACACACAAAATAAACGTATACAATCCACCATGATTATCAGTTATCACTATACCACACACATGTATACTATTATATTATCTTATGTTTATATCGCTAAGTGTAGTGTAAGGTTAAGACTCACCTTGTAGTTTCATCTGCGTTCTGCTCAATCTCCAACGTCACACGGTCGTGTCCCTTGTATATATACTTGTAGATATACATGACACTTTTTATGGACGTGCATATCTCGACGTTGATGTGAGCGTCGTACTTGGCCAGAAGGTAAGGGTTGTAAGGCACTACACACCCGTTACCGACCGCATCACGTCTTCCCACAAGTACCGTGCGGCCGTCGTCCGGTCGGCGGTACCTCGGATAACCGCCTTCCGCAACGTACACAGTCTCCTCTGCGTACGCCTTCGGGAAATCTTTCGAACATTTGCCGTTCACCATGCACGGACACCTCGGGTTGACTGTTCCACACGGTCCGTGTATCATGTGGGACCGCACGCAGTCGTGTAAGCGCCTGTCTGTCTCCGGGTCCGGCAAGAAGGCGCAAACCACGTCGTCGACGTCTGCCGCCGTGCGGAACTTATGATCCTCCTCCAGGATTACCAGTATGTGCGCATGGGGTAGACCGCGTTTCTGAAACTCAATAGTATATACGTAAGCGGCGACATTACCAAACACACGATTAACAGTTAGGTCACCTAGTAGCTCCTGTAGTTTCCTGTTGAACACCCTGGCCGTCAGTTCGGGCCTGTCATTCGGGAGGCTGTGAGCCGCCAGGTTTTCCGTGATCTCCGGCCACCTTGGATTGCACGTAAACGTTATGAACAGGTCGGGCTTCCCTTTGCTGCGGACCATGGCCATGGCGTCTTGATAACACATCTTGTTGTATCGGTCGCTGCCCACGAACGTCGACGGTAAAATGACCCTACGGCCGACCGCCATAGGATCGATGATGAGACGTTCGTTCACATGGTCCACCAACCCTTGATACGCTTCGGCAAAGATTTCTGCCTGATGCTCACGTATGTAGTTCAGATTGTTGGTTTCCATCTGAATGTAGTGGTCGCACAGGAACTGGTGAAACAAGGACCGGCCCTGATGTATCGAACTGAACCGTTGGTGCCTCGTGTCGTTATTTCCCTCGTATCGAATGGCCACGCGGTAGCACGCAAACTCTCTTATAGAGTTTCGACTGCGGACGTTATTTCGTCGAGGGCCCTCTTGCAACATCTCGTTATGCCAACCGGCCTCGCCGTACGGGAAGAACAGCGGATACAACATGGGATCCGAGTGAGACGAACCTTGAGAAATATAATGAATTTTAAATTAATTGCTGAGCCAAAGTTTTGTTAGTAGCTGAGAGTTGGTTTATGGAGATACGTTTGTGTTGTGTGTACACAATTTGTAGAACCGCCAAAGAAATGTATGAAATAATGTACAGAAAATATTAACTCTAAGATCGGCTGTAATATTGTAAGTGCTATTAGTTATTAAGTATATTATTATATACTGTGAAATCAAAACTATGAATCAATACGAAACTGTGATTCTTTAACTCTATTTAGGAGTTATTTATATCTATTTGTTACTTATTGTTATAGCAAGTACCTACATAACGTTTTGTAGAACCACAAAAGTTAGGTAAATATATTTAGGAGGAAAATCCATGAGACAATAATAATATGTGATAGGTATTATGTTGATCCACGTTGTTTTAAATTTATAATAATGTAATGGCTTGTTTCACAACAACACAATGAATTTACACTGTTAATTTAATAAGTATTATTATAATATGTATGTCGGTTTTGACCTAATTAATCAGTGAATAACTAATTAAATTTCAAAAGAATGTCCAGAATGTATGCGTGTTAAGATATTTACCAGTTATTTATTTATTGTTATGATTGGGTCGTGTACTTGCGTGTATAGCAAGTACATAATATATGTTTTGTAAAACCGCAAAGGAAAGGTAATTTATAAAACAATCTAAAACATGAACTCTAAGGTGGGCTAATTTCTATACCAAGTGTTAAAAAGTGATGTTAGTTATGAAGTATACACAAATTATGAAATAAGAGAACAGTGAATTTAGCATTGAAGTAATGTTACTATAAAACTGATGAGAGTTATGTACTAAATGAATAATAATGTGATGACTTTTGTTTTATAACACAACAAACTCAAACTGTTAATGTAATAAGTATTACTGCACAAGTGAAAGGGTTGAAGTCGGTGTTGACCTAACTTATTAGTTATTAAGTAATTCAATTTCAAAAGAATGTCCAAAATGTAGTAAAGGTGGGGTGTAATTTAACTCTTTGTTGGTAGCAGTTAGACATCTGTTATAATACTATAATTATGTGTGTGTCTGTGAGGTGTACTAACCCGCAGGTATCCTTTGCGACCTGTATTGCATGTCGATTGGATTGGTGTCGAAGATGACCAGATCGATGTGTCTGGGAGGATGACCACCTTCACCTACGAACACGGCCGCAACTTCATTTGCGGTAGGCAGGTTGTTTCGGCCCCTATCCCGGGCCGCATCTTCAACGAAATTCATCCTGACTGGTCTAGGTGGCGCGGCTGCGGGATCGGCCAGAGCTCTTTCTGCCAGCCACACCTGACGCATGTTCCTGAAAAGAATATATTTATATATTTATGTTAAACACACTCCGCATGATGTGTACAAATAATTGTGAATTTTGATTTCAAAGAGCTGAGAATAAATCATATTACCTAAAATGTATTTATCAATAGTAATTGGTGTATTAGAGTATCAGTGATATTGTTAGAAATAATTGTATATTATGTGTAATAAAAACATCCGATCATTCAATCCATTTAACTCTATATCAGTAGCGGTGAGAGTATAATCTATACTAAATATTATATATTATAAATCTTCCATGCGCGGTCAAAAGGGCTTAAGTCAAAAATACACATTTTGAGATTGTTATGTGTTTTATCTCTAATAAATATGAATTATTTTTTGGTAAAATCGGATTAAGTCAATATTTTTTCCTCTTTAAGTTATAACACATTTATCATTTATCATATCCAATTTGGCGTTTAATTTTATTGTAAAATATTACTTTAATTTTTATCAGTTCGATTTATCAATTACAATGTTTATTATATAATTTTAATACATATATCTGTCAGCCCTTTTGACTTAACCCCTTTTGGCCGCGCACGGAAGAAATATTTGTGTGCCTGTGTGTAGGTGTAATAAGCGTAGAGAATCACATTCAATGTGTATAAAATGTATTATTAAATGTACCCCAAGATAGTTTTACTTCAAAGTCATATAAATATGTTAAGTCATAAACATCCAAGCCCTATGTCATATTTAATGTTATATCATTAGTACCTTAGGTATTTCAAATAACTAATAAGGAGGAGTTAAGAAAACTATTTGCTATGTATACATTATTTTAAATCATTATTAAGTCTATTATATTGGTAAATGTTTTTTTTTTTTTTTATCTACTGTAAGAAAGGTATGTGTAAAATGTATTTACTGTAAGGCTAAATTCACATCCCTAGTGTTCATAAATACAATAGTTTGAGTTTTCTTACATAAAAGCCATTGCGTACGGATTGATGCCCCGCAGCAAACCGTCCAATAAACCCATCACGATTTCGCACAGTTCACGATTTGCCCGTCGTGCAATATCGAGGCGGCGGTGGTTGGCCTCTACGGACTCCAAGAAATACAACTGACAGTTGTACGCATTTTCCGGGGCAACGGCCACCTCATGATTGGTCGTCCGATATGTCTGACCGTGGACAATAAACACAGGCGGTCCCCGCCCTGGCAAACGCCTGTCGTGTGCGTCGGAGGCAAACGCAGCGAATGCCAGTAGGTTGTTGAACCGGCGAACTTCAGCTCGGAATCTTCGACCATCCTGCGAATCATCTATAAACAAACTCTGTATTAAATATGGTACTGGTAACAACACGTGTTGTCCTGCAGCGACCGTTTGGCCGTTGTTACAACACGTGTTGAAGTGTCTATTGGCACCTCGGCCCACAACCTCGCCTTCGAAGTGGCGGGCGTAACAATGTATGCAGATTCTGTCTAACGCGCCCACGTAGTGCCGCTCTGGTAGCGGGTGTGTCACGCCCGCCTGCCGGTTAATTATTGGCGCAGGCCCTATGGGTAGTTCGACCACTAACACGTACTCTATCTCCTCTTCCGGGAAGTCGTCCTCCACCACTTCCTCCAACCCGTCGTCGACCACTTCCACGTACTCCACCAATTCCACGTCCTCTGCCACTTCCACGTACTCCACGTCCTCTACCTCTTCCACGTACTCCACGTTCCCTACCACTTCCACGTACTCCACATCCTCAACCACTTCCATGTCCTCAACCCCATCCATCTGGACTTCTGCCACTTCCAAGGCCTCCACCACATCCATCTGGACTTCTACCACTTCCAAGGCCTCCACCACATCCATCTGGACTTCTGCCACTTCCAAGGCCTCCACCACATCCATCTGGACTTCTGCCACTTCCAAGGCCTCCACCACATCCATCTGGATGTCCCCGAACACCTAAAAGTTTGGTTGAGTTTAGAGTATTTTATTTCCATTGCATAAAATTATTATTGTTTAACCAGGAATTAATATCGTGTTTATCAGTGTTTTTGTAACTAAGTAGGTAAAAATAAATAGGAATGTGTTCAATGTGATCAAGTTAACTACACCTATACAAAACTTAATACAATCTTTTTAGTACCTACCTGCTGTAGTATAATCTAAAATTGTCATTGTAGTAAGCAGGTATATTGAGATAGTACAATATATGTATAGTAACTTTTATTATAGTTGAATAAATAAATTTTAACTTTAAATTAAAACTTTGGTTGAATGAACTATATGTATAATAAGCCATAGCTATCAATCAAATAAAAGGTGAAACAGGTGAACAGTGAAACGTTGTTGTTTTTATAACGCCTATGTTAAAAGTACATTTAGTCCACTGAGTCATAACTCTCATTCATAGTTCACCTGAGATTTCCAAGAGAAAAAAGTCTACCTAAATAACATATCAGTACAATGCTATAGGTTAAGATAAATGTTGTATTAAAAATGCACAGAAGAATGTTTAATTGGTTTCATAGGTACATATTTATAATCTTTCAAACAACAATAACTATGAAACATTGTAAAAATGTATTGCACTGTATAACACTGAGTGTTACAGTGAAATTATATGATAATTTAGGGTTTATGCTATACCTAAATCTAAGCTCTGTCTAACCTAACATCAATACAATCTATTGTATTAACTTTTGAAATAATATAAACATTTCTAAGAGTACCACATGTTAAATGATAAATTGCCTATACAGTACACGACTTACTTACCTAGGTCAGTAGTAAGTAGTAGTAGTATTATTTTGTTCATTGGTTGTAAATACCCAACAGAGAGTTAACTGTGACTTACACTACCTATTGCGTAGGAGTGAATATACAGTTTATCATTTTAACAAAATGATTAAAAATAAAGTGTAATTTAATACAGAATTTTAACTTCCAACAATAAAAAGAAGAAATTTTAATGGAAGTGTGGTCATTCATCATTAGTATAATCTTGTGTTGGTATAACAGTTACACTAATAAAAGCATACATGTTGTTATTTAAATAATTTTTAAGTTAGTTGTATAAATTGCTAACAATAAGACAATATGTGAAATGATAAAATACTCATCCACTACACAATTCACAAAGAGTTATGTACAGAAACGATGTATATAATATGTATCTAAGAGCACAGTGAATAATTAAGCATGTAACAAATTTTAACCGTAGGTTAGCCACTACTATTTATTATTATGATTGTGTTGTGTGAATAGCAAATAACTACATAATGTTTTGTAGAACCACAAAAGAAAGGTAAATATATTTAGGAGGACAATTGGTGAATATCAAAATCCATACTTTCAAAGCTTTCATACACATTTATAATCTTTCTAACAACAATAACTTTGAAACATTGTAAAAACGTATTGCACCGTATAACAGTAAGTGTTATAGTGAAATCATATGATACATGTTGAAGTTCAAATCATTTTCCAAAGAGCTGTACAAAATAATATTTAATTGAATGTGCGACTACGACTACATCTAAGCTCTGCCCAACCTAACAACAAACCTAACATCATTGTATTAAGTATTAAAATAATATAAACATTACTAAGACTACTACATGTGAAATGATAAAAAACGTATCTAGTACACAACTTACAAATGACCTAGATCAGTAGTAAGTAATGTTGGTAGTAGTAGTTGTAGTAAGATGTAAGAAAATGTTTAAGTATTTTGTTCATTGGTTGTAAATACCCATAATAAAAGTTAAAATACAGTGAGATGAACTTTTAACGGTTGTGTGTTCATACATAACAGTAAATGTATGTACTCATATGCAATAAGTGCATTTATACGAAATTATTATATGATAAGTTTATGTTACTCTAATTACATAAAAGTTAAAAACGGTGAGTATTGAATATAATCTTGTGTTGGTTAGGTTTAATGTGCTTATGTCTTATACCGTAAGAATAACAACAGACTTACATTTTGTATTGCACTCTATAACAGTAAGTGTATGTACTCATATGCAATAAGTGCATTTATATGAAATTATTCTACGGTCTATCACCACTATGTATCAAATAACACACAATATAGTAGTAAATATGTTACACTGTAATACAAACAAAGTTTGTTGTATAAATAAAGTAAAGAAAGTATTGAAATAATCTTAACAGTAAGACAATATGTGAAATGATAAAACACTTATCCAGTATAGGAGAGGTTAGTAAAGAGTCTAGTAATACCTACTTTGTATAGTAGTAACATTAAGAAAATGTGTCAAGTGTTCTGCTGCTTAAGTCAATATAGTAAAAGTTGATATAGTTAGTCAATGTATTTTAGTCAATTGAAATCTGAAACAGCAGTAACACAATTGAATGTCGTTCAAGTTATTCTACAATTTCATTTCTATACAATTATAATATAATAAGTTATTAATTAATATTTTTATGACAAAATAGACATTTAGTTTTCAAGAATGTTTTGTAGTACCTACAGTAGTAAAGTAAAGTATAAGTTATGTAGAGAAACAATGTATATAATACTATGTATCTAAGGGCAAAGTGAATAATAATTAAGCATGTAACAAATTTTAACCGTAACTTACAAATAAAGGAGAGTAGACCTAGGTCAGTGGTAAGTAGTAGTGGTAGTAGTAATAAAAAAACGTTTAAGTATTTTGTTCATTGTTTGTAAATACCTATAGCAAAAGTTAAAATACAGTGAGTTGATATCTAATGGTTAGGTATTACCGTAACAATATCAACATTTGAAAAATGTATTGCACTCTATAACAGTAAGTGTAGGTACTCATGTGCAATAAGTGCATTTATATGAAATTATTCTACGGTCTATCACCACTGTGTATCAAATAACACACAATAGTAGTAAATATGTCACACTGTAGTACAAACAAAGTTAGTTGTATAAATAAAGTAAAACACTTATCCAGTAAGTAATGCCTACTTTGTGTAGTAGTAACATTGAGAAAATGTGTTATGTGTTCTTTTTAGGTCAATACCAGTAAAAGTCGATCTGGGTATACAATTTTAGTTAGGTTGCTAAAATACGCAGTATGTACCTACCTACATTAAACTCATGAGAGTACACAACAGTATTAGTAATAGTGTACTGGTGTATTTATTGAATATATAATGTTTACACTCACTAAAGACGGCACTGCTGTTGACGACAGACGTCGGCGCTCCGCGTTTCCCACAGCGTAGTCAACTCCAGGGACGAAATGCCTCGAACACAGCTTAGATGTGTAGTTCACGGGGAAACCTTGGTCAACCACAAATGCCACCCACTCAAGACGACGTTGTACGGCACTTGGAAATCTAAGGCGACATATTATTATTATTATTATAATACATTGATAAGTGTATTAACGTGTTGAGTGAATTACTTGTGTACGGAAACGTCAATGATGTTGTCCACAATTCCGCAAAGCGCACAGCGTTTGACCATTTTGAATAGCCTAAAAGCATCACGAACAGGTTATAGTCTATATTATAATATAATAAAATCATGGGTAAAAAGTAAATAATAAATATAAAAAACTTGTTGCAATCCAATATTATGATCAGTATCATTTTGTTATCAGCGGTGATGTGTGAGACTTGTGTTATTTTTAGAATTAAAAGGTGCACACCGGCTTACGTGAAATAGGAGAATAGAAATAGAAATAGAAGAATACGAAAAATGACATATCCAGCAAAATAACGCAAAATGTACCTAGCGTCAAAACACGTGTATCGCGATGGTAACGCTCCGAAACGGCTAACGGACTTAAACGTCGACTACATACGGCTAATACGAATGCGGATATAAAAAAGTGTTGGGTATTCAAAGTACATTTGCGCGAAAAAAAACACGAAACGCGCCATGATGGCCAGCGGAAAACGTAGGTGGTGAAAATATCATGTTCTTTCCACGTTCAGTCACGAATACATCTGTAGTTTATCTGGATATTATAATATAGTAGTAGACATAAGAGTTGTACTTACCGGTATGTGAAAAGCGCCCAATGCAGAACAACAAAACTCAAAGGAAAGCACTGAAATATTGAATAACAATACAACGTATCAGGCTTTTCTGAGAGAGTTGATGTGCGTTGCAAGAGCGCCGGTCACGATATGACGCGGGTCGACACGGGCGCGTTTCGTGTCGCCAAAGTTGTCCATCCAGCGGCACCACTCCACGCATACCAGCGCGTCAGTGTTGCGTATAATAACGGTCGTAATAGCGCGTGGTATTGCAGTGTCGCTCCTAAATCGTCCACTTTTAATATTACACACACCGGCATACGTAAACACTTACCTATGTCTATGTGGCTATGTATTGGGCGTGTACGCACACAATAATAATAACATTAATAATAATAAAAAACAACCACCTAACCTAACGTACCCATATTTAACTACGTCATTCGTGTACAGCATTGTATTGTAATAGATATTATTATTATGTGTCAAGACATTAGGTATACCACCAAACGCAAACATCGTGACCGTCAAGTTACTCTATTTATTGTCTAGGTACATAATATATTAATAATACTTTATGCATTGTTAGTATACTGGTGTCTTTTGTCAGGTACACATGTAGGATAATTTTATAATACCGGTATACACGTAAGACATGAGTCATAACGCAGCACCTACAGATCAATATGAGAATGCAATTGTAACATTAACTAAACGGTAGAACCTATACGACCTGTATAAACAACAAATCGCGTAAATATTTTACATATATTCACGTGCTCTCCGCGACGTCAATCGGAGCCGGTTAACGGAAATAACGGGCAGATCAGAAACGCGAAAAAAAATATTCGAAATTTGTTGAAACCACGGCGTTGAAACCAAGACCCCCCGGTCATCCACACTAACGGCTAAACCTACCTGCCTACCTACTGAGTTGAGAACTATTTATGCCTGTTTATAGCAATACGTAATCGGTACCTACTCTCTTTTCCGCGGGACTCCTCCCCGGGACTCGTTTTTGAAAAAGTAGGGGCGGGCGCCGGCTATACATTTATCGGGGAACGCGAATAAGCTAAAACTCGAATTTTCGAAAAAACGGCAAATGGAGAAGTCATATAGTCGTACTATTTTTTAATATAGTTTATCAATATTGTATTAAACAGTATTTATAATCTGTAGCAGTAATTAACCAAATCGGAATCACGTAAAAACTGTAATATATCAAGTAGGTACTACACGTAGGTCAGTTATATTGTATTTGTTCTATTGTCTATTCAAGTATAAAAGAAACATATAGGTGCGCCTAAGTAGTAAGCATAGTATAGTCATATCATTATACGATTTAACTGCCAGAACTTCAATATATTTCATTACAATTTAATATATCAAGCAGGTACCTATTTTATTTTTTTGATCAATAAATATATTAATATAATATAATAACGCAGTTCATCGAATCAAAAACTCGAATTTTGAAAAAAAACAACACTTTAGTTAAAAATAATAAATGTCACGAAAAAAAAAACATGAAAAAAAAAATTTCCGATTTAACACGGCCGCCGCAAATTTACGAAATTCCCGGCGGCCGGGTTCGAAACCACGACCCTCGAGTCACCTATCCTAACGCCTAACCTACCTAACCACCTATTGAGATGAAAACTGGAGTCAAATCTATGACTCTTAAGCCGCGTCGCGGTGCTCGCGAAAGGCGAACGCCGTTTGGACGGCCGCCAATGTGCGTTTTAGCGGGCTATCCGACAGCGTCGGCGAGCGGACGACCTTCTCCGCCGCCCTCGGACGTATAATAAGCTAGCTTCGCGAAAAAAAATCGAATCTCGAGACGCAAGTATTTATGCCTGTATATAGCGGTACCTACTCGATACCCAATCGGTACCTACTCTCGTTTAAGCGACACCGCTCATCCCCGGGACTCGTCTTTGAAAAAGTAAAGCCGCGCGCCAGCTATAAATTTAGCGGGGAACGCGAATAAGATCCAAACGGGGAGGTCGATACGCCCCAAAACGCCTAAAACTCGAATTTTCGAAAAAAACGGCAAAAAACGCGGGCGACCGCGGCGCTCGGTTCGCACGCGATATCCGGCGCGGAGGGCCCGCAGGGAAAAAAGTACGGCGGACTTATAATAGTAAATTTAGCGAGGAATGCGAATAAGGTCCAAACGGGGCAGCCCGAGGCCCCGAGGGGAGTAAAAGTCGAAAATTTTGAAAAAAAATCATGATAAGTGATAAGGAGGAGTGATAACGCAGCGACGGCTCCGCAAAAAACGACGCGACGCATGTATTTATGCCTGTATATAGCGATACACGCACGGTACCTACTCACGTTTCCGCTCACGTTTAACCTCCCCTGGACTCGTTTTTGAAAAAGTAGGGCCACGCGTCGACTATAAATTTAGCGGGGAACGCGAATACGTCTCCGACGGGGAGGTCGGACGTCTCGCGAAAGCGCTGAACGCGACTCCAGTCGAAAAAGTCGGGAAAACCGTCGAAACGGCGACGACGCGGCGCTCTCGGCAATCGATTCGTCCGCCGGGGGACCCGTTTATGAAAAAGTAGGGCCGCGCGTAGGGTATAAATTTAGCGGGGAACGCGAATAAGTCTACGACGGGGCCGCCCAGGGCCCGCGAGGGTGGTAAAATCGAATTTTCGAAATAAAAACGGCAAAAAACGCACGCGACGGCGGCGCTCGTTTCGCACGTGATATCCGCCGCGAATGACCCGCCGGGAAAAAAGTACGGCGTACTCACAATAGTAAATTTAGCGGGGAACGCGAATAAGGTCCGAACGGGGCACCCCGAAGCGGCGCGGGGGGGCAAGAGTCGAAAATGTTGAAAAAAAATCCTGAATTTCGAGAAAAACGGTGAAAAGCGATAAGAGGAGTGATAACGCTGCGACGGCTCCGCCGCCGCCGGGAGACCGCCCTCCGGGGAAATTGAATTTTCTCATTGGAGGGTTCCCTATAAAGTGCCGATTTAACGCATAGGAAGCGCCACACGGGTTTTCGTTTTATATGGTACCTACAGTAGTAAAGTAAAGTATAAGTTATGTAGAGAAACAATGTATATAATACTATGTATCTAAGGGCAAAGTGAATAATAATTAAGCATGTAACAAATTTTAACCGTAACTTACAAATAAAGGAGAGTAGACCTAGGTCAGTGGTAAGTAGTAGTGGTAGTAGTAATAAAAAAACGTTTAAGTATTTTGTTCATTGGTTGTAAATACCTATAGCAAAAGTTAAAATACAGTGAGTTGATATCTAATGGTTAGGTATTACCGTAACAATATCAACATTTGAAAAATGTATTGCACTCTATAACAGTAAGTGTAGGTACTCATGTGCAATAAGTGCATTTATATGAAATTATTCTACGGTCTATCACCACTGTGTATCAAATAACACACAATAGTAGTAAATATGTCACACTGTAGTACAAACAAAGTTAGTTGTATAAATAAAGTAAAACACTTATCCAGTAAGTAATGCCTACTTTGTGTAGTAGTAACATTGAGAAAATGTGTTATGTGTTCTTTTTAGGTCAATACCTATAGTAAAAGTCGATCTGGGTATACAATTTTAGTTAGGTTGCTAAAATACGCAGTATGTACCTACCTACATTAAACTCATGAGAGTACACAACAGTATTAGTAATAGTGTACTGGTGTATTTATTGAATATATAATGTTTACACTCACTAAAGACGGCACTGCTGTTGACGACAGACGTCGGCGCTCCGCGTTTCCCACAGCGTAGTCAACTCCAGGGACGAAATGCCTCGAACACAGCTTAGATGTGTGGTTCACGGGGAAACCTTGGTCAACCACAAATGCCACCCACTCAAGACGACGTTGTACGGCACTTGGAAATCTAAGGCGACATATTATTATTATTATTATAATACATTGATAAGTGTATTAACGTGTTGAGTGAATTACTTGTGTACGGAAACGTCAATGATGTTGTCCACAATTCCGCAAAGCGCACAGCGTTTGACCATTTTGAATAGCCTAAAAGCATCACGAACAGGTTATAGTCTATATTATAATATAATAAAATCATGGGTAAAAAGTAAATAATAAATATAAAAAACTTGTTGCAATCCAATATTATGATCAGTATCATTTTGTTATCAGCGGTGATGTGTGAGACTTGTGTTATTTTTAGAATTAAAAGGTGCACACCGGCTTACGTGAAATAGGAGAATAGAAATAGAAATAGAAGAATACGAAAAATGACATATCCAGCAAAATAACGCAAAATTTACCTAGCGTCAAAACACGTGTATCGCGATGGTAACGCTCGGAAACGGCTAACGGACTTACACGTCGACTACATACGGCTAATACGAATGCGGATATAAAAAAGTGTTGGGTATTCAAAGTACATTTGCGCGAAAAAAAACACGAAACGCGCCATGATGGCCAGCGGAAAACGTAGGTGGTGAAAATATCATGTTCTTTCCACGTTCAGTCACGAATACATCTGTAGTTTATCTGGATATTATAATATAGTAGTAGACATAAGAGTTGTACTTACCGGTATGTGAAAAGCGCCCAATGCAGAACAACAAAACTCAAAGGAAAGCACTGAAATATTGAATAACAATACAACGTATCAGGCTTTTCTGAGAGAGTTGATGTGCGTTGCAAGAGCGCCGGTCACGAGATGACGCGGGTCGACACGGGCGCGTTTCGTGTCGCCAAAGTTGTCCATCCAGCGGCACCACTCCACGCATACCAGCGCGTCAGTGTTGCGTATAATAACGGTCGTAATAGCGCGTGGTATTGCAGTGTCGCTCCTAAATCGTCCACTTTTAATATTACACACACCGGCATACGTAAACACTTACCTATGTCTATGTGGCTATGTATTGGGCGTGTACGCACACAATAATAATAACATTAATAATAATAAAAAACAACCACCTAACCTAACGTACCCATATTTAACTACGTCATTCGTGTACAGCATTGTATTGTAATAGATATTATTATTATGTGTCAAGACATTAGGTATACCACCAAACGCAAACATCGTGACCGTCAAGTTACTCTATTTATTGTCTAGGTACATAATATATTAATAATACTTTATGCATTGTTAGTATACTGGTGTCTTTTGTCAGGTACACATGCAGGATAATTTTATAATACCGGTATACACGTAAGACATGAGTCATAACGCAGCACCTACAGATCAATATGAGAATGCAATTGTAACATTAACTAAACGGTAGAACCTATACGACCTGTATAAACAACAAATCGCGTAAATATTTTACATATATTCACGTGCTCTCCGCGACGTCAATCGGAGCCGGTTAACGGAAATAACGGGCAGATCAGAAACGCGAAAAAAAATATTCGAAATTTGTTGAAACCACGGCGTTGAAACCAAGACCCCCCCGGTCATCCACACTAACGGCTAAACCTACCTGCCTACCTACTGAGTTGAGAACTATTTATGCCTGTTTATAGCAATACGTAATCGGTACCTACTCTCTTTTCCGCGGGACTCCTCCCCGGGACTCGTTTTTGAAAAAGTAGGGGCGGGCGCCGGCTATACATTTATCGGGGAACGCGAATAAGCTAAAACTCGAATTTTCGAAAAAACGGCAAATGGAGAAGTCATATAGTCGTACTATTTTTTAATATAGTTTATCAATATTGTATTAAACAGTATTTATAATCTGTAGCAGTAATTAACCAAATCGGAATCACGTAAAAACTGTAATATATCAAGTAGGTACTACACGTAGGTTAGTTATATTGTATTTGTTCTATTGTCTATTCAAGTATAAAAGAAACATATAGGTGCGCCTAAGTAGTAAGCATAGTATAGTCATATCATTATACGATTTAACTGCCAGAACTTCAATATATTTCATTACAATTTAATATATCAAGCAGGTACCTATTTTATTTTTTTGATCAATAAATATATTAATATAATATAATAACGCAGTTCATCGAATCAAAAACTCGAATTTTGAAAAAAAACAACACTTTAGTTAAAAATAATAAATGTCACGAAAAAAAAAACATGAAAAAAAAAATTTCCGATTTAACACGGCCGCCGCAAATTTACGAAATTCCCGGCGGCCGGGTTCGAAACCACGACCCTCGAGTCACCTATCCTAACGCCTAACCTACCTAACCACCTATTGAGATGAAAACTGGAGTCAAATCTATGACTCTTAAGCCGCGTCGCGGTGCTCGCGAAAGGCGAACGCCGTTTGGACGGCCGCCAATGTGCGTTTTAGCGGGCTATCCGACAGCGTCGGCGAGCGGACGACCTTCTCCGCCGCCCTCGGACGTATAATAAGCTAGCTTCGCGAAAAAAAATCGAATCTCGAGACGCAAGTATTTATGCCTGTATATAGCGGTACCTACTCGATACCCAATCGGTACCTACTCTCGTTTAAGCGACACCGCTCATCCCCGGGACTCGTCTTTGAAAAAGTAAAGCCGCGCGCCAGCTATAAATTTAGCGGGGAACGCGAATAAGATCCAAACGGGGAGGTCGATACGCCCCAAAACGCCTAAAACTCGAATTTTCGAAAAAAAACGGCAAAAAACGCGGGCGACCGCGGCGCTCGGTTCGCACGCGATATCCGGCGCGGAGGGCCCGCAGGGAAAAAAGTACGGCGGACTTATAATAGTAAATTTAGCGAGGAATGCGAATAAGGTCCAAACGGGGCAGCCCGAGGCCCCGAGGGGAGTAAAAGTCGAAAATTTTGAAAAAAAATCATGATAAGTGATAAGGAGGAGTGATAACGCAGCGACGGCTCCGCAAAAAACGACGCGACGCATGTATTTATGCCTGTATATAGCGATACACGCACGGTACCTACTCACGTTTCCGCTCACGTTTAACCTCCCCTGGACTCGTTTTTGAAAAAGTAGGGCCACGCGTCGACTATAAATTTAGCGGGGAACGCGAATACGTCTCCGACGGGGAGGTCGGACGTCTCGCGAAAGCGCTGAACGCGACTCCAGTCGAAAAAGTCGGGAAAACCGTCGAAACGGCGACGACGCGGCGCTCTCGGCAATCGATTCGTCCGCCGGGGGACCCGTTTATGAAAAAGTAGGGCCGCGCGTAGGGTATAAATTTAGCGGGGAACGCGAATAAGTCTACGACGGGGCCGCCCAGGGCCCGCGAGGGTGGTAAAATCGAATTTTCGAAATAAAAACGGCAAAAAACGCACGCGACGGCGGCGCTCGTTTCGCACGTGATATCCGCCGCGAATGACCCGCCGGGAAAAAAGTACGGCGTACTCACAATAGTAAATTTAGCGGGGAACGCGAATAAGGTCCGAACGGGGCACCCCGAAGCGGCGCGGGGGGGCAAGAGTCGAAAATGTTGAAAAAAAATCCTGAATTTCGAGAAAAACGGTGAAAAGCGATAAGAGGAGTGATAACGCTGCGACGGCTCCGCCGCCGCCGGGAGACCGCCCTCCGGGGAAATTGAATTTTCTCATTGGAGGGTTCCCTATAAAGTGCCGATTTAACGCATAGGAAGCGCCACACGGGTTTTCGTTTTATATGGTACCTACAGTAGTAAAGTAAAGTATAAGTTATGTAGAGAAACAATGTATATAATACTATGTATCTAAGGGCAAAGTGAATAATAATTAAGCATGTAACAAATTTTAACCGTAACTTACAAATAAAGGAGAGTAGACCTAGGTCAGTGGTAAGTAGTAGTGGTAGTAGTAATAAAAAAACGTTTAAGTATTTTGTTCATTGGTTGTAAATACCTATAGCAAAAGTTAAAATACAGTGAGTTGATATCTAATGGTTAGGTATTACCGTAACAATATCAACATTTGAAAAATGTATTGCACTCTATAACAGTAAGTGTAGGTACTCATGTGCAATAAGTGCATTTATATGAAATTATTCTACGGTCTATCACCACTGTGTATCAAATAACACACAATAGTAGTAAATATGTCACACTGTAGTACAAACAAAGTTAGTTGTATAAATAAAGTAAAACACTTATCCAGTAAGTAATGCCTACTTTGTGTAGTAGTAACATTGAGAAAATGTGTTATGTGTTCTTTTTAGGTCAATACCTATAGTAAAAGTCGATCTGGGTATACAATTTTAGTTAGGTTGCTAAAATACGCAGTATGTACCTACCTACATTAAACTCATGAGAGTACACAACAGTATTAGTAATAGTGTACTGGTGTATTTATTGAATATATAATGTTTACACTCACTAAAGACGGCACTGCTGTTGACGACAGACGTCGGCGCTCCGCGTTTCCCACAGCGTAGTCAACTCCAGGGACGAAATGCCTCGAACACAGCTTAGATGTGTGGTTCACGGGGAAACCTTGGTCAACCACAAATGCCACCCACTCAAGACGACGTTGTACGGCACTTGGAAATCTAAGGCGACATATTATTATTATTATTATAATACATTGATAAGTGTATTAACGTGTTGAGTGAATTACTTGTGTACGGAAACGTCAATGATGTTGTCCACAATTCCGCAAAGCGCACAGCGTTTGACCATTTTGAATAGCCTAAAAGCATCACGAACAGGTTATAGTCTATATTATAATATAATAAAATCATGGGTAAAAAGTAAATAATAAATATAAAAAACTTGTTGCAATCCAATATTATGATCAGTATCATTTTGTTATCAGCGGTGATGTGTGAGACTTGTGTTATTTTTAGAATTAAAAGGTGCACACCGGCTTACGTGAAATAGGAGAATAGAAATAGAAATAGAAGAATACGAAAAATGACATATCCAGCAAAATAACGCAAAATTTACCTAGCGTCAAAACACGTGTATCGCGATGGTAACGCTCGGAAACGGCTAACGGACTTACACGTCGACTACATACGGCTAATACGAATGCGGATATAAAAAAGTGTTGGGTATTCAAAGTACATTTGCGCGAAAAAAAACACGAAACGCGCCATGATGGCCAGCGGAAAACGTAGGTGGTGAAAATATCATGTTCTTTCCACGTTCAGTCACGAATACATCTGTAGTTTATCTGGATATTATAATATAGTAGTAGACATAAGAGTTGTACTTACCGGTATGTGAAAAGCGCCCAATGCAGAACAACAAAACTCAAAGGAAAGCACTGAAATATTGAATAACAATACAACGTATCAGGCTTTTCTGAGAGAGTTGATGTGCGTTGCAAGAGCGCCGGTCACGAGATGACGCGGGTCGACACGGGCGCGTTTCGTGTCGCCAAAGTTGTCCATCCAGCGGCACCACTCCACGCATACCAGCGCGTCAGTGTTGCGTATAATAACGGTCGTAATAGCGCGTGGTATTGCAGTGTCGCTCCTAAATCGTCCACTTTTAATATTACACACACCGGCATACGTAAACACTTACCTATGTCTATGTGGCTATGTATTGGGCGTGTACGCACACAATAATAATAACATTAATAATAATAAAAAACAACCACCTAACCTAACGTACCCATATTTAACTACGTCATTCGTGTACAGCATTGTATTGTAATAGATATTATTATTATGTGTCAAGACATTAGGTATACCACCAAACGCAAACATCGTGACCGTCAAGTTACTCTATTTATTGTCTAGGTACATAATATATTAATAATACTTTATGCATTGTTAGTATACTGGTGTCTTTTGTCAGGTACACATGCAGGATAATTTTATAATACCGGTATACACGTAAGACATGAGTCATAACGCAGCACCTACAGATCAATATGAGAATGCAATTGTAACATTAACTAAACGGTAGAACCTATACGACCTGTATAAACAACAAATCGCGTAAATATTTTACATATATTCACGTGCTCTCCGCGACGTCAATCGGAGCCGGTTAACGGAAATAACGGGCAGATCAGAAACGCGAAAAAAAATATTCGAAATTTGTTGAAACCACGGCGTTGAAACCAAGACCCCCCGGTCATCCACACTAACGGCTAAACCTACCTGCCTACCTACTGAGTTGAGAACTATTTATGCCTGTTTATAGCAATACGTAATCGGTACCTACTCTCTTTTCCGTGGGACTCCTCCCCGGGACTCGTTTTTGAAAAAGTAGGGGCGGGCGCCGGCTATACATTTATCGGGGAACGCGAATAAGCTAAAACTCGAATTTTCGAAAAAACGGCAAATGGAGAAGTCATATAGTCGTACTATTTTTTAATATAGTTTATCAATATTGTATTAAACAGTATTTATAATCTGTAGCAGTAATTAACCAAATCGGAATCACGTAAAAACTGTAATATATCAAGTAGGTACTACACGTAGGTTAGTTATATTGTATTTGTTCTATTGTCTATTCAAGTATAAAAGAAACATATAGGTGCGCCTAAGTAGTAAGCATAGTATAGTCATATCATTATACGATTTAACTGCCAGAACTTCAATAAATTTCATTACAATTTAATATATCAAGCAGGTACCTACTTTATTTTTTTGATCAATAAATATATTAATATAATATAATAACGCAGTTCATCGAATCAAAAACTCGAATTTTGAAAAAAAACAACACTTTAGTTAAAAATAATAAATGTGACGAAAAAAAAAAACATGAAAAAAAAAATTTCCGATTTAACACGGCCGCCGCAAATTTACGAAATTCCCGGCGGCCGGGTTCGAAACCACGACCCTCGAGTCACCTATCCTAACGCCTAACCTACCTAACCACCTATTGAGATGAAAACTGGAGTCAAATCTATGACTCTTAAGCCGCGTCGCGGTGCTCGCGAAAGGCGAACGCCGTTTGGACGGCCGCCAATGTGCGTTTTAGCGGGCTATCCGACAGCGTCGGCGAGCGGACGACCTTCTCCGCCACCCTCAGACGTATAATAAGCTAGCTTCGCGAAAAAAAATCGAACCTCGAGACGCACGTATTTATGCCTGTATATAGCGGTACCTACTCGATACCCAATCGGTACCTACTCTCGTTATATCCGCCGCGGAGGGCCCGCAGGGAAAAAAGTACGGTGGACTTATAATAGTAAATTTAGCGAGGAATGCGAGGGGAGTAAAAGTCGAAAATTTTGAAAAAAAATCGTAAAAAGTGATAAGGAGGAGTGATAACGCAGCGACGGCTCCGCAAAAATACGACGCATGTATTTATGCCTGTATATAGCGATACATACAAGGTACCTACTCACGTTTCCGCTCACGTTTAACCTCCCCTGGACTCGTTTTTGAAAAAGTAGGGACACGCGTCGACTATAAATTTAGCGGGGAACGCGAATACGTCTCCGACGGGGAGGTCGGACGTCTCGCGAAAGCGCTGAACGCGACTCCGGTCGAAAAAGTCGGGAAAACCGTCGAAACGGCGACGACGCGGCGCTCTCGGCGATCGATTCGTCCGCCGGGGGACTCGTTTATGAAAAAGTAGGGCCGCGCGTAGGGTATAAATTTAGCGGGGAACGCGAATAAGTCTACGACGGGGCCGCCCGGGGCCCGCGAGGGTGGTAAAATCGAATTTTCGAAAAAAAAACGGCAAAAAACGCGCGCGACGGCGGCGCTCGGTTCGCACGTGATATCCGCCGCGAATGACCCGCCGGGAAAAAAGTACGGCGTACTTACAATAGTAAATTTAGCGGGGAACGCGAATAAGGTCCGAACGGGGCGCCCCGAAGTGGCGCGGGGGGGCAAGAGTCGAAAATGTTGAAAAAAAATCGTGAATTTCGAGAAAAACGGTGAAAAGCGATAAGAGGAGTGATAACGCTGCGAGGGCTCCGCCGCCGCCGGGAGACCGCCCTCCGGGGAAACTGAATTTTCTCATTGGAGGGTTCCCTATAAAGTGCCGATTTAACGCATAGGAAGCGCCACACGGGTTTTCGTTTTATATAGTAAGACTAGCTCTCCGAGCGTCGCTGGGGGACACCCCCAGACCCCCGTGACCGGGCCCCGAGTGTTGTCGATTTCGGAAGCAGCGGTGGTCTCATGGTGCGGTCGTGGGTCTCAGCCGACACGGTGTATGGGTGATGAGGAGGTATGGTGATAAGGATGTGTGATAAGGCTAGGACCACTGTGGTTCGACGTGGTAGCCCGTGGTAGCCAGGGCAGAGTCTTTTCGACAACGCCGCCAGAAATTCGAAATTTGGTAAAAAAATAATATAGGTAGTAATTTTTGTGGGTGTCTAGCAGTTCGGTCACCTAGAATGACGTTCGCCGTAGTAATAGTATTTGGGGTCTAGCGGGTCAGTCACGTTCCTCGACTTTGGTCGTAGTCACCCTTGAAAACGCAAAATTAAAGAATAAATTACGTGAAGAAAATTCAAAATATTTCGGGCGTCCGTGCAAATCATATAGCCCCCGTCTGATTTTGGTGTCTAGCACGTCACCCATCTATGTTATCCTTGTAGGCAACCGACACGATGTTGGAGGTAGACAACGTGACGACCGGTTCGTGTCATCGGCTATATAATTTACGTGAAAATATGTTTTGGGGTCTAGCAGGTCAGTCACCTTCCTCGACGTTGTTCGTAGTTTTGTGGGTGTCGGATAATGTGTGATGGCCGCGTGTCACGTCATCACGTATGCAATCCGACTGCGTCGAATCGCGGACACCGTTCATTACTGTCACCGAAAACGGATAGTTAAGTAAAAATATCATCTGGTCGTCGGTCTCTAGCCGGTCGTTGTGTCATGAGATTTGCACCACCGTGGTTCCACGTGGTAGCCCGTGAGAGCAACAACGTTCGCCGACAACGTTCGCCGAATGCCCCCGGAAATTCGAAATCCCGTACAAAATCATATTGTTGCTGCGATTTTTTTCCTCTCTACCAGGTCAGTCAACTCGAATGACGTCCGCCTTAGTAAAACTTCTAGGATATATGACAATGTGCGACGGCCGAGTTTTATAGCTGCCCTTTAGTTTAGGTGTCTACCAGGTCGGTCGCCTTACTCGACGTTACAGCACATTGAATCATAACGCAGAACCTACCATGATTATGAAAATCTAATATAAAGTCACGTACCTCGACTTTGGTCGTAGTCGAGCTGGAAGGCAGTCCGACAATATTCGACGGCTGGGGCACGTCATCACGTATGCAATCCGACTGCGTCGAATCGCGGACGACGTTCGTTACTGTTACCGAAAACGCAAAATTAAAGAATAATCACTTGAAGAAAATTCAAATTATTTCGGGCGTCCGTGCAAATCATATAGCCACCGTCTGATTTTTTGTTGTCTAGCAGGTCAGTCATCTATGTTATCCGGGTAGGCAACGTGCGGCCGGGACAGCGTCCATTACAGTCACTGACAACGCAAAATTAAGTTATGAATTATGTGAAAAAAAATTCAAAACATTTCGTAAGCAATCCGACTACCGAGTCACCTTCCTCGACGTCATTACGCCAAAATTTAGGTCTACGACTTTATAATTATTTATTATTACTAATAATTAGTTATTAGTTATTACCTATTTTCACCACAGATGAAATATCTATTGGATTTTCCGGAAAAACCTCTACATCAAAATATAGGTTTCGGTTTCTTTTCTTAAAAAAATATATTTAATTGTTCCGGTCCGGTTTCGGTCCTAAGATTTTCAAAAGATTTCGGTCCAAAACTGGTCAATTTCGGTACGGTTCCAGTCCCTGTTATGATATAATAAATGCATACATATCAATATAATATTACAGTTGTCAGGTGACTTAATTGGTTGAGGTAATCAAATAGCCACTTTCTTATTTTGGTAATTAATAATTTAATGTAGCATACAAATACTGCTACAGTTTCTATATAATATATATTATTATATTAATAAATAAAAAGATCTTTATATATTTAAGTAAAGTTTGTAGGTAGTAAAGTTATTTAATATTTGTATAATATTTTCTATACTATTTGATATTACTTACATATATAGTAAAGTTATACCTACCATGTATATTTATTTAATAATGAGAATTAAATCAAATTAATAAATATATAATTTTATTGATGAATAGCAAATTTGATTGACCTGAAAAATACTGTCCTATTAAACGTAGGTATGTGTAAATGTATACACTATACAATGCATATAGTTTGTATTTTGTGGCATTTATCTTACTGAGTAGGTCTACTATCATAATATTTTTCTGTTATATTGTATGACTGTATATAATATATATGTGCCTACCTACCAATTTTTTTATGTCATATGATATTTATGATAGTTTAAATTATTTAGTAATTATAATTGCACATTTATAATGGTGCATCACTGTGTTATGACTTATCTGTTATGTGTATGCAAGTGTGTATGAATGTAGTTTATATTGTACACTTAATACATCTATGGGTATAATAATAGTAATAATACATCTATATTATAATACATAGGTCATATGTAAGTACATAATATACAGTATCAATTTGTTATTCATCATTTATTAATTATGTATTTGTTTTATTGATTTGATACTCATGTAAATATACATGATACCCCTACCTATATTTTGAGTAATATCTAATTATGTCATATCATTATACAATTTAACTGCCAGAATTTAAATAAATACATAATATAGTTAGTAATTTTTTTGTTTACTAATATAGGCTCAACTAAAAACTGTAATATATTATGTAGTATAAATACATGTAGGTTAGTTATATTACTATTGTCTATTCATGTAGGTATAAAATAACCATAGTTATAATAACAAATAGTTTATTTCATATAATACTCATATTCAAACCTACCTTTATAAGTTTTATCAAATAGTATACATATATTCATATCATTATACAATCTATTTGCCAGACTTTAAATAAATACATAAAGTTCAATTTTGTTTATTAATATAGTATTATTTATAATCTGTAGCAGTATTATAATCTAACCAAATCTTACTGACCTAAAAACTGTAATAGCTGTATCAAGTACCTACCTACTACATAGTATATTATTTATTTAATATTTAATCGAGCCCATGTCAAAGATTTAGGTGCGTTGCTCATAAATGTAGATAATAAAAGCAATAGCTGTGGTTGTCAATTATCTAAATATTGTTATTTATCAATTATCTATTTATTAATTTGATTAAACCTACCTATTGTATACTCAAATTAATAATACCAAATATATAATTATTTTATATTATTGTTTCTGTGACATCCATCATCGACTCGAGCTGGGATAATATTTTATAAAGTATATATAATTTAACTAAACCAACCCAGCCACTGTGTATCATTTCTTGATAAATATACATTTATATATTATAATATGCATGTACCTGGTACACCTACAGACCGACTCTGCAGCGGGTGGCTTATAAATTTAGCGGGGAACGCCAATAACATCCAAACAGGAAGTGTAATGCCACTAAAACGGGCCAAGATACGAATTTTAGAAAAAAACGGCAAAAAACGACGCGACGCATGTATTTATTGCTGCATTTAGCGATACTTACACGGTACCTACTCTCTTTTCCGCGACGCCACTCTTTCCCGGGACTCGTCTGTGAAAATGTAGGGCCACGCGCCGGCTATAAATTTAGCAGGGAACCCGAATAAGATTCAAACGGGGAGGGTAATACGACCAAAAGGAGCTAAAACTCGAATTTTTGAAAAAAACGAAAAAAAAAAGAGAAATCAAACTCTTCGTCGCATATTATATTCACGCCCATGTATAGTAATAAAGACACTGTCCGCTCTGCTAAATCATTTGACGGAGAACGCGAATAAGTCTTCAACGGGGGGTCCGAAGTCCGTAGAGGCGGTAAAACTCGAATTTTGAAAAAAATCGGAACATTTTCGTTAAATATGATAAGACGGAAGTGATGGCGAAACGACGAAAAAAAAAACTCGAGAAAAAAAATCCGATTTTAACACGGCCGCCGCAAATTATCGATAATCCCGGGGACCGGAATCGAACGCACGACCTACGAGTATCCTAACCTAACGCCTAACCTATCGAGCCACCTACTGAGTTGTAAACTGGAGTCAAATCTATGACTATTAAGCCGCGTCGCCGTCCCCGCGAAAGGCGAACGCCGTTTGGACGGCTGTCAAAGGGCGTTTGATCGGGCGAACCGACCGCGTCGGCGAGCGGACGACCGTGTCCGCGGCCCTCGGACGTTCAAAACGCGAGATTCGCGAACAAAATCGAACCTCGGGACGCATGTATATATGCCTGTATATATCGATACCCCATCGGTACCTACTCTCGTTTAAGCGACGCCGCTCCTCCCCGGGACTCGTTTTTGAAAAAGTAGGGCCAAGCGGCGACTATAAATTTAGCGGGGAACGCGAATACGGCTCCGACGGGGAGGTCAGACGTCTCGCGAAAGCGCCGAAAGCGACTCCAGTCGAAAAAGTCGGGAAAACCGTCGAAACAGCGACGACGCGGCGCGCTCGGCGATCGATTCGACCGCCGGGGGACTCGTTTTTGAAAAAGTAGGGCCACGCGTAGGGTATAAATTTAGCGGGGAACGCGAATAAGATCCAAACGGGGCGGTCGATACGCCCTAAAACGCCTAAGACTCGAATTTTCGAAAAAAACGGCAAAAAACGCGCTGGACGGCGGCGCTCGTATCGCACGCGATATCGGCCGCGTTGGGCCCCCCGGGAGAAAAGTAGGGCAACGCGCCGACTGTAAATTTACGGAGGAAAACGAATAAGGTCCAAACGGGGCCGACCGAGGCCCCGAGGGAGGTATGAGTCGAAAGTTTTGAAAAAAAAATCGTGAATTTCGAGAAATTTCGAGAAAAACGGTGAAAAGCGATAAGAGGAGTGATAACGCAGCGACGGCTCCGCCGCCGCCGGGAGGGCTGCCCATTGGCCGTCCCTTAAGTACGATGCGAAAAAGGACCGCGTGGCGCGCCACACGGGTTTTCGTTTTATATAGTAAGAAGACGAGCGTCGCTGGGGGATACCCCCAGACCCCCGGGTGTCGGTCATGAGTGTTTTCGATTTCGGAAGATGCAGTGGTCTGTTGGTCTGGTCGTCAGTCTCGAGCTGGTCGGTGTGTGATAAGGAACTCTGATAAGGTTAGGTCCACCGTGGTTTGGCGTGGTAGCCCCCCTGGTAAGCAACAACGTTCGACGACAACGTTCTTTACTGCCGCCGGAAATTCAAAATTCCGTAAAAAAATTATAAATCGTCGTTGTATTTTTGTGGGTGTCTAGCAGGTCAGTCACCTCGAATGACGTTCGCCGTAGTAATAGTATTTGGGGTCTAGCGGGTCAGTCACCTTCCTCGACTTTGGTCGTAGTCACCCTGGAAGGCAATCCGACAATACTCGACGGCTGGGGAACGTCATCACGTATGCAATCCGACTGCGTCGAATCGCGGACGACGTTCATTACTGTTACCGAAAAAGCAAAAAAAGTAATAAATTACTTGAAAAGTATTTAAAAAATTTCGGACGTCCATGCAAATCATATAGCCGCCGTCGCCAGTCGCCAGTCGCCAGTCTCGAGCTGGACGGTTAATGGGTGGTATGAAGGTCTAGTGATAAGGATTTGTGGTATAAATTAGTGATGAGGAAACTGGATTTGTGATAAGGATAGTGGATTATTGATAAGGATTGTAGATAAGTGATAAGCATGGTGGATTTGTGATAACAATTTATGATAAGGATATTGGATTTGTGATAAGAAAAGTGGATGTGTGATAAGGATGGAGGATTCGTGATAAGGATAGTGGTTTAGTTATCCGGATACCTGTCAAAGTCTTTTCTTGGGGGTCTAGCATGTCAGTCACCTTCCTCGATGTTGGACGTAGTCACCCGGGTAGACAACGTGACAACCGATTCGATGCATTGGTTATATAATTTATGTGAAAACATGTTTTGGGGTCTAGCAGGTCAGTCACCTTCCTCTACGTATGTCGTAGTCACCCTGGTAGGCAATCCGAATCGATGTGAGACGTAGTCACCTGGTAGACAACGTGACGACGTGTGACGGCCGGTTCGAGGATTGGGTGTATAATTTACGTGAAAATATGTTTTGGAGTCTAGCAGGTCAGTCACCTTCCTCTACGTATGTCGTAGTCACCCTGGTAGGCAATCCGAATCGATGTGAGACGTAGTCAACTGGTAGACAACGTGACGACGTGTGACGGCCGGTTCGAGGATTGGGTGTATAATTTACGTGAAAATATGTTTTGGAGTCTAGCAGGTCAGTCACCTTCCTCTACGTAGGTTGTAGTCAGCCTGGTAGGCAATCCGAATCGATGTGAGACGTAGTCACCTGGTAGACAACGTGACGACGTGTGACGGCCGGTTCGAGGATTGGGTGTATAATTTACGTGAAAATATGTTTTGGAGTCTAGCAGGTCAGCCACCTTCCTCTACGTAGGTCGTAGTCACCCTGGTAGGCAATCCGACTTCGTCGGATAGCAGATAATGTGCGACGGCTGATGAACGTCATCACGTTCATACTGTTACCGAAAACGCAAAAATAAAGAAGAAATATTTCGGGCGTCCATGCATATCATATAGCCACCGCCTTTTTTTGGGTGTCTAGCAGGTCAGTCATCTATGTTATCCGGTAGTCAATCCGACCCCGTCGGATAGCGGACAATGTGCGAAGGCGGGGGCACGTTCATTACTGTTACCGAAAACGCAAAAATAAAGAAGAAAAAAAAAAATAAAATAATAAAATAATAAAATAATAAAATAAAATCATTTGAGGGGGGCTGTATTGAAGCCTGTATGTTATAGTAAAAGCGACACGACGCACGACGGCGGCGTTCTCCGCGGTGTCGATCGACTTGATGTTGGTCGTAGTCACCCGGGTAGACAACTTGACGATGTGTGACGGCCGGTTCGAGGGAATCGTGCCGCCGTGATCTGTTGAGTGTCTAGCAAGTCAGTCACCACCTTGATTGATGATAACATCGTTAAATGCGTAAGCAATCCGACTAAACGTCAGATAAAAGATCCACCACTCCGAAGCCGGGTCGAAAATGAAAATAGTATTTTTACCGTGCCCAAAAATTACTGATAAGGCCCGTAATCACTTACGAATAAATGAAGGTGTCCTGAAATAATAGCATACTGTATTTCCATCAAGAATTTCAGCGTTGCATTGCCGAAGGCGCAACGATATGGAAACGGAACTCGGTCAGCTGGTTGTGGTTTTGTTTCCACGCACCAACATGGTGTTAGAACCAATGTCTCCTGTATTATGTAAACGTTTGTTAAAAGTCGCGCCAACAGTAACACTGTATACGGTATACGGCAGTTGGAAATCTAAGGCGACACATAATTTATTGTAATATATTGATAAGTAGGTATTGGTACGTGTTGGGTGAATTACTTGTGTACGGAAACATCGATAATGTTTTCTTCACAATTCCGCATAGCACACATCGTTTGACCATTTTGAATAGCCTAAAAGCATCACGAACAGGTTATAGTAATAATAAGTAAAAAGTGAATACTAAATATGAAAAACTCGTCAAAAAAAAAAAAAAAAAAAAAACGTTGCAATCGAATACAACGACTGTTGTCTGTTGTAGGTATCAGTTATTGTTATCAGCGGTGAGGT
Source organism: Macrosiphum euphorbiae (assembly GCA_949089665.1). NCBI lineage: Eukaryota > Metazoa > Arthropoda > Insecta > Hemiptera > Aphididae > Macrosiphum > Macrosiphum euphorbiae. Next base: position 46,846,129 of record CARXXK010000001.1, on the reverse strand, counting down.
ATGAGACTTGCGTGTTATTTTTAGAATTAATAGGTACACACCGGCTTACGTGATGTACATAAAAAAAAATAGAAAAATACGAAAAATGACATACCCAGCTCGTAATTGCACAATTAACTATCTAGCGAAACCACAGCCGCCTACTGTGAGTTTCGCGACCGTGGACGCACGGTATAGATCGCGTCCTCGGGTTGCGGATAGAGGGAAGCCCGGTTCCCTCGGTAGCTTCCGAGTCGGGTAGCCGGCGAATAACTAATAACCGGCCGCGGACAGCTTCGATTAAATGACCCGTAGTTCCGGACAGTATGTCCTCTGGGCCGGTTCACGGTCGCCGGCTGGGCCACCGACCCAGGCGGTGGTGCTCTTAATATGAGTTGAGAGCACGGGCGCCGGAGTTCGCTCCGTCCAGCAGCCGGGCGTCTCAGCGTAAGCCGGGTTTGGGCATGTCTCCGGGACACTGCGGTGAGTGTTACGGGCTCGCGGCTGACGGCTCGTCTGCTTAGAGTCCCTAATTCGGTAGGCGAGGGTGGTCGTCGCAAATAGTCCCACCTTTGACTGAAAGGTAGGGCTGTCGTCAGCTTGGGCTGGGCGCCTCGGCTCGGCAGGCATCCGGGTCGGGACGTTTGGCCAGACTGACCCAAGAACGGGTCCTTGCTGAAAGATGGTTCGAAAGGGTGGTGGCCGAGATTAATTTCGCACCTCGCGGACGCCCGTCCGCGGTTAAGGCAAACCAATGCCCGTTTTGCCGACAGAACTGGTAGATCCCGAGGGGGCGAAAGTCTGACTGAAGACACTTCAGTACCACGGGAGTGAGTGGGGCCCCGTCGGTAACGACGCCGCTCACCGCGGGCGTCCAGTGATGGTTCACGCCCCTGGACGTCCGTTGCCGGTAGGAATCGTGGTGGTTGTATTCTTACGAATACTTTGTGGTTAAGTCAATAGATGCTTATTCTAAGTTCTCGCTGACAGGCGAAAACCTCTGATGAACGGCCGCCACGTCCCGGGGGCGCGAGTCACCGGTACGTTGTCGGTTCCTCTCGGGCGTCTAGCCGCTATACCGGTGTAGTATCATCGGAGGTTGAGTGTAACCAGAAACACTCGGTGTGGGGATAGCGCACAGCCAGACCAGGCGAATTCAGGCGGCACTCGGCCTGTCTTCTTGGTACGGGACCTCGGTCCCGGTGCTCGTGGTCCGTAGACGACGCGCGGTCGGCGGACTGGGCCACCGTACGTCGACCGTGAACCTCCGCGGCTCTCGACTAGCGCACAGCGCTAATGTGAGGCCCGCGGTTGTAGCCGCAAGGCGTCAAAACCCGGGAGTCTTCGTGCACAATTAACTGTTAAGTGTTAACGCAAAATGTAAAGCGATAAAACACGTAGGTACCGCAGTGGTAACGCGAAGAAACAGCCAACGGACTTAAACATCGACTACAGCGACTGGATAATACACAACTAATACAAATGCGGATATAAAAAAGTTATAGGTATTCAAAGTACATTTGCGGTGTACGAAAAAAACACGAAACGCTCCATGATGTCTGTAGCTGGTGCAAACATATAGAATCAGTAGTTTATCTGAATATTATATGGTAGTAGATATTATTATAGAAGTTGTACTCACCGGGTATGTGAAAAGCGCCCAAAAGACAACAAAACTCAAAGAAAAACACTGAATGTTAAATAACACGAAACGTATTTGGCTTTTCCGTGAGAGTCGATGTGCGTTGTACGAGCGCCGATCACAAGAGGCAGGTCGAAACGGGCGCGCTTCGCGTCGACAAAGTTTCCCCCCCCCCCGCACTCACTCCATCCCACTCACCGGCCCACTCTCATAATGTCGCGTATATTAACGGGCATATTATGTAGACAGTATCGTATAGTTTAGTCATATCATTATACAATTTACCTGCCAGAATTTAATTAAATACATTAAGTTATATTTTGTTTATTGATATACCTACATAATTTGACTCACCTAAAAACTGTAATACATTAAGTACCTACTACATAGTATATTATATACCATTGGAGTACCTGTGCCCAACTACTTTATTTACTAATTTTATTTCACTATCAATTCATCTACTTACTATATAGGTACCAATAATATGTTAACTGAAATAATTTTTATAATATTATGTGTAGGTACTTTATTTATATTTTTGGCCCAATGAACGAAAATGTATACTAAAATCACTATTAATTCATGTACATACATATAATATGCTTAAATTATATAACTATACTATTATGTATATACATAGGTACATCTATAAAATACATTAGTCATATTATGTAGGTACATAATATAAATATCAATTTATTATTCATAAATTATTACATTTGATATTAAATAAATAAATAAATATACGTGATAGACCATAGACCTATATTATATTGAGTAATATCAAATTATGTCATATCATTATACAATTGAACCATCAGAGTATTATATACTATTTGAAAAATATAGGTGCGTTGTTCATGGTAAATGTGTCAAGTATTAACTAAATACTTATTATAAATAAATATTTATTAAATACTTATAGTATAGTCATATGATATGACTAAATTCATATAATTCATATTTTTAATATCCCCTAAAAATTTAGTACCTACTACATAGTATATTATATATATATATATTATATTTATAATTTGTTATTATATACTTAGAAGTGAAATCCTCTGTTTCCAATACTTAGTTACTCTCTATTAGTCCATCAATGTTATGTACCTACTCATGGAGTACTAACCTATGACCAACTACCTTATTTACCAATTTCACTATTACTTCTTCTAATTAAATTTTTACATATTACAATATGCCCAGTTCATATATTATAACACTATACCGTTTAACACACAATGCAAACTATTAGAAAAAGACATATTTTATATACCAACCAATACCAACCAATACCAATGATATAATTAATAGTAAATAGTACTTCATTTAAACTTTTAGACCAATGGACCAAAATATGTACTGATTTCACTTTGTACATACATAATATTATGCTTAAATTGTATAAATATATCATTAGGTATAAACATACATCTATATAATAAATAGTACATAATGTATATATATATAAATTTGTTATTCATAATTTATTAATTTGAAACTCATAATTAAATTAATATACACTATAGACCTACCTATATTTTGAGCAATAACAAATGATGTCAAATACAATTTAACTATCAGAGTATTATATACTATCTGCAGCAGTATTTGTATCGTACCTCAACCAAACTGTGATATATTAAGTAGGTACCTACTACAAAGTATACATGTACCTAGGTTAGTAGTTAAATTGTACTTGCACTATTGTTTATTGAAGTATAAAGGAAACATATATGTGCGTTGGATAAAATCAAGTGTAAATTAAATATTTATTATTATTATTTATTAAATAGTTTAATAAGTATAGTAATATTTAAATACGTTAAGTTATATATTAAATATCTACTACATCAAACGATCAAACCTATCCATATAAATAATATCAAATAGAGTAGTTAGGTATATTATAATAATTGTACAATTTAACTACCAGAATTTAATCATTTCAATTAGATCTATTAGTTTATAAATATTATTATATCAAATAGTATTTATAATCTGTAGCAGTGTTAACTAAATATTTGTTATTATTATTATTTATTAAATAGTTATAGCATAGTCATATAATTTAATTAAACACATTAGATTATATTTTTAATATACATAATTTGACTCACCTAAAAACTGTAATACATTAAGTACCTACTACATAGTATAATATATATATATTTTTATAAAATGTTATTATATAAATATATCAATAGGTATAAAGATACATGTATATAATAAATAGCACATAATATATATATATATTATATCAATATGTTATTCATAATATTACCAACAACTCAACCTCAACCAAACTGTGATATATTTAATAGGTACCTACGACAAAGCATACATGTAAGTTAGTTATTATTATCGCGTCGAATCGCGGACGGCGTTCATAACTGTCACCGAAAAATTTGAGAGGGGGTCAAAAGTACCCCGACTAGGGGGGGACTATTTAGAGGGTCTTGAAACGTAAATTTTGGTGGTAAAACGGGGGACCCAAGTCGAAACGTGACAGAGATATACTTAAATCAAAAAAAGGAGGGGGGGGGTAATTTTTGATATGGTATGCACGTGGTCACCCACAACCCATAGCCGTTTACAAAATACGGCTACGACGATCCCCGGCTAAGTTATGCTCGGCCAAAAAAAATTTGATTGGGGGGGGGGGGGGGGGGGGTCAAAAGTACCCCGACTATGAGGGGGGTCTATTTAAATATGATAATACGGAACTGATGGAGAAAAGACGAAAAAAAAAAACGCGAAAAAAAACTCAAGATTATCACGGCCGCCGCAAATCTTCGATATCGCCGGGGGACGGTATCGAACCCACGACTCCTAGTTACATGTCCTAGCGCCCTAACCTATCGACTACCTACTCAGATGAAATATCGTGTCAAATCTATGACTATTAAGCCGCGTCGCCGTGCACCCGAAACTGGAAAGCGGCGTCCACGTCCGTCAAATGGCGTCCGAGCGGGGGGGTCGAACGCGTCGGTAAGGGGACGACCGGCTTCGGAAGTTCGATTCGGTGAGATTCGTGTAAAAAATCGATCGTCGGGACGCATGTATTTATGCCTGTATATAGCGATACCCAAAATGTACCTACTCGGTACCTACTCTCGTTTCCGCGACGCCGCTCCTCCCCGGGACTCGTTTTTGAAAAAGTAGGACAGCTCGCCGACTACAAATTTAGCGAGGAACGCGAATAAGACGCAAACGGGGAGACCCGAGGCCCCCGAGGGGGGTAAAATTCGAGATTCGGTGGGATTCGCGAAAAAAATCGGACGTCGAGACGCATGTATTTATGCCTGTATATAGCACACACACGAGTCACGACGTACCCACTCGGTACCTACTCTCGTTTGCGCGTCGCCGCTCCTCCCCGGGACTCGTTTTTGAAAAAGTAGGACTGCGGGCCGGCTATAAATTTAGCGGGGAACTCGAATACGTCTTCGGCGGGGAGGTGAAAAGTCTACAAACGAAGCGAAACGCGACTCTGTTGGAAAAAGTCGGAAAAACCGTCGAAATCGTGACGACGCCGCGGCGTCGGGGACTGTCTAGTCGGATGAGGGGACTCATTTTTGAAAAAGTAGGATAGCGCGACGGCTACAAATATAGCGAGGAGCGCGAATATAACGAAAACGGGGACGCCCGGGGCCCCCGGGGGGGGTAAAACTCGATATTTCGAAAAACACGGCGAAAAACGCGCGCGACGGCGGCGCTCGTATCGCGCGCGAGATCGGCCGCCGCGGGCCCGCCGGGAAGAAAATACGGCCGCGCGCGGCCTGTAAATCTAGCGGGGAACGCGAATAAGGTCACAGCGGGGAGACCCCGGGCCCCCCGAGGGGGTAAAACTCGAAAAATTTCGAAAAAATCGAAAAAATCTCGAAACAGTGATAAGAAAGGCTGATTACGCAGCGACGGCTCCGCCGCCGCCGGGAGACCGCCCTCCGGGGAAATTGAATTTTCTCATTGGCTCTCTCTTACGATGGTTCGGATTTAACGCATAGGCGGCGCCCTCGGGTTCACGCTTTATATAGTATAGACTAGCTCTCCGAGCGTCGCTGGGGGATACCCCCAGACCCCCGGGTGTCGGTCATGAGTGTTTTCGATTTCGGAAGATGCAGTGGTCTGTTGGTCTGGTTGTCAGTCTCGAGCTGGTCGGTGTGTGATAAGGAACTCTGATAAGGTTAGGTCCACCGTGGTTTGGCGTGGTAGCCCCCCCGGTAAGCAACAACGTTCGACGACAACGTTCTTTACTGCCGCCGGAAATTCAAAATTCCGTAAAAAAATTATAAATCGTCGTTGTATTTTTGTGGGTGTCTAGCAGGTCAGTCACCTCGAATGACGTTCGCCGTAGTAATAGTATTTGGGGTCTAGCGGGTCAGTCACCTTCCTCGACTTTGGTCGTAGTCACCCTGGAAGGCAATCCGACAATAATCGACGGCTGGGGAACGTCATCACGTATGCAATCCGACTGCGTCGAATCGCGGACGACGTTCATTACTGTTACCGAAAAAGCAAAAAAAGTAATAAATTACTTGAAAAGTATTTAAAAAATTTCGGACGTCCATGCAAATCATATAGCCGCCGTCGCCAGTCGCCAGTCTCGAGCTGGACGGTTAATGGGTGGTATGAAGGTCTAGTGATAAGGATTTGTGGTATAAATTAATGATGAGGAAACTGGATTTGTGATAAGGATAGTGGATTATTGATAAGGATTGTAGATAAGTGATAAGCATGGTGGATTTGTGATAACAATATATGATAAGGATATTGGATTTGTGATAAGAAAAGTGGATGTGTGATAAGGATGGAGGATTCGTGATAAGGATAGTGGATTAGTTAACCGGATACCTGTCAAAGCCTTTTCTTGGGGGTCTAGCTTGTCAGTCACCTTCCTCGATGTTGGACGTAGTCACCCGGGTAGACAACGTGACAACCGATTCGATGCATCGGTTATATAATTTATGTGAAAACATGTTTTGGGGTCTAGCAGATCAGTCACCTTCCTCTACGTTGGTCGTAGTCACCTTGGTAAATATGCGATTGCTGATGAACGTCATCAAGTATCACAGCGTCCATTACTGTTAACGAAAATGCAAAATTAAAGAATAAATTACGTGAAAAAAAATTGTTATCCGGGTAGGCAATCCGACTCGATGTGAGACGTAGTCACGGTAGACAACGTGACGACGTGTGACGGCCGGTTCGATTGTATTGGGTGTATAATTCACGTGAAAATATGTTTTGGGGTCTAGCAGGTCAGTCACCTTCCTCTACGTAGGTCGTAGTCACCCTGGTAGGTAATCCGAATCGATGTGAGACGTAGTCACCTGGTAGACAACGTGACGACGTGTGACGTACGGTTCGAGGATTGGGTGTATAATTTACGTGAAAATATGTTTTGGAGTCTAGCAGGTCAGTCACCTTCCTCTACGTAGGTCGTAGTCACCCTGGTAGGCAATCCGACTTCGTCGGATAGCGGATAATGTGCGACGGCTGATGAACGTCATCACGTTCATTACTGTTACCGAAAACGCAAAAATAAAGAAGAAATATTTCGGGCGTCCATGCATATCATATAGCCACCGCCTTTTTTTGGGTGTCTAGCAGGTCAGTCATCTATGTTATCCGGTAGTCAATCCGACCCCGTCGGATAGCGGACAATGTGCGAAGGCGGGGGCACGTTCATTACTGTTACCGAAAACGCAAAAATAAAGAAGAAAAAAAATAAAATAAAATAATAAAATAATAAAATAATAAAATAAAATAAAAAAATAAAATAATAATAATAATAAATAAAATAATAAAATAAAATCATTTGAGGGGGGCTGTATTGAAGCCTGTATGTTATAGTAAAAGCGACACGACGCACGACGGCGGCGTTCTCCGCGGTGTCGATCGACTTGATGTTGGTCGTAGTCACCCGGGTAGACAACTTGACGATGTGTGACGGCCGGTTCGAGGGAATCGTGCCGCCGTGATCTGTTGAGTGTCTAGCAAGTCAGTCACCACCTTGATTGATGATAACATCGTTAAATGCGTAAGCAATCCGACTAAACGTCAGATAAAAGATCCACCACTCCGAAGCCGGGTCGAAAATGAAAATAGTATTTTTACCGTGCCCAAAAATTACTGATAAGGCCCGTAATCACTTACGAATAAATGAAGGTGTCCTGAAATAATAGCATACTGTATTTCCATCAAGAATTTCAGCGTTGCATTGCCGAAGGCGCAACGATATGGAAACGGAACTCGGTCAGCTGGTTGTGGTTTTGTTTCCACGCACCAACATGGTGTTAGAACCAATGTCTCCCGTATTATGTAAACGTTTGTTAAAAGTCGCGCCAACAGTAACTGTATACGGTATACGGCAGTTGGAAATCTAAGGCGACACATAATTTATTATAATATATTGATAAGTAGGTATTGGTACGTGTTGGGTGAATTACTTGTGTACGGAAACATCGATAATGTTCTCCACAATTCCGCATAACACACATCGTTTGACCATTTTGAATAGCCTAAAAGCATCACGAACAGGTTATAGTAATAATAAGTAAAAAGTGAATACTAAATATGAAAAACTCGTCATAAAAAAAAAACGTTGCAATCGAATACAACGACTGTTGTCTGTTGTAGGTATCAGTTATTGTTATCAGCGGTGAGGTATGAGACTCGCGTGTTATTTTTAGAATTAATAGGTACACACCGGCTTACGTGATGTACATAAAAAATAGAAAAATACGAAAAATGACATACCCAGCTCGTAATTGCACAATTAACTGTTAAGTGTTAACGCAAAATGTAAAGCGATAAAACACGTAGGTACCGCAATGGTAACGCGAAGAAACAGCCAACGGACTTAAACATCGACTACAGCGACTGGATAATACACAACTAATACGAATGCGGATATAAAAAAGTTATAGGTATTCAAAGTACATTTGCGGTGTACGAAAAAAACACGAAACGCGCCATGATGTCTGTAGCTGGTGCAAACATATAGAATCAGTAGTTTATCTGAATATTATATAGTAGTAGATATTATTATAGAAGTTGTACTCACCGGGTATGTGAAAAGCGCCCAAAAGACAACAAAACTCAAAGAAAAACACTGAATGTTAAATAACACGAAACGTATTTGGCTTTTCCGTGAGAGTCGATGTGCGTTGTACGAGCGCCGATCACAAGAGGCAGGCGAAACGGGCGCGCTTCGCGTCGACAAAGTTTCCCCCCCCGCACTCACTCCATCCCACTCCGCGGCCCACTCGCATAATGTCGCGTATATTAACGGGCATATTATGTAGACAGTATCGTATAGTTTAGTCATATCATTATAAGTAGTATGATTTGGGGGGTTCAGACCGCTGACACTTCACACACTTCACACACTTCACACACTTCACACACTCACACACACACACACACACACACACACACTTCACACACTTCACACACTTCACACACTCACACACACACACACACACACACACACACACACACACACGATTATCGGTCACGTGCGCGACGTATATTTTGGCCTTATCAGTAACCTAATCAGTAACCACTACTTACCACTGATAACGATTGTTGGGCAGGTGCCGCGACGTATACCTAATACTGATAACGATTGTTGGGCAGGTGCCGCGACGTATACCTAATACTGATAACGATTATCAACAACCGTGAAATGCAGCGATATCTATACGTGACGACTGACGACGTCGACAACAGTGTAGATTATTACGATTTTGTCGAAATTCACGAAATAAACGTAAATCGTAAAATATCAGAAATATATACCGTATACCACTATTGTTACTACGGTGTAGGTTTTTTTAAAAATGTCGAAATTCACTAAATAAACGTATATTATTGAATATGAGAAATATCTAAAACATAACGTAATTGTAACTACAGTGTAGATTATTACGATTTTGTTAAAATTCACGAAATAAAAGTAAATCGCAAAATATCAGAAATATCTACAACATAACGTAATTGTAACTATAGTGTAGATTATTACGATTTTGTTAAAATTCACGAAATAAACATATATTGTTAAATATCAGAAATATATACTGTATATCACTATTTGATGTATGGTGTAGGTTTTTTTGAAACGTTCAAATTCACTAAATAAACCTATATTATTGAATATGAGAAATATCTACAACATGTTTTGCCGTAGTTTTAAAATTGTTTATAATTGAGTTTATTTCTTGCACAAAATTATGTACACATTATGCTTATAATCAATGTACCATAATAATAATAATAGCGTGCGTAGGTATTTATTTGAACGTGAGATATACCCGTATTTGTGTATAAAACATAATATTGAAAATCTCTACATGGTACTGTTAAAATGTCTACGGTGTAGGTATTCTTGAACGCGAGATATACTCGTATTTGTGTATAAAACATAATACGAGGTGTGTTCAATAAATACCCAGACTAAAATTATTGTAGAAAAACATTTAATGTTATCAGAAATGTTATTGCACCAAAATAAACTAGAGATAATGACCATTATTTCAGTATATAATAATAATCATTATCTCAAATCAGTCATCGACAATACGCGTTCGAAGTTGGTCGTTTTGTATAAAATCGCGATTTCACGATGGATAATATTTCAGAGCAACGCGCGTGTATTAAATTTTGTTTCAAAATTGGTAAAAATGCTACGGAAACTTTTGAATCGATAAAATTGGCTTTTGGAGATTTTGCACTAAGCCGTTGTGTGACTTTTGACTGGTTCAAACGTTTTAAAGAAGGTCGTATATCCATTGAAGATGACCATCGTCCTGGGCGTCCATCAACATCAAAAACAAATGATACCATTACTCTAGTTCGAGACAAAATTAGATCCGACCGAAGATTAACTGTCAGAGAAGTAGCTAATGAAGTTGGCATATCAATTGGTACTTGTCATTCGATTTTATCAGATGAATTGGGTATGAAAAGAGTGTCCGCAAAATTAGTGCCAAAATTGTTAACCGAGGAGCAAATGGAACATCGCATTGAAGTGTGTTTGGATTTAAAAAATCGGGTTTCTAATGACCCAAGTTTTATCAAATCAATAATTACGGGCGATGAAACATGGGTGTATGGATATGATCCCGAAACCAAGGTCCAATCATCGCAATGGAAGACCGCAAGTTCACCTCGTCCAAAAAAATGTCGTCAGGTCCGGTCAAACATCAAAGCAATGCTCATAGTTTTTTTTGATTTTTCTGGTTTAGTTCATTATGAGTTTGCACCTACAGGTCAGACAATAAATCAAGTGTTCTATAAACAAGTATTAGAAAGATTAAGAGAGAAAGTACGCCGTAAAAGACCAGAAGCGTGGAAATCAAAGTCGTGGTTTTTGCACCACGACAATGCACCGGCGCATTCTGCACTTTCCGTACGTGAATTTTTGACATCTAAAAATATACCAGTGGTACCTCATCCACCATATTCACCCGACTTAGCTCCCTGTGATTTTTTTTGTTTCCAAGACTAAAAAGTACCCTCAAAGGCCACAGATTTGAAGACGTTAACGAAACTATTCATAACGCGAAACAAGAGCTAAAGGCTATACCTATAGAGGAAATTCAAAGGTGTTTCAAAAAGTGGCAAGACCGTTGGGCGCATTGTATTGATGCTAAAGGACACTATTTTGAAGGTGATCCATTTAAATAATTTGTAAGTTTGAAATATAATTTTTAATAATTTTAGTCTGGGTATTTATTGAACACACCTCGTATTGAAAATCTCTACAGGGTACTGTTAAATTGTCGACGGTGTAGGTATTCTTGAACGCGAGATATACTCGTATTTGTGTATAAAACATAATATTGAAAATCTCTACAGGGTACTGTTAAATTGTCGACGGTGTAGGTTTTTTTGAAATGTTCAAATAATCGTATATATCTATAGAAATGATGGCTATTATCCCTTTGTTATCGATACGACCTTTTTCTACCAGCAGCTGCCGACTGCCGTGGTCAACCGCGATCAGTGTGTCACAGTTAATTGTACACGTACTACGCGTTTGCTCCCTTCGTGTTTTTTTTTTCAGCGTTTATTATTTGTTTGACAGTGTTTAAAATATAAAATATAATAACATTTTTAAACATTTTTTTTTTCTCTCGTAATTACCTTAAACAAATCAATATGTTTAAATGCGTGCAGTGCCCGTCGGTTTTTGTACGAAAAGGCAGTTTGGTTAGACATGAAATAACTCATACCGGTATTCGTTTTCCGTGTACCGTATGTCCAGCGACATTCAACTATAAATCGTATATCAATAGACATCTGAAAAATGTTCATGGTATGTACCTATTACAAATATTAAATTTTATATTTTTTTTTGATTCCATATTAATTTGTTTATAAATTTTTCCCCAAGGTATTGTCAACATTCCAACCCGTTTGAGGCCAATACCCGCTGCACCAATCATAGATCACCCAACACGAGGGCCTCGTGCCTCTAATCAAGGTGATGTTATCCAGATCGCGCCTCAAATATTTATTCCCGATGTCCCGGCTGGTGGATCGAATGCGATATCCGACGATGATATATTGTGCATGGAAGCAATGGATGAATTTGAGGATGACGATCTATTATGTATGAAAGCAATGGACGAATTTGAGGATAACGATCTATTGTGTATGAAAGCAATGGACGAATTTGAGGATACAGGTTAGTTTTATTTAATTTATCAGAATCAATTAGATTTTTAAAAGACCCGCTGATTTTATTTTATCCGCCGTGGATTATTTTTTTAAATACGTAACGTTAAAGTAGATTTATTAATCGAATATACAAGTAAAACAGATTTTTTAAAATACATGTCGTTAGATTTTATTTTTCAGTCACGGGTTGATTAGATTTTTAATAGATTCGTCATTAGATTTTATCAGATATTAATATTAGGTTTTATTTTTAAAGATTCATACACCGTTGCCGTTAACGGAAAGCGTGTTTCCACGGCCAACACCGTGTCGGCTGCTAGGGCGAAAAAGACTAGGTTGAATCTTGTCAAAGCCCCTGGGTTCATCGAGATTTCATCGTCCGCAAATAGGAAGATCGTGTGGTATTATGCGAAAAATGTCGATAATACAATGATTTATTCTGATTTTCTCCGCCCGCTTATGCCTGAGTTATTCAATTTATTGAAAACCCACGTGAAAAAACATGCGATTAAATTCAATTTGAAACTCGAGGCAACATACAACCGGCCCAACGTACCAAACTCGTCGGAGAACCGGGCATTCAAAACTTCGGCGGTAGAACTTTATTCGGATAGTGACATTAGAACGATTGTAGAGAGGGCGTACATGAAGTTAATGACAGAGAAAGATGAGTACCAATCACGTGGAAGCGGATTTACATTGGAGAGCATAGACGGCTTGTTGTTGGCGGTATATAAATATACACCGATGGGTGGCTCGTCGTATATTGAGTTGCCAACGTATATCGACAGGAAACGGGGTACAATAAATCCACAAAACACAGACCAGGAATGTTTTAAGTGGGCGATTCTAGCGAGGCATGTGGCATATAATTTATCTGATAAATATAAATGCTGTGTGGGTGAAAATTACAAAAAACATAAAGGAAAATATAATTTTGACGGCCTCACCTTCCCGACACCGCTATCGGATATAACTAAATTCGAAAAAAACAATTCCAGCGTCTCCGTTAACGTCTATGGTATAGATAGAAAAATACAGCCACCAAAGTCCCCGAGGTATGAGGTATACCCGCTACGAGTCGTTGACGAAGAGAAACCGGACCACTTCGACCTGTTGTTGGTAAAGGACGACAAAAACTCGCATTACGTTTACATTTCGAATTTTTCACGAATTGTGCGCGCACAAAAAACTAAGCATGATGAACGCGTTGTATTTTGTAAAAGGTGTTTTACGTCATTCGATGACAGGCGGCATAAATACAAGTTGAGCGGACAGGAGGCGCTGAATCAACACAAGCTGATTTGCGGAGAACACACACCAATTTTACCAGAGATGCCAAAAGAGGGTGACTGTACTGAATTCAAGGCGTGGAATAAGACCCAGAGACACCCCATAGTAATTTATGCAGATTTTGAGACGATATTGACGAAGACTGATGAGAAGAAAGGAGCCAAGACGAGGATATTACATAGACATGAGGCGATGAGCTATAGTCTCATTTTGAAAGCGAGCGATAACGTACCGCAGGAGTTATTGGAGGAACATGACATACCAACAGAGTCAATATTATACCGAGGAAACAAGAATAAGACAGACGTGGCGAGACATTTTGTTGAAACCGTTACTGAGATGGCGATAAAAATTGAAAAAATTATTGAAGACCAATAAACCTATAGTTTCCACGGATAAACAACGGCAGTCACATGATTCATGCAATTTATGTAATTTATGTAAGACTAACTTTACATTCGACAACCATAAGGTGGCAGATCACTGTCATCTCTCTGGAAAATACCGGCAAGCTATATGTAACACGTGCAATCTCAAGCTTCAAACACCAAACTTTATACCTATATTTTTTCATAACCTGTCCAACTATGACGCACATCTAATAGTTACAGAACTTGGCCATGACACTCAAACTATAAGAGTAATACCTAACAGCGAGGAGAAATTTATATCATTTACGAAATACGTCACAAACACCTTTTCAATGCGATTTATAGACACGTTCAGGTTTATGGCATCAAAACTGTTGACTTTAGCCGAAAATCTTGTGACACCAGGGCTTGAAAATTTCCGAGAAACCGCGAAACATTTTGTCGCCGGAGATATGCCGTTAGTGACTCGAAAGGGGGTGTACCCATACGAGTACACAGATAGCTGGGATCGATTGGATGAAGAACGATTGCCGAGTAAGAGGAGTTTTTATAGTTCATTAAAAGAAGAACATATAGACGAGGAAGACTTTGAGCATGCGAAGTTGGTTTGGAACCACTTTGGCTGTAGGACGCTGGGCGAATATAGCGATTTGTATCTAAAAATTGACGTGCTGCTGTTGGCTGATGTGTTCGAAAACTTCCGCGACTTATGTATGAGGACATACAACTTGGACGCAGCCCACTATTTCACCACCCCAGGCTTAAGTTTCGATGCGATGCTGAAGTTTACGGGGCAGAAACTTTCACTTTTGACGGATTATGACATGTTATTGATGTTTGAGAATGGTCAGTATATTATTTTTAAAATGTGTATATATATATATAATATTAATCTTATTTATTTTGTATAGGTTTACGTGGTGGATTGGTTCAAGCGAGCAAACGATATGCGAAGGCGAATAATGCAAAGACCCCGGACTATGATGAGACGAAAGAGAAATCGTGGATAGTATATCAGGACTGTAAGTACCTATATTTTTCTAAACTTAATAATATTTTCATACTTATTAATTTTTTTTTAAATTTTATAGGTAACAACTTGTATGGATGGGCAATGTCGCAGTACATGCCGTACGGTGGGTTCAACTGGGTTGAACCCACATTAAACGGACTTGATGATTTGAACGATACATCACCCATAGGGCGAGTGTATGAGGTGGATGTAACATACCCACAAAAATTACATGATAAACACAACGATCTACCATTCTTGCCGAACAGCGGTATACCTCGCGGGTCGAAGGTGAGGAAGTTGATGGCAACGTTTGAGATGAAGAAGAACTATGTTATACATTATAGAAATCTGCAGCAGGCAATTAAGAATGGGTTGAAAGTGGAAAAAGTAAATATTTGTATTTTATAAGATTTTAAACAGATTGTAATAATTTTTTTATAGGTACATAGGGTTATTCAGTTTAACCAGTCTGACTGGTTAGCCAAATATATAGAATTAAACACAGAGTTGAGGAAAAAGGCGAAGAATGAATTTGAGAAGGACTTTTTTAAACTTATGAATAACGCTGTATTTGGTATGCAACTTTATTTATTATATAATATGTATATAAAAATGTTTACTGATATTTTGTGTTTGATTTTCTAGGGAAGACTATGCAATCGAAGAGGAAGGAAATGAAGATGGAGTTGGTGTCATGTGAGATGAGGTTGCAAAAAGTAATAAACAAATGTACATTTAAACACTGCACAAATTACAACGAGAACCTTAACGCTGTAACGCTTGAGAACAAATTAATCAAATTCGATAAACCTATATATATTGGTAAATATAATTTTTTTAAATTATATAATATACACTTATAATTACATTTATTATATATTTATTATTTACAGGATTTGCTGTATTAGATATTAGCAAAACGTTAATGTATGATTATCATTACAATGTCATGCAGAAACATTATGGAGATAGAATTAAGCTTATGTACACTGATACAGGTAAATATATACTAAAACTACATAATATATTTATTTAATATCATTCTTTTTCCAGATTCACTAGTGTATCATGTTCAGACGGAAGATTTTTATGTGGACTTGGCGGCTAACCACAACTTGTTGGATAGGATGGATACTGCTAACCTGCCCGGTGACCATCCGTGTTATGTAGCAGAAAGAAAAAAGTCCCCGGGCTTCTTCTCCGACGAGGTGAACGCAAATATAATTACTGAATTCTGCGGGTTGAGGGCCAAGTCGTATGCCTTCAACATATATGCTGGACAAGAGGATAAGGAGAAAGATGAAAAGGACCGAGTAGGAGGAGAAAAGATTAAGGCGAAAGGTATCAGAGCTCATGTGGTTAAAAACCATATGACTCTTGAGGACCATAGGAAGTGCCTGTTTGGAGAAATTGGACAGGAGTTGTATAGAGACAATGTATCGATACGGTCATTCAATCACCAGCTTATGACAATAAGAACTAATAAGCTAACGTACAACAGCTATGATGATAAGAGGGTGGTGTTAGAGGACAAAATAAACACACTAGCCCATGGTCATTATAGTATAGAGTAAGTTATTACAATTATATATATATATTTTTAAATTATTATACTGATTTTACTTTTTTAATTTTATAGGGAAGATGAACCCGAAGATGATTAGCCTGGAATAGAGACCATAACTGGAATGAAGAAGAAACCTTCTACATTGCCTAACCTGATTTTATATATTTTTATTGTTATATATTGATTATTACAAATAACTTATAACCAACTGTTTAGTTTTGTATATATATATTGTAAATATTATATTATACTTGTACCTATATTATGTTAGCATATAAATAAAATAAAAAAAAACAATTGTTAAAATATATAATATTATTATTATTATGTTTATTAAATAAAATGTACATATTATAATAACAATTTTTAAGAATTATTTATAAACCATTTCCTTATAGCAAATACTTTATAGAATGTACATTGTTTTGGATTAAATTCCATATGAAAAATACAGCAAGGTAAGGTGTCTTCATCGCATATTTGATCCAAACGTGGACATCCAAGGTCTTCGATGTTGATTAGTGCGACTTGAGGTATAAATTCTGCGAGCATCTGTTTTTTCTGTTCGCCTTTAACATAAATGCAGGTGAATTTTAATGAGTTCAATATTCTACTTAATTCTTCATATTCAACATCACCATACTCTATGGTTAGTTTATGATAGTTATGTTCCAGCCACTTGTTAGTTTTTTGACTCTTGTTGTCTTGCATAGTTTTTGAATTTTTAAAAATCCAGTGTTGAGTTGCCCACGTTGCTGTGTCGACTATAGACATTTCTTTAATAAAATATTTATTTTTTGCTCCAAGAATGCATTGGACCTCTACGATAGCCGACGACATAATTACAGGTTTTATTAAATTATTGTAAATATTTATATCGCTGACAGAGGACTACCGTACACAATGGAGTATACAGGTCGACTGAAATTGTATTTCAATTTTTCATATATTTAACTATTTAGTAAGTATATTAAATAAAATTAAGTTTTCTTGATATTTTTGCCTTCAATGATCTCCAAACGTGAGTTTAATTCTGAAATATATGTTCCATGATTTGGTAATGAATTTTCATCGAATATTCCAGTTATACGATTTATTTCAGCTTTTAATTGGGCCACGTCAAGTCCCTGGATAGCAATCGCTGTACTATTGTCAGCACAGTCATTAAATAGCTGCGACATACGATTTTCACAATTTAATAAAGACTTATTACTTGTTTGTATATTATTTTCAAGCAATTGTATCTTTACATGTAGATTAACAATATTACTTTTCAAAGTATCGATTTCTTTCTGTTGGAGTTTCACATCATTTAGTATCGTTTTGTTACTTGACTGAATATCTGAAATAATTCTCCTAGTATCACTCGCCTGAGAACTACCAAACACGTTCATGGTTATAAAACGACTGACACTATTTTTTAACATCAAGTGTATTTATCCAACTATTATGTGTATTATCGAATCCTAGCCACTTGACGTACATTTGATCGCCCTTCTTGCGAATAATTTTCTCGATTAAATATTCGTTTGGGAAATCGGTCTTGCTTATTTCCGAAGAGTAAAAACAACCGGCAATAGGCTTACTCATATAATCTTGCAATTGATAAGTAACTGGCAATGTTTTATTTATTTTGATAATCTCAAATATTTCCGTAGACCAGTTTGGTAAATAACCTTTTGTAAATACGCCTTTCTGTGTACTTATACGAACTTTATCACCGACTTTGAATTTAATTTTTTCATTGTTAATTTTACGCTGTTTTATTACCACCAAAGCGGGGTTGGAATCTGCTTGTATTGGTGTCATTCCTATAGTTCTATGGTATGAATTATTGTATTCATCGAGCAACTTTGGTAGAATTGATACCCATTCATGAGAGCCACGTGCAGTGAACTCCTTATACATTTTTCCTTTAATTGTTCGGTTGAACCTCTCTGCTATGCTTGCCTTTAGAACACTGAAAGTTGAATATTTATGTATGCCATACTTGGTCATCAAAGCGTCGAAGGTGGTGTTATAAAATTCTTTACCATTATCGACTTGTAAAAGTTTTGGTGAACGATCACGTAATATTGTAGCCATCGCGCTAGTAACTTCCTTCCCAGATTTATTTCTTAATGGTATAGACCAAGAAAACTTTGTATAACAATCAATCACAACCAGAAAATATTTGTAACCGCCATTTATTTTTGAATAAGGAATCATTTCAACCAAGTCGGCTTGCCATAAATCATTTTTCCCATAGACGTTGACTCTACGCCTAGTGAAATTTTTCCTTGCTGGTTTGTGAAGTTCGTAAGCTATTTCCCGTTTAGACATCTGGAACCCGTTTTATTAGTCCGGCCTCACGTAATTCCTCGAAAATCGATATTATTTCGTTTGAAACGCCTGTATTACCAGCTGCCTTTGACGCTAGAAGTAGACGTAATCGATCGACCAACTCGTTTGGATTGTCCCAATACACTAAGTTATTTTTCTGTAATTTCATAGACAGTCCACTGCCCGAGGGAAATAATTTACTGATGATTGATGTATATTTAAAGCCACCCTTTTTTATTATTTTTCTTCCAATAGTTATATGTGCTGATGTTTGAATCAATATAGATTTATACACACCTATATCGTTGTCGGTATAAACAAGAGGATTTTTCAAAAATAATAACTGAATAAGACCCGAGGTTAAGTCATAAACAGTACCGTCAATAAGTATAGTATTTTCGGTGAATTTTACTTCTTTATCGCCCAATATAATATAGCCATTTGGAAGTTTTTTCGGACCGTATATTTTATCCAAGTCTGTAGACTGAAGCCAATTTTCAATTTCCTGTTGATAGTCGTCCGCAAATGAGTTTTTCGACCTGACGTTAATATTTTCTTTGTTTGATGTCAGCCCAGGTTTATTCGATATTTTAGTTAATGGATCGATAATTGGTTTTAATGTCTGTGTCATTAATTGTTGAACATTATCCGAACCGGTTTTCAATGCGATATATTTGCGTTTAATACTTTCCTTAGCTTTGACAAGCTCATCTAGAACAGTAGTTGCTTCCGTCATGACTGCGTTATAAATGATAATATTTATTAATTGTATCGCCTTATATAACCACATAAGTATCAAACCCAAAACGATAACGTCCGTTATCACGCTCACAGTCTTTACAAATAACAATAAATGTAAACATCTCACGGTTCCAACATGTCATACAAACATTTTTAAATTGTATATATGTCATGTCTCCTGAACAGTGCTCTTGATATATATGTTTTAAATTAGTTTCATCTTGTTTGAACAATACTATTAAATTTGCATTATCGCGTATCAGCTGTTTAGGTACTTTTGAATAGCTCTGAGCTAGGTAAAATATATCAATTTTATTGTGGCGACCTCGAGAAAAATAATCTCTTATTACATTTTGTTGTTCGCCGATAACATCATCCAAGATAAAAATTGAGTTCGGTAAAACTTTCTCGGGTGGAATTACTTTATCATTCTCGAAAAAGGTAAAAATGTTGATACCATCAATACCGTCAATAATACGTTTCAGTAATTTATATTTTGGTTGTTCTAAGGTCTTAGAGTATATGTAAACGTTTTCAAATCGCAAACCGTTTTCATCGACGAGTAGAAAATACATCAGATTTGTTTTACCACATCCAGAGCTACCAAGTACCAACGACCTTATCGTATTTGGGAAAAGTTCACCATGTCTCAGCTGAATTGTCTCGGGGGTATCAATGTTATAAATCCGAAGTTTTTTCTCTTGTTCAATAAAGCGCATTTTTTTTTAAAATTTTTCACTATAAATACAGATGCAAAGTTATCGAAAGCGTCACACGATGTCTCGAGTTCGTAAGCGAAACAACAATAAAGGATCCGGTCTTATTAACTCTGTTATAAATCATTTACCCGTGGAATTGCATTTACCTGGCTATAGGTAAGTCACTACATAATATTATTGTTATTAAATCCTGTCTACATTTTATATATATATATTTGTTATAGATTTGCCGGTCCTGGAACCAAATTAAAAGAAAGACTAGCGCGTGGAGAACGCGGAATTAACCGTCTGGATGAGTTGGCCAGAGCCCACGATATCGCATACGATGAAAGTAATTCACTAACCGATAGACACAGAGCGGACGAAGTATTAGAAAATCAGGCTTGGGAAGTGTTTAAATCAAAAAACACAGGTATCAAGGAAAAAGCTGCGTCTTGGTTGGTCACTACAGCCATGAAGGTCAAACGTAAGATGGGAGCTGGTTGCGGATTTAAACAAATGGTTTTAGCTGCTAAGAATTCGATCAAAAACAAAATGAACGAAAAAAATATAACTAAATTAGTAAAAACATGTCTGTCAGCTGCAAAAAAATCTAAAAAATCTAAAAACAAAAAGACTAAAACTCCAAGAATTATACCAATACCGAAAAGGGGCGGTGTCTTACCATTAATACCTATTTTTGCTGGTTTATCAGCATTAGGTGCGCTTACCGGTGGAGTTGGTAATATAGTTAAAGTCGTGAAAGAATTAAATTCTGGTAAAAACACTCCTATTCATTTAGGCAAAGGCTTATATCTAGCACCTCACAAGGGTAGTTCTTATAAAGTCGTAAAAGGAGAAGGTTTATACCTAACACCATACAAAGGTGGATCAGTTAAGAAGTCTAGAAAACCACACAAGGGCGGTTCAGTCAAGAAATCTAGGTCAAAAAACTAATTGTTACGTTACCCGATAGAGCGTTGTTCGATTATGAGGTTATAAAATACGCTGCCATGTTGAAAATACCTCATTTCATTGGTGTATTTTCTAGAGACAAGTTGTCGCAACGTTTAAAAAATCAAGAGTCGGCTGTAGTTAATTTAGACACTGAAATCGGCACAGGTACTCATTGGGTAGCGTATAAGAAAATCGGAAAACAAGTTAAATATTTTGACAGCTACGGAAACTTAGCCCCTCCTCTAGAATTACAGAAATATTTCAACGGGTGCAGTATCGAATATAACTACGATAGACATCAAAAATATAATACAACAAACTGTGGTCACTTGTGCTTACAATTTTTATCATGTATACTATAACGTTAACCGGCAACTCGAGTGAATTGTCATGCGACTTTTTTCCACCTATAGAAGTCAGTAAAAACGCGAAAATCTGTCTGCTGGGTTTTCAAACAAATAATTCTATACCTAATGTAAACGAGAAATGCAATAGAATAGGAATCACAAATAATATCTCAGGTAAGCGTACAAGCGAAAGCTATACAATACCCACTGGATCTTATGAGTTGAAGGAAATCGAAGCGGCAATAATACGTGTATTACCTAATTCAGATACTTTATTCGTGTTGAGAGCAGATAATAATACATTAAAATGCACAATGTTTTGTAGCGAAACTGTTGATTTTTCCATGTCTAATGGTATAGGAAAATTGTTAGGGTTTAAAAATCGTAAGTATGATGCTAATGTCAATCACGAATCAGATGCGTTGGTCAATATTACAAAAACAAACTGTATATATATCGACTCAAATCTGGTTATGGGTTCATTCGTTAACGGTAAGCAGTGCCATACAATACACGAGTTTTACCCGAATGTACCTCCAGGTTATAAAATAATAGAGGTTCCAACACATTTGGTATTTTACCCAATTAATTCTACATCTATAACGCACGCGAGTATAATTTTAAAAAATCAAGACAACGAGTTGATCGATCTACGAGGCGAGCCAGTATCGATACGATTATTAATTCAAGACTTGTGATAAACAATGGGTCTGCAATTTTGTAATATAAATAGGACTGCGTGTGTAAAACCTGTCACTCGTATTAAAACCACTAGCAAGGTAACATCTCCGAAGAAGAAGAAATATTCGAGACGTAAACAAGTTGATCATAGTCTAACAGCAGATAATTTGGCTTTTCTACGCTCGCTGAACGCTATTTAATATGGACGACTTGTATTTAGATGTAACGGCTGGATACACCGACGATTGTAAAATAACTCAAATTGACTATCATTCTTTTTTACCGTATTCAACATCTGCTCTTTCTAATAACGACGAGGTGCGTATTGCTCTGCATAACACAGAGTCTTATACTTTACCGTGTGAGAGTTATATTTACATCGAGGGGCCAATAATCAAACCTGTGGAAATAACTGACGAGATTAGATTCATAAACAACGGACTGGCATTTCTTTTCTCTGAAATGAAATACGAAATAAACGGTACTCAAATTCAGAAACTCGTCAATCCGGGTATATCGACCACATTAAAAGGATATTGCTCGTATAATAAAACAAATATTTCATCGCATCATAATGCTGCTTGGGATAGCGAAATTAAATCTGCTAATAAAGATTTTATCGATAACGACCATTTTAACGGATGTATTAATCTTAAAGATTTGTTTGGTTTTTGTGAAGATTATAAGCGAATTTTAATAAACTGTAATCAGCAACTTGTATTGAATAGAGCATCGCTCGATATAAATGCTGTCAAGCAATATAAAGATAATGAAGTTGTCGCAGACGCTCCTAAACTAAAAGACGTTAAAATAAACATAACAAAAATATTGTGGCGGATGCCTATAGTGAGAGTTAGTGATAGAGAAAAAATTAGACTGTTGAAAGTAATCAACAATCAGAAACCCCTGACATGTGCGTTTAGATCGTGGGAACTGTGTGAATATCCATTTTTACCTCAAAACACTTCGCATTCGTGGAAAGTGAAGACATCCAACAAATTAGAAAAACCTCGCTATGTAATAATCGGATTTCAAACCAATAGGAAAAATAGCTCGATTAAATCAATGTCATATTTCGACCATTGTAAAATAAAAAACCTAAAGGTCTATTTAAACGCTGAAGTATTTCCCTATGAAGATTTTCAAAGTGACTTTACCAAGAACAAGATGGCGACATTATATCGCGCGTATGCCGAGTTCCAAAAATCTTACTACGGCCATGACGATGTGAAACCGCTATTGAATCGAGCAGATTTCAAAAATATGTCTCCAATTATAGTTGTTGATATGAGCAGACAGAACGATAACGTGAAAACATCAACCGTCGACCTCAGGATTGAACTAGAAGCAGACGAAGCGTTCCCAGCTTCAACATCCGCATATTGCTTAATATTACATGACCAAATTATAACTTATAATCCATTTAATGGTGAAGTAAGAACCTTGTAAATACTTATTGTAAACCTTACTATTATTTTAATAAATGAAAATACTTTTTATAAATCATGTTTTTTTTATTTCACATAAATTAGTTAATTTCCAATAAATATTAAAATAATTGACGTTGTACACAGCGAATTGGTGTTGGGTGTTGAGCGTAAGTCG
Source organism: Macrosiphum euphorbiae (assembly GCA_949089665.1). Classification (NCBI taxonomy): domain Eukaryota; kingdom Metazoa; phylum Arthropoda; class Insecta; order Hemiptera; family Aphididae; genus Macrosiphum; species Macrosiphum euphorbiae. The sequence goes on along the minus strand of CARXXK010000001.1, from coordinate 46,822,216 downwards.
TTTGAAATGGTGATGGTGTCCTGACTTGATCCGGTATCCATGGCCCGTCAATTACCTCATGTGAGTTGTATGCTTCCAGATTTAGTAAAGATTCTGCTAGTTGTACAGCTGCGCACATTTGTATTTGACTAGTGAAGTTCGGCGAAGATTCAACCGTTCGATCGTCTTGCATGTTTTGAATGAATATTCTCATCTCATCGATATTTTTCGGTGGCGATTTATGACGGGCACATTTCTCATCTACGTAAGTCGCGAACTCCTCATACTGTTTTATAATTAATGGTGCGGTGAATACTTCTTTCCGGATAATACTTTCGAAAATACAACATTCAAGATATTGAAGACGCATAAGGTCCGCCAGATTCAGCAGTACTCTGCACCCGTCTCGAGTTTTTGATTCTATCACTAACACGTTTTCTCCGCTATACATCATATTCGATAGTTTTATCTTCAAGTCTTCATAAAATGTTATTCTCTTATACGTTTGCGGTTCAGTAGAAAAGATACGTCCCATATACGAAAATATTGTTTTTAAACAATCCGGAGTAATATGCACGTAACGCGATGATGTTATAATGTGTAACACAATTTTGAATTTTTCAGTCGGGTCAATACCGATGTGCACAAACTTACGGGAAGCAAAGTCGAGTGTGTAGCTTGTTGTTTCGATGAGCTCAGCAGGTGGTGACGGTGGCACATAAGTGAAGGGCTTTTTTTTGTATAACACTGCGTTGTCTTCGATTGCACCAGCCATGTTTTTAATAAATGTTTATTAGAAAAATAATAAAGACTTGGAAAAATTATAAACACCGAACCACTATTATAAAGACTTGGATAAACGCAGAGGAGAATCGTACATGTGTAAGTCTGTAGACAGACTGATTGAATGCTGACTCAAACGAAGCCCTATGGATTAATAACAATTACGTTACGTTGTAGTCATTTCTGAAATTTAACAATAAACGTGAATTTCGACATTTTTAAAAATACCTACACCGTAGTAACAATAGTGGTATACAGTATATATTTTTGATATTTAACAATATACGTTTATTTCATGAATTTTGACATTTTTAAAAATACCTACACCGTAGTAACAATAGTGGTATACGGTATATATTTTTGATATTTAACGATTTACTTTTATTTCGTGAATTTTAACAAAATCGTAATAATCTACACTGTAGTTACAATTACGTTATGTTGTAGATATTTATGATATTTTGCGATTTACGTTTATTTCGTGAATTTCGACATTTTTGACATTTTTAAAAATACATACACCGTAGTAACAATAGTGGTATACGGTATATATTTCTGATATTTAACAATATATGTTTATTTCGTGAATTTCGACATTTTGAAAAACCTACACCGTACTAATAATTACGTTATGTTGTAGATATTTCTGGTGGCGGTGACAGCTGCTGATAATTTGACGGTTGTTGATAATCGTTATCACTATTAGGTATACGTCACGCACGTGCCCAATAATCGTTATCAGTGGTAAGAAGTGGTTACTGATTAGGTTACTGATAAGGCCAACATATTATACTTCGCGCACGTGGCCGATAACTGTTATCAGTGGTAAGAAGTGGTTACTGATAAGGCCAAAATATACCTCGCGCACGTGGCCGATAACTGTTATCAGTGGTAAGAAGTGGTTACTGATAAGGAGTGGTTACTGATAAGACCAAAATATACCTCGCGCACGTGGCCGATAAGCGAGGGTGTGGAGGGAGTGGAGGGTGTGGAAAGAGTGGAGGGAGTGGAGGGAGTGGAGTGCAGCGGTCAGAACCCCCATTTATATACTACTATTATACAATTTACCTGCCAGAATTTAATTAAATACATTAAGTTATATTTTGTTTATTGATATACCTACATAATTTGACTCACCTAAAAACTGTAATACATTAAGTACCTACTACATAGTATATTATATACCATTGGAGTACCTGTGCCCAACTACTTTATTTACTAATTTTATTTCACTATCAATTCATCTACTTACTATATAGGTACCAATAATATGTTAACTGAAATAATTTTTATAATATTATGTGTAGGTACTTTATTTATATTTTTGGCCCAATGAACGAAAATGTATATTAATATCACTATTAATTCATGTACATACATATAATATGCTTAAATTATATAACTATACTATTATGTATATACATAGGTACATCTATAAAATACATTAGTCATATTATGTAGGTACATAATATATATATATCAATTTATTATTCATAAATTATTACATTTGATATTAAATAAATAAATATACGTGATAGACCATAGACCTATATTATATTGAGTAATATCAAATTATGTCATATCATTATACAATTGAACCATCAGAGTATTATATACTATTTGAAAAATATAGGTGCGTTGTTCATGGTAAATGTGTCAAGTATTAACTAAATACTTATTATAAATAAATATTTATTAAATACTTATAGTATAGTCATATGATATGACTAAATTCATATAATTCATATTTTTAATATCGCCTAAAAATTTAGTACCTACTACATAGTATATTATATATATATATATATATTTATAATTTGCTATTATATACTTAGAAGTGAAATCCTCTGTTTCCAATACTTAGTTACTCTCTATTAGTCCATCAATGTTATGTACCTACTCATGGAGTACTAACCAATGACCAGCTACCTTATTTACCAATTTCACTATTACTTCTTCTAATTAAATTTTTACATATTACAATATGCCCAGTTCATATATTATAACACTATACCGTTTAACACACAATGCAAACTATTAGAAAAAGACATATTTTATATACCAACCAATACCAACCAATACCAATGATATAATTAATAGTAAATAGTACTTCATTTAAACTTTTAGACCAATGGACCAAAATATGTACTGATTTCACTTTGTACATACATAATATTATGCTTAAATTATATAAATATATCATTAGGTATAAACATACATCTATATAATAAATAGTACATAATGTATATCAATTTGTTATTCATAATTTATTAATTTGAAACTCATAATTAAATTAATATACACTATAGACCTACCTATATTTTGAGCAATAACAAATTATGTCAAATACAATTTAACTATCAGAGTTTTATATACTATCTGCAGCAGTATTTGTATCGTACCTCAACCAAACTGTGATATATTAAGTAGGTACCTACTACAAAGTATACATGTACCTAGGTTAGTAGTTAAATTGTACTTGCACTATTGTTTATTGAAGTATAAAGGAAACATATATGTGCGTTGGATAAAATCAAGTGTAAATTAAATATTTATTATTATTATTTATTAAATAGTTTAATAAGTATAGTAATATTTAAATACGTTAAGTTATATATTAAATATCTACTACATCAAACGATCAAACCTATCCATATAAATAATATCAAATAGAGTAGTTAGGTATATTATAATAATTGTACAATTTAACTACCAGAATTTAATCATTTCAATTAGATCTATTAGTTTATAAATATTATTATATCAAATAGTATTTATAATCTGTAGCAGTGTTAACTAAATATTTGTTATTATTATTATTTATTAAATAGTTATAGCATAGTCATATAATTTAATTAAACACATTAGATTATATTTTTAATATACATAATTTGACTCACCTAAAAACTGTAATACATTAAGTACCTACTACATAGTATAATATATATATATTTTTATTAAATCTTATTATATAAATATATCAATAGGTATAAAGATACATGTATATAATAAATAGCACATAATATATATATAACATAATATTACCAACAACTCAACCTCAACCAAACTGTGATATATTTAATAGGTACCTACGACAAAGCATACATGTAAGTCAGTTATTATTATCGAGTCGAATCGCGGACGGCGTTCATAACTGTCACCGAAAAATTTGAGAGGGGGTCAAAAGTACCCCGACTATGGGGGGACTATTTAGAGGGTCTTGAAACGTAAATTTTGGTGGTAAAACGGGGGACCCAAGTCGAAACGTGACAGAGATATACTTAAATCAAAAAAAGGAGGGGGGGGGGGTAATTTTTGATATGGTATGCACGTGGTCACCCACAACCCATAGCCGTTTACAAAATACGGCTACGACGATCCCCGGCTAAGTTATGCTCGGCCAAAAAAAATTTGATTGGGGGGGGGTCAAAAGTACCCCGACTATGAGGGGGGACTATTTAAATATGATAATACGGAACTGATGGAGAAAAGACGAAAAAAAAAAACGCGAAAAAAAACTCAAGATTATCACGGCCGCCGTAAATCTTCGATATCGCCTGGGGACGGTATCGAACCCACGACTCCTAGTTACATGTCCTAGCGCCCTAACCTATCGACTACCTACTCAGATGAAAATATATCGTGTCAAATCTATGACTATTAAGCCGCGTCGCCGTGCACCCGAAACTGGAAAGCGGCGTCCACGTCCGTCAAATGGCGTCCGAGCGGGGGGGTCGAACGCGTCGGTAAGGGGACGACCGTCTCGACCGGCTTCGGAAGTTCGATTCGGTGAGATTCGCGAAAAAAATCGATCGTCGGGACGCATGTATTTATGCCTGTATATAGCGATACCCAAAATGTACCTACTCGGTACCTACTCTCGTTTCCGCGACGCCGCTCCTCCCCGGGACTCGTTTTTGAAAAAGTAGGACAGCTCGCCGACTACAAATTTAGCGAGGAACGCGAATAAGACGCAAACGGGGAGACCCGAGGCCCCCGAGGGGGGTAAAATTCGAGATTCGGTGGGATTCGCGAAAAAAATCGGACGTCGAGACGCATGTATTTATGCCTGTATATAGCACACACACGACGTACCCACTCGGTACCTACTCTCGTTTACGCGTCGCCGCTCCTCCCCGGGACTCGTTTTTAAAAAAGTAGGACTGCGGGCCGGCTATAAATTTAGCGGGGAACTCGAATACGTCTTCGGCGGGGAGGTGAAAAGTCTACAAACGAAGCGAAACGCGACTCTGTTGGAAAAAGTCGGAAAAACCGTCGAAATCGGGACGACGCCGCGGCGTCGGGGACTCATTCGTCCGCCGGGGGACTCGGTTTTTGAAAAAGTAGGACGGCGCGCCGGCCACAAATCTAGCGAGGAACGCGAATAAGGTCCGAGCGGGGCCGCGCGAGGCCCCCGAGGGGGATAAAACTCGATATTTCGAAAAATACGGCGAAAAACGCGCGCGACGGCGGCGCTCGTATCGCTTGCGAGATCGGCCGCCGCGGGCCCTCCGGGAAGAAAATACGGCCGCGCGCGGCCTGTAAATCTAGCGGGGAACGCGAATTAGGTCCGAGCGGGGCCGCGCGAGGCCCCCGAGGGGGGTAAAACTCGAAAAACTCGAAAATTTTCGAAAAAATCTCGAAACAGTGATAAGAAAGGCTGATTACGCAGCGACGGCTCCGCCGCCGCCGGGAGACGGAACGGAGCGTTCTGATTGGAAGTTCCCTTACGATGGTACAGATTTAGTACACGGGCTGCGCCCTCGGGTTTTCATTTTATATAGTTTGACTAGCTCTAAAGGCCGTTCTTACAATGTCCGGTAAAGTGTCGGTTAACGCTAACCGACTGATAACAGATTTTATTACCGGCAGAATTCTTCCGGTTAAGTGTCGGTTAACTTTAACCGGACGTCGTAAGAACGGCCCTAAGTGAAACTCGGGGCCCGTGGAACTCGCTGAGAGTGGGTACCGATTTTGAAGACAACGTCGTTGGTATTATAAAAGTCTCAAAGGTTGTAAGACGAAAGTTTAGGATTTGTGATAAGGAGTAGTGATATGGATTGGTGATAAGGCTTGGCGCTTTGGCGGGAATGTTTAAAAGTTTGAGTGTCTAGCAATCCATCACGAACATTGTAAATGGATACGATCTCCAGGATCTCAAGGCGTTTGTCAGCTGCTTTTGGTTGTTGAAATTGTTAAAAAGTGTAGAGTCGATATGTGCATTTGATTGTCTAGCTATCAGTCATAAAATCACATCGGTAAGCAATATGCGAAGAGTATATTATCAGGTATGCACTCCACCTGCGGTGGATGGCGGACCCCGTTAGTTGCGCAGATAAGTGAATAATCAAAAATATAGATTCTAGTTGGCCCATGAGACTCGCTGAATTTGGGGGTACCTACTGATTTTGGAGTAGGAGTCGTTTCAATTATTAAAGGAGCGACAATCGTAAGATGAAAGTTTAGGATTTGTGATAAGAATTAGTGATATGGATTTTAGATAAAGCTTGGCGTTTTGGCGTAAATTTTTAAAAGTTTAAGCGTCTAGCAATCCGTCACGAACGTTGTAAATGGATACGATCTCTAGGATCTCTAGGCGTTTGTCATCTGCTTTTGGTTGTTGAAATTGTTAAAAAGTGTAGAGTCGATATGTGTATTTGATTGTCTAGCTATCAGTCATAAAATCACATCGGTAAGCAATATGCGAAGCGTATATTATCAGGTATGCACTCCACCTGCGGTGGATTGCGGACCCCGTTAGTTGAGCAGATAATAGTGAATAATCAAAAATATAGATTCTAGTTGGCTTATGAGACTCGCTGAATTAGGGGGTACCGATTTTGGAGTAAGAGTCGTTTCAATTATAAAAGTAGCGACAGTCGTAAGATGAAAGTTTAGGATTTGTGATAAGGAGTAGTGATATGGATTGGTGATAAGGCTTGGCGCTTTGGCGGGAATGTTTAAAAGTTTGAGTGTCTAGCAATCCATCACGAACATTGTAAATGGATACGATCTCCAGGATCTCAAGGCGTTTGTCAGCTGCTTTTGGTTGTTGAAATTGTTAAAAAGTGTAGAGTCGATATGTGCATTTGATTGTCTAGCTATCAGTCATAAAATCACATCGGTAAGCAATATGCGAAGAGTATATTATCAGGTATGCACTCCACCTGCGGTGGATGGCGGACCCCGTTAGTTGCGCAGATAAGTGAATAATCAAAAATATAGATTCTAGTTGGCCCATGAGACTCGCTGAATTTGGGGGTACCTACTGATTTTGGAGTAGGAGTCGTTTCAATTATTAAAGGAGCGACAATCGTAAGATGAAAGTTTAGGATTTGTGATAAGAATTAGTGATATGGATTTTAGATAAAGCTTGGCGTTTTGGCGTAAATTTTTAAAAGTTTAAGCGTCTAGCAATCCGTCACGAACGTTGTAAATGGATACGATCTCTAGGATCTCTAGGCGTTTGTCATCTGCTTTTGGTTGTTGAAATTGTTAAAAAGTGTAGAGTCGATATGTGTATTTGATTGTCTAGCTATCAGTCATAAAATCACATCGGTAAGCAATATGCGAAGCGTATATTATCAGGTATGCACTCCACCTGCGGTGGATTGCGGACCCCGTTAGTTGAGCAGATAATAGTGAATAATCAAAAATATAGATTCTAGTTGGCTTATGAGACTCGCTGAATTAGGGGGTACCGATTTTGGAGTAAGAGTCGTTTCAATTATAAAAGTAGCGACAGTCGTAAGATGAAAGTTTAGGATTTGTGATAAGAGTTAGTGATATGGATTGAAGATAAAGCTTGGCGCATTGGCGGGAATGTTTAAAAGTTTGAGTGTCTAGCTATCAGTCATCAACGGTGTAAGTACGCATATTTTACACTTCTTTTTTGTGGTTTTTGGGTCTGTCCAATAGTTTGAAGTCAAAAAACCATTTACCTAATCGATTGTCTAGACTATCAGCGCACTTTGTTCAACGTGTAATTATGATCCATATTGCACCAGCCCTTTTTGTTAGTAAAAAAGTGTGCGTCGATAATTCGATTATTAAGTCGATATTTATAAAGTTCATTAATTTACAAAAAATAGAAAATCCCAAAGTACCTATATATTTATATAAATGTGTGTTTATTGTATGATAAATGATAAAAACATATTATAAACACAATTAGGTGTCATAATAAATTACACTGTCTTAATGTACCTAATTAATTCCAAGAAAATAAATATACGATCATTATTATGATCAGATCAAGGCTATTTAGTGCATGTTATTAACAAAATTAATCATAGGGATGTCAATATTAAAATCCATTTGAATATGGTACATTGCCATTTTTGTTGTTTTGTTAAAAAATATAATATGTTTAGTATACATACCTATCTATTACATCGTTTTTAATAAAAGTATAATTTAACTTAACCTAACTTGCAGTATGTCATTGATACTATTAATATTATTTATTTATTTTAACAAATTGTGTGTGTATTTGAACAGTTTGATTTAGTATGGTATGTATAATATATTGAATCAAAAACAGTAGGTAAACAATATTTTAAACAGAAAGTCAGATGTTAGTTACATACAGCGCCGGATCATAGCTTTTTAACACCCCGGGAAAATTAAAAAAAATACGCCCATCCAGGGAGATGACCAGAATTAGTATTTTTTTTTACGAAAAATCAAGCACACTCACACAGTATTGCGAGGAACTGAGGACCAACATTTACAAAACCTTTCCAAATGCACTGCAGGACCAATCATTTACATAGGCGCACATAGGGGGGTGCTTGGGGGTGCTTAGCACCCCCAAGCTTCAAACCAGCACCCTCAGTTTATTTCGGTATTTCACCAATCATTTATAAACTATCGTGGTTTATTGGTTCGCAATTTTTTTTTTTATTACAAATATTGACAACTGTTTACGAATTCACGATTAAAACAGTATTGTGTGAATGCATGGTTCAGTGTTTCAGTTTTTGTCAAAACATTAAACAGTATGTAGCAATCATATTATATCATATCATTATAGAAAATTATATTATCTTACTGGTTATTTATATTTCCATTTTCTATGCATGATAAAATTTTCTAAATATTTTGAGTTATTTTGAGGTTTTTATGGACATTTTTAGTTTCCATTTTGTTTAGTTTTTTTTCTATAAGTATCAATAACATTTTATTTGTTGGGTATAAAAGCTTAAAAATGTAATAGAAGGCTCCTAATATATTGTTTTCAAATTTTATGAAATATAAAAACAAAGTTACACAGTAAATTTTCTCATATTTATAGTGTGAACATTTAGTTTCTTACTTTCTTAGCTTAGAGTACAGCCTTAAAGTTTTTTATACCCGTGCAAAACAGTTTTGCCTATGTTGTACCTACGTTTGTAATACGGAGACAACACATGTTGGTGTACCTAGCGTCTTCTGTACAATCATACAGACTATTTGATACATTGCACTTTAGATATTATTGAATACACTATACAAATTAAATCTAATGCAATGCAGAAATATCAGGATTTAGGGTTGTGTGGGGGGCAAAGCCCCCCACGGATCTGTGAATCATAAATTATTCCAGCATCCCCTAAATTCACACCCAATGTGCGCCTATGATCATTTATTTACCACAAATAATTTGAACGATTTTAACTTAAAAATGAAACATTTTAAAATTTAAACTATTCACGTAATATAGTTTTAGAAGCACTTCTTAATGGTGTATTTAAAGCTAAAATCTGTGGTCAATATTTCTAAGTTCCAGGTTTAGAATAAATAATATTGATAATAATAACATGTATGAATTATTTATTAACAAATCTAAATTAGGTATCTATTGCTTACTTTTAATATAGGACGCTTTATGTAAAAGAACAATATTTAATTTACAACATACCTATCAATATTATACATTTTCATTTTTAATAATTGTTACAATCAAAACTAATAATATGTACCTAGGTACGGAATAAATACAATGAAACAAAAATGTAATTATGTACTGAAAATTGTAATATAATGATTATAACACGACAAAGAAATATTTATCATGGATTATCACTTATGGATTGAATGTACCTATATACTAAAATAACTACATTCTACATTCTACATTTTAAAAATTTCCAGAATAATAAGGACCTGGTTGTCTGTTTGACACACTTGAACTATAAAAATAAATCAGACAAAAAACACAGTTTATAATAAAAAAAAAACGAACCAAATAGAATATAAATTTCCTTTTAAATTATTTTAATATAATATGTAAAACATAATATTCAATCTGTCTTGGGCTACAATCAATAGGATAGTATTTTTGTTTTAATCATTTAATTATGTTGTACTTTTGTAGTATCAAGTTTATCAAGTAAATTAATAGTTGTATACTTGTACCTATTTAAAAACTAAAAAGCAAACACAAATGACAAATTATATTCCATTTTGTGTTCTGTTACATTTATCTAGTGGCCATGGTGACATTTATAAAAATGTTCAGTTTATAAAAAGGCATTTGTTGTTAAATACAAAGACTTTTATAAGTCTAGGTACGAACGTGTAATTTAATAAATAATCTGAAAACAATTAAATCATTAGTACCTAAGTAACATTTTATGTAGTACATAATTTTATGCAGTACCTACCTATTTGGAAAAATGTATAGTTGTTAATTTAAAATCACATAACAATGAATTACAATTAATAGTGTGATTTTTAAGATTAAGGTTTTAAACAACTATCTACATAATATTATATTATATGCAAGAAAATGATGTAATTTACCATACTTTATTATGTCACTAATCGGAGAGTACATTAATTTATTTATGATAGACTAATGCATGTACACTCCCGCTGACAGTAAGTTGCGGACGGGTTTTATTTATTTTATATTTTTATCTATTTTTTACCTTTTTCATATTTGTCCTTTTTAATATTTAAATCAATGTTATTAGTTATTACTAATCTCAATTAAAAATAAAATTATTTTATTTTATTCACATACCCAATATTAAACATTTCTTGTGAAATATTATTTTGAACTTAGTTTTGACTTTTGTTTTAAAGTCCATTTTCAATTTTCAATTTACAAAATATTTAAAACCTTAAAAATACGCCCACGAAAATTATACGCCCGGGGATAAATCCCCGACTTCCCCAGTCCCCCCCCCCCCCTAGATCCGGCCCTGGTTACATAGTTGAAATAGTAGTACCCACAATGATAAGATATATTTTGTACAAACAAACAAATGAATTGACAGTGATTGTAAAACCGTAATGAATACATAAAACCGTGTTTAGAATAATTAGTTAAAAATGCAATAGTTAAGTTACATTATGTACTTAACATTAGGTATATTTTTTCTATATAAACAATTTAATAGTTAAATTACATTTATACACATTATAATATATTTTTTTATATACAGGCATGCAATTAGTAAGAAATGCAATAGTTAAATTACAATGTGTAAACCATATGGAAATGACCGCAACGACGCCCCGAGCGCGTACGCCGGGATTCGAACCCGGGACCTACGTGTAATCTACCTAACGCCTAACCTACTCGGACACAATTTGAGATATGAATTACGGTCAAAAAATCAACACTTAAGCCGTGCGTCTACGGAGCGACGTAAGCCGATATATTCGATGTTCATCGATGTAATCGCATATAATTCGCTTGTAATACGCGCATCTCCCATATATATATTTAACGGAGAGAGTGAAAAGCATTTTCCGTTAATAATTATTAAATCAATAGGCAAAAATTAAATTTTACACGTACATACATGTATATATACGCGTACGGTCGGTCGTAATTTCTAAACGCGATTGCGAAGCGAACCGACCGATTTCGTAAGAAAAGCGTATATATACGGCTTTAGAAAGACGTCAACTACACGATTCGGGCACGAACGACGTGCGAAAAGACGAAACTGTCGGAGAAAACGAAAGAAATCGGCAAAAAAGTCCGGCCGGGAGCGTATTTTGCGATCGACATTGCGACGGCTACGGACGGCGAACGGATATAAACCGCACACCGGCGGCTTCGAGAGATCGCGAGCTACGCGAATCAAATATGAATATGAGCGAAAAAGGCTAGAAAACGGTCGAAATCGTGTAAAAAGTGTAAATTTCGAAAATGATAAGAAAAGAAGTGATAACGCGGTTATTGCCCGCCGCAGAATCTGAACGTTGCGATTGGCCGGGCCGGAAAAACGACACAAAAGTCGTCTATCCCCGTGGACAAAACTGGGGACTAACCTCGTTTTATAATATAAGAGATACCTAGTTATATTATTCTCAAAAATATTATGTCATAGACAAATATATTGATTTAAGACCTAAAAATAATATAAAAATTAATACTTGCCTAAGACTTTTTTGTATTTCCGAGCAGTGTTGTATAAAGATAATTTTTTAAATATCTAGATAAAGATAAAAGATAATTGCTAGAATAGTTATCTAGATGAAGATAAATGATACATAATAATTTAATTATCTAGATAAAGATAAAAAATCAACAATTATTATCCAGATAAAAAAAAAGATAAATTTTTGTATGTAATGTACCTATTTATTACAAACCTAAGGTGAATAAAGTATATTATTAGATAATTCATACTATTATGTAACACTAATAAATTTCATAACAGTTGTGAATATTATGTAACTTTATAAGTCAATTGAATGTTATTTCAAAAATATGTTTTTTAAATTAAATAAAGGGCAATTTTCAAAACACCATAAAATTTGATGTCAAAAAAAAATATTTCAAAATTATTTTGACTCTAAATTTTCTTAATACCTACATATATTATGTTTTTTAATAATTCATTATTGTTTTACCTAATGAATACAATTAAAATAAATTAAATTAAAAATACAAATCAAATGTATTGTTTCTTTTTCAAAACTTAATAGAAATAAATAATTTTTATTTTATTCTTCAAGAAGATAATGGCCCCCACTGAACATGTTCGTTAATATATATGAATGTACATAATAATATAATGATATTTACATAAATATTTACTATTTAAAATTCTGGTAACAATATTTAATAACTAATAAGTGATAGGAAATTATTATAATTAAATAACTTTGATAATGCACTTTATCATTTATTTTTTTAGTTTAAACATAATATAATAATAGGTAGTAATGTTTCAAAGTACTTAATAAAAGAAAAATAACTGTACATTTAAACAAACCAAATTATAAACTTATAATAATATATATTGAATATAAATATTTAGTAATGTTTCAAAGTACATACCAAAAAAATATTTTTTTAGATTTAAATTGCCATAAATATGAGTTCAAATAAAAAGTTGAAGGTTAGTAGAAGCACTCGTTATCGTCGGAGACTAAATGCAGCTACTTTAGCTACAACTATGTTATGTGATTCTTCTGATGATGAACCTTTAGCTACTCAATTATTTTTACTGATTTTACTGCAGATGATGAACCAATGGATATTCAATTAAAAACTATTGAAATAGTACCATCATCAAATAATGAACTAATTTGTGAATCAAATTTCAATCATTCTACAGATTATATTATACAGTCCGACGATACCAACAGTATTGATAGTAGTTTGATAAGTTCTCCTTCTCAATTTCTTAATACTGCTGGCTCAGATACCAATTCTGATAGCATTGATTTACAGTCATCACTTAGTCCAAGTCATGAACTATCTATCTGGGCTTTACATCATAATATAACCCATATTGCTCTTGGAGATTTATTAAAATTCTTAAAAAAACATACCAATTTAACTATGTTACCAAATGATCCACGAACTCTACTTAAAACACCTGCAAAAACTCAAATAACTAAAATAGATGGTGGAGATTATCATCATTTTGGTTTAAAAAATGAAATTGAATTTTTATTGGAAGTTGAGCCCCAATTAGTCCCATCACATTTATCTCTTGTAGTTGGAATTGATGGCATTGCCTTAACTTCTAATCCAACTACCCATTGTTGGCCAATATTAGGCTACTTTTCAAATATACCTTATAAGTACCGTAGTATTTTTATTATTGGGGTATTTTTAGGTTTAACAAAACCTAAAAATTGTAATGAATTTTTAATGCAATTTGTAGTTGAACTTAAAGAACTAATAAATACTGGAATAAAAGTTAATGATAAATATATCACTGTAAATTTATATGCTCTAATATGTGATGCATCGGCAAAATCTTTTATTCTAAACTTTAAAGGTCATAATGGAAAAAATTCTTGTTTACGCTGTATGTGCATTGGAGAACGAAAAGATAGTCGAACATATTTTAGTAATTTAGATGCACCATTACGTACACATGCTAGTTTTATTACATATACAGATTGCGAATTTCATATTGGTAAAACTATAATTGATGAAATTCCACAATTTGACATTATTTTATCAACACCTTATGATTACATGCATTTGATTTGCATTGGAGTAGTAAAAAAATTAATGATGTATTGGATAGTTTCTAAGAATAAACATCCTATAGCATTACCTCCAAATTTAATAAATGCATTGGAAAATAAACTTCATTCACTAGTAAAGTATATACCAGAAGAATTCCAAAGAAAATCAAATGAAAATTCTCGACAACATCCTTTAAGAGATGTTCAACGGTGGAAAGCAACTGAACTGAGGCAATTCCTTTTATATACAAGTTTTGTTGTTTTACAAAATGTAGTTAGTTCAGAAATATATAATAACTTTATGTCTTTATCAGTTGCAATACGAATTCTTTTAACTCCATCTAACTGTAATGAATATATTGATTATGCTGATCAGTTACTTCGGCATTTTGTAGATTCTTTTATACATATTTATGGTATACAATATGTATCACATAATATTCATGCTACAATACATCTAGCAGATGACACAAAACGATTTGGATCTTTAGAAAACATTTCAGCGTTCCCATTTGAAAATTTCATGCAAGTTTTAAAGAAAGATGTTCGCAGTGGACATAAGGTCTTACAACAATTAGTAAACAGATATTCCGAACGTTACAATTCAAACGTTTTAAACAATGTTCAGACGTAGAAGGGCCACTAAAAACGTTTTGTAAGAATACAAATAGATCACTCGTACCAGGAGTTTGTAATCCACAGTATTCAGGGTGGAAAACTACTAATTTTAAAATAAAACTTAACACAGCTGATAATTGTGTCAAATTAAAAAATGGTCAAATTGTCCTTATTGAAAATATTGCAACGTCTAGTACTACTAATGAAGTTGTAATAATTGGACGTTCATACGAAAAACTTGAAGATTTATTTTTAACTCCATGTAATTCATCACTTATTGATATTTTTAAATGTTCAGTACTCGGGCACCTTAATTATTGGCCAATTGGTAATATCAAAGAAAAACTTGTTCGTCTACCAATAGATGATCAAAAATATGCCATTATACCATTTATTCATTTATTTGCATAAAATATAAAATGGATATTTACTTTGTACATATTGTATTATAATTATATATATAAAAATATTAATGTATCATATTTATTTTAATTGTATATGAACATTTAAGGTCCTGGATTGTAGTTATATTCAATGATACTAATACAGTTCAGCATGTGCCACATACTTGGTATTCATTACAAAATAATCCAGTTAATAATGAAAATACTGAACGTTGCTGGTTCCCGTTTTCAAAAAGTGAAGCAGCCAAGACATCAGTCAGTTTTAGTAGTCAACAGATTTACAAAATGATTCTGAAACGTTTTGTACCAAATAATATTGATGGTTGTTGGTATAATGTAAAACAAGTTGCTGGGCCATTTGGTAATAACTTATTGTTAATATTTATTATATTTTAAAAATTATTATATATTTTCAATTATTAATGTTTTTTATACAATTTGTAGACTCTGAATTAGTTGCTAGAAATGCCTCTAAATGTTGGTCGGGTGTGAGTGAAAGTGATTATGATACTAGAAGGCATGGAGTTGTAGAAAATAAAGTTCTAATTCGAAAAAAACCTAAACGATATGCATCTGAACGTACTTCTAGTGTCTACAGTAGACATTCAACAAATTCTACAGAATCATCATACACTCATATTCCTTGTCTACCAACTCCTCCTAATAAAAAAATGAATCAACCTATAACAAAAGAAAATATTGTAAGTATAATATTTTATAATTAAGATCTATTATATATTTTACTTTATAAATTAGGCTAATTTTAAACTTATTTTAGGCTAATTCCAAAATCAAAAAGTCCTCCAATTATTGTGGTGAATATTCAGGTGGTTACAGCAGTGAACCAATGTCACAAATCACTACTGAAAAATCTGTAAGTTTTTTAATTAAAATGTATTTTTTTTTTTTTTTGTAATTCATTTTTGAATAATATTTTAGTTTCATACACTCCAGAAACCGTTGGGTACTATGAAATGTAATGAAACAATTATAGATTCTTCATATTCTAATAATTATGAACATTCACAGAACATATATAATGTTGTAAGTTATAGTCCATACATTTATTGAAATAGTACTTACCTACTACTAACTATATTATCTTATAAAATAATATTATATTTTAGACACGTGAAATCCAAAATAAGCCATATTTCAATCATAAAAAAAGTAATCAAAATGTTGAATACTCCTCGGATTATTGGCAATATTCTACAAATTACGAGATTCCAAAAAATAACAGTGATTATGACATTGTAAGTTAAATAAAGGTTTATGTACACATGTTCCTATATTGTTAAATGAGTAATAATGTATTGATATTAATTTAATATGTTATAGTCAAATAAAGTACAAGAACAATTGCAAAACAGTGAAAAATTCAATAAAAGTATTGTAAATCCCACGTCCATTGAATATTCTACAAATAATTACGAGATTCCAAAAAATAACAGTGATTATGACATTGTAAGTTGAACATATGTTTATATACACATGTATATTTTTAAATAAGCAATAATGTATTGGAAATAATTAAATATGTTATAGTCAAATGAAGTACAAGAACAATTATTGCAA
Organism: Macrosiphum euphorbiae; assembly: GCA_949089665.1. Classification (NCBI taxonomy): domain Eukaryota; kingdom Metazoa; phylum Arthropoda; class Insecta; order Hemiptera; family Aphididae; genus Macrosiphum; species Macrosiphum euphorbiae. Next base: position 46,805,420 of record CARXXK010000001.1, on the reverse strand, counting down.
AATTGTGAAAAATTCAATAAAAGTATTGTAAATCCCACGTCCATTGAATATTCTACAAATAATTACGAGATTCCAAAAAATAACAGTGATTATGACATTGTAAGTTGAACATATGTTTATATACACATGTATATTTTTAAATAAGTAATAATGTATTGGAAATAATTTAATATGTTATAGTCAAATGAAGTACAAGACAATTATTGCAAAATTGTGAAAAATTCAATAAAAGTAATGTAAATCCCACGTCCATTGAATATTCTACAAATAATTACGAGATTCCAAAAAATAACAGTGATTATGACATTGTAAATTAAACATAGGTTTATATACACATGTATATTTTTAAATAAGTAATAATGTATTGGAAATAATTTAATATGTTATAGTCAAATGAAGTACAAGACAATTATTGCAAAATTGTGAAAAATTCAATAAAAGTATTGTAAATCCCACGTCCATTGAATATTCTACAAATAATTACGAGTTTCCAAAAAATAATACTGGTGACATTGTAAATTAAACTTTAACACAGATTTTTGAATTAGTAGTTTACTATAATTCCATATAATGTTATTAGTCTCAGGTGGTTCAGGAACAATCGAATGTTAAAACTACTTTTATTGAAAACATTGCAACAAATTCCTCGTGTTCCGAGTATTCCACAAATGATGATGAGCTTCCACAAAATAATAATGATGGTATTATGGTAAGTTATTAAAATATGTTAAATCCAAACTAATTACAGGTAATAAATACTTAATAATTTTAGTCCAATGAAGAACATGAAGAAGAACAAGATCAATACAATAATAATTTAGAACTTAATCACCGAGCAAGTCAAACCCAAACGACATCACACAAAAGCTGTTCAGGTGAGGTTCAGTTATAATAATTGCGTTTTACTGTTAAAAATAAAATATTCTTATCAATAATTGTTGATTGAAACCAATACAAAAATCATATTTATAATTTCTAGTCTTATTGTATTTGTTTTAGATACCAATAAAGAATGCTGTTGTAACACTTTAAGACGTTCAATAAAAAAAAAAGAAGAGGCAATACTTACACAGATTTTATTATGCAATACTAATCAAACCAAAATATGCACCTATTTAGAAAATATGGACAAAAAAATAAACAAACTTCTTGAGATGGATAATCGGTCCAATTCTGCATTTCCTCAACCAAAATTACCAGCATCGTTTGTTGATTTATTGCCAATAGGCTCAAATGAAGCATTAAATGCTGTGGAAAGTCTGTTACAAGTTGAAGGTTGTATTAAAAATAAAGAAGAATTAGTAAGTTATTATATAATAATTACATGACTGCTTTATTAGATCTGATGAATATTGTGTTTCTTTGTCAGTAATTATATTATTTTGTTTAATGCAGAAGACCTTTTTATTACTGAAAATTGGCAACCAACATAATTCGTTAAACAGTGCAGTTACTGCTATTTTTGACTTTTGTTTTGTAAGATCTTATGTATCCATCTTCAGCTATCACGGGAGAACTAAAAAGTCATTCAAATCTCTTGGAATATTTCAAGTTATGCAAGGTATGCTAGTCTCTAATAATTAATAGATGTATTAAATAATTTTAATTTTGTCAAAACTAAATCAAAATAAGTATTAAATATGATCTTTACATCAATCGAACCAAACTCTTCTGCTCCTTTTAATTAGGTCAATAATAGAATAACTTCCATACATTTTAATTCAAAATAATAGAACAATGTTATAAATAATATTTTATTGTATATAATTACAATTTTTATTTATCCTTCAGATACCCTTTCTGGTCGTGTAAACTCACCCCAAGACACAGATACAATAACAAAAGTCATTATCAATATATTAAAACATGCAAAAAAGTAATTTTTAATGGTTTTCATACTTGTTATTTTTTACTATATCTTCTAATTAGGAAATAAAATGTATTAGAATGTATATAAGATCAGTCATTATCAATATATTAAAACATGTAAAAGAGTAATTTTTACGCGGTTTTCATACTTGTTTTTTTTTTTTACTTTATCTACTTATTAAGAAATACAATTTATAAGATCGGTCTTTTTCTATATATTAAAACATGTAAAAAAGTAATTTTTTATGGTTTTCATACTTGTTATTTTTTACTATAATATCTACTTATTAAGAAATGAAATGTATTAAAATGTATAAGATCAGTCATTTTAAGTATATTAAAACATGTAAAAAAGTAATATTTTTTGGTTTTCATACTTGTTATTTTTTACTATATCTACTTATTAAAAAAAAAAAAATAAAATGTATAAGATCAAATACAAAGTTTAACAAATTTTATTATGTGTTTTTATTATAAAATTCATCAATTCTACTATATTATTATATTTTGATTAGTAAGTAAATTAAAATTTATATTGCACTCTAAATTGTAGGTAGGTTGTAGGTATACGTTTAAATAAGAATAATAATTGTTATTGTTATTATGTATTTATGTAAGTACTTATGTTGAGCATTTACACCTAAATGGTGCCTACAAAATTAAAGGTTTTGTTTTAAACTATGGAACTTAGGATGCACGGTTTTTAGTTGAACCTATGCACCCGTAGTGCACTGATAGGTTTGTAAGTTTTGATCTAAACTGTTGAACCAATATAACACGGTGTACGATTAAACTTTTAAACCCACATAGCCTTAATATAATATAATATTATAGAGGTTTTTAAATAAACCCACGCACGGTCTAAATACTTACGGTAAACTTTGATGGCACTCGGTTCAATACATGTTAAATTTTGTATTCAAAAACGCTGAAAGTCGGTGTCATGAACCTATTTTCGACCGAGTTTAGCACTGTGGTTTTAATATAAATTGAACGTTCTGAATATTAAGTGAAACATGGTTATTAGTCGATTTTAATTTTGTTCTAAATGGTTATTATAACATTAATTCGCTTGGTCATACAAATAAAAGCGATGGTGTAACTATTTTTGTAAAAAATAATTTTTACTTAAAGAGCATCACCCATGGTTTTATTACTGAATGTAACTCTATTGAATTAGTATTTGATCATAATGGGAAAACTTTGTCGATAATATGAATTTATGGGTCGCCAAATAGTAATAAAGATAATTTCGTTATCGGACTAAATGATTACCTTCAACGACTAAACGATTCTAATGTTTATTACATTATAGTGGGTGATATAAATATAAATATCATGGACCCTGATATTTCTTTCGATTATCTTAATACTTATCACATAATTTTATTTTTTGTATTAATGAGTGCACTCGTATTACTAATCATTCCAGTTCTTGTTTAGATCATATTTTTACCAAAAACATTAATAGTGATAATATTCAAGCATTTATACTAAAATGTAAAATCACTGATCATTTTGGTACAATAGTTCTCATTGAAAACTCTGTTAATAATATCAAAGACTGTCATACTTCACAAAATAAAACAAGAACTAAAATCAATATAAAACTTCTTAATTCATTAATAAGTTTACAAAATTGGAATGATATTATTGACAGAAATAATATCGATAAATCTTTTCAACATTTCTTAAATAAAATTGAAGAAATGATTAATATGTCTTCTTTTAATCACGTATCTAAGATGTCTAATAAATATAAAAGAATTAAAGATTGGATTACTAAGGGACTACTTATTTCCACAAATCATAAGCATACATTATCCAAACAATTATTTAGACGCCCATTTGATTCTAATTTAAAACAAAAATATAATAATTATATTAATATTCTAAATACTTTAATTAGAAATAGGAAAAAAATATATTATCAAGATCTTTTATCTAAACTCCAAAATAATCCTAAAAAAATGTGGGAAACAATAAATAATATAGCAGGTAGAACAAAAACATATAATGTTGAAATAAATAGTATTAGGCTTAACAACAATTCGATCGCTAATGGAAATATCAATATTGCAAATGAATTTAATACGTTTTTTGCCAACGTGGGAAAAAACATCGAACATAATATAAAAAAAAACGGCTATGATTATGAAGACTGGACAGATTTAAATAAAAATTGCCATGTTAATAATTCTATGTTTTTGACTCCTATAACTCAAGCAGAAATCATAAATGACATTCTTAAAATTAAAAATTACTCTTCATATTATGAAGATGGTATCTCTAATTACATTCTTAAGTCAACCATACATAATATTTCTTTCCCATTAAAGTTATTATTTAATTTGTCCCTGGATAACGGAAAATATCCGTCATGTCTTAAAAAATGTATAGTTATCCCTCTGTTTAAGTCTGGTGACAAACTAGATTGTAGCAACTACAGACCTATCTCTTTATCCTTAAGTATATCTAAGATTTTTGAAAAATGCATCAAAACTAGAACTATGAATTTCCTTAATACCAATTCTTTTTTCTCTATGAATCAATTTGGTTTTATTCCAGGTAGATCTATTAACGATGCACATTTTTTTGTAAATAAATTCATTCACGAGAATCTTGATATTGGTAATAAAGTTATGGGCATTTTTCTTGACGTTAAAAAAGCGTTTGACAGTACTAACCATGAGTTACTACTAAAAAAAATAAATTATGCAGGTATACGCGGAAAAGAAAATGATTTTATTAGATCTTACCTCGCTGATAGGATACAAATAGTCAAAATTAATGATTCATATAGTTCACCTTTAAAAATAAATCATGGTGTTCCTCAAGGAACCGTTTTGGGACCTATCTTTTTTATTATATATGTTAATGGTTTGCTTAATATTAATATTGATTCAAAAACAATTTGTTTTGCAGATGATACTATCATTCTTATTCAAGAAAAAAATATTGAAAAATTATACTATAAAGCTAATAATATATTTAAAATAGTAAAATCATGGTTCAACAATAATTTTCTAGATCTAAATTTAAATAAGACTAAACATATTATTTTTAATATTCAGAATGTTAATCATGACATTCAATGGAATTTAAACATACAAAATACCTCTAACCCAAAACGGGTGTGAAGTTGGGGGACTATAGCTAGGGGACTATTTTCTCGGACGATTAGTGATAACAGGTCTTGTGTGCAAGGTTGCGTTTTATTATATTAAAGGCACTCGCCAAATGTACTACCATCAACCACAAGATGGCGCCATGAAATTCATTATTTAGTATTGTATACAGGGTGTCTCAAACAGTACTGACATATGGAATAACTTTTTTGGTATTCGATATTTTTTTTTTTTTTTTTTTTTGTTTTATTTGTAGACGCTTGCGCTACATGTTTTATATAAAAAAAATTTTTTTACTTTTTTAATTCTGAAAATAAAAAATTTAAAATTTTATAAAAAATGTATTTGAAAAATTCAAAATAGCCAATTTATAAAGCCGATTTTTAGAAAAATTTTGATGGTTCAAATATTTATAAAAGTGTTGCCGTTAATTTTCTACAAATTATTTAGTTTTTGGAAATATGAACAATTTTTTCCTTTATATCATAATAAAATAATCAACAATCATCAGTCATCACTGATACCTGATTAGACGTAGTAATCACTATTTATTTTCCTAAGAGTTTTTATCAGTTATCACCATTTACACCGGCAGCTAATGCACAGAAATAGATAAGAGCATTACTGAGATAATAAAATTACTGGACACTGGTTATGTTATAGTAAAAAAAAAACTTTACTATGTTACTACGTTTAAAAAGGTTTAATAGAATTAATAACAATAATACAATAATGACATACATGCATCAACAATATTTAGTTCAGTAATCAGTTAATTCAGTTGCTACCTAATATCTATTTTAAATAATTTTCAAAATGCCCACCATCGTTTTCTGTACGTTTTTCATATCGCTCTAATATTGACGATGTGACCGACTTTAACATTTGTGATGTGACTTTTTTACATGCTTTAGTGATGCGCTCTTTTAAATCATTCAGAGAAGTCGACTGTTCTGAATAAACGTTATCTTTTAAGTAACCCCATAAAAAAAAATCTAAAGGAGTTAAATCAGAAGATCGTGGAGGCCATTCCAGTGGACCACGGGTACCTAACCAACTTTGTGGAAAATGCTGGTTCAAGTAATCTATTACTACTTTTGCATTATGAGCAGGAGCACCATCTTACTGTATCCACATTGTTTTCCGAATTTCAAGAGGGATACACTCCATCAATAACGGCAATGTATTTTCTAGAAACTCTAAATAACGTTGCCCACTTAGAGTGCCATCATAAAAATATGGACCGACCAATTTATTTATTTATTTTTTATTTATTTTATTTATAAAATCATAAATGTTAAAATTGAATAAATTAGTTATAATACATAATACTTTGACTATACATTTTTAATATTACCTGTAGCTTTTAATGTTTGTACAACATTTGTAATCGTGGATCGTGAAGGTTGTCTTCTTTTGGGAAATTTTTGTAGGTATAAGCGACAAGTTTGAACTGTACTTTTACCACTAGTAAAAAACATTTCTATCATGTCAGAATACTCTACATTAGTATAAGTAGGCGGCACATTATACATGTATACATGTATACCACGGTTATCTACACAGGTTGGCGCACGCCACTATGATGCTAATGCAGACGTGTGGTCTATGCGGTGACCGTAGTGAACTATTAGCGCTAGTAGTCAGTGGGCCTACGTTTACATTTGTATGTACTGGGAAATCGATGATTTTTTATTCAAATCGTTAATATCGTCCAAACGACTAAAAATACGAATTAAAAACATTACACAATTATTGTAGACCGTGAAAAGGTGATAAGAACACAACCGACACCTAACCTGGAGATAACATGATAACTGCACGAAAAAGACGAACAAAATAATTTTCTAATTTCGACAATATTGTTCTGTAATCTGTATGACTGTAATCTGTATGTCTTTTTGTCATTACTTAATTGGTAGTAGGTAGTTTTATTGCGATGGTGGCTAAGTGTTGTATAGTTGGATGTACTTCAGGCTACAAAAGCAACACAGAAAAGGTACAAAAAAATTAGTTAATTTTATAACAATTAGTTAGTTATTATATTCAATATTCAGTAGTATTTAAGAAATATTAAAATTAAGTAAAATTAAATTATCTAAAGATAAAATGTAAAGTTATGTTTTAATATAGCTTTAAATTTAGTTCATAAGTTGAAATAAATATAAATTATGTACGTTGGTATATTATAGTATATGTATTCCTTTATTTATGTATTTAGCATCTGTTGGTGAGTTGAATATCAGTAAATCATTGGACAGTGATCATAATGCATCATCCAAAGCTGAATTAACAAATATATTACCTTTTTTTCATTATTTTTTTTTTTTTGGTTTTCAGGCTACAAGAATCTTTACTGGGATGAAAAAACAAAAATAAAATTATTATAAACTGTAAATTAGTTAGGTGTAAAATTAGTTATTAAGTATTAACCAACTACTAAATAGGTTTTATTACATAAAGAATAAGTAATGAACAAAGTAATAATAACATATTATGTTTATTTGATATTTTATTTTACAGATATTTTATAAATAAAATAAATTATAACTGGGTAAGAAAGACTTGTAGTCGTTAATTATTATTTGCTGATGTCAGCCATTTAGAGAGCTTTTCGAAGTATAAGTCAAGTGTTGGGGGAATTATTTTTTTATGTAATTAAATTACATTAGATACTAATTAAGTACTCAGCTTTCAAATATAGTAATTAAAAAATTATAATTTATAATCACGATTAGAATTATTTCATCACGAGTGAACTCGTCCAGCCGGTAACCAGTTAGGCCTTGTGACTACTAGCGCTTTAGTTCACTGCGTTCGCCGCATCGACCATCGATAACACGCCGTGCGCCAACCTGTGTAGATAACCGTGATGTATACTAAGAAGTATTTGCTTTTATTTTTTAGAACTTGCTTAAACAAAAATTGTTGACTTGTGAGGATAAAAAAAGTGGTGTCAATGATAAAAACAAATCGGTAACAGTTATTTTTACCTAAAAATTTACTTATTAAATAAATGTAGGTATAACAGTCTAAATAAATATATAAAATTCTAAATAAACTTAAATCTAATAATAATTAATAGGAATCACTTCCAAATTCATCTACTTCTGACTTATCTCATTATGTAAAAAAAGGTAATAATTTATAAAAGGTAATGAACACATTAGTTATCAATAGTTTCATTAGAATATAGACAAATTTCCGTAATGCAAATATTTGCAGAATTTGGGTATGTTCACATCTAATAAAAAATATTAACACTTGACATGTCCACAACTCAACATAAATTAATTAAAATTTAATGAACATAAGTAGTAACAAAGTGTAACATAATAACCTAACACATGAAATAACTTTGGTTCTAATCAATATTTTACCACTTTTTTTATATGTAAAATATGTATAATATGTATGTATATCATTTATAAATGCTTGTGCTACAAGTACAGTTTAACATTTTTTAATACTTTGTCTAATTTTGAAGGTAAAAATGTTAATTAAGTGAAATAGTTTATTTTTTTACAATCATTTTTTTAAATATCAATATTTTTAAGGAATAAATAAATAAAATATATTTCTTAAATTATTTATAATTCATGTCATTTTAATAACTTTTGTGGTATGTTTTTACTATTATCAATTTTTAATTTTTATTTGTCAGGTCATTCTGTTACACTTTTTATATTTACTACTGTAAATTACAATTTATTTTGAGGGCTATGAATGTTGTATTACTGTACAACTATTTAGAACTTAATAATTTTACTTATATATTTTACTATCTATCTTAATAGATGGAAAGTTTACTCATATCTAGGTTAGAATGTTTTTGTGAGTTGCAATAGACTAAAAAGGTTTACTTTATCAGTGTGACAATTTATTTCTGAAATATTAAGTTTCTTAGTTGTTTAATTTAAAATATCGAAAAACAATGTTGAAAATCAACTGTCCGAATTGGAATTTTTTAATAAATAGTTCTTAAATTTGTTAACGGGACACTTTATGTCATCTATGTACAATTTAAATATTTTAGATAACTTTTCGTTAAGTGATTTTTGTATAAAATATGATTTTATACTAAACCACAGTGTAAATCCTACAATGCTACATGAACATAAAATAATTATTTACAGAATTGTCATTCATTAAAACCAAGTCCCAAAGGCTTAAAAATGAGAACAGTCACTATGTATCTGAATTTGAGAATGAGAAAAAACTAGTAGGTATTTCATGTTATACATTTCTTCAAATATAGCATAGAAGTTTCATATTAGAAAAATATTAAATTATCCATTTTAAATGTAAAAAAATCTCATGAGTCTTAGTTATTTTATTACAATTCAATAACTTAACCTAATTACTTTAAATATACAACCAAAGTTTCATCTGCATAATTTACAAAACTGGTAGTCCAACTTGATATTTCATGTTTCATAAAAGCTACTATAAAAAGAGGGGTAATATAATTATTAGATTTAATTACTTTATTGTTAAAAATATTCGTACTTACTTATCTATTGTGTAGTCTGTTCAAAAATGTACAACATAAGTATTTATTATTCCATACTTATTTAAATGTACACAGAACATGTATCAGAAAATATAAATTTTCATTTGCTGATCCAATTGGGAAATATAGTCACAATATACTCAAATTCGACTGTTATTATTGATTGACTTACTCGTATTTAAAGAGTTTTGGAGAAAACAACATTTATTTCCTTAATAAAAAAAAAATTTCAAATTATTTATTTTTTAGGTAGGTAAATATATTTTTAAGTACATAGCTCATTAATTTTGTAGTTTTTTCATCAAAGAATAAAATGTATTATAGTTTATTAGTACCCATAAATAGTTTGTTGATGTTATTGTCAAAATAATTTAAATTGCAGACATCCTATCGTAAAACCACCGAAAAAAATAACTATTATGTATACTTACGTCTCCACTCTCCAATAGTGTGGTAACTTCGTTTAACTAATTTTGTTTTTGTAAGTGATGCCGTGATGGTGATTAATTTCTTAGAAATGTATATCAATTTAATTTGTGGAACATTTCTTGAAACCACGTGGAATATATTTTGCAAATATTCTGTAGTTAAGCCACATATGGATGTGGACATGATACCTTATTCTGTATGTGACCGATTTTAACATTTGTGTCACTCTTGCATTGTAAGATACTGTTCAACTTGATTTTGTTTTGGTGAGTAATACATAAATAATCCCATGACAAATTTGTCATGAATAATCTATAATGCATTCACAGTTTCAAGCACTCCAGTGTTTGGACACATGAGACAAATCCTCAAATTTGATGGACGTTAAAATGATGAATGGTGAATTGGTGGGTACATTGATAACACAATAACGAGAATTTTTGAATAATAATAACAAGCTTACTAAAATAATAACAGTTATTAATAATATAATTATTTATTTATTAGAACTCAAATGATTCAACCTACTGATTGCTAATACTGACGAAAATCAGAGGAAAAAATAATAAAAGTACTATAACTTTATAAGCCATTTTGATAACAGGTATTTTGTGATTGTCATCAATGATATTAGTAAATGATAACTGAAAACATATGAAAACTCGATAAACAAAATAAATCGATAATAGTCATTAATACTAGTAACAGTGATGACTGATGATTGTTGATTATTTTGGTATGATAAAGGAAAAAATTGTTCATATTTCCAAAAACTAAATAATTTGTAGAAAATTAACGGCAACACTTTTATAAATATTTGAACCATCAAAATTTTTCTAAAAATCGGCTTTATAAATTGGCTATTTTGAATTTTTCAAATACATTTTTTATAAAATTTAAAATTTTTTATTTTCAGAATTAAAAAAGTAAAAAATTTTTTTTTATATAAAACATGTAGCGCAAGCGTCTACAAATAAAACAAAAAAAAAAAAAAAAAAAAATATCGAATACCAAAAAAGTTATTCCATATGTCAGTACTGTTTGAGACACCCTGTATAGTAATATAGTAATATATTACATAGTAATAAGCCACCGACTAGCCCAGGGGACTATTTTTTCGTACTGCCTAGGTACGGGCGGGTGTGCCGTTTTTAATTTTTTTGACCAAGTTCCGGAAGGTGGCGCCGCATTAAACCTATATATTCAGAAAGCCAGGAAAATTCTCTATAAGACGTTTATACTTTAAAAATGTTCAAAGCTTTCGGGGACATAGAAATATGCGACCGAACAGCTCAGGGGACTATTTTTTCGTACTGAATAGGTACGGGTGGGTGTGCCGATTTTAATTTTTTTGACCAAGTTCCGGAAGGTGGCGCCGCATTAAACCTATATATTCAGAAAGCCAGGAAAATTCTCTATAAGACGTTTATACTTTAAAAATGTTCAAAGCTTTCGGGGACATAGAAATATGCGACCGAACAGCCCAGGGGACTACTTTTTCGTGACCGACCAGCCCAGGGGACTATTTTTTCGTACTGCCTAGGTACGATCGGGCGTGCCGTTTTTTATTTTTTTGACCAAGTTCCAGAAGGTGGCGCTGCATTAAACCTATATATTCAGAAAGCTAGGAAAATTCTCTATAATACGTTTATACTTTAAAAATGTTCAAAGCTTTCGAGGACATAGTAATATAATGATTGAAAATTTAAAACAAGATTCCACTTAAGTAGTTAATTCTCTTACCGAAAAATCTAAAAAATATACAATCACAGTTTATTTTTATAGTCATTTTATGTTCAAATTTGGACGAAATTACATATTAAAAAACCTAGTTATTTTGTTGTGATTATATAATATTATTTGTGGGTACCTACTTGAAACTTCTAAAGTGTACTATTATATATCTATGATAGTATCAGGGTTTGTTGTTGATGTATAACGCGTGTTATAAGTACCTAGAGTCGGGGCCAAACGAATGTGCGGTTGGTGGCTCCGCCTACTTTTGCCGGCGACTAATTAGAACTCATAGTTTTAGGTAACGTTCACACATGAATAGCGCGGTTACTTTATTTTCAAATATACCGCCAGCAGCTGTTACTCACTATTCAGTGTGATATCGCCTAGTGGGCGGAGCCACCAACCGCACATTCGTTTGGCCCCGACTATAATGGATATTGTGATATGATTAATTTGGAATTTATTAAAGGTCAATTTTTTTAAATACCATAGATAAGTATATAATATGTCTTATACATAGACTGACATACCGTGTTCACTCAGAATCGTTATTCATATACAATGATATTATAACATTGAATTCAAAATTAATACCATCCATTATACAGTGACCTACTTGTAACCTACTGTACAGCAGAGAATCTTTTTTTTTCATATATTTCTTTAATTTTTAGTTTTTTTTTTATTCTATAATTCTTTCCCCCAAATCCCCCTATAATAACAGTTGTATATGTTAGTACCTATGTTACTTTTTTTAATAAACATAATTATATGACTTCTTATGGAGAATTTTCCTGGCTTTCTGAATATATAGGTTTAATGCGGCGCCACCCTGGAACTTGGTCAAAAAAATTAAAAACGGCACGCCCGATCGTACCTAGGCAGAACGAAAAAATAGTCCCCTGGGCCGTTCGGTCGCATATTTCTATGTCCCCAAAAGCTTTGAACATTTTTAAAGTATAAACGTCTTATAGAGAATTTTCCTGGCTTTTTGAATATATAGGTTTAATGCGGCGCCACCTTCCGGAACTTGGTCAAAAAAATTAAAAACGGCACACCCGCCCGTACCTAGGCAGTACGAAAAAATAGTCCCCTGAGCTGGTCGGTGGCTTATTACTATATTACTATTTACAATACTAAATAATGAATTTCATGGCGCCATCTTGTGGTTGATGGTAGTACATTTGGTGAGTGCCTTTAATATAATAAAACGCAACCTTGCACACAAGACCTGTTATCACTAATCGTCCGAGAAAATAGTCCCCTAGCTATAGTCCCCCAACTTCACACACGTTACGACTGTCCGTGAAATAATAATGTACCTCTCCCACGATTACAACAAGCGGGCCGCGTCGCGTACACGATGGGCGTGGTTACGGCCTACCGCGACGGCGGCGATACGGCGCACAACGCCATCTCTTGAGCGTTGCATTCGTTTCACTTTTACTAGGACGGCCTCTTAATCAGTCAACCTTCTAAATTTAAAAAAACATTTTAATAAAATAAATAAATTATAAATACTTTGTACATTTAATATTGATATTTCTGATAAAACTATTGAATATCGATCCGTTATAATCACTTACCTAAACGTTTATGCTATGTTATGTTTTTTACTATCGTGTATTATTTTTTTCGTTTTTAAAAACTAGTAAAAATGTAAAGAGTTTTAGATGGTTTTTTAAAAAAAATATATATAAATAATGAAATAGGTAGATGCTTACGTAGATAGCTGTTCGGTTAAAGTATTTTCCAATGTTAATGATGCCGCTACTGGACTGGTAAACTATGCAGGATTGAAGTATTTTCAATGTTCGATGGTAAATTCCTGTTGATGATGTCGATGGTAGACTGTTATACTTTATAGGATTGAAGTATTTTCAATGTTCGATGGCGAATGTCTGTTCCTTGTTGTTGCTGGTGGAGAACACAAGCTGAACTGATATCGTTTGAGTGGCAAATTCTGGGTTATATAGTCGAGAATCATCTCCTACTTTTCTAGTTGTCGTTTAAAACTCACATTATATTCAAAGAAATCGTGTAACCTGTTAATGTAATATTAGTTTTAAAAACAACTAAGTTATTTTGTAGTAATAGTAATTATAGTATTATAGTATATAATGTATGTATTGGTGTTGACCATCGTCCGGAATATTCATTTAAAATAGCTAGGTCAAATTTTGGGCGTTGTCTGAATAAAAAACTAGTATTAATAAGAGGTCATATTATGACCGTTGACGGAATAAAACTAATATTAATAAGAGGTCGAATTAAGGGCGTTGGCTGGTTTAATATATCCGATAGCATTGCTTTGAATATTTCACATTTCAAAGTTACTATGGTAGTGGAAACATTACAGTATATAAGGCTAGCGTATCGACAGCAATATTACAGTCAACATCCAACAACTGGAACTTCGCAGTCAACATCCAGCAACTAGAACTTCTTCGCCCCCTTCATCAATTCAACATTCAATAATATTCAACGATGTCTTACAGAACTTCGATTGTCGATTCTGGATCAGAGGTTAGTAAATGAATTACTTTAATAACTAAAGCAAATTGTAGGCCAGTCGTAAAACTACTCAACGCTATGGTTATAATTCCAATCTATCGGACGGTATTTATATGACAATAGTGTAATAGTCAGAGTATTCCGGCATTGCACTGATTATACATTCGTCTCAGTTAATGGGGCAATAGTTAGAGTATTCTGGCATTGCACCGACTGACATACCGTTTGATAGATTCAATTCTCAGTCGTGCATAGGCCAGTCGTAAAACTACTCAACGCAATGGTTATAATTCCAATCTATCGGACGGTATTTATATGACAATAGTGTAATAGTCAGAGTATTCCGGCATTGCACTGATCATACATTCGTCTCAGTTAATGGGGCAATAGTTAGAGTATTCTGGCATTGCACCGACTGACATACCGTTCGATAGATTCAATTCTCAGTCGTGCAATTCTGTGGTAAAACACTCATACATTTATGAAAAAAAAAACAATCTGTTAATATAGCAAATTTAATACTATAAGTTTTTTTTATAGTACGAATTTAACGGATCTGTAGACATGAAAATGAAACCTTCCACTTCAAAGCAAACTAAAACAGCTCTCAAAAGAGGGGCTGAAAAATTGATTGACAAGAGAAATAACAAAAAGATTAAACAGACAAAAACAGTAAGATAAATAATTATTTATAATCTTAATACTTTTATCTAATATTCTAAGGTGATGAATTATAGCATGAATTTATTTATTTATTTTTTTAGAGTTCATCTTACAGGGAAATCTTTGAGGAGAAATTGCGGACTGAAGATTTCGATGAAGAAATCATCAATTCGGTAACCTTCCGGCAGGGAGATGGTTTGGCTACCATCAAAAGTCAGTTTAATCCAGAAGAGAAGGCAACCGACTATTGGACAATAACACACTATAAGTGTAAGAACATAAACAAAGTTCCATCAAAGGAGAGGTAAATACTAGACTTTGGTTTACTTTTTAATAAAAAAACTATTGCTTATAATGAAAATAAAAATCAACTGTTACTATTCACTGTTCAGCTGATTGAATAATTAATTTATGTTGCAGGTGGCGTCACTCTGAGGCATCTGTCAAGATAACGACTTCAGATAAAACAAAAGAATAGACTTTAAATACAAGTTTGAATGAGACCATGCAGGTCATCTTCGATGTGATTTTGAAGGACCCTGAACGTCGTACGATAAAAAGTAATTTAGCATTCTGAGTGAAATATTATAAAAAAATATTTTTTATTTAATAAATAAAACATTACATAAATATAAATGAATTTGTATTATATTACACTATTAAGTCCTGTAAAATCATGTCAGACATTGCGTTAAAATGAAATTGTAATATTTCGTACAAAAATGAAGTGTCGTCGGTTTGTAGATGAGAATAATAATTAAAATCATAGTTTTGTATATACTGGTTTGTGAATTCGTTCCTCTGACAACTGATGGGCAAACCTCGGACATCGTTTTTAATCAGCTCATAAGCTGCATCAAATGTTGCTAGAAAACTCTGTAGACGTTTCTGCTTTTCTGCGATATAAAGGTCCACACATGTGTTTTTTGCCAAACATACCAATTGATCTAATGAAGCGATAAGAATTCTGAAAACAGATTTGAATTTGTCGTCAAGTCTACTTGAAATCGATTTTCCTACATTTTTGATATTACCTCCCAAATTTTTTAAAATGTCATATTCAAAAAGAGTATTTAAAAATTCTGTTATTTCAATTTTTGAAGAAGAAAAAATCAAAAAATCCAAAATGTGGGAAAATCGATTTCAAGTAGACTTGACGACAAATTCAAATCTGTTTTCAGAATTCTTATCGCTTTACTAGATCAATTGGAATGTTTGGCAAAATACATGTCTAAAATACTATGTCACGCGTGTGTTAGACAAAAACAGAAAATCACGGTGTCGAATCCCCTTAAGAGGACGTGATACCCGTATGCGTTGTCTCCGTCTTACAAATGTACAATATGGCAAAAAACTGTTTTGTGCGGGATAGAACCACTCCCTTATTATTTATAGTAGAATTACCAAAATTCCACAGAGCATAGGGAACAACTTTATCTGTGTCGAAGCGTTTTTATTTTTTTTATAGCATTTACCAATAATTTTTAATAATTAAATGAAAAAAACAAAAAAAAATCCTAAAGTTCTTAAACTGATAACTTAAATTTTATTTATGTTATCCAAATAATAAAAACGCTGCGATACAGATAAAGTTGTTCCCTATGCGTTGTGGAATTTTGGTTATTCTACTATAAATACCGAAGGAGTGGTTCTATCCCTCGAAAAACAGTTTTGTGCTATGCTGTACGTGCGTAAGACGGAGACAACGCATGCGGTTGAAATATTAAAGTACCTACCTACTAAATTGTTTCACAAAATATCAATATGATGTAAACTCAACTCATCCACAAAATAACCAAGCTTTTATAGTTGTGTGCAACACTTATAAAACCAGTTAACATATTATACCACATGGTTTTAACAAATAAATAGAATTTGAAAAAAAAACATAGTACAGTATCATGATACCTAAGTTTAAAGTTAATTAAATTTTTTGTGCAAGAGGTGACGCGCAACTCATAATATCAATGACTATGTAACCACACATATTTCCACTTAACAACTCAATAATTTAGAGCAAAAATTAGGAAAAACGAATTCAGGTTTTAAATTACCTACTTTTTAATGCACAATAAATATTTTAATTTTTGCTAAATGTTTCAAGCAAATTAAGTTATAGAAATTATTAAAAACACTAGTATTTACCAATTTTATTTAGAAATTTAAATGATTTACAAATATATTATTGGAATTTGGATTCCTGTATTTTAATACTGACATTTTTCACAAAACGTCACTATGATGTGTATCCTGAAACATTTATAATAAGTCAAGTATGTGTCTTAGAATACTTGCGTTTAAAGAAATTAAGTTATATATTAATAGTATTCATTTTATTATTTTAATACTGTACTAATTCCAAAAATATTACTATAATGTAAACTCGATTATAAAATAACTTTTGTACGGAACACCAATAAAAAGTTAAGTAAAAATCGTAAAATATATTAGTAAGGAAATTCGAATTGACTTAAATGTATTCGTGAGTTAATATTTAGACGTATCCACTTAACATTAATAAAAAATGTAATTTAAAATAAAGCTAGGTACGTATATTTTACTTACTTTTATTTGTGCAGTTCAGACGAGTTCTTTAAATTTCACTTTTCAGTTCTTTCTTCGTTGAAAGCAGAATATAAAATCAACGAAAAACTACTGTAACTCTACCTAACCAACCACCACTTGAAAAAATGAACTATTTTCATAATTTAACGTGTGTACTAAAATCAATTAGGGGTTTGTCCCTCATGTAATCTATATCACAAGTACCTATACTCGTTATTAGATTCTGAGTGGAACGATTAATGTATTTTTTTTTTTATTTTATCATTGTCATAATTTATTGCTTTTACAGTTTACTCGACAGAATATTAACCTTTTTATACCTATTCTGTTTGATGTGTCAAAATCGTAGATACAGACTTGATTAATAACTTTTTGGACTTTTGAAATTTCAATCGTTATGTTGAGTAATTACCGATACTCAAGACGAAGTAGTATAAAATATCAAAATACTGTGTTTTTTTTTATATACCTGCCTATTTACAGGTTAGTTATCTGCACTAACTCGTCAAGTACATATATTTTTTTTCAATTTACGTTGCACATTGTGTCTAGTTGTCGACGTGAAAGGTTGACATCCAGTTTGGTAGACCTATCGACTATCGGTTACCAAAAACATCGTGTTTCTTTAGTGTTACACTTATTTTTATACAACAAATTCAACGTGTCTCTAAGTCCCTGGTGAGTAACAGCTTAAATTTATAATCTAGGTATTTAACGCTTGTGACGATATTACCCAAAAATCAAATTAATGTGTACAAATTAATCTATCATCAAAGTTTAAAATATATACGGAATACTTATTGAATACCATATTTAACTATTTTTACTTACTTTTTTTTTATTTATTTTATAATTTTCAAACATTAATAATAATATTTTGTTATATATATTATGTATCTATAATTCTGAAAAACTTAAATCCCCGAAATAAAATATTACGTTTCCTAATAATATTTTGACGGTAATGAATATATTCATAATTGTTATTATGATTATTATTAGGAGTCGTTTTTTACAAGTTTTACTTAGGTAAACCTGCTAAAAAATTGAACTATCGTAAAAAAACCCACATACAAACACAGATAATGTTCTTAACATCAAGTTTCATAATAGGTCGATTCACTCTAACTTTTAAACTAAGGGAGTTAAACGTGATCTGGTGTGCTTAAATTTGCTATGTTACGCGCTTGTAAGACGGAGATAACAGATGGCCGTGTAGCGTCCTCTTAGGAGGACGTGATACCCGTATGCGTTGTCTCCGTCTTACTAATGTACAAATGGCAAAAATCTGTTTTGCGCGATTTAGAACCACTCCCTTGGTATTTATAGTAGAATTACCAAAATTCCACTAGGGAACAACTTTATGTTTGTCGTAGCGTTTTTATTATTTTTATAGCATTTACCAATAATTTTTAATAATTAAATGAAGAAAACAAAAAAAATCCTAAAGCTCTTAAATTGATAACTCTCTAGTCTGTCAGTTTAATATTATTACCTTCGCGTACTGCATGCCCACATAATATTACCTTTATTTTTTAATTATGTAATTAATTATTAAATGAAGTTGTATTTCAAATTAAATATTGTTTAAATAACTATATTAATTTTGTATACTGTTGAATCAGTGTTCCCTAACCTTTTTGTTACGGTGAGTCAAAAATATTGATCTCCACCAGTGCCGCAATTAATATTCTTGGGGCCCCGGACAAAGTCAATGTATGGGGCCCTGAGTACTAATGCTTATGTATATAATATTTTTGTATAGGTTACCTATACAAAAATGAATAATGATGGTGATTTTTTTTTAAAAAAGCCCAAAAATATAATGTGTAGGCACACCACATAGTGACCAGTGACCATTTTTTTTTTTATTTTGTTCGTAGGACTTAATGAGCAGTAGCACTAAGATATTAATGACCATTTATAGATAAATATGGATATTGTTATGGATAAATATTAAATAGGCCCCGTTCTTCGACAACAAATTAGATAGCATAATAAATTATGAAAATAAATATTTTTATTTGATTTAAACATAAGATTACAATGCAATTATTTTAAAATTTAAAATACATGCAGGTCCCCTTGTGCCAACGATTAGCGGCCCTCTACAGGGACATTGCCCCGGCTGACCCTGTGGTTGTCACGGCACTGCCCGCTACTATAAAAACAAATCAAGTAAACCATTATAATATAGTTTTATTATTAAACATTTTTATAAGCAATTTTATCATTTTATTTTAATATAAGTCATACAATAGGTACTGAAAAATGAATACTAATTCTTAAATTATTTCTAATTAGATCTAGTTCTAATTCTTAAAACTAATTCTGTTAAATATAAATTGAATTTTCAAATTAAAATATTTAGGTATAACTCTACATACAATATGATATACAAATATGAAATAATTGATATAATAATATGATTATAAAATGTTCTACAATCACAATAAAATAATACCTACATGTGTTAGGTACTAAAAATTTAATTATATCCATTGTAAGATCTATGTCCTACAATTCTAGTTATACTTCATAATTTAAATTTTTATTATACATAGATATATCCAATAAAATAGAACAAAAAGTTTTAATCAATTTAAGGTTATATTTATTTATTTTTTTAATATAATCTAGAAGTTTCTTTATTAGTTTACGAACATTGTGACAAATATGTTGGGAAACACTGTTCTAAAATCCAAAGCTGTACAAAAACTAGTTAGAATGTTACTTTTAAGTAACTTTTTTAACTTAACTAGTTACTTTTAATTCATAATAAGTTTGTGACTTAACTAGTTGAGTTGAATGTGTCAAATAATCTAATCCAACTCATTAAAAAAAAAAAAAATAAGTAACCAGTTTTTTTGTAGTTTTTTTTTCATTCCAAAAATCCAAATGTTCCTTAAAGCTACTAATTATATTAACTATAAATTTTATGATATAGACATTTTTCTTGTTGTATTATTTCTTATCAATTATTTATGTCATAGTGTTAGTATATTTCTTATTCTGTTAATAATTCTGTGTTCTAATGACTTTATTTTTTAGAAAACAAACAAATCAAAAACACTGATTACATTTAGTTAGTTTTAATTTTTAAACGTGTTTTCTCACCTCCTTCAAATATTACTTGCATATTATATATTACTATTAAGAGGAAACATACATATTAGGTGAAATTTAGACTAATGTAGAATAATAAAAAAAAAAAGAAATATTGCAAATACATGAGATCGAATTTACATTTTACAAAATTCTATCAATTCTTAAAAGTTTGTTTACTGTAATATACTCTGCCTCACTAGAGAACATGCCGGTTCTGCGCATCCCTCTACATCATCCTGCTGTCGAAACTGGTTCCCCTATGACAGGGTGTCTCGTGGGGAACTAGTTTTGGATGGTGCGTGGCATGATCTCTCGTGGGACAGAGTAGGTATGTTATGGTAGACGGAAGTTGACAGAAGGTTGCATTCATTCCTAGAAGTTGTAGAAGTAGTAAAGTAGTAGAAGAAGTTACTGTAGTTTTTTTTTTTTTTTTTATTGTATTGTAATTTTTTTTTTCAAAATGGGACGCCTATCAAAACGTGCGCTAAAAAACAAAGAAGCCAAGTCACGGTCCCGTGACAATGAAAGTTTTCGTGTACAAGAACTTGAAAATGATAAATTAAGAAAACGGTTATATCTTGCTTCACAAGATATAACAAATCAAAAAAAAATTCTTAATTTGAAATGTACAAAAAAACGATTACTAGATCCGGTGAATAAATTAAATAACCAGATCACCAGTCGTCAAAACATGGACAAACGTTTGCATATCCTGTGAATAGAAAAAAACACCAGATCAGTTGTCGGATTTGTATTCATATTTGTATATAGAGAGAATACCCACAAATTCGTGATAACGGATTTTGAATTCACCAATATTGTTACATGCGGCCCTTCAGGGATCCAAAAGCTGATGTACTTTGATAAATAATAATAGTCAAATTAGTTTAGTAATCAAATGTATTATATTAAACCAGACAAAATAAGCAGAACAGTTGTGTTGATTGTAGCGAATTGTAGCTCGTTCAAGAATTGATAATCTCCGTGTAAGTTGTGTGTGATGGCTGGGCGGCTAAGCGAGTCGTGTGTTGTTCTCGTCTCTGGATACATCTACTCAGGCTGTCTCGCTGTCCCCTATATATATGGTGGTGGCGTCCTTTGAAGTGAGCGGCGCGTGTACAGTCGTCCTTGATATGGACCTCACGACTGAAAGTGGTATTCTTAGTCGAAAACACTTTTGGGTGTGGTCGCATTCCTGGTTGTTTTTATGAGCAAATACATGATATTACGTAATCCCATTACAATATCCATAAAACCAGTAAGGTCCTCATATCAGGAGCTATTTCGAATAGTTTGGACCGTTTTAAAATAAGGAAGTTAGAAGGACGACCATTATACTTACCAGAAGACGGGGAAGTACGACCGATGAAAGACCGCGAAGTATTAGTTGCACAGAGAGCGTTGGCTCGAATTTTTAAGGCGAAAACGGAACTGCGAGACATATGTTTGGAACAACTGAACCAGAGTCTAAGAGCCCCAGTTAATAGTTTAAATGCGACCTATATACGAAACTATATACTGCGTGGTGAAAAGATTAATGTGTTAGTAGTATGGGAAGGTAGTTCTGATAAGGTCATTCTAAAAAGATTAGGAATAACGGAATTTCCGATATTAAATTTAACTTGTTTTGATAAATAGGTATTTTAATAAACAATTTTATATGCGATTGGAAACGGTAAAACCTAAACAGATAATTTTTGAAATAGAAGTAGGTACCTACCTATGACAAATCAGGAAGGACCTTAAATCTTACTGAGCCACATAGCTTAATTTGCAGGAAAAAACATAAAATCACACATGCACACGACCCACGAACGGATGTCATATTATACGAAATGTATTTTTGATTTCGTCGTGCGAAATTATCGATATGAAAACTTAATTAAACATTTTAAATAAAAAAAAAAAAAAAAGCTTCAAAATTCAAACTGCAAATAACAACATTTTAATATTATAGGGAACCGTAATCTAAAATGGATAGGAATGAACAATTATTGCAAGAACTTAACATTAGTCTAGCAATCCAGACACACACGAACTCAGAACAAGGAGAATGGTATAACTTTACAGAATGCTTTGACTATCATATAATTTCTGCTAATAATGCAATACTTGTACCATACGAAAGCAGAGAGGTTTTGGAAATAATAAAATGTGTAAAAAGGTTTGTAACTGAGATGGTATTGGAAAGGGATCTATAACCAATTATAATTAATTAGAAATAACCAATTTAAAACTTAGCGGTGTACCGTCTAGTACTTTAGAAATTGCTGGAGCGCGTTACAAACCTCAAGCCGCTATATTACATATTGGACAAAACACGAGCTCTGGCCATTATATCGCATATCTGAAACAAGCACATTCTAATTGGGTTTCCACCAATGACACAACAATTGCTGAAAAAAGGTGGCCGAATAACAGCAAATATGTATATGTGATCATTCTACAAAAAATATAACAATATTTTTAAAGTAAGAACAATCTACAAAAACTATACACCAACCAAAAATAATATGTACATAAATTACATAAAATATTTACTATCTGATTAACATTGAAAAAGGGACGTGTAAACCGCCAACTAATTAACTACATAATTTTATTATTATTATTATTATGTATGAGTTGCCAGTCTCAAGCCTGGATAAAACCAGTATAGTAAAAACGCTTACCTTATATTAATTGTTTTCTCTTTTTTTATATAAATAAGTAGAGATCCAGATTTTATTATTATTCCTACAAAAGTATTTATTATTAGAAATTAACCATTGATCACATTTGTCTTTATTTTTTGTCAATCCTTCATAATATTATACCAATGATTTAAAAATTTTAATACAATTTGTTACATTACCGAATGTGTAACATTATATGTTATAATATTCAAATACAATAAATAATTGTCTAACACTTTGATAATACACTGTTGGCAATGATTCACCTCCAAAATAGCGAAAATAAAAAATCGAACACAAAATATTGAATATAATACAGCGAATATCATTTAATTGAAAAAATAATGGAAAATATAAAAAAAATTAAAATTATGACAACAATTATTATTTTTGTTGTATCTAAAAAAATATTAATAAGCTAATACGTCAAATTATAGGCAATTCCTTTTAAAAAAATTAATTTATCATTTTCGTCGTACCCATATACTAATTTTTGAATCCGTTCAGCCGAATCTTTGTACTTCTTTTTTTTCCTTATTTTATTTATTCCAGATTGATACTGCTCATATTTAATTTCCTCCAAATTCTGTTGTCTTTGAAGGAATTCAATAAATTTCCAGATGAATGGATGATGTGATGCTAAAGATTAAAATATATTAAGTCAATTAATTAAATTTATCAACAAATAAAATATGGTACCTAACAATGAGCTGAAACCTCTATGCCAACCCTCAATAGAATTATTGGTTTTGGCCCCCTGGCGTTTGGAAATTTCATAGCAGTTCCATAACATTATAACAAAACACGGTGATTTCCGAACATTTTTTCTTCCTCGACGTCCAATCCCACGTGTCTTCAAAATAGTTAGTTAGTGGATTAAGAAATTCTTCATTTTCGCAAAAAAAAATGAGGAATCCAACAATTCTTCAAACGCGAGTGTAACATTGTTGGGTGGCACAAAGGCAAGAGCCGATATCATTCTTATATGTAAAGCAAAATTAGGATCTAATTTATACTTTGTTGATAAACCTTGAATTTGTTGAATGTGCCTCCATATAGATTGTGCGAAATGAAAATGGCAACCATTTTGTTTTATATTTGGAAATAAATATTTGAATGCGTTGAAAGCACTACGTTCGAAGTCTGTCATGATTGATTTTGGATTTAAATTAGGTTTAATTTCTTTTAAAGTTGTTAACAGATGAATATACGTTTCTTCAGTTTTGTTTGGCAGTAAAGCATAAATAGTGGGTATAATGATATTTTCCTTAATTAATACATGTATTGTATAAACTTGCGAAAATATTAAAGGCGATGTTTTAAACGTGCCATCAGCAAACCAATCACTATAATTGTCCATTATGTCTAAATTATCATGTGTAGAAAATATAATTATTCGATTATTTGAAGGGCCACTATCGTGCAACAGAAATTGTGCTCCATTTTTGGTTTTTCTAAATTGTTCAGGAATATCAAGATCAAAAAGCGATTTTGGATCCGAGTTAACTTGCATCAGCCACGTGTACGTATACTACGTATTCCATATTAATACAATATTATTTGCTCTTAGCGAATAATTATACACTTAAAAGTAACACGAACTACACTAACCATCACTCGAATACTCGATTAATACTAACGATAACCGAAGAACTCCGGCGGACGACTAAAATGACAAACTCAACATAGGTACGACGACAGTGACTTTTCGAATCCTAAAATATTTCACTGTAGTTTCACATAGTTATAATGTATATAAGTAAAGTAATATACTTAATATATTTAATCAATGTTAGTACACAGTATTATATATATGTTTTCGCTCATATTTTTATTCGCTCATTTTATATTCGCTCTTTTTCATTCGCTCTTTTTCTTTCGCTCAATTGCCGGGATACCGTTGGCAATTTATCTTAATACATTTCCAATTAGTATACAACTAATAAATATATTAAATTTAAATCTATTTATTCATAAATCATAATACTCTGTAAACATTATGCATATAATGATACATCTTATAATGATACTGAAAAAACTAAATAATACATTTTATATACACACATTTTGATAAAGATAATGTTGTTTATAACATGATTTTCTTTTTAATTTAACTTTCATCATCTTAACTGCAGCTAAATTTTCGGCACGTCTGGGCAAAATAGATGTAGTCTTAGTGAGATATATCGGAACATTGATAACGTTGCCTTTGATTTTTAGTTGTCCATCACTTCGGAGACATTTGAATATTTTCATAAACGGTAATCTAAGTGAGACCATCTGCTTTTCAATTTGATTTAGTTGAGTAACTGAAGGTGGAACACTGTTCAACTCAAAACCATTTCCTACGTACAATGGAGGAATTTTTGATTTCTTCATAATATGCGGATGACAACTTGTACATATCTGTACACTACTCTTGGCATCACTTGGAATTGACATCCCTAATCGCCTGAGGAGCGACCTAACATTTAAAGCATTATCATTATAATTAAGGTAATATTTTTAATTGTTCTACACTCGAGATAAAAATGTTACTAAATTAATTAAATTTAACATAAATAAGCTGGAACTCAATCGGAAATAAAATCCAAAATCCCCAAAGCAAATACTTATATATAATTGTAATTTGTAAATCATAAAATATATACCTACAAAACTCGCTTTAAAATTAAAATATAATATAAAACCCTATATTGCCTAGATAATAATCTCAACTTTAAATTTTATAAGAAGTCAATTCACTCCAGTGGCGTGTATAGAAATAATTTTTGGGTTGGGCTATAATGCTTTATAATATGATTGACTATTAAATAATACTTTAATTTTACAGTAAAATCTAAACAAATTTGTTATTTGTATAGTTGTCGATATTACCTCCCACTAAATATAAATAATTGCTGTGTTTTACTTTTTTTCGTCTAGATAATGTTAGTAGTTATGACTTTTATTATAAAATTGATAATTGTAGTACCTATATTACATATTAATAATTTAGTTAAAAAATAATTTAAGATGTTAGGATTCATAAACAGGAATACGAATAATTTTAAAAATATTAACTCATTTATAATATAATATAATTTAATTTCAGTTTAATATTTGTCAAATTGAGATTCAACTTGCTGTACTTTTAATTTTCATTACCTATCCGTTTATAAAAAAAACAAATAAATAAATATTTATATACAGCAATATCATATAAGGTAAAATATATATCTTATGTAATATGTACCTATTTATCAATAGGTATTATAATAATATAATAATTATCATTCAAATTTTATATATTTTTTTTATTATTAATTATTATTTTTGACAGCTGTTAGGTATAGCTTTTCGGATTTTTTTTCCTAGAGTCATTGGATATACGTATACATTAACATTATGTAGGTATAGAAATTGTGGGCAATAAACGAAAATGAAAATGAAATATTAGGTAGCCAGATAATGAAGCGAATTTTCGCAGAGAACTATATTATAGTATTATGTCTCATACAAAACCCAGTATTTTGTTATCTTGTACTATTTTGTTGCGCGTGTCAGCAATTAGGTACTTATGATAACCAAATGTCAGAAAGAGTACTTAATTAATACACACAGTAAACATATAAAACTTAGTAAGTACCTATCACAGAAAGAAATATCGCAGTTAAATTAATAAAAATCGAGGTTAAATCAACAAACTAATGATTAACATAGGGCCAACATAGGGAGTTTGTTATTATGAAAATCAATAATTTGTTGATATAACAAAATTTTGTCCTGTTCATTTAATGTTTAATTCAACAAATTATTTTGTTGTTTTGAAATAATACGTCGTTAGCATTATTGTGTTTATTTATAAAATGATTTGTTAAATTAATCAATAATTTTATAAGAACAATTTATGGGTTTTTTTAAATCAACAACATATTTTTTATTAAATCATCAATAATTTAACCATTGATTTAAAAATTGTGGTTTGTTAATTTTAAAATCATACCTGCGTTCAGTAGCTTTTAGGGGAGGGGGTGTCATCAATATATATCGCTATAGCCTATAATATATAAGAACATTTGAAGACAATCATATACATGTATGAAAAAATAAGATATTTTTTAGAGTACAATTAATTTTATTTCACAAATTAAACAATTTTGCAGTTTCAAAATTTCAAAGTTTAATTTCATTAAAAATTTGATTGACCAGTGGACAAGATTTATCATATTTATTTACAATGTTATAAAAGAATTTTTGAACAAATAGCCAGACATTAACAGATTCAATTGGATATTCAATGTTGAAGACATGAAAAATTTTGAAACAAATGTCTAGTGCTTTAATAGGAGAAAAAACTTTGTATTTTATTCCATCAAAATAAACCAATATTTCAAGTGGAACACAAACTGTTCCTACAATTATAATACATGGTTGTATGGTATCGCCAACATTATATTTTCTCTTTAACATTTCTTCAATCTCTACTGCAGTTGGTGCTATCATCATAAAACTGTTCTGTGAATCTTGGATCGAATATTTGACTATGGTTTTTTTCCCTTGTGAGTCAGTGGATGACTTTTTATTGGTTGGTATTAAAATTGCATGAAGGAGATACATAATTATACAACTTTTAGAACCTGAAAAAAAGTTATGTTATGAAAATTAATTCTTTGTAAGAAAATCTGTATGACAGGTTGACATTGATTTTCAGTGTCTTCACAAGGAAGCATCAAATATGTTAAAAGTATTTGATGACACTAAACTAAAACTAATTCAAGTAATTGATGAAAGACTAAAAGATAATACAAATAGGAAATTATACAATTTTAGGATTGAAAACAGTCTAATTACTGAAAAGTAAGTTCATATCATCCATTGTTCATTCATTATTTACCAATATTTTATAAAACTAATACAGATTTTCTTACAAAGAATTAATTTTCATAACATAACTTTTTTTCAGGTTCTAAAAGTTGTATAATTATGTATCTCCTTCATGCAATTTTAATACCAACCAATAAAAAGTCATCCACTGACTCACAAGGGAAAAAAACCATAGTCAAATATTCGATCCAAGATTCACAGAACAGTTTTATGATGATAGCACCAACTGCAGTAGAGATTGAAGAAATGTTAAAGAGAAAATATAATGTTGGCGATACCATACAACCATGTATTATAATTGTAGGAACAGTTTGTGTTCCACTTGAAATATTGGTTTATTTTGATGGAATAAAATACAAAGTTTTTTCTCCTATTAAAGCACTAGACATTTGTTTCAAAATTTTTCATGTCTTCAACATTGAATATCCAATTGAATCTGTTAATGTCTGGCTATTTGTTCAAAAATTCTTTTATAACATTGTAAATAAATATGATAAATCTTGTCCACTGGTCAATCAAATTTTTAATGAAATTAAACTTTGAAATTTTGAAACTGCAAAATTGTTTAATTTGTGAAATAAAATTAATTGTACTCTAAAAAATATCTTATTTTTTCATACATGTATATGATTGTCTTCAAATGTTCTTATATATTATAGGCTATAGCGATATATATTGATGACACCCCCTCCCCTAAAAGCTACTGAACGCAGGTATGATTTTAAAATTAACAAACCACAATTTTTAAATCAATGGTTAAATTATTGATGATTTAATAAAAAATATGTTGTTGATTTAAAAAAACCCATAAATTGTTCTTATAAAATTATTGATTAATTTAACAAATCATTTTATAAATAAACACAATAATGCTAACGACGTATTATTTCAAAACAACAAAATAATTTGTTGAATTAAACATTAAATGAACAGGACAAAATTTTGTTATATCAACAAATTATTGATTTTCATAATAACAAACTCCCTATGTTGGCCCTATGTTAATCATTAGTTTGTTGATTTAACCTCGATTTTTATTAATTTAACTGCGATATTTCTTTCTGTGATAGGTACTTACTAAGTTTTATATGTTTACTGTGTGTATTAATTAAGTACTCTTTCTGACATTTGGTTATCATAAGTACCTAATTGCTGACACGCGCAACAAAATAGTACAAGATAACAAAATACTGGGTTTTGTATGAGACATAATACTATAATATAGTTCTCTGCGAAAATTCGCTTCATTATCTGGCTACCTAATATTTCATTTTCATTTTCGTTTATTGCCCACAATTTCTATACCTACATAATGTTAATGTATACGTATATCCAATGACTCTAGGAAAAAAAATCCGAAAAGCTATACCTAACAGCTGTCAAAAATAATAATTAATAATAAAAAAAATATATAAAATTTGAATGATAATTATTATATTATTATAATACCTATTGATAAATAGGTACATATTACATAAGATATATATTTTACCTTATATGATATTGCTGTATATAAATATTTATTTATTTGTTTTTTTTATAAACGGATAGGTAATGAAAATTAAAAGTACAGCAAGTTGAATCTCAATTTGACAAATATTAAACTGAAATTAAATTATATTATATTATAAATGAGTTAATATTTTTAAAATTATTCGTATTCCTGTTTATGAATCCTAACATCTTAAATTATTTTTTAACTAAATTATTAATATGTAATATAGGTACTACAATTATCAATTTTATAATAAAAGTCATAACTACTAACATTATCTAGACGAAAAAAAGTAAAACACAGCAATTATTTATATTTAGTGGGAGGTAATATCGACAACTATACAAATAACAAATTTGTTTAGATTTTACTGTAAAATTAAAGTATTATTTAATAGTCAATCATATTATAAAGCATTATAGCCCAACCCAAAAATTATTTCTATACACGCCACTGGAGTGAATTGACTTCTTATAAAATTTAAAGTTGAGATTATTATCTAGGCAATATAGGGTTTTATATTATATTTTAATTTTAAAGCGAGTTTTGTAGGTATATATTTTATGATTTACAAATTACAATTATATATAAGTATTTGCTTTGGGGATTTTGGATTTTATTTCCGATTGAGTTCCAGCTTATTTATGTTAAATTTAATTAATTTAGTAACATTTTTATCTCGAGTGTAGAACAATTAAAAATATTACCTTAATTATAATGATAATGCTTTAAATGTTAGGTCGCTCCTCAGGCGATTAGGGATGTCAATTCCAAGTGATGCCAAGAGTAGTGTACAGATATGTACAAGTTGTCATCCGCATATTATGAAGAAATCAAAAATTCCTCCATTGTACGTAGGAAATGGTTTTGAGTTGAACAGTGTTCCACCTTCAGTTACTCAACTAAATCAAATTGAAAAGCAGATGGTCTCACTTAGATTACCGTTTATGAAAATATTCAAATGTCTCCGAAGTGATGGACAACTAAAAATCAAAGGCAACGTTATCAATGTTCCGATATATCTCACTAAGACTACATCTATTTTGCCCAGACGTGCCGAAAATTTAGCTGCAGTTAAGATGATGAAAGTTAAATTAAAAAGAAAATCATGTTATAAACAACATTATCTTTATCAAAATGTGTGTATATAAAATGTATTATTTAGTTTTTTCAGTATCATTATAAGATGTATCATTATATGCATAATGTTTACAGAGTATTATGATTTATGAATAAATAGATTTAAATTTAATATATTTATTAGTTGTATACTAATTGGAAATGTATTAAGATAAATTGCCAACGGTATCCCGGCAATTGAGCGAAAGAAAAAGAGCGAATGAAAAAGAGCGAATATAAAATGAGCGAATAAAAATATGAGCGAAAACATATATATAATACTGTGTACTAACATTGATTAAATATATTAAGTATATTACTTTACTTATATACATTATAACTATGTGAAACTACAGTGAAATATTTTAGGATTCGAAAAGTCACTGTCGTCGTACCTATGTTGAGTTTGTCATTTTAGTCGTCCGCCGGAGTTCTTCGGTTATCGTTAGTATTAATCGAGTATTCGAGTGATGGTTAGTGTAGTTCGTGTTACTTTTAAGTGTATAATTATTCGCTAAGAGCAAATAATATTGTATTAATATGGAATACGTAGTATACGTACACGTGGCTGATGCAAGTTAACTCGGATCCAAAATCGCTTTTTGATCTTGATATTCCTGAACAATTTAGAAAAACCAAAAATGGAGCACAATTTCTGTTGCACGATAGTGGCCCTTCAAATAATCGAATAATTATATTTTCTACACATGATAATTTAGACATAATGGACAATTATAGTGATTGGTTTGCTGATGGCACGTTTAAAACATCGCCTTTAATATTTTCGCAAGTTTATACAATACATGTATTAATTAAGGAAAATATCATTATACCCACTATTTATGCTTTACTGCCAAACAAAACTGAAGAAACGTATATTCATCTGTTAACAACTTTAAAAGAAATTAAACCTAATTTAAATCCAAAATCAATCATGACAGACTTCGAACGTAGTGCTTTCAACGCATTCAAATATTTATTTCCAAATATAAAACAAAATGGTTGCCATTTTCATTTCGCACAATCTATATGGAGGCACATTCAACAAATTCAAGGTTTATCAACAAAGTATAAATTAGATCCTAATTTTGCTTTACATATAAGAATGATATCGGCTCTTGCCTTTGTGCCACCCAACAATGTTACACTCGCGTTTGAAGAATTGTTGGATTCCTCATTTTTTTTTGCGAAAATGAAGAATTTCTTAATCCACTAACTAACTATTTTGAAGACACGTGGGATTGGACGTCGAGGAAGAAAAAATGTTCGGAAATCACCGTGTTTTGTTATAATGTTATGGAACTGCTATGAAATTTCCAAACGCCAGGGGGCCAAAACCAATAATTCTATTGAGGGTTGGCATAGAGGTTTCAGCTCATTGTTAGGTACCATATTTTATTTGTTGATAAATTTAATTAATTGACTTAATATATTTTAATCTTTAGCATCACATCATCCATTCATCTGGAAATTTATTGAATTCCTTCAAAGACAACAGAATTTGGAGGAAATTAAATATGAGCAGTATCAATCTGGAATAAATAAAATAAGGAAAAAAAAGAAGTACAAAGATTCGGCTGAACGGATTCAAAAATTAGTATATGGGTACGACGAAAATGATAAATTAATTTTTTTAAAAGGAATTGCCTATAATTTGACGTATTAGCTTATTAATATTTTTTTAGATACAACAAAAATAATAATTGTTGTCATAATTTTAATTTTTTTTATATTTTCCATTATTTTTTCAATTAAATGATATTCGCTGTATTATATTCAATATTTTGTGTTCGATTTTTTATTTTCGCTATTTTGGAGGTGAATCATTGCCAACAGTGTATTATCAAAGTGTTAGACAATTATTTATTGTATTTGAATATTATAACATATAATGTTACACATTCGGTAATGTAACAAATTGTATTAAAATTTTTAAATCATTGGTATAATATTATGAAGGATTGACAAAAAATAAAGACAAATGTGATCAATGGTTAATTTCTAATAATAAATACTTTTGTAGGAATAATAATAAAATCTGGATCTCTACTTATTTATATAAAAAAAGAGAAAACAATTAATATAAGGTAAGCGTTTTTACTATACTGGTTTTATCCAGGCTTGAGACTGGCAACTCATACATAATAATAATAATAATAAAATTATGTAGTTAATTAGTTGGCGGTTTACACGTCCCTTTTTCAATGTTAATCAGATAGTAAATATTTTATGTAATTTATGTACATATTATTTTTGGTTGGTGTATAGTTTTTGTAGATTGTTCTTACTTTAAAAATATTGTTATATTTTTTGTAGAATGATCACATATACATATTTGCTGTTATTCGGCCACCTTTTTTCAGCAATTGTTGTGTCATTGGTGGAAACCCAATTAGAATGTGCTTGTTTCAGATATGCGATATAATGGCCAGAGCTCGTGTTTTGTCCAATATGTAATATAGCGGCTTGAGGTTTGTAACGCGCTCCAGCAATTTCTAAAGTACTAGACGGTACACCGCTAAGTTTTAAATTGGTTATTTCTAATTAATTATAATTGGTTATAGATCCCTTTCCAATACCATCTCAGTTACAAACCTTTTTACACATTTTATTATTTCCAAAACCTCTCTGCTTTCGTATGGTACAAGTATTGCATTATTAGCAGAAATTATATGATAGTCAAAGCATTCTGTAAAGTTATACCATTCTCCTTGTTCTGAGTTCGTGTGTGTCTGGATTGCTAGACTAATGTTAAGTTCTTGCAATAATTGTTCATTCCTATCCATTTTAGATTACGGTTCCCTATAATATTAAAATGTTGTTATTTGCAGTTTGAATTTTGAAGCTTTTTTTTTTTTTTTTATTTAAAATGTTTAATTAAGTTTTCATATCGATAATTTCGCACGACGAAATCAAAAATACATTTCGTATAATATGACATCCGTTCGTGGGTCGTGTGCATGTGTGATTTTATGTTTTTTCCTGCAAATTAAGCTATGTGGCTCAGTAAGATTTAAGGTCCTTCCTGATTTGTCATAGGTAGGTACCTACTTCTATTTCAAAAATTATCTGTTTAGGTTTTACCGTTTCCAATCGCATATAAAATTGTTTATTAAAATACCTATTTATCAAAACAAGTTAAATTTAATATCGGAAATTCCGTTATTCCTAATCTTTTTAGAATGACCTTATCAGAACTACCTTCCCATACTACTAACACATTAATCTTTTCACCACGCAGTATATAGTTTCGTATATAGGTCGCATTTAAACTATTAACTGGGGCTCTTAGACTCTGGTTCAGTTGTTCCAAACATATGTCTCGCAGTTCCGTTTTCGCCTTAAAAATTCGAGCCAACGCTCTCTGTGCAACTAATACTTCGCGGTCTTTCATCGGTCGTACTTCCCCGTCTTCTGGTAAGTATAATGGTCGTCCTTCTAACTTCCTTATTTTAAAACGGTCCAAACTATTCGAAATAGCTCCTGATATGAGGACCTTACTGGTTTTATGGATATTGTAATGGGATTACGTAATATCATGTATTTGCTCATAAAAACAACCAGGAATGCGACCACACCCAAAAGTGTTTTCGACTAAGAATACCACTTTCAGTCGTGAGGTCCATATCAAGGACGACTGTACACGCGCCGCTCACTTCAAAGGACGCCACCACCATATATATATAGGGGACAGCGAGACAGCCTGAGTAGATGTATCCAGAGACGAGAACAACACACGACTCGCTTAGCCGCCCAGCCATCACACACAACTTACACGGAGATTATCAATTCTTGAACGAGCTACAATTCGCTACAATCAACACAACTGTTCTGCTTATTTTGTCTGGTTTAATATAATACATTTGATTACTAAACTAATTTGACTATTATTATTTATCAAAGTACATCAGCTTTTGGATCCCTGAAGGGCCGCATGTAACAATATTGGTGAATTCAAAATCCGTTATCACGAATTTGTGGGTATTCTCTCTATATACAAATATGAATACAAATCCGACAACTGATCTGGTGTTTTTTTCTATTCACAGGATATGCAAACGTTTGTCCATGTTTTGACGACTGGTGATCTGGTTATTTAATTTATTCACCGGATCTAGTAATCGTTTTTTTGTACATTTCAAATTAAGAATTTTTTTTTGATTTGTTATATCTTGTGAAGCAAGATATAACCGTTTTCTTAATTTATCATTTTCAAGTTCTTGTACACGAAAACTTTCATTGTCACGGGACCGTGACTTGGCTTCTTTGTTTTTTAGCGCACGTTTTGATAGGCGTCCCATTTTGAAAAAAAAAATTACAATACAAATAAAAAAAAAAAAAAAACTACAGTAACTTCTTCTACTACTTTACTACTTCTACAACTTCTAGGAATGAATGCAACCTTCTGTCAACTTCCGTCTACCATAACATACCTACTCTGTCCCACGAGAGATCATGCCACGCACCATCCAAAACTAGTTCCCCACGAGACACCCTGTCATAGGGGAACCAGTTTCGACAGCAGGATGATGTAGAGGGATGCGCAGAACCGGCATGTTCTCTAGTGAGGCAGAGTATATTACAGTAAACAAACTTTTAAGAATTGATAGAATTTTGTAAAATGTAAATTCGATCTCATGTATTTGCAATATTTCTTTTTTTTTTTTATTATTCTACATTAGTCTAAATTTCACCTAATATGTATGTTTCCTCTTAATAGTAATATATAATATGCAAGTAATATTTGAAGGAGGTGAGAAAACACGTTTAAAAATTAAAACTAACTAAATGTAATCAGTGTTTTTGATTTGTTTGTTTTCTAAAAAATAAAGTCATTAGAACACAGAATTATTAACAGAATAAGAAATATACTAACACTATGACATAAATAATTGATAAGAAATAATACAACAAGAAAAATGTCTATATCATAAAATTTATAGTTAATATAATTAGTAGCTTTAAGGAACATTTGGATTTTTGGAATGAAAAAAAAACTACAAAAAAACTGGTTACTTATTTTTTTTTTTTTAATGAGTTGGATTAGATTATTTGACACATTCAACTCAACTAGTTAAGTCACAAACTTATTATGAATTAAAAGTAACTAGTTAAGTTAAAAAAGTTACTTAAAAGTAACATTCTAACTAGTTTTTGTACAGCTTTGGATTTTAGAACAGTGTTTCCCAACATATTTGTCACAATGTTCGTAAACTAATAAAGAAACTTCTAGATTATATTAAAAAAATAAATAAATATAACCTTAAATTGATTAAAACTTTTTGTTCTATTTTATTGGATATATCTATGTATAATAAAAATTTAAATTATGAAGTATAACTAGAATTGTAGGACATAGATCTTACAATGGATATAATTAAATTTTTAGTACCTAACACATGTAGGTATTATTTTATTGTGATTGTAGAACATTTTATAATCATATTATTATATCAATTATTTCATATTTGTATATCATATTGTATGTAGAGTTATACCTAAATATTTTAATTTGAAAATTCAATTTATATTTAACAGAATTAGTTTTAAGAATTAGAACTAGATCTAATTAGAAATAATTTAAGAATTAGTATTCATTTTTCAGTACCTATTGTATGACTTATATTAAAATAAAATGATAAAATTGCTTATAAAAATGTTTAATAATAAAACTATATTATAATGGTTTACTTGATTTGTTTTTATAGTAGCGGGCAGTGCCGTGACAACCACAGGGTCAGCCGGGGCAATGTCCCTGTAGAGGGCCGCTAATCGTTGGCACAAGGGGACCTGCATGTATTTTAAATTTTAAAATAATTGCATTGTAATCTTATGTTTAAATCAAATAAAAATATTTATTTTCATAATTTATTATGCTATCTAATTTGTTGTCGAAGAACGGGGCCTATTTAATATTTATCCATAACAATATCCATATTTATCTATAAATGGTCATTAATATCTTAGTGCTACTGCTCATTAAGTCCTACGAACAAAATAAAAAAAAAATGGTCACTGGTCACTATGTGGTGTGCCTACACATTATATTTTTGGGCTTTTTTAAAAAAAAATCACCATCATTATTCATTTTTGTATAGGTAACCTATACAAAAATATTATATACATAAGCATTAGTACTCAGGGCCCCATACATTGACTTTGTCCGGGGCCCCAAGAATATTAATTGCGGCACTGGTGGAGATCAATATTTTTGACTCACCGTAACAAAAAGGTTAGGGAACACTGATTCAACAGTATACAAAATTAATATAGTTATTTAAACAATATTTAATTTGAAATACAACTTCATTTAATAATTAATTACATAATTAAAAAATAAAGGTAATATTATGTGGGCATGCAGTACGCGAAGGTAATAATATTAAACTGACAGACTAGAGAGTTATCAATTTAAGAGCTTTAGGATTTTTTTTGTTTTCTTCATTTAATTATTAAAAATTATTGGTAAATGCTATAAAAATAATAAAAACGCTACGACAAACATAAAGTTGTTCCCTAGTGGAATTTTGGTAATTCTACTATAAATACCAAGGGAGTGGTTCTAAATCGCGCAAAACAGATTTTTGCCATTTGTACATTAGTAAGACGGAGACAACGCATACGGGTATCACGTCCTCCTAAGAGGACGCTACACGGCCATCTGTTATCTCCGTCTTACAAGCGCGTAACATAGCAAATTTAAGCACACCAGATCACGTTTAACTCCCTTAGTTTAAAAGTTAGAGTGAATCGACCTATTATGAAACTTGATGTTAAGAACATTATCTGTGTTTGTATGTGGGTTTTTTTACGATAGTTCAATTTTTTAGCAGGTTTACCTAAGTAAAACTTGTAAAAAACGACTCCTAATAATAATCATAATAACAATTATGAATATATTCATTACCGTCAAAATATTATTAGGAAACGTAATATTTTATTTCGGGGATTTAAGTTTTTCAGAATTATAGATACATAATATATATAACAAAATATTATTATTAATGTTTGAAAATTATAAAATAAATAAAAAAAAAGTAAGTAAAAATAGTTAAATATGGTATTCAATAAGTATTCCGTATATATTTTAAACTTTGATGATAGATTAATTTGTACACATTAATTTGATTTTTGGGTAATATCGTCACAAGCGTTAAATACCTAGATTATAAATTTAAGCTGTTACTCACCAGGGACTTAGAGACACGTTGAATTTGTTGTATAAAAATAAGTGTAACACTAAAGAAACACGATGTTTTTGGTAACCGATAGTCGATAGGTCTACCAAACTGGATGTCAACCTTTCACGTCGACAACTAGACACAATGTGCAACGTAAATTGAAAAAAAAATATATGTACTTGACGAGTTAGTGCAGATAACTAACCTGTAAATAGGCAGGTATATAAAAAAAAACACAGTATTTTGATATTTTATACTACTTCGTCTTGAGTATCGGTAATTACTCAACATAACGATTGAAATTTCAAAAGTCCAAAAAGTTATTAATCAAGTCTGTATCTACGATTTTGACACATCAAACAGAATAGGTATAAAAAGGTTAATATTCTGTCGAGTAAACTGTAAAAGCAATAAATTATGACAATGATAAAATAAAAAAAAAATACATTAATCGTTCCACTCAGAATCTAATAACGAGTATAGGTACTTGTGATATAGATTACATGAGGGACAAACCCCTAATTGATTTTAGTACACACGTTAAATTATGAAAATAGTTCATTTTTTCAAGTGGTGGTTGGTTAGGTAGAGTTACAGTAGTTTTTCGTTGATTTTATATTCTGCTTTCAACGAAGAAAGAACTGAAAAGTGAAATTTAAAGAACTCGTCTGAACTGCACAAATAAAAGTAAGTAAAATATACGTACCTAGCTTTATTTTAAATTACATTTTTTATTAATGTTAAGTGGATACGTCTAAATATTAACTCACGAATACATTTAAGTCAATTCGAATTTCCTTACTAATATATTTTACGATTTTTACTTAACTTTTTATTGGTGTTCCGTACAAAAGTTATTTTATAATCGAGTTTACATTATAGTAATATTTTTGGAATTAGTACAGTATTAAAATAATAAAATGAATACTATTAATATATAACTTAATTTCTTTAAACGCAAGTATTCTAAGACACATACTTGACTTATTATAAATGTTTCAGGATACACATCATAGTGACGTTTTGTGAAAAATGTCAGTATTAAAATACAGGAATCCAAATTCCAATAATATATTTGTAAATCATTTAAATTTCTAAATAAAATTGGTAAATACTAGTGTTTTTAATAATTTCTATAACTTAATTTGCTTGAAACATTTAGCAAAAATTAAAATATTTATTGTGCATTAAAAAGTAGGTAATTTAAAACCTGAATTCGTTTTTCCTAATTTTTGCTCTAAATTATTGAGTTGTTAAGTGGAAATATGTGTGGTTATATAGTCATTGATATTATGAGTTGCGCGTCACCTCTTGCACAAAAAATTTAATTAACTTTAAACTTAGGTATCATGATACTGTACTATGTTTTTTTTTCAAATTCTATTTATTTGTTAAAACCATGTGGTATAATATGTTAACTGGTTTTATAAGTGTTGCACACAACTATAGAAGCTTGGTTATTTTGTGGATGAGTTGAGTTTACATCATATTGATATTTTGTGAAACAATTTAGTAGGTAGGTACTTTAATATTTCAACCGCATGCGTTGTCTCCGTCTTACGCACGTACAGCATAGCACAAAACTGTTTTTCGAGGGATAGAACCACTCCTTCGGTATTTATAGTAGAATAACCAAAATTCCACAACGCATAGGGAACAACTTTATCTGTATCGCAGCGTTTTTATTATTTGGATAACATAAATAAAATTTAAGTTATCAGTTTAAGAACTTTAGGATTTTTTTTTGTTTTTTTCATTTAATTATTAAAAATTATTGGTAAATGCTATAAAAAAAATAAAAACGCTTCGACACAGATAAAGTTGTTCCCTATGCTCTGTGGAATTTTGGTAATTCTACTATAAATAATAAGGGAGTGGTTCTATCCCGCACAAAACAGTTTTTTGCCATATTGTACATTTGTAAGACGGAGACAACGCATACGGGTATCACGTCCTCTTAAGGGGATTCGACACCGTGATTTTCTGTTTTTGTCTAACACACGCGTGACATAGTATTTTAGACATGTATTTTGCCAAACATTCCAATTGATCTAGTAAAGCGATAAGAATTCTGAAAACAGATTTGAATTTGTCGTCAAGTCTACTTGAAATCGATTTTCCCACATTTTGGATTTTTTGATTTTTTCTTCTTCAAAAATTGAAATAACAGAATTTTTAAATACTCTTTTTGAATATGACATTTTAAAAAATTTGGGAGGTAATATCAAAAATGTAGGAAAATCGATTTCAAGTAGACTTGACGACAAATTCAAATCTGTTTTCAGAATTCTTATCGCTTCATTAGATCAATTGGTATGTTTGGCAAAAAACACGTTTAAAATACTATGTCGCACGTGTGTTAGACAAAAACAGAAAATCACGGTATCGAATCCCCTTAACAATTCGTACAAACTTAAACATTTATTAAGGACATTTTATCCCAATTATAGTTTGATTTTCTAATTTGTAGTTGTGCTTTATAATGTAATAAAAATAAAAATAATCATAAATTATTATTCAACAAAATATTAAAAGGATGTCAGCAACAAAAACAATTATTCAATATTATTTTAAATGTATAATACACGCAAAATCAGTTTTTCTCATGTTTTTAGTAATCACGTACTACAATAAATATAGAGAATAATATTTTTGAGGTTATGACACATCGATTAGTCGAAATATTGTTTAAAAATAATTTAATCAGTTTTGGTTTTTTATTTTCATTAAATATTGTCGATAAAAACCATGAAAATGCGGTACAAGATTCCTCATAAGTTAATCATATCCCGATTCAAAAACATAGAAAACCATTCCAATTTTTTTTTTAAAGTGTTGAAAGTAAAATTTTAAAAAATTTCGTCTAAACGAGAACATTTTCAAATTATTTTGTAGTAATTAGAAATTCATAAAAATTGCTGTGAGTTATTACATTACATCCATTAATTATATCCTATACAGATGTCTACTGTGGTTAATAACTATTTTTATGGCAAGGATGCCATTCCACCACCTCCAATAGGCCAAGCACCACCTCCAGAGGCCCAACCACCAACAAAGTTGACCCTACGCTACGATAAACCAGGGCAATACAGTTCTCCTACACATTGATAAGAAACTACTTGGAGGAAATTAAAATTTTAGGTAATACCAACTGTCTTTTTTTCAGAAAATTGATATCAAGGAATTTAGTATTATACAACCACACCCACTGTACTTATAATACAAGTTACAACAATTAAAGTATCAAATAATAATTTATATTTAGAAGATTTAACTTTTTATTTTTTTATAGTGATTATTTATCTCATTATGGACCACAATTACGAGGCTAATGAAGTTGAAGCAGACGGTAATAAATATTTTTTTAGTTAAGATAGTAAAACTAAATTATTATTATTTATTTATTTTGAAAAATACAGTCTGTAAATAATGTTTACATTAGACAATATAAGACAAAAAATAATTTTTATACTCCTTCTTAAGCTAAAGGTAACTTTTTTACATAATTGTGTGCCCTTATTAATTGGAATTTGTTGTCCAGCTGTCGGATTTGAAGGTATTTAAATTAGTGTTAATTTATTAAAGAAGCAACATTTTAATTTCAGGGAAAGATTGGCTAAAAGGTTTTTTAAAAAGGCATACTGAGCTGTCAGTACGTGCTCCAGAGCCTACTTCAGCTGCTAGAGCAATGGGATTCAACCAGCCAGTTGTTATGAATTTTTATGAGTTATTAAGACAATGCTATGATAAGTATAAATTTTCTGCTGATAGAGTTTTTAATGTTGATGAAAGTGGCCTATCAAATGTTGCAAAAAGTCGTGCCAAGATTATTGCACATAAAGGCAGGAAACAGGTTGGAAAATTATCATCAGCAGAACGAGGGCAAAATGTGACGGTTACTATTTGTATGTCAGCTTC
This sequence comes from Macrosiphum euphorbiae, assembly GCA_949089665.1. NCBI lineage: Eukaryota > Metazoa > Arthropoda > Insecta > Hemiptera > Aphididae > Macrosiphum > Macrosiphum euphorbiae. Next base: position 46,763,637 of record CARXXK010000001.1, on the reverse strand, counting down.
AGGTAGTTTTATTCCTCCTCTTATGATATTTCCAAGAGTGAGAATGAACCCGGATTTTATTGATGGAGCGCCACCAGCTACAATTGTTGTGTGCCATCCATCTGGTTAGATGCAGTCACATATTTTTGTTCAATGGCTAGAACATTTTATAAAACATACTAATCCTACAGAATCAAATCCAGCGCTTCTACTATTAGATGGACATGCGACCCATGTTAAGAACTTAGATGTAATTGATTTGGCACGCAAGAAAAATGTAATTATACTTTGTTTCCCCCCACATACAACTCACCGTTTGCAACCACTTGCTGTATCATTTATGGGGCCATTAAGTACTTTTTACAGTCAACAATTAGATTATTGGTTAGTAAACCATCCTGGACGTGTCGTTGGACTTCACCAAATATCAAAAATATTTGGAGAAGCATACATCAAAGCAGCTAATATCAGAAATGCATGTTCTGGTTTTAAAAAGACTGGTATTTTTCCATTTGACCCAGAAGTATTTACAGAAGTAGATTTTGCTGCCGCTGAAACAACAAATCTAATTCAAGAACCAACAGAACCTGTAGTAGCTGCACATCAAATAGAAATAGTAATACCCAATAATAATATTGCTCCTGAAGCTAGTACATCATGTAATATTCCATTGAATAACTCTGTTGATATTGATGTGTCAAAAGATAATATTAACATTAAAAATATCAATACTTTTAATGTATCTCCAGAAATGATTCAACCGATTCCAAAAATTCCTGCTAGAAGTTCTAGGTTGAGTAACAGTAGAAGAGGAAAAACAGCAATAATAACAGCTAGCCCTTATAAAAATGATCTAGAAGATTCACAAAATATTAAACCAGTCAAAAGAAGTTTTTTTGAAAATAAAACTGTTTGCCATACTAAAAAATCTTTGAAAAAACGTGCCACATGTTCTAAAGATGATGTTGATGTGCAGTGCCTATATTGTAGTGAGTTATACACAACAAATACAAATGGGGAAAAATGGATCAAATGCACAACTTGTAAAAATTGGTTGCATGAGGTATGTGGTAATGTTGAAAATTGGAAAACATATATCTGTGATAACTGTAAAAAATAAGTTACCAATAGTTTATGATATTATATTCTCAATTTGATTTTGTTCTAAAAACAGAACAGTTAATGTATTGTGAAACTATTAAATGTGTTCAAGATGTAAGAACCTAGGTATATTATCTTAAAAAGAAATTAAAATGTTCCTTTAATATAATTATTATTACTAACTTATATTTAAAAATGTATTGTTAAACTATTAGATATTTAGATGTGTTCAAGAAGTAAGAAATTATATCATCTCATAAAGAAATTAAAATGTTCCTTTAATATAATTATTATTACTAACTTATATTTAAAAATGTATTTTGTTCAACTATTAGAGGTGGGTTACCCTGGCACCCCAATGTTTGAATTTTTTATTTTTTTTTTTACCATTAATTGTACTACAATTTGTACCAATTTGTACCGTACATTTCAGAATTTGTACCAAAGAATTTCCCCCGGAAAATTCGATTTTCCGCTGGGGTGCCAGGGTAACGTTACACCAGCACCCCCGTTGCTAAAAAATGGACTTTTAACAATTTTTTTTATACCATTAATTGTACTATAATTTGTACCGATTTGTATCATAAGTTTCAGAATTTGTACCAAAGTATTTTCCCCGGAAAAATTGATTTTCCGCCAGAGCGCCAGACGTTACACCAGCCTCCCCATGTTCAATGGATAATTGAACCATTGATTACACATGTGAAACAAAATGTAATATGTAACACACGGTCAACTGAACTAGAAAATAAATCAGAAACCCCGTGCATTAGTGAAGAAGATAATGATGATGAATTAAATTCATCATATGAAAATTTTTTAAATAACCGTCCTAAATCAACACGTTATGATAAATCTTATGGTATGTATTATGATAAAGATAGTGATTCATATAAAATAGGAAAACATTCTGTTACTTTTAGTCACAGCAAATTACTGTTGCTTAATAAATACTACCAATTTACACCAGGACTATGGTCTTTATTATGTGAGAAGGAACCAAAAAATACAACTATAGCAGATATAGAATCTTATTACAATATTTTGAAAACTAGTGGAGTCCATTTAAAAGCAGATGGAAAACCTAGAACCTCGCGGTACCTTAAATGGGTGACTGTTGTAAAACCACTGTATGATCGAATACAAATGGAGGAAAAACAGTTTAACGAAGAAATAAGTAAAATTAATGAGAATACAACTCCTCGAACTAATTTAAAATCATTTAACAATCATTTATCTAGTTCTAGCGCTAAACGCAGAAAAATAACACAAGAATTTGAACCATTTGATTTTAATCCAGAAGCAAACAGTTCCATCTCTACAAATCCAGTAGTTGTGTAACGTGGTCGGGGATGGCCCGTTAAATATAAGATATTCAGGGAAGAAATTAATTCTTTTGAATATATTTTTACCGTAGCTCGGGAGCACGAATGGTATTAGGATCTTAATATTACAAATAAATAACGATTGATCTAAATTATTATTAATATAAACAAATTATTTATTATAACTTACAATTTACGAACAAAGTTACCAAAAATGTAGGATTGTACGGAGTTCAGGTGCACGTGATGGACTCGCGGAGAACTGGTATTCTCTTACATAGGGATATTGGCCGGAGCCTTACAATCATAAAATATATATGTGTCACCTAAATCGGAGGGGCTTAATATATTATTACAGTCACCGCATAATATGCCTAATGTGCATATTATGATGCTTATAAAATAAATGTAATGATGTAACATACGTTACATTACCCCCCTCCCTTTTTTTTGAACATTTTAAATATACCTACTATATTTAAAAAAAAAATAACAATATAAATCATGTTTCATTTAAACAATACATCCCTTTTTTTTTTTTAATTTAAAAAAATATATCATTAAGGTTAGTTTTATTTAAATTGATTGAAATTGTACCTGATTTTGAAGATTTACCACTGTTTTGGTGTGAATACGTGATAAATGATATTTACATTATATATGTATACATACACTGCATGTCTTCATTAATTATACATATAATATGCATATGATATATTATATCTTTATGTTTAGTTATTAAATTTAGTTCTGTTTTGCTCGGGAATATCAATGTGATAACACTCATGATAATAATATATTAATTGTATTTTTGAGTGGCGAGAGCACTATATCAATTTTTTCTTGATTCATCAGTTTTTGACGATCATCGTATATGTATATAATGAAAATCAAATCTACGTAAAATGTTGCAAGTGTCAATGATGTGGTAGTGTCATTGTAAAATTTCAACCAGTTTTTTACTACCATTTTTATTTTTTATAATAATATTTTTTATGTGAACCCTTTTTCTACATTTGTATATATACGCCTAACGCATGTTTTCACGCGTTCTTTTTTTTTTTTTTTACATAATATACCTATGCCTTATAATAAATTTACAATATAAATCCACATCATACTCATGTACAATATTAGTGTTCTGAAATTATTCTTCACCCGTTCCGTCGTTTGGATGTCATCGGTCCCTCAAGGCCTCAACCAGTACTGAAACAGGGAGGTCTGTTATCGTGGTCTGTCCTTGGATAGGTGCACGCTGTACCGCTATAACCTCGGCGTCGTAAACGGTCTTGATTGAACCACCATAATATGTCTTGGATTCGAGGTTTATGGTTCGGTTATAGTCGCCTAAATTTGTAAACTTTCTCACTCTATTTTTTGCTTACACTTTTTTTTGTGGTTGTTATGGTCAAATAAAAAAAAATTAATTTATCCTTATGCTAAAAAATAAAAGTACATAAATGATTATTTAATAATATTACTCTTATTGCACTATTCTATCTCGACACCTTGTTCTTAAATTTATTAATTAATTACTATGCATGGGGGTAAAGTGATATCGTAAGATTTTTTACGCACTGAAAATCGTTAGAATGCTATAAGGGTAACAAAATTTGATAATATGCTAGAAAAAATTAAAACTGTTGTAATTGTGCTTACTGTACATAACTTAATTGAGGTATGATATTCTTATTGTATTTCCTTTTAGTATCTATTTTATTTTGATAATTTTTGATTTACTGAGCTACTATTTTATTAGTAGGTACTTTGTAGACTATTTCGAATATTGCAATTCAACATTTGCTTGTGTTTACCTTATTAATTTTACGTGTCTCATTTAAAAAATGTATATACATGGTATTCTTAATATATATTTACTAAGTAAAAATTCAAATTCACATTTTTATGTGTTGTAATAAAAACATTTTGTATGTTTTCATTAGGCAAGCATATACGATAATAATTTTATTTCTTTTCCCACATTTATTATACGTTATATTTATTATATACAATATACATTTTATACTATAATTACAATTATTCTAATGTATTATTTAGCGTTCTTTATATTTTTTTAACTGACTAACATGTTTGTATTCGTTTACTAACTGTCCATTTTTAATTATTTCTACTACATAAGTTACATCCGATACTTGCTTCATTATTTTAAACGGGCCGTTGTACCTGTAAGCAAATTTAGATTTTCTATTTTCGTCTTTAATCAGTACTTTTTCGTTTAATTTAAATTTTACCTGTACCTTATTTGAGTCATAATGTTTTTTATTTTTTAAATATCTGTCCGTTAATAATTTTGGGAGTTCGTCTCGAATATTTTTTAATTTTTCTAATTCCAGTAAAATTTCGGGGGATGTTTCTGTACTTATAAAGTTGTGATCAAATATGGATTTTGGATTATATCCGTGTAATAGGTAAAACGGTGTGTTTTTCGTTGCATCATTAATTGCTGTGTACTGTTTACTGCTTATACGCAAATAGTACATATTTAAGTATAGACTCCATTTTTTTGGTTGTTCCTGTACAAAGTGGCTAATCATATCTATCAAAGTCCCGTTGAACTTTTCTGTGTGGCCTTGGCTCTGGGGACGGTATGCATTTGAATATGTGTTATTTATATTTAGCGCTTTTAGTAAGTCTTTCACCAATTTATTTGCAAAATGTAAGCCTCGGTCAGAGTGTATTTCGCCTATTGCTCCGAATTGTAAAATTATATCTATTAAATATGCTACTGTCGACCTTGCGTCAGCGTTTTTGTATGATTTTGCTATAGCGTATTTTGTAGTTGCGCAAGTTCCTACCAAAATATATGAGTTGCCATTGCTTGGGGGATTAATTGGCAAAATATAATCTATTGTAAATCGTTGAAATGGTATACCAATAATTTTTGGTGATGTTAGCATTTGACCATAGGTCGCTTTTTTATCCGATTTCCTTTTTTGACAACTAATGCATGATGTTACATATTTGCGTACGTTTTTATATATAGTGGGCCAAAAATATCGTTGAATAATTTTATTGTATGTCTTGTCAATGCCTTAGTATCCTGATAAGGGGTGATCATGGAAATCGTTTAAAATTTCATTTTTACGGTTGTCTGGTAATGCTATTAAATGTATAGATTGCTCCTTAGCTAAATGTTTATACATGAGTATTTGGTTTTCATTTATAAAATAATTTTTTGATTTTCTTATCCATATATGGGCTGAAAGTTCTGGGTTCTGTATTGCTTTAATAATATTTGCATATGTATCATCACGTAATTGTTCCACGTGTATATTAATAGTTTTTACTGTGCAAATTGTCAGTTCATTATCCTTTTGTATTTCTTGTTCTATAGTGGGTGGTTCAAACACTGGATTTCGGGACATAGCATCGCATACTTGATTTAAGAGTCCTTTTCTATATTTAATTGTTATGTCGTAGTCTATAATTTTACTTTTTAGTCTCTGAATTCTTGTTGATAGTGATTTAATATTGTCTAAATATTTTAACGGAGCATGGTCTGTCCATATCTCTATGTGTGTGCCGTATACATATGGTCTAAAGGTTTCGAGCGCATATACTATTGCTAATAATTCTAGTTCAATTGCACTATATTTCTCCTCAGTAGCAGTAACACGTCGAGAAATGTATGATACGGGATGTAATAATTCGTCACCTTCGTCCTTTTGTAATAAAACACTTGCAATTCCTATTTTACTCGCATCGGTCCATACGACTATTGGTAGGTTTGGGCTGAAATGTTTTAACAACGGTGGGTTTGTTAACTTTTCTTTAAGTATTTTAAACGTTTCTGAGTGTTTATTTAGCCATTTTACCGGAGATTTTTTTGATTCGAAGTGGCCTCTAGTTAAATCGGTTATAGGTGCTACAATTTCAGCGTATCTTGGTATGAACTTTCTAAAAAAATTACATAAACCTAAAAAACTTCTTGTTTGTTTTATATTTTCTGGAATAGGAAATTTATTTATCGCTGCCAATCCCTCCTCATTTGGCTTGACTCCATATTGATTAACGATTTGCCCTAGTATTTTCAACTCAAAATATCCAAATTTACATTTTTTTGGTTTCAATTTAAACCCTGTTTTTCTAATTCGTTCTAATAGTTTTTCTAAAATAATAAGTAGCTCTTCAAATGTTTTTGCATAATTTACGATATCGTCTACATAATTAATGGTGCCCAAATAAAGTAGTCCAGAGAGAGCAGTAGCCACAGCTTTAGAAAACTGTCTTGGAGAGTTTTTATATCCAAATGGAAATCTTGTCCACTCATATAATCCAAATGGGGTGATAAATGCTAATTTATATCGGTCTGTTTTACCCAGTAGAATGTTCAGAAATCCCTGCTGCATATCCATTATGTTGAAATATTTCGACCCTTCTAGACAATCGAATATTGTTTGTATATTTGTGATTGGGAAATTCTGATGAGGTACTTGTTTGTTTATTTGTCTATAGTCGATTACTAATCTTTTTGTCTTATCCGCCTTATTAACTAAAAATGCTGGGCTAGCATATGCTGAATTAGATGGTATAATTAAACCTGCTTTTAAAAGTTCGTTGACTTGTCTTTGTAACTCATTTTGTTCGCATAATGCCAATCTATATGGTGGTAAATTTACTGGGTCATCAGTTAATGTGGGTATTGGTATATCTACAATATCAATGGATCCTAAGTCCATGTCATGTTGCGCGAAACAATCCGCGTATCTTACCAATATATTTTTTAGTTTTACTTGTTGATTTGTTTCCAATTCAGAGTTAATATCAAATTCATTTTTTTTACTATCTATTAAATTTGTTATATTACATATTGTTTTATTGTTTTCGTTATTTTTTACGAGTGTGTTTTGTAATATTGTCTGAGGTAATATTGTGTCAGCAAAATGTTCATTCATGTTTTCAAATTCTTGTTCTACATAATGTGTTAACTCATCAAATCCGTTTTGTGTAATATCCACTCCGTCGTATTTTATATTTATTGTTGATGAATCACTTTTTTCCGGAGTTGTTGCTATTGACCTGCATTCTATTTTATGTTCGGTCTCTAATTCATAAATTCTTATTGTAATATCTGTATTTTGAAACGTGAATTTAATCATTTTTGAAATTAAGTCCCATTCTTTTTTATCTAACCCCGAACAAACCTTGGGTAATCCCAAATTATGTATTGACTGATTTATGCAAAACTGTTTTAAATTTTGTAATGTGTTAAAAATGTCTTCATAGGTGGGTTTATCATTATATGCGTCTTTTGTTATTAAATATAAAATCCATTGTTTATTTTTCTTTAAAAATGCTATTTCTTTAAGTTTTTTATTCTGTGCTTTTAATACGTCTACATCTTCGAATCTTTCTTTAAATTGTTGTGCAATCCCTGCCTCCATTTTGAAGTCTTTACTGACACAATGTGCAATGGCATCATTTATTTGTTCAGTGAATATATTACCTATAATGTCATGGTATCTACATTTGGTTCTATACGTTTCTGAATTTTGTAATAGAAATTGTTGAAAATTATTTTTTTGCTTATTTTGTGTAATATTGTTTGTGTCTTGTAAGGTATTTCTTGGTTTGTCTTCCTGCTCTATTTTTAATTTTACTTCAGTTCCTTTATAATTAAACGTTACTAAATTATTTTTTAAATCTAAAATTGTGTTAATTTTTTCCATTATGTCCAATCCTATTATTACTGGTGTACATAGATTGTCAACTATTATTATTTTATGATTTATTACTATCGTTCCTATTTTTATCTGAGCCACAGTTGTACCTAGAATGTTTAGTTTAGAATTGTTCGCCGTCTCAAGGTAGAGTTCGCTTTCGGAAGTTAATTTATTACATTTAATAGTATTTTTGTTTATAACAGTTACGCTCGCCCATGTATCTAATAATAACGTAGTAGTTTGGTCATTTATTTTTCCTTGTATTTCTATTTTTCTTTTTTCTTTTTTATTATCATAATAAGTATAAATGGTATTATTTGTATTTGTATTTTTGACGATATTTAAAGGTATCTTACTGGTAATGTATTGGTGTTCCTGTGCAGACCCAGTTATCTGCGGAACTATTAGTTTTTTTGTACAAAGGTATTACAGTTTCTCTTTATGTGTCCCGGAATTCTACACAGAAAACATATCGGTGGCCCTTGTTGATTTAAATAATTATAATTAGTATGGGGAATTGTTGCCTGATTACTTTGTGTAGGGCGTAGTGTGTTGGCTAATTGGTTATTATTTGTATTATTATAATTATAATTTTGATAAAAGTTTGGTCTTGGATTATTTTGATAATATTCATTTTGATTATTAAATATAGGTGGTTGGTAGTGTTGATTTCTATTATAAAAGCTGAATCCATTGTTATAGCTAGTTTGCTCTTCGTTCTGATAATTGTTGATACTATTGGGAATGTTATTTTGGGTTTGTCCAACTTTAATTTGACTTATATGATTTTTTAAAACCTCCATTTCTCTAGTCAATTTCTCTACTTCTCCATTTACCTTGTCTTCCGTTCTCAATAGATTTGTTACTTCTAGTTTCTCTTGAGTTTTTTTGATGCTTGCGATCGATGTATTATCTGCTAACCTTATTAACTGAAAGGTTTCTTTGGGTACTCCTTTTAGAATGTGTTCACATATTTCTTCTTCGGTCATATTCTTGTTTATTTTATAACATATGCCTACTATTTTAATTATGAATTCTTTATATGTTTCTCCTTTTGCTAGTTTCTGATTTTCCAATTTTGCCCTTAGTAAGTGTTTATTTCCTACTAATGTAAATTCTGTTATTAATTCACTTTTGACTTCGTTCCATGTTATATTTCCGTCTTTTGATTTTAGTTGTTCAAAAAAATCTTCTGCTGAGTCCTTAAGATATAGTTGTAGAATAATTACTTTGTGTTCGTCGTTCCATTCGTTCACGACAGCTATAAGTTCAAATTTTTTTATGAATTTATCAATATCCTCATTTTCTTTTCCTGAGAAAATATCGGGTTTATGGTTAAACGCCATTTTTATACTTTGTTTATTTTTTAAAGATTTTTTTGAATTTTTTTCAATAATATTCTTAGTGTTGATCTGTTCACCCGAAGTATTATTGTGGGTTTCTACCTTGAAATGTATAGGATCTGCTGTTAATATATTTTTTTTAATATCTATATTTTCTGGTTCAGTTTTTTTTTTATTAGAATCGTCTTCAACAACAGTTACGTTCAATAAATTTTGATCACTATTTTGTAAATTGTCCTCTGTAAAAGTTAATTCTGTTTCGTTTAAGCTATCCTCAGCGTCGTCTTCGTCGTTCCTAAAACTTTTTAATGCTGATTTTGCAAGATTTCTTAATTCATTAATTGTCGATGAAATGTCACTATGTATATTACAAAATTCTAAGAAACCCACTATTTCCGATTTATTTAATAAATTTATCCACGCAACTGTTCGCTGGGAAATTATAAATTCAAATTTCTTTTGTGCTGGTAATTGGTTAAAATCTTCCTTTTCTAAAGTCTCAACTACGTATATAGAGATCACAGTGTAAATTTTTGAACAAGTTTTGCTGACAGAGGTATCTTTCCAAATCTGGAATTTGAAAAATAGTTACCTAAATCGACTTCTTCGATTTGCCGTAATAAATTTATTAGATTAATTTCGTTTATTTCGGAATTAAAAGTTTCATTCAGATATAATATATTTGTTCTATCCACTTTTGTTATTTGGTTGTTCACGTTACGTTTTATGTAAAACTTGTTGTCCATTAAATACTTTTATTTATCGCAACATTGCTTAATATGTTCACTTACAATAAAATAATTCTCTTATAATTTAACTATTATGTACTAATATGTAATTTACTCCTATTCTTAAAACTTAAAATCCCGTAACTATCCAAACAAAAAAATTCAATTAGGTACTTAATTTTTATTTTTATATATAATTTCTCTGATAACAAAATCCCTATATGTAATTTACTCCTATTCTTAAAACTTAAAATCTCGTAACTATCCAAATAAAATTCAATTACCTAATTTTTATTTTTACTATATAATTTCTCTGATAACAAAATCCCTATATGTAATTTACTCCTATTCTTAGAACATAAAATCTCGTAAATATCCAAAAAAAAATTAAATTAAAATTAAAATTATAAGGTACCTACCTATACATAAATTTTCTAATCCCGTAATTCTTTCAATTCTTTTACTCTTATTCTTAATACTTAATATATATCATGTATATCATTAATCTTAAATAATAAAAAAAAATCTCAATTATTCTTAACACGGCTACACTTTAATTTTATTATTTTCCTACGCTTCAATTAACCAAACTTACTAACTAATAACAAAATAAAAATCTAAACCAATCGTAAATATCTGTAACTTCAACTACTTAAGAGCTTCGGCGCCTCCACCAATATGTAACGTGGTCGGGGATGGCCCGTTAAATATAAGATATTCAGGGAAGAAATTAATTCTTTTGAATATATTTTTACCGTAGCTCGGGAGCACGAATGGTATTAGGATCTTAATATTACAAATAAATAACGATTGATCTAAATTATTATTAATATAAACAAATTATTTATTATAACTTACAATTTACGAACAAAGTTACCAAAAATGTAGGATTGTACGGAGTTCAGGTGCACGTGATGGACTCGCGGAGAACTGGTATTCTCTTACATAGGGATATTGGCCGGAGCCTTACAATCATAAAATATATATGTGTCACCTAAATCGGAGGGGCTTAATATATTATTACAGTCACCGCATAATATGCCTAATGTGCATATTATGATGCTTATAAAATAAATGTAATGATGTAACATACGTTACATTACCCCCCTCCCTTTTTTTTGAACATTTTAAATATACCTACTATATTTAAAAAAAAAATAACAATATAAATCATGTTTCATTTAAACAATACATCCCTTTTTTTTTTTTAATTTAAAAAAATATATCATTAAGGTTAGTTTTATTTAAATTGATTGAAATTGTACCTGATTTTGAAGATTTACCACTGTTTTGGTGTGAATACGTGATAAATGATATTTACATTATATATGTATACATACACTGCATGTCTTCATTAATTATACATATAATATGCATATGATATATTATATCTTTATGTTTAGTTATTAAATTTAGTTCTGTTTTGCTCGGGAATATCAATGTGATAACACTCATGATAATAATATATTAATTGTATTTTTGAGTGGCGAGAGCACTATATCAATTTTTTCTTGATTCATCAGTTTTTGACGATCATCGTATATGTATATAATGAAAATCAAATCTACGTAAAATGTTGCAAGTGTCAATGATGTGGTAGTGTCATTGTAAAATTTCAACCAGTTTTTTACTACCATTTTTATTTTTTATAATAATATTTTTTATGTGAACCCTTTTTCTACATTTGTATATATACGCCTAACGCATGTTTTCACGCGTTCTTTTTTTTTTTTTTACATAATATACCTATGCCTTATAATAAATTTACAATATAAATCCACATCATACTCATGTACAATATTAGTGTTCTGAAATTATTCTTCACCCGTTCCGTCGTTTGGATGTCATCGGTCCCTCAAGGCCTCAACCAGTACTGAAACAGGGAGGTCTGTTATCGTGGTCTGTCCTTGGATAGGTGCACGCTGTACCGCTATAACCTCGGCGTCGTAAACGGTCTTGATTGAACCACCATAATATGTCTTGGATTCGAGGTTTATGGTTCGGTTATAGTCGCCTAAATTTGTAAACTTTCTCACTCTATTTTTTGCTTACACTTTTTTTTGTGATTGTTATGGTCAAATAAAAAAAAATTAATTTATCCTTATGCTAAAAAATAAAAGTACATAAATGATTATTTAATAATATTACTCTTATTGCACTATTCTATCTCGACACCTTGTTCTTAAATTTATTAATTAATTACTATGCATGGGGGTAAAGTGATATCGTAAGATTTTTTACGCACTGAAAATCGTTAGAATGCTATAAGGGTAACAAAATTTGATAATATGCTAGAAAAAATTAAAACTGTTGTAATTGTGCTTACTGTACATAACTTAATTGAGGTATGATATTCTTATTGTATTTCCTTTTAGTATCTATTTTATTTTGATGATTTTTGATTTACTGAGCTACTATTTTATTAGTAGGTACTTTGTAGACTATTTCGAATATTGCAATTCAACATTTGCTTGTGTTTACCTTATTAATTTTACGTGTCTCATTTAAAAAATGTATATACATGGTATTCTTAATATATATTTACTAAGTAAAAATTCAAATTCACATTTTTATGTGTTGTAATAAAAACATTTTGTATGTTTTCATTAGGCAAGCATATACGATAATAATTTTATTTCTTTTCCCACATTTATTATACGTTATATTTATTATATACAATATACATTTTATACTATAATTACAATTATTCTAATGTATTATTTAGCGTTCTTTATATTTTTTTAACTGACTAACATGTTTGTATTCGTTTACTAACTGTCCATTTTTAATTATTTCTACTACATAAGTTACATCCGATACTTGCTTCATTATTTTAAACGGGCCGTTGTACCTGTAAGCAAATTTAGATTTTCTATTTTCGTCTTTAATCAGTACTTTTTCGTTTAATTTAAATTTTACCTGTACCTTATTTGAGTCATAATGTTTTTTATTTTTTAAATATCTGTCCGCTAATAATTTTGGGAGTTCGTCTCGAATATTTTTTAATTTTTCTAATTCCAGTAAAATTTCGGGGGATGTTTCTGTACTTATAAAGTTGTGATCAAATATGGATTTTGGATTATATCCGTGTAATAGGTAAAACGGTGTGTTTTTCGTTGCATCATTAATTGCTGTGTACTGTTTACTGCTTATACGCAAATAGTACATATTTAAGTATAGACTCCATTTTTTTGGTTGTTCCTGTACAAAGTGGCTAATCATATCTATCAAAGTCCCGTTGAACTTTTCTGTGTGGCCTTGGCTCTGGGGACGGTATGCATTTGAATATGTGTTATTTATATTTAGCGCTTTTAGTAAGTCTTTCACCAATTTATTTGCAAAATGTAAGCCTCGGTCAGAGTGTATTTCGCCTATTGCTCCGAATTGTAAAATTATATCTATTAAATATGCTACTGTCGACCTTGCGTCAGCGTTTTTGTATGATTTTGCTATAGCGTATTTTGTAGTTGCGCAAGTTCCTACCAAAATATATGAGTTGCCATTGCTTGGGGGATTAATTGGCAAAATATAATCTATTGTAAATCGTTGAAATGGTATACCAATAATTTTTGGTGATGTTAGCATTTGACCATAGGTCGCTTTTTTATCCGATTTCCTTTTTTGACAACTAATGCATGATGTTACATATTTGCGTACGTTTTTATATATAGTGGGCCAAAAATATCGTTGAATAATTTTATTGTATGTCTTGTCAATGCCTTAGTATCCTGATAAGGGGTGATCATGGAAATCGTTTAAAATTTCATTTTTACGGTTGTCTGGTAATGCTATTAAATGTATAGATTGCTCCTTAGCTAAATGTTTATACATGAGTATTTGGTTTTCATTTATAAAATAATTTTTTGATTTTCTTATCCATATATGGGCTGAAAGTTCTGGGTTCTGTATTGCTTTAATAATATTTGCATATGTATCATCACGTAATTGTTCCACGTGTATATTAATAGTTTTTACTGTGCAAATTGTCAGTTCATTATCCTTTTGTATTTCTTGTTCTATAGTGGGTGGTTCAAACACTGGATTTCGGGACATAGCATCGCATACTTGATTTAAGAGTCCTTTTCTATATTTAATTGTTATGTCGTAGTCTATAATTTTACTTTTTAGTCTCTGAATTCTTGTTGATAGTGATTTAATATTGTCTAAATATTTTAACGGAGCATGGTCTGTCCATATCTCTATGTGTGTGCCGTATACATATGGTCTAAAGGTTTCGAGCGCATATACTATTGCTAATAATTCTAGTTCAATTGCACTATATTTCTCCTCAGTAGCAGTAACACGTCGAGAAATGTATGATACGGGATGTAATAATTCGTCACCTTCGTCCTTTTGTAATAAAACACTTGCAATTCCTATTTTACTCGCATCGGTCCATACGACTATTGGTAGGTTTGGGCTGAAATGTTTTAACAACGGTGGGTTTGTTAACTTTTCTTTAAGTATTTTAAACGTTTCTGAGTGTTTATTTAGCCATTTTACCGGAGATTTTTTTGATTCGAAGTGGCCTCTAGTTAAATCGGTTATAGGTGCTACAATTTCAGCGTATCTTGGTATGAACTTTCTAAAAAAATTACATAAACCTAAAAAACTTCTTGTTTGTTTTATATTTTCTGGAATAGGAAATTTATTTATCGCTGCCAATCCCTCCTCATTTGGCTTGACTCCATATTGATTAACGATTTGCCCTAGTATTTTCAACTCAAAATATCCAAATTTACATTTTTTTGGTTTCAATTTAAACCCTGTTTTTCTAATTCGTTCTAATAGTTTTTCTAAAATAATAAGTAGCTCTTCAAATGTTTTTGCATAATTTACGATATCGTCTACATAATTAATGGTGCCCAAATAAAGTAGTCCAGAGAGAGCAGTAGCCACAGCTTTAGAAAACTGTCTTGGAGAGTTTTTATATCCAAATGGAAATCTTGTCCACTCATATAATCCAAATGGGGTGATAAATGCTAATTTATATCGGTCTGTTTTACCCAGTAGAATGTTCAGAAATCCCTGCTGCATATCCATTATGTTGAAATATTTCGACCCTTCTAGACAATCGAATATTGTTTGTATATTTGTGATTGGGAAATTCTGATGAGGTACTTGTTTGTTTATTTGTCTATAGTCGATTACTAATCTTTTTGTCTTATCCGCCTTATTAACTAAAAATGCTGGGCTAGCATATGCTGAATTAGATGGTATAATTAAACCTGCTTTTAAAAGTTCGTTGACTTGTCTTTGTAACTCATTTTGTTCGCATAATGCCAATCTATATGGTGGTAAATTTACTGGGTCATCAGTTAATGTGGGTATTGGTATATCTACAATATCAATGGATCCTAAGTCCATGTCATGTTGCGCGAAACAATCCGCGTATCTTACCAATATATTTTTTAGTTTTACTTGTTGATTTGTTTCCAATTCAGAGTTAATATCAAATTCATTTTTTTTACTATCTATTAAATTTGTTATATTACATATTGTTTTATTGTTTTCGTTATTTTTTACGAGTGTGTTTTGTAATATTGTCTGAGGTAATATTGTGTCAGCAAAATGTTCATTCATGTTTTCAAATTCTTGTTCTACATAATGTGTTAACTCATCAAATCCGTTTTGTGTAATATCCACTCCGTCGTATTTTATATTTATTGTTGATGAATCACTTTTTTCCGGAGTTGTTGCTATTGACCTGCATTCTATTTTATGTTCGGTCTCTAATTCATAAATTCTTATTGTAATATCTGTATTTTGAAACGTGAATTTAATCATTTTTGAAATTAAGTCCCATTCTTTTTTATCTAACCCCGAACAAACCTTGGGTAATCCCAAATTATGTATTGACTGATTTATGCAAAACTGTTTTAAATTTTGTAATGTGTTAAAAATGTCTTCATAGGTGGGTTTATCATTATATGCGTCTTTTGTTATTAAATATAAAATCCATTGTTTATTTTTCTTTAAAAATGCTATTTCTTTAAGTTTTTTATTCTGTGCTTTTAATACGTCTACATCTTCGAATCTTTCTTTAAATTGTTGTGCAATCCCTGCCTCCATTTTGAAGTCTTTACTGACACAATGTGCAATGGCATCATTTATTTGTTCAGTGAATATATTACCTATAATGTCATGGTATCTACATTTGGTTCTATACGTTTCTGAATTTTGTAATAGAAATTGTTGAAAATTATTTTTTTGCTTATTTTGTGTAATATTGTTTGTGTCTTGTAAGGTATTTCTTGGTTTGTCTTCCTGCTCTATTTTTAATTTTACTTCAGTTCCTTTATAATTAAACGTTACTAAATTATTTTTTAAATCTAAAATTGTGTTAATTTTTTCCATTATGTCCAATCCTATTATTACTGGTGTACATAGATTGTCAACTATTATTATTTTATGATTTATTACTATCGTTCCTATTTTTATCTGAGCCACAGTTGTACCTAGAATGTTTAGTTTAGAATTGTTCGCCGTCTCAAGGTAGAGTTCGCTTTCGGAAGTTAATTTATTACATTTAATAGTATTTTTGTTTATAACAGTTACGCTCGCCCATGTATCTAATAATAACGTAGTAGTTTGGTCATTTATTTTTCCTTGTATTTCTATTTTTCTTTTTTCTTTTTTATTATCATAATAAGTATAAATGGTATTATTTGTATTTGTATTTTTGACGATATTTAAAGGTATCTTACTGGTAATGTATTGGTGTTCCTGTGCAGACCCAGTTATCTGCGGAACTATTAGTTTTTTTGTACAAAGGTATTACAGTTTCTCTTTATGTGTCCCGGAATTCTACACAGAAAACATATCGGTGGCCCTTGTTGATTTAAATAATTATAATTAGTATGGGGAATTGTTGCCTGATTACTTTGTGTAGGGCGTAGTGTGTTGGCTAATTGGTTATTATTTGTATTATTATAATTATAATTTTGATAAAAGTTTGGTCTTGGATTATTTTGATAATATTCATTTTGATTATTAAATATAGGTGGTTGGTAGTGTTGATTTCTATTATAAAAGCTGAATCCATTGTTATAGCTAGTTTGCTCTTCGTTCTGATAATTGTTGATACTATTGGGAATGTTATTTTGGGTTTGTCCAACTTTAATTTGACTTATATGATTTTTTAAAACCTCCATTTCTCTAGTCAATTTCTCTACTTCTCCATTTACCTTGTCTTCCGTTCTCAATAGATTTGTTACTTCTAGTTTCTCTTGAGTTTTTTTGATGCTTGCGATCGATGTATTATCTGCTAACCTTATTAACTGAAAGGTTTCTTTGGGTACTCCTTTTAGAATGTGTTCACATATTTCTTCTTCGGTCATATTCTTGTTTATTTTATAACATATGCCTACTATTTTAATTATGAATTCTTTATATGTTTCTCCTTTTGCTAGTTTCTGATTTTCCAATTTTGCCCTTAGTAAGTGTTTATTTCCTACTAATGTAAATTCTGTTATTAATTCACTTTTGACTTCGTTCCATGTTATATTTCCGTCTTTTGATTTTAGTTGTTCAAAAAAATCTTCTGCTGAGTCCTTAAGATATAGTTGTAGAATAATTACTTTGTGTTCGTCGTTCCATTCGTTCACGACAGCTATAAGTTCAAATTTTTTTATGAATTTATCAATATCCTCATTTTCTTTTCCTGAGAAAATATCGGGTTTATGGTTAAACGCCATTTTTATACTTTGTTTATTTTTTAAAGATTTTTTTGAATTTTTTTCAATAATATTCTTAGTGTTGATCTGTTCACCCGAAGTATTATTGTGGGTTTCTACCTTGAAATGTATAGGATCTGCTGTTAATATATTTTTTTTAATATCTATATTTTCTGGTTCAGTTTTTTTTTTATTAGAATCGTCTTCAACAACAGTTACGTTCAATAAATTTTGATCACTATTTTGTAAATTGTCCTCTGTAAAAGTTAATTCTGTTTCGTTTAAGCTATCCTCAGCGTCGTCTTCGTCGTTCCTAAAACTTTTTAATGCTGATTTTGCAAGATTTCTTAATTCATTAATTGTCGATGAAATGTCACTATGTATATTACAAAATTCTAAGAAACCCACTATTTCCGATTTATTTAATAAATTTATCCACGCAACTGTTCGCTGGGAAATTATAAATTCAAATTTCTTTTGTGCTGGTAATTGGTTAAAA
Source organism: Macrosiphum euphorbiae (assembly GCA_949089665.1). Taxonomy (NCBI): domain Eukaryota; kingdom Metazoa; phylum Arthropoda; class Insecta; order Hemiptera; family Aphididae; genus Macrosiphum; species Macrosiphum euphorbiae. The sequence goes on along the minus strand of CARXXK010000001.1, from coordinate 46,745,302 downwards.
TCTTCCTTTTCTAAAGTCTCAACTACGTATATAGAGATCACAGTGTAAATTTTTGAACAAGTTTTGCTGACAGAGGTATCTTTCCAAATCTGGAATTTGAAAAATAGTTACCTAAATCGACTTCTTCGATTTGCCGTAATAAATTTATTAGATTAATTTCGTTTATTTCGGAATTAAAAGTTTCATTCAGATATAATATATTTGTTCTATCCACTTTTGTTATTTGGTTGTTCACGTTACGTTTTATGTAAAACTTGTTGTCCATTAAATACTTTTATTTATCGCAACATTGCTTAATATGTTCACTTACAATAAAATAATTCTCTTATAATTTAACTATTATGTACTAATATGTAATTTACTCCTATTCTTAAAACTTAAAATCCCGTAACTATCCAAACAAAAAAATTCAATTAGGTACTTAATTTTTATTTTTATATATAATTTCTCTGATAACAAAATCCCTATATGTAATTTACTCCTATTCTTAAAACTTAAAATCTCGTAACTATCCAAATAAAATTCAATTACCTAATTTTTATTTTTACTATATAATTTCTCTGATAACAAAATCCCTATATGTAATTTACTCCTATTCTTAGAACATAAAATCTCGTAAATATCCAAAAAAAAATTAAATTAAAATTAAAATTATAAGGTACCTACCTATACATAAATTTTCTAATCCCGTAATTCTTTCAATTCTTTTACTCTTATTCTTAATACTTAATATATATCATGTATATCATTAATCTTAAATAATAAAAAAAAATCTCAATTATTCTTAACACGGCTACACTTTAATTTTATTATTTTCCTACGCTTCAATTAACCAAACTTACTAACTAATAACAAAATAAAAATCTAAACCAATCGTAAATATCTGTAACTTCAACTACTTAAGAGCTTCGGCGCCTCCACCAATATGTAACGTGGTCGGGGATGGCCCGTTAAATATAAGATATTCAGGGAAGAAATTAATTCTTTTGAATATATTTTTACCGTAGCTCGGGAGCACGAATGGTATTAGGATCTTAATATTACAAATAAATAACGATTGATCTAAATTATTATTAATATAAACAAATTATTTATTATAACTTACAATTTACGAACAAAGTTACCAAAAATGTGGGATTGTACGGAGTTCAGGTGCACGTGATGGACTCGCGGAGAACTGGTATTCTCTTACATAGGGATATTGGCCGGAGCCTTACAATCATAAAATATATATGTGTCACCTAAACCGGAGGGGCTTAATATATTATTACAGTCAGCGCATAATATGCCTAATGTGCATATTATGATGCTTATAAAGTAAACGTAATGATGTAACATACGTTACAGTTGAAAAGATTTTTAATTTACTTCATCACCAAAGACTATGAAAGGTTCTGGTTTATATAAAGATGTCTTACCTCAAACCCAATTAGTTTATTATGACGATCCGAATGAGCTAGTAACTAGATTAAATCTTTTGACATCATCACAAAGTGTTGGTAATACTGGTGTGAATAATGAAATAATATCTATTTTAGAAGAACTACGTGAGAGAAATATTATAGTATAATGACTACCTTAGAGAGTATAGCTAATGAGTTACATCGGCCAGCGAGAAAAATATTTCCTAGACGCAGTGTAGTAACGCGGTTTATTGATGACCTCTGGCAAGCTGATTTAATGGACATGCAATCTCATTCTAGACAAAATTATGGTTTCAAGTTTATTTTAGTTGTTATAGATACATAAATTACATAATATAGTAAGTACGTATGGCTTGAGGCGTTGAAAAATAAAACATAGAAAGAATGTACAAAAGGTATGTTTAATATATTGAAAAAAGCTCATCCGAAATTATTACAGACAGATAATGGTACAGAATTTTACAATGCTCAATTTCAAGATTTAATGAAAAAAATTAAAATTAAACATTACAGTTCATACAGTGTTATTAAATGCTCAATCGCGGAACGCGTGATCAGATCTATTAATAATAATACATATAAACATTTTACTGCTACTGGTACATGGAATTGGTATAATACACTATCAAAAATTACACAAAATTATAATAATACAAATCATAGAACAATCAAATGTACACCGAATGAAGCTCGAATGGATACAAACAATATTAAATTTAATGCACAAATAAATGATACATTATATAATCCAAAATTTTAAATTTAATGACAAAGTAAGAATATCTAAGTTTAAACATATATTTAGTAAAGGATATATACCAAATTGGACAACGGAAATATTTACAGTTTCAAAAGTTTTACAGACAAATCCAGTAACTTATCAACTAAAGTGTAATGGGATTACGCAATATCATGTATTTGCTCATAAAAACAACCAGGAATGCGACCACACCCAAAAGTGTTTTCGACTAAGAATACCACTTTCATAGTCGTGAGGTCCATATCAAGGACGACTGTACACGCGCCGCTCACTTCAAAGGACGCCGCCACCATATATATAGGGGATAGCGAGACATCCTGAGTAGATGTATCCAGAGACGAGAACACCACACGACTCGCTTAGCCGCCCAGCCATCACACACAACTTACACGGAGATTATCAATTCTTGAACGAGCTACAATTCGCTACAATCAACACTACTATTCTGCTTATTTTGTCTGGTTTAATATAATACATTTGATTACTTAACTAATTTGACTATTATTATTTATCAAAGTACATCAGCTTTTGGATCCCTGAAGGGCCGCATGTAACACTGGCGCAGTCGGTACTGGATTCCACAAAGGAGGCAACCGTCAAAGGCTACTGTCAACAACGAGGAATTGATCACTCTTCTGCGAAGACAACTCCAGGAGGAACCAACAAAAAACAAATAAGTCACATCGCAGTACCAACAAATCCATCAGCAGCATCATCAACATCGGCAACATGTCATCGTCAGCCATGAACGCAGCATTATTGTGAGTGAATAGTTATTTAGATTTGTTACATAGACGTATGCAACATAATTAAGACATATTAAGATAAATCTAGGTAGTTGATTATAAGTGTAATGGTGTAAACCGTTTTAAATTTTATTGAGGGCATATTTTATTGATTATTATTGAAGTTTATTGAATTATTGAGGGCATATTGATTATTTGAAGTTTTATTATTGAGGGCATGTTTTAATTGAAGTTATTATTGATTATTATTTATTGAGGGCATTTTTATTATTGAAGTATTATTGAAGTTTATTGAATTTATTAGAGGGCATATTATTGAAGTTATTATTGTATTTATAGGGCATTATTGAATTTTATTGAGTATTATTATGATTATTAACGTATTAAATAGGCAGCTAAGTTAATTTATGGACAGCGAAGATACATCTCCCTTGAACGTAGCTAATTCATTGTATGACACTAGTGTAGTAGAAGAAGCCCAGTTAGAAGCCCAGTTATTAGCCCAGAGAGAAGCCCAAGCCCAGTTTGAAGCCCAACAGAAAGCCCAGTTAAATACTATAGTAGATACCCAGTTAGTAGGTAGCACAAGTAAAACCCCAAGTCCACAATTAGGAGTAGTCACACGTAGCAGAGTCACAGATAGTTTTGAACATCAGTCGTTAGATTCTATAGCTAAACCACGCATTAAAAAAGTGGCAGTAACCATAAAATTAGAAGACACTTTCAAATTAATTCCAATATGCACAGGGATAGACGATATCTACCAATTCATAAATGCATGTGATATGGCAGTAGGTTTAGTCGACACAATTAGTGCGCCAATATTAGTAAAATATATTACTACACGATTAACGGGTAGAGCATTAGAAATGATTAAATATAAAAACGTAACAAAATGGCAATTTATAAAAGCGTATTTAACAGACGCATTCGAAGTGACAACCAATGCATCATCGTTACAACTTCAATTAAATTCGATTAGAATGAATCACAATGAGGATGTAAACGATTATTGCCATAGAGTAGAGAAACTATATTATCAGTTATGTACCGTAAGCACATTAAACAAAGAGCCTACAGAAGCAAAAATTATACATGAAACATTAAGGGACCAAACTCTAGCAGTATTTATTAAAGGATTAGTAGAACCGATTAGAACGATAGTAAAATCTCGTAATGCTAAAACTCTGGAAATCGCGAAACAAATCGCTATGTCAGAACAGGTAGAACTAAGATTAGAACAGGAAAATAGGAACCATTTTTCGAGTAGTTATTCACAAAACAATAATCAACGTAGATCAAATTATGAAAATAGGAACAACAGGAACGTTAGACCAAGTAACTTTGTAAGGACGAATAATTTTGCGCGAAATAATTATCCGCGAGCAAACAACTTCTCTCAACCGATTAATAGACCACCAATAAAACGTTATAATTGCAATGGAAATCATTTTGCATCACAATGTAGAAATAATTCGAGACCTAACTACGCGAGCAACGGAAATAACAACCGTCCACCTAATAGAAATAATTTTACGCAACCGCCGACAAATTATAATACACAACCAGTTACGTGTTCATATTGCAATAAAAACGGTCATAATGTAGATTTGTGTTATAAAAAGAGAAACGACGAAAGTAGAAATAATTCGGGAAACGCCAATGTATCGAACGAGGTACGCGGTACTCGCACGATAAACCAGATTATCGCGGAACAACCGACGAACGAATATTTCACATATTCGCAACACTAGAAAATAATCATATAACATTCAATTCTAATGTCGCAAAAACAAATCAGTTACATTTAATGGTATCATGTCTTTACGCCGATAGCATCGACGCCGACGGTATCTACGCCGACGGCATCGACGCCGACGGCATCTACGCCGACGGCATCTACGCCGACTAGCATCTACGCCGACGGCATCTACGCTGACTAGTATCTACGCCGACGGAAAAAATGCCGACGAGTATCTACGCCGATAGTAAATACGCCGATGGTATGTTTTTTTACAAAACGAATGTATTTCTATGGGACTAATATAAGAATAAAAATTAACTAATATGAAACTGAAAATTTTTGAAAATTAATTATGTTGTTAAATAGTTAAAAATAAAATACGTAACTCGTTGTTGCCTAGTTTTTTTAATAATAAATATTTTTTGGCTCTGAGAAGAGCCTTTTTATGCCCTAAAAAGGACATTTTTTAAAACGACGAGTGCCCCCTAAACTTAGCCATTTAGCAAGATTGGAATTGAAAATTATGAGCAATTCCCTGCAAATAATCGGAGGTATCGCGATTCCCATAGTCTTCAACGATTTCTTTAATTCGCAATGCTGTGTCTCGATAACACCGTCGTCCCTGTGCTGGTGGTAATCCAGCAATGTACTGGTTGATTTGGAATTCATTTAGGCTCTGCTGATTTTGCAGACCCTCAATGAATTTCCAAATAGATGGATGATTTGCTCCTAAAAGAGAGCTGAATCCTCGATGCCAGCCTTCAACGGCGTTGTTAGTTTTGGGTAGATCATTCAACGATGCCTCGTAACAATTCCAGAGGCTCAGCTTAAATTTAGGAAGCATTCTTCCAAGGCCGGTTCGTCGGGGCTTTCCAATCCACGTGGACTCAAAATAATCTACCAAATCTGACATCAGGTCTTCGTTATCCGTATAAAATGTTGTCCAGAGGAGTCTTTCAAAACAATTAACTACGTCGGGCTCTGGAACAAATGCAAGAGCGGCCAACTTTCGCACGTTCAATGCAAAGTCCGGATCATCCTTATCCTCGTATTTGGATCGAATGTCAGCGATTGTCTGAATTTTTCTCCAAATGCATTGACTGAAGTGAAAAAAACAACCTCTGTTCCTGATGTCTGGAAAATTATGGGAAAAAGCGTTTATCTGGGCATTTTCAAAATCAGTCATAACACTGACTGGATACAGCCCTGGTTTAAGCAGCTTCAGTTGATCCAATACATGAGAATACGTATCTTGACATTTATCCGGCAACAGTGCGTAAACCGTTGGCAGAACGTTATTATACTTAATCGCGTGTATTGTAAAAACTTGCTTAAACAATAGCGGTGACGTTTTAAATGTACCATCAGCGTACCAATGGTCACATGTCGCCATCAAATCCAAATTCTTTTGCGTGCTAAAGATAATAATTCTATTATCTGAAGCACCGCTGTCGAATTGAAGAAATTTATCTCCAGCCACCGTATAAGTGTATTTGTCGGGAATCAGTAAATCACGCATGTTAGTGGGGCATGACATAGCTCCCGCTGCCTTTTGTCTTGCTTTAAGGATATTTCGTTTTATCCCGGCGACTGGTGGGAGAATTCCAGCTACTGCCGCTGGGAGACTCGACGTAACAGAGGCTAAAATTTGCTGTGGTGTATCCATCACCGTTTCAGCTTTTTGTTTAATTGAGGCCATTACTTCCTTGACTCGGATTTCCGCCACATCTGGGACATGGTTATGCTTGTCATTTTCAAAAATTACAATGTCTTCAGCTGTCCATACTCGCCCCAGACACTTGTGTCTATTATAATGAACACATTTCCAAATGTGTTTGTCTTCTTTGATTTTGTCCGTGGTATACACAAAACCTTTATTGACCAACTGTTGGTTGCCTTTCTGGCTTAAAACAAATTCAAGTGGCATGGTTGCTTATGACTTGTTACCAGACCGAATGTTAGAATCGAAATGACCGATCATTAAACCGGCACCAGTATATATACGGGTTACGCAGGTAAAACCGACCAATGAGCATTCGTTCGTGGTTTACCTGCTTAATGGTAAATCTCAATGGTCGATGTAGCAAACAACAAATTAATTATTCAAACGACCTCGCATGCGCTAACAAATTTCAAAGAGACCGACAAAACCAGTTTTATTAAATTAAATCCGCGGACTGAAACTATTGTAGGAATACAGATAGCTGACTCGCTAATAGAAAGCAAGGAAATATTTATACATAAGCAAGAACTAGTAAAAGACGTATATTGCAGTAGTACAGTGTCTATCGTTAATAATGGTAGGGCAATAGTTAGCATGTTGAATATATCGGAAGAAACGAAAAATATATCTGAAATATATAATTTAAATAAAATACTCTTTGATACCGAATACGAAATATATAATGTAGAATCGACAAATGATCATAATTAACGAATAGAACGTTTGAAACAAATAATAATAACTGACCACATGGACGAAATTGAAAAACAATCTATTTACGAAATATGTGAACGATATAATAGCATATTTCATTTGGAAGGAGATGTTTTAACCTTTACCAATGTCGGCACACATTCTATTAAGTTAAAAAAGGATCAACCACCTATCTATCGTAGACCTTATAGATTACCACACGCACAACAGGAGGAAATAAATTCACAAATTCAAAAAATGAAAGAAAATGGAATCGAGAAATCGAGAAGTCCATGGAATTCCCCACTATTATTAGTACAAAAGAAAATGGATAATTCAGGCAAACAAAAGTTTAGAGTAGTAGTAGACTTTAGGGCACTTAACGAAGCTACTATAAATGAATTTCACCCTTTACCAAATATTACAGAAATACTAGATCAACTAGGAAATAGTCAATTATTCTCTCTTTTAGATTTATCGAGTGGTTTTTACCAAATTTTGATGGAAAAAGACTCACGAGAGTTAACAGCCTTTTCGACTAACCAAGGTCACTGGCATTTCAAACGAATGATACAGGGAATGAAAACGAGTAACGGAACTTTCCAAAGAGTTATGAATTCAGCTCTGGCAGGTTTAATAGGAATAAAATGCTTAGTATACTTAGATGATATAATAGTATATGGAAAAAATTTATATGATCATAACGAAAAGTTAATAGAAGTTTTCGAGCGTTTACGAATAAGCAACTTAAAATTACAACCAGATAAATGCAACTTCTTAAAAAGAGAATGTTTATATCTAGGACACGTTATTACGAAAGACGGAATAAAACCCGACGAACGTAAATTAAAAGCAGTAGTAGAATTTTCAATACCAACAACTGTAAAAAACATTAAATCATTTTTAGGATTAAGTGGCTATTATAGAAAATTCATAAATTCATATAGCGCAATAGCAAAACCATTAACCAATTTATTAAAGAAAGACACGAGTTTTGTATGGAGTAACGAATGTCAAAAGTCATTCGATACCTTGAAGGCAGCGTTATGCTCAGAACCAGTTCTAAAATATCCGGATTTCACAAAGACCTTCTTATTAACTACAGACGCGAGTAATAAAGCACTCGGGGCTATTTTATCTCAAGGAGAAATAGGTAAAGATTTGCCAATATGTTATGCGTCGCGCACATTAAATAAAAGCGAAAGCAACTATTCAACAACAGAATTAGAATGTCTTGCAATAATATTCGGAGTAAAACAGTTTCGACCATATTTATACGGTAGGAAGTTTATAATACTTAGTGATCATCGTCCATTAACATGGCTTTTTAATTTGAAAAATCCATTATCAAAGTTAGCTAGATGGAGAATACAACTAGAGGAGTACGATTACGAAATACGTTACAAACCCGGAGTTTTAAATTCAAATGTAGATGTACTCACACGCATGTACTCTATTCAGGAAATAAAAAACGAATCATATGAAAAATTTCTCGAAAAATTAGAAACACAAATTATCACAAATAGTAATGTAAAAGAAACTATAGGCACAGTAATAGATTCACCAAAAGAATATAATATAGTGTCAGAAATTGCCAAGCAATATAGTTTTAGAACAGGAACAAATTATCAATTAAAAAAACAATTTGGAAACGGTATAATATTGCCGACTAGTAAAGTAATAGGGGACACACCATATTTCAAACATGAAAACCGGTTTATAATATTCTTAGTAACGAAAAATAAAGATCGACAGAAGGCCACTTACGAAAGCATGTATGTATCACTAATAAATTTAAAATTATTTTGTAAGGAAAACAATTTGAATAAATTAGCCATGGGCAAGCTAGGCGATCACGATGATTTAGAATGGAAAAAAATAAGGTCAATGTTGCGATACATATTTCGCGAAAAAAATATAGAAATAATTATATGTGCAAATGTAGAGTATAGTGAAGAAGAAAAAGCAGTCATTTTATCACAATTTCACGACTCAAAACTAGGCGGACATTTAGGTGTGAATAAAACTACTAAACGTATAAAACAACAATTTATGTGGAGGGGAATGAAAGAAGATGTTAAAAAATATATAAGGAATTGTACGTCATGTCAGGTTAATAAGTTATCAAATTGACACATAAAACAACCAATGGCTAATACATCCACCATCCACTTCGTCTAAACCATTCGAAAAAATATTTATGGATATAGTAGGGCCCTTGCCGATTACACTGTCCAATAATGTATACATTTTAACGATGGAGGACGATTTGACACGTTACACTTTAGGAATTCCACTTCCTGACCAGAAGGCAAATACTGTTGCGGAAGCCTTTGTTACACACTTCGTTTGTGTACACGGCATACCAGAAACAATACTCACGGATCAAGGAACTAATTTCCTCTCGAAAACGTTTGCAAATGTTTGTAAAATATTAAAGATAGAAAAGGTTAACACAAGTCCATTCAGACCGCAGGGTAACCCCGTAGAACACGCTCATAGGACTTTAGCCGAGTACTTACGGCATTATGTAGATAAGAATTTAAATAATTGGGATCATTTACTACCCTTTGCATTCTTTGTATATAATTCGACGGTACATACTTCTACTAATTTTCAACCATACGCATTAGCCTATGGACGTACGTTGGAGGTACCGATTAGATTAAAAGCCGAACCTGAACCACGCTACAATTATGACGATTATATAATCGATTTAAAAGAAAATATGCAAATTTCGCATAAGATAGCTAGAGATCATTTAATTAAAAATAAAATAAAAAGTAAAGAACGTTATGATAAAAATGAAAATCCACAAGAACTACACGTCAATGATTTAGTACTATTAAAAGATAATAATCATAGAACGAAACTCGACCCAATCTGGCTAGGACCGTACGAGGTCACAGCAGTTATAGGGAACGAGAATGTAGCTATACAGCGAGGCCGCAAGGTCATTACTGTACATAGAAATTATGTAAAAAAATATTATAATGACGCACAAGTCAATTAAAAAAAAAAAAAAAATAGCAATAATAAAAAAAAATTTAATAAGTATATAGCCATATTAAGTTAGAATAATTATATTAATTTTAGGAATAGAAACCGAACATATATTAAAAACTTATTCTCAGAAAATAATTAATAACCCAATGTAATAAAAGGGGATTCAGATAAAGATAAAAAAAACTGATTTATTAAACAAAATATATATGATAATTAACATCATTCAGTCTAATAAACAGTTTTTCCTTTAAATTAATCAATCGGATTCATCTTCTTCATCGTCCGATAATAAAATTCCCGATACAATATGGTCCGGTGGAGGGGTAAACCCCTCTGGCCATTCAATCACCATCGTTATGTCCGGGCCTCGAGCTAATAAAAAAAAAAATATACATTAAAAAAATTCATAAGTAAAAAAAAAAAAATATATATATATACGCACGATTTCGAATAATATATGTGCGGATCCGAGTTTCAGTGGGTTTGTTTGGATCCATGGATAATTATATAATAAATCTAATCAAAAAAAAAAATACAATAAAATAATAGCAAAAAAATAAATACGATAAAAAAAAAATAAATTTTAATTTTAGGGACAGACAAAGGAAATTCATTGAGGAACTAGGAATGGCAATCGAACAAGAAATTCACGAAACATATACTTTAGGACCTGAACACACACCGAGGTGTTTAATAGGACATATTAATGTCTAAAATTTTAGATTATGTAAGATGGTATTAATTTTATAAGATTATAATAAGATAGTTAGTTTAATATAAATATACTTTGTACTTTTAGATTGGTGATGGTGACGAGTTTTCTAGTCAATATTGTCGACTCTGACGAAATAAATACATCAGAGTACTTTTCGTATACGCCTTATGGAGTTGGCAGGGGTATACAATATGAAGGGTTGGGGCCAGTTAGATTAATAGGGGCTCAATACAGTCTTGTAATGTTTTTCTCATTAAAAGAATATAACACGAAATATGAACTATTGGGGGAAAAAATAAAAAATATAACAAATTTATGTACTGACCAGAAATACCAAGATTTATGTGGAAAATATCAAATAGTAATCACAGATTTATATAACGAAATAACTAAACAGAAAGAACGTACATATATGTCACTAGGAAGTACTATGGAGGATGTTAAACAAAGAGAGAAAAGAGGATTAATAAACATAATAGGTAACACCATGCATACGTTATTTGGCGTATGTGATGACAAGTGCACTAAGAAAACACGAGAAGCTATACAAAAAACGGAAGAATCAGGAACTAATATATTACACATAATGGAAGCTCAAACTACTGTAGTAAAATCAACAATAAGAAGTATTGGTAACACAATAAATCAAACCGAACAATTATACAATAATATTACGGAAAAGGAACAACAACTATACGAAAAAATGTCAAAAATACAAAACAAAACAAATGATATATTAGATTTACTAATGAAAAATGAAATACATAATTTATATACAATAATTATAAATCAATATTCCTACGAAACAGAAACATTGGGACAAATAGTAACTGCCGCTAGAGAAGGTATGATACATCCAAGTCTTATGACACCGCAAGAACTAGCATCAACATTAAAAACAATAGAACAAAATATAAAGAAAATATACAGTATTCCGATGGGAACAAGGAGATATGAAATAAATGAATTTCAAAAAATTAAAAAATAAGAATCTACTATTCGAACGACAGATTAGTATTCGATATAGTAATACCATTGATTATTGACACTGAACTTTCATTATACAGGTTAACACCAATACCAATGCGTCATAACCAAGATAATTCTAGTGGATGGTACATGATGGACATTACTTACAATAATATTGCTGTAACCAAAGGTTATAAAAGGTTTACTACATACACAGATCAACAATTAAACGAATGTAAAGAAACATCAATATACAAAATATGTAATACACCACAACCTATACAGGACAACAATGAACGCCAACCATGCGAAGTGCAAAACTTCATAAAATCTGACACATATTCTAATCCTGAGTTATGTACAGTAAAGAAAATTAATTTAAAGAGAAGCATATACCAAAAATTAAAAAGAAAGAATATATGGATTCACGCAGGAAAAGAGACATTAACAGTAAGTTGCGCTAACCTAATAGATCCATTCATAATACAAACAAATGAAGCAGGAGAAATAGCTATAAACGACATCAGTTGCCAAGTATTTGCACGGGACGCAGTATTAACTGCCACGGAAGAAATCCAAAATACAAAATATAAAGACTTTACACCTGTAACTAACATGAATAATATTTTAGAAAAAATACCCGAACATATACACAAATTCGAAACAGATGAAAAATGGGAAAAGGGACCAGCTATGCAATTCACAGATTTACACGATGCATCCAAATCTTTAGACGAAGTACAACAAATGATTAACCAAGAACTTATAAGAGAACAAAATCAAAAGCATCAATTTGTACACTGTAATTTGCTATATGTAACAAAAGTACTGGCAGTAATATCTATTATACTAATAATAGCAATTTACATAATGATAAAATGCAAGTATATCAGGACCACCGAAGTCATGGAATTTCCCGGCAGAATAGTTAGATATAGGCAGTGGCGTGGTGAACATTTATAAACCTTGATGCCCAGCATATATTTCAGTACCTACCTCTTCTTTATCCCCTTAATATAATATATAATACATATAATTATTATGGAACTGTAAATATTTTAATTTTTGTTGTATGTTATTGGTTACCATAATGTACCCAACCACCCCACCCCCAAAAAAAAAAATTCACCATGACGCCTAGGCGTCATAAAACCCCATTCACCACACCACTGGATATAGGACACCCAATAGCAATGGTGGGCATTAACTTGTTAAAAAGTTAAAGTTAAGTTAAAAAGTTAATTTTTTTTTAACTTTTTAACTTAACTAGTTAGTTTTTTTTGTTTTTAACTTATTAACTTATTCAGTTAAATTTTGTATTGTTTAAACTTAACTTTTTAAAGTTAATTATCATTATTGTACAGTTAAGTTAATTAAATTAAATTTTTATCATGTGGAACCAAGAGACAAAACTTATTCTTTCTATTTTGCCATTTTGGTAATTTATTTTTCTAATAATATAATATCATCAATTCATAATAATCAAATTATATTATAATCTATAGGTACTATAGTAAAGACTAAAGAGTAATAATTAGTATACTATCCTTGTATCGACTGGCTATTTTCACGAATTCTATTATTTAATGATTTAATATTATTTAATGGTATTGAATAATCCGATTTTTGTTTTATCTAACTCTCCAATTCCTAAAAACAGGTTTAAAACTAAATATCATAGTCTTTAAATGGATATCATTATATCAATAATATATACTGGTTACTGGTAAATACGACAATTCCAATAGACAAAACAAAAAGTCGTCCGAGATATTTATAAATTATAATTTATATTGCCGTATTCGTTATAAATACAAATAAACGTATGCGATTAGAAAATAACATTATCGAAATAAATATGGAAACAATTTTTGGTAGGTATTATACTATTATCATTATTCATTGATTTTATTTTAATAATAGACTATTATAATGGTACTAAATGACAAATATTTAAAAACAGCCTATACCTATTAATATTATGACTTAAAAAAAAAATTAACTTTTTTTTAACTGAGTTAAGTTAATTTTATTTTCCATCTTAACTTTTAACTTAACTAGTTAAATTTTATTTTTTTGTTAACTTTTAACTTAACTGAAGGCAATTTAATTGAATTAACTTAACTTTCCACAGTTAATTATTTTCATTAACTTGCCCACCATTGCCCAATAGGAATGACTACGTACGAAATTATGAAGAGACACCCTTCACTCCACCACCTTCACCAAGATAAATTAATTAATTAATTAAAAAAAAAAAGAAATAAAATAATAATAATAAATAAAAAATAAAATATAAGTTAAAAAAAAATAGTAATGATATACAATAATAATAATTAAACTAGAGATAAACGATTAATTTAATAAATAAATAAGAGCTAGGTATATGTAAACTATTAAAGAAATACTATATATATAACTATGTTTCAGGAAACAATCAAGAGGGATTTCAAAATAAATATAATAACATATATACACATGAGCGAACCCACACCAATGCCTGAGCCTAATGTTTTTTATAAGGAACTAAGGGATAGGTTACTAAATGATACACATGATCAATTGGTACTAAGGAACACAATATATGTACGTTGTTTTAGACAACACGTAATAGACGCAAATAATAATATGCAAGTACCTTTTAACGAAACTGAACTTGAAACCGTTATGGGTCCGTTAACAGCCTTCTTTTGCACTAGATGTAACCGCGAACCAGCCTATAATTCAATGTGTTTAAAAATCGCAGAAATATTAGATCAATATTATATTCAACACCAAATTTATAGTGAAGAACATATTCGATAAATAAATTAAAAGATTTCATTAACAAATAAATAATATAACAAAACAAAGAATAAAAAAAAATAATAATAATAAAATATAATATTATATGTGCATAAAGAAATAATACGTAAAATAATATTCTATAATTTAAATAAAATAATATTACGTGCATAAAAAAATAATAATATGTACATATACGTAAATAATATTCTAAATAATAATTATATAACAATAACTTTTAACTATTTCAGAAATTAAGAAGAAAAACAAAAAAAAATATATAAAAGCACACGTAAAAATTTAAAGTATAAAAATGGGTGAGAACGTACACCTGTAGCACGAACCGTTCGAATGCAACTACAAACATTTGAATTTCTCAGAGAGTTGAAAAACGAATTAATTGAATCAACCAATCATACACAAATAATGCGAGGGGAAGTAGTCAGATTACATTGCTTCCCGGAACACATAAGAAGGGCGAATAATAACATGACCATACCTTTCAGGCCAAATATCTTAGCGCGGGTCATGATCCATGTTAATGACTTTGTACGCACGGTTATCGTAAGACCAAATCATAATAGACCCATGTGTGTAGAGTTGGGTTTACTAATAGAACAATTGATCAGGAGGCGTGTGATCGTCGAAACGATTTTCGAAGAATAACCTCAGGAAACATATATCATATACATAGCAATAAATACTAAGAAACCAATTAATTTAAAAAAAATAATTATTTTATTTTAGCTCACAGGTACGCTTTTTATAATGGATTTCGAGTTCTTTACCATCAGTAAGAACGAAACATTACTGGTATCCGGCGCGATATCGAATAGTTTAGAAAAGTACCAACCCAAGAAATTGGAGGGGAGTCCTCTTATACTTACAAAAGATGATAAGTTAAGAAGATTCCGCCGATGCGACCTAAAGAAAATAGTGCAGAATATCAAACGAGTATTCCGAGGGAAAAAGGCAAGAGTGATTGAACCATTGCTGGAACAATTATACAAAAGTGTAAGTCACCAGGGGGAATCGACCTTGTCGTTTACCTATGTTTCTTTGCAAGTATACCGTAATACTTGCAAAGATATTTGCACATAAACGATAGGGAGCCGCTAATAGTATTTTGGAACGGATCGTCAGATATCACGATAATTAAGCGTTTAAGGTTAACAGGAATTTTAGCATATTTAAACATATCTGCAATTAGCGTTAGGAATAATGATGAATTTATATTAGAATTAACAAACCTAGAGACTAAGGAAATATTATATTCAGGCTATTTAGGTAAATTAAATAAAAATGGTAGAATGTTAGGACTGTCAGAAGCTCATGAACTAGCATGCGATATTAATCATAATATTACACATTGTCATGATCCGGTTGCCGACGTAATTTTAACGAAATGCCTATTCAATTACATAGTAACAAAGATAAAGCCCATTAAATTATATAAATTAGCAAAAAAATATAAAAGGAATTTTAAGGCAAAATAAATAATAATTATTAGTTAATAAATAAATATAACACAAAATAAATTAAATAATGAAAACAAATACATAAATTAACCTTTATTATATATTTTAGATTCATTGAGAAGCTAAAAACTATTTTAAAAACAGAAGTACATATTTATAACGTTAAAGAAAATAAATTACAATCCATATGCTTTAATTGGCATATATTAAAGGCAAACAAGAAAATAAATAACCATTACGATCATAGAACTTTAAATAAAATAACCAGATACCTTGAACTTTTCATAGATGATCATTGTAATGGAGAGTGCAAACAATTAGTAAAAATAATAGAAAACACTAGAGATCCAACTTACATGATGAATTACCTTAAATAGAACCATAGTTGCATATGTCTATGGCAAATCTAACAATTATTCACATAGATTAGTATATAGGTGGAAGATAAATATTATTTTTATATAAAAGGGGAAATACTTAAATTTTATACTTACGTAACGCTTATGATGTTATAATTTCAGGTACATATATTATTTTATTAAAGATTATTAATCATTCTATTCTTATTAACACTATTTGTTTAATTAAATCATGTATTTATTTATTTTACTAACCACAATTAAAATTGTAATATGAATAATAAAAAACAATAATAATAATAATGATGACATTAAAAATTGTAAAATGTTCACATTATTGTAATCAAATGTTATACTGTAATCAAATTGTTAACTGTATACAAAATTTAAATATCAATGTAAACAATGTAATTCAACCATTGTAAACTATTAATTAACGATGTTAAAGATTCTTAACCCTTAAAGGTTAACAATCTTTTTTTGGTAGGGAGGTGTAATAGGATTACGCAATATCATGTATTTGCTCATAAAAACAACCAGGAATGCGACCACACCCAAAAGTGTTTTCGACTAAAGCTGGTTACACACTGAGCGGTTTGTCCGCGCGCGGTCGCGGTTTTTATCCGCGGTGGTTTAAAACCGCATCCGCCGTTTTGATACATACTACAGGCGGTTTTTCTTCGCGCCATAATTAAAATAAAATAAAGTGAATATTGGGGCGAGTTGAAGTAAATTATATTATCAGTTGCATCAAACACGTGGTAGAGGTAAGACCTTTGTAGGTATTTGATTTTAGTTTTCAAGTTAAGAGTTAACATAAATATCACCTATACCTATAATGGACTTATTAAACGATGTTGAAGCCATAGCTGTAGCATATGTATTACAAAAACGTAATAAAGTTGCAAAAAAGGAAAAATCCAAAAGGAGATATTGGGTACATCCGATTAATATGAAAATTATTAAAGAAGGTCAGTTTCAAGTGAACTTCATGACACTGAGAGCTCACCCTGAAGAATTTTTTAAATATTTCAGGATGTCTATAACATCGTTTGATGAGCTAGTAAGTAAATATATAATGATTAAATATTAATTATAAATAAGAAAGAACCAGTGCCACAACTACCTCAGGTGCAGGCGGTACACCGCCTTATGGGCCTTAAAAATGTATGAATACGGAGCCTCAGATTTTGTTATACATAACATACAAATAATTTTAAAACAAATATAAGAATGTAATAATTTTGAACTTCGAGTGTTTCAAAATAAATATTGCCTATAGCCATAATTTTTTGACATGAATTTTTTTGGTTACAGTGTGAGCTCCTTATGTGGATCATTATTTTAAATATTTAATTCTTTTAATATAAAAATTTAACATTTTATAAATATTTAACTGAAAAATAATTTGTACATTTTTAATAATAGGTATGATCCATTTTGTCAAAATTCGAAAATTTAAAAATGCTATAAAAAAAATCTTAATAAATATTTTAACAATGTGTGAGAACTGAGGAGCCTAAAACTAAATTTTCAAGCATTTTGACCCAATGAATAAAATTTTATTGACATTTATGGAATAAAATAATTCAAAAATTCAAAAATTGACAACTGAAAATGCTCGTTAACAACTTGAAACGAGTTAAAATATTTGGAAAATTTAACAAGTATAAAAATGATAAAATAAATATATGTTGTAAATAATTCAAGAATCTACGGTTATTCGTTTTTGAATTGCAACAAGATAAGAAAACACCCCCCCCCCCCCGCCATCGATCTTAGCTCATTAATCACCGACCCAAAATTTAGACACTACTGACGAGTGACGATAAAGGGGCCCTAAAATTAGCTTGCACCTGGTCTTCAAAATTTTAGTTGTGGCACTAGACAGAAAATACTATAATATGTTAATATTTTTACCTTTGGATAACAATAAATCGGATAAAATATTATGTAATAATTTCTATTTTTTAAGATTTCACTGGTTTGGCGCATTCCAATTTGTACAGAAGAACGACTGACAATCACTTTGCGGTAAATAAATATTTACTAAAAAAAAAAGTTAACTCAACTTTAATGCTGTCTTAAAAAAAAATAAAGTTTAAAAGCTTATAAACAATTGAAATATAAAAAAAAACATACAGAAGTTTACATTCTATTTACTGTTATGGTATTCGTCAGTATTCAGGCTTGAATAAGTGAAGAGTGTTGTCGATGTAGAAACAGGAGCAGTTACTGTTTGAGTTGAATTTGGATTATAGTATAACTGAGGCATGGCAGCAGCCGATGGCGATTGGTAAGCACCTAGTCCTAATGAAGTTGATGGGGATGAAGGCAGTGTTATGTTGACGATGGTTTGTTGCAGTCGAATATGCGTCATAAGAACGGTCATAGAAAGTTGAGATAGGAGGTTGTATGGACCATGAATTAACATTATTGATTGCCGGAGTAATGTGTGTATTTTGGCTAGGACTTTTTGTAACTTTTTGTATGACCTGCAAGAATTCAATGAAAATTTGGTTTTGTTTTTCTTGATTTAACAATTTGATTTGTGGCGCCAACGACATAAGAAAAGAAGATACTGGATCTTCAACTTTTCTAGTTTCCAACAACTTTAATAAATTATCTTCAAAAGACATTTTCGGTTTTTTTAATAACTTTCGTTTTTGGGATTTTGGTGTCTCTACTTCCGAGTCGACTACACTGACATCAGGATCATCCACATTTTTCATTACTTCCGATTCAACTTCTGTATCCTCTTCTGGTTCACTCTCGGGAACAATACTTTCAGTCCTATTGAAATAATAGTTGTATATCATACTTCTGAATTTTTTCAAACGATTAATTATTTGTATATGATATGATGTAAATGTTTTTTATTACCTTCTGTTTTCCATCGTAGGTCTTAAAAACTGTAAAATATTTGAATAAACATATGGTTTTTCATTTTTTGCAGCTTGTCCAGATTTTTTTATACACTTCTTTCGGTAGGTATCTCGTATGTTCTTCCATTTCAATTTAAGCTCCTTTACTAATGAAAAAAAACATGTTTTTTGTAAAAATTATTTACATTAAATGCAACATAATTGTTCGCGCCTAGTAATTAGCGAGACGATGTCGTTATCGTTGTGCCGCGACGACGACCGTTCCTTTTCTTTATCATCTCTCGGCTCCACCGACACCTCTCATTATTTAAATGTGTATTATTATTATTTTTGTATTCATTATAATTATCAATGTTCTTTGTCCATTATTATTGTCTATCCTCTGTCTTTGGGCATGATTATCATTGTGTGTAATCATATCTTTTTTTCTCTGTTTACTTTATACGGCCAACGCCCCTGTTTTTGTTTTTATTATATTATCGTATGCTGTGTTGTTGTCGTGTATCATCTTCTTCTAACAGGTGTCTCGCTCTTGTGTTTTTTGATCTGCTATTAAGAGGACGTCTCACCCGCATGTGTTGTCTCCGTCTTACACACATACGACATACCAACTGTTCGTTGGCTAGTTTCAATAGGAAATTGTCAGTTTTTATATTAGAGTGAATTGACCTATTATCAAACTTTTAGGTAACAACATTATCTGTGTTCTCTCGTTGGTTTTTTACGATATTTTAATTTTTAAGTGAATTATGAACATTTTAGAATATGAATACTTTACATACCCATAACTCACTTAAACATTAAAATATCGTAAAAAACCAACGAGAGAACACAGATAATGTTGTAACCTAAAAGTTTGATAATAGGTCAATTCACTCTAATATCAAAACTGACAATACCCTATTGAAACTAGCAAACGAAAATTTGCTATGTCGTACGTGTGTAAGACGGAGACAACACATCCGGGTGAGACGTCCTCTTAAAGCAATCTTTTTATTATTATGTATTATTCACTACAACAGTGAGCACCAAATCTATTATTCTTAATTTATTTATTACTGCAATGTGCACCTGGTTGCTCACTGTTCTTATTAGTATACTTTGTGTCGCTGTTATACAACAATCTCAATAAAACACGATCTCATACCCAAAACTGAATGCGTAAGTCATTTAATATTATTCTTATTATCATCATCATCATAATAAACGAGTCGTCCGCGTAAGTCCGCCAGCAACGTACGTTGTGTGAGAGGCCGCCCAGGTCGTCGAGAGTCAACTTCCCGAGCTGCGTCTTCGGCAGCGTATCACCGTCTCCGGACTTCCGTAATATTTAAGTTAGTTTGTAAGTACTGGCCTTATATTGTGAGCTCTGTGATCATTGCACCATACCAGAATCGATCACAGAGACCTCTCCCCATAATTAAACTGCATCATCCTAACTCCAACAATAGGTCAGTCCCATCCTTATCGTCGTCGTGCAACTATAATTGCCTATCCGCAAACAATAATGCGTAGGCATATTCGGTTGCTTAATTACTGTTAGTCGGCACCTTTTAAAAAAAGCACTAATAGTAATAATCTCGTCTCGGTTGTTATCGAGTGGTCCTTCGGGTAGCCCCCCTATTGGTTTGCGCGAAAATTTTTTGGTCCTTCGGGCCGGATTGTTTAATACAAACCACAACTATGTATACGAACCATTTTTTGTTGTCCATGATCATTATTCTTCGTTGATATTATTCTTATTGTAAGACACAGACTAGTTCCTACATCTTTAAAATCTGTACTGTCGTCGAATTGTTGTGGACCTAGAAGTTAGTGAAGAATCTCACCTGTATATAGTCCACGTACCTGTTCTCCACGAACAATCTCATTACGTGCATCAAATAATTTCGAACAACAATGGCGGACGTTATTTACAACGACGCAAAGTCTCGCATTATTCGCTGCGTTACCAAATTGAAATCCTTTGCCCAAGCTTCTATTGATTTCAATAATGACCGTACAAACTCTGGTAAACGAGCCAAAATTGCCAAAATGATTAGTGAGCTTGCTATTCTTCGTAACGCAGTTGAGGATGATGTCCAACGAATGGAATCAGCTGTTAATTCAAACACATCCCCTGCCGAGATCACTGACAATAGTGAAAGTCAAACTCTTATCACGTCATTCGATAGTCTCTATTATGAACTGGCTGAGTTCGCTGATGTTCACAAGTTGACAATGTCATCCTCGATGGACGCAGCTGCTTCATCATTTTCAAATCAAACCAGTGGTCAACATCAATTATCCGCTTTTCAGTTACCTAAGCGTACATTCCCTGTTTTTTCCGGTGAGATGACCGAGTGGCAGGGCTTTGACGATTTGTTTAACTCCATACTATCGCACGCTCCTGAACTGCCGGACGTTGAGAGGTTTGAATTTCTGAAGATGTCTCTTAAGGGTGAAGCGTTATCACTTATCTCCCATCTCGCGTTAACGGCTACAAATTACACTAGTGCGTGGAAAATATTGCGTTCACGTTATGGCAATAAGCGTGATCTTGCTCGTATTCACCTTGATGCTCTGCTCGCTAACCAGATTGTTAAGTCCAATGATGGCTCCTCTATTAAAACTCAGATCAATACGATCTTAGAGAACACTGCTGCTTTGGACAATCTTGACTTTGTAACGCGTCAATGGAGTCCACTTCTGGTGCACATCGTTGAAAAACACCTTGATTATGAACTTCGTGCTCGGTGGGAATTGGTCGTTGGGGAGAATCATTATCCTCAAATTTCTGACTTTGTTGATTTTTTGCGTACTCATCTGCGGTCTGCGGAAATTTATTCCAGTTGTTCATCATCTGACCGACACAACAGTGCATCGAAACCGCACAAGTCAGTTAAGCAATCAAATTTCAACCCTCGCTGTTCTTCAAGCGTTCTAGCCACCACTTCGAGTACTTCATCCGTCAAGCCGTGTCCACTGTGTAATGCACCTCATTCAATAAGGTCATGTACCCTATTTACTGACAAGCCTCCAAATGAACGCTTTCATATTGCAAAAACGCATCGTTTGTGTATAAATTGTCTGGGGACAGGTCACTCCTCAGCGCGATGCCCTTCAACCTATACATGTCAGTCATGTAGGAAAAGTCATCACTCGCTGTTGCACTTTAATCCTACTGCTAATAAACCAAATACCTTCGGTTCAGTATCGTCAAATACATTATCCACTAAGACGGCAGCGCCTGTACCTGGGGCTGAGTCACATGTTACGACTACCTCATGTCTTGTTCGAGGACAACCTCAGCGCTTCGTTCTATTGTCAACAGCAGTAGTGGACGTCTATGCTGCCGATGGACGGCGACACGCGTTAAGAGCTTTATTAGACTCTGGTTCACAAGCTAGCTTTATCACAGAACGAGCTGCTTGTGCTCTTATGCTTCGTCAATTCCGATCTTCTGTCAGCGTTACTACATTCGCTAGTTCAGACTCTACAGTTGTTCGGGGCAAATGCAGTATTAAGATGTCTCCCTCCGGTCAAAAAGCACCCTCTTTTTCTCTTGACGTATCGATACTTCCGCACATAACTGGACCGACTCCTCAAATTCCGGTAACGTTTGGACACTGGGATTACATTAATAGTCTCTCGCTGGATGACCCATCATATAATACACCTGGCCCAATTGACTTGCTAATCGGAGCTGATCTATTACCTTCAGTGTTCCTTGATGGCACTCGAAAGGGTCAAGTTGGTGAACCTCTCGCAATGAACTCTGTTTTTGGATGGGTGCTCATGGGCCCTACGGAACTTTATGACCGCTCTTCTGTTGCCACACTTAGCGTAAATATATCTGAACCTATTGACTCGTTAATTAAAAAATTCTGGGAACTTGAAGAGCTACCCACCGCTTGCCATTTGAGTCCAGCTGACGTTGCTGCTGAGAAAATATATACTTCTACTACAACTCGTTTAAGTTCAGGCAGATTTGTTGTCACTCTTCCGTTTCTGAAACCTCGTCCACTGCTTGGTGACTCGAGAACGTTAGCGTTGCAACGGTTCAAGGCCCTAGAATTTCGTCTCAACCGCAACAAAGACCTGCAAGATCAGTACGCCGAGTTCATGCGCGACTATCTGACGGCTGGTCATATGGAGTTGATTCCATCGTCTGAACAAGGCCATCCGTTTCATTATTATATTCCACACCATTGCGTGCTTAAACCCGATAGCCTGACTACAAAGCTTAGGGTTGTATTCAATGCATCTGCAAAAACGTCAGCCGGTATATCCTTAAACGACAGTATGTACACAGGTCCTAAACTGCAACCTGACATACAAGTTGTTCTCCTCCGTGCTCGACTTTGGAAATACTTATTTATGGCTGATATAAAGCAAATGTATCTCCAGATTCTCATCAGACCAGCTGACAGAGATTATTTGCGGATTCTGTGGAGATTCTCGCCCACATCTCCGATTGACGAGTACCGTTTATGTACAGTGACGTACGGCACCTCTGCAGCTCCCTTCCAAGCACTTCGCACTGTCCGCGAGTTAGCGACTGTAGATGGTGCAAAATGGCCGATAGCTGCGTCTGTGTTGTTGAATGACACGTTTGTTGATGACATCCTGACCGGAGCCAACTCAACAGAAACTGCTCTTGAATGCCAAACCCAATTAATAAACTTGTGTGCTATGGCGCAATATCAATTGCGAAAGTGGGCCAGCAACAATAGTCAACTTCTGCAAACTGTCCCAGAAGAAGCCCGTGCCATTTCACCATCTGTCCTTTTCGACAGCAGTGACCATTCCGACTTGAAGGTACTCGGGCTGAAGTGGGACCCGGTAGCTGATAATTTTTCTTTCAAAGCTAAACCGTCAGCAGTCACTCCAACGAAGCGTACAGTCCTTTCAGACATTGCTAGGATTTTTGATCCGTTAGGCTTGCTGTCGCCAATAACATTCTGGACCAAGCATGTCATGCAGCAACTTTGGATTGCTGGAATCAAATGGGATGAAGAAATACCAAAGGATATCGCTGTAATGTGGACACGATATCAGTCAGAGCTGATGTTAATTGAAACCGTTTCTATTCCTCGTCGAATAACGTTTGATAACGCCACATCGATACAACTCCACGCATTCTCGGATAGTTCGGAAAAAGGATACGCTGCAGCTGTTTACCTTCGAACCACGACTTCTACCTCAGTTCATTGTCACCTTGTGACCGGCAAGTCGAAAGTAGCGCCTCTAAAAAGGTCTACGATTCCGCGACTTGAACTCTGTGGAGCTGTCTTAGCTGCCAGACTTCTACGGTTCGTCATCGATACCTATTCAACTCGTATCAAAATCGATAAATCCCATGCCTGGACAGATTCAACCACCGCTTTAGCGTGGATACAGTCATCTCCTCATCGTTGGGCTACGTTTGTTGCTAACCGCACTAGCCAAATTCACGAGCTTACGTCACCCGACATTTGGAACCACGTCCCCACACATCAAAATCCAGTCGATTGTGCGTCTCGCGGACTCTTTCCATCAGAACTTGCTACTCATCCGTTGTGGTGGACAGGACCTGCATATTTACTAGAATCTTCTGACAAGTGGCCGTCTGCTGTATCCCGTGCAAATACAACTGATGCTCACATCTCCACAGAAGCGCGAAAATGTACCGTCCTCCTAACTACGACAAACTGCTCAATTAGTAACGTTCTACAACGTTTCTCATCTTTAGACAAGGTCCTTCATATTATAGCCTATTGTCTTCGGTTCTCCAAATCAAGTCCAGGTACATCGTACACACACCTTATTGATGCTAGGGAACGGTCCCATGCCTTATCGGCCCTAGTTTTTTACGTTCAACAAACGTCATACCCCGATGACATTTCGTCCATAAAAAAAGGGTTGCGTTGTTCTCCCGCCATTCAGAAACTCGATCCGTTCATTGACGATCATGGACTTATCAGAGTGGGCGGACGTCTCACGAACGCTGACCTGCCATACGCTCACAAACATCCATTGCTGTTACCATGTCATCATCACTTAACCGTGTTACTCATTGACCATCATCACCACAGGCTAAAACATCCAGGATCTATAGCCCTTCAAGCTCATTTGCAGCGTGAATTCTGGATACCATCGGCACGAAGACTTATTCGATCTCGTATACGACTCTGCGTCGCATGTTTCCGTACCCGGCCACGGTCAGTTCAGCCCAAAATAGCCAGTCTGCCAAGTTATCGAGTTCAACAAGTTAAACCGTTTGCCATCACTGGTGTGGACTACGCTGGTCCTATCACGCTGAAGGAACCTCGTGGTCGTAAATCAGTACCTAAACTAGCGTACTTTTGTTTGTTCGTATGCACCACTACAAAAGCAATTCACTTAGAACTGAGTTCTGACTTGTCCACCGAATGTTTTTTGATGGCGGTTACTCGGTTTTCAGCCAGACGTGGGCCTATTAAGGAAATGCACAGTGACTGCGGGACCAACTTTATTGGAGCGTCACGGTTGATGGATCCACTTCATGAACTTACGCATTCCCAACTATTTCAAGACAGTGTTCATCGCCACCTTGCCAATCATCATATAACTTGGCACTTCAACCCTCCATCATCTCCACATTTTGGTGGCTTATGGGAAGCAGGAGTCAAGTCCACTAAATCATTAATCCTTCGATCAATTGGCATCCACAAATTGACCAGTGAAGAATTCCTAACACTGCTCACCCAGGTTGAAGCGACCTTAAACTCACGCCCGTTATGTGCACTCAGCAACGACCCAGATGATTTCGAAGCGTTGACACCTAGTCATTTTTTGACTCTAGAGCCTTCGACGTCACTTCCTGACCCAAGTCTAGTCAATGTT
The DNA here is from genome assembly GCA_949089665.1 of Macrosiphum euphorbiae. Classification (NCBI taxonomy): domain Eukaryota; kingdom Metazoa; phylum Arthropoda; class Insecta; order Hemiptera; family Aphididae; genus Macrosiphum; species Macrosiphum euphorbiae. The sequence goes on along the minus strand of CARXXK010000001.1, from coordinate 46,719,170 downwards.
CCGATGTCGAAATACCAACGATGGCGATTAATCACAGATCTACACCGACATTTTTGGACACGATGGAAGAACGAGTACCTTAGTAGCCTTCAAATCAGGAAAAAATGGTCTGCACCCGGTCAGGAACTCCGTATTGGTGACCTTGTCCTCGTCAGGGAGGCGACACACCATCTTCGTTGGGGAACTGGAAGAATTCGTGTCCTCCATCCTGGCTCAGACGGAATCTCCAGAGTGGCCACTCTCGACACTTTATCTGGACCATTGAAGGGCCCAGCGGTCAAGCTCTGTCCACTCCCAATGTCTTGAAGGGATTCCTTCAAAGTGGGCGGTGATGTTCGCGCCTAGTAATTAGCGACACGATATCGTTATCGTTGTGCCGCGACGACGACCGTTCCTTTTCTTTATCATCTCTCGGCTCCACCGACACCTCTCATTATTTAAATGTGTATTATTATTATTTTTTGTATTCATTATAATCAGGGCTTAAAACCGTTATCAATTAAGTCGGTAACCGGTTATCGTTTAATTTTGATATTTTGGTAACCGGTAACCGTTTCTTTAAAGATATTTCAAACACTATGATAACCGTTAATCGTTTAAAAACCGTTGATTATATTTTTTGGTAATCGGTTACCGGTTAAAACCGGTTCTTAAAAATCATTTTTTTTCAATTTTTTAATCATATTTTTGAAACAGTTTATTTAGGTTATTCGTGGGTTGATAACATAACTATTATTATTACAAAATCAAAAACTTAATATGCTTTAATTTGGTCGATTTCCTTCAATTATTTAAATATTTATTTTTCAAACTGCTTTAAAGTTTAAAACATATGATCAAGATAATGGCGTTCTTAATAAATCAAAAAAATAAACTACATAAAAAAATGTTATTGTTATAATTTTCTTCTTTATAACCGTAAAAAACCGAAATAATATATAATAATTTTGTACTCATTTTTGTGAAGGGCAAAAATGTGTTTCTCCAAGTTTGACGAATGCTTACTTTTACTAACATTTACTACTGTTTTTATTTATATCATACGTAAAATACATTTCAAGAACAGGGTTCTTCATTTTTAATTTCCGTGTATAATATATGTAGTTATTCTTCAAATTATTTAAATCTTAACCCCTTTAAACACTTTAAACAACAGCTTTAAAATAATATCATTGACCAATGTATAAAATATAAAGTGTGATAGACAGTATTAAAATGTCGTAAATACTAAATGGACTAAATCCCTATTCCACCAACTATTTCGTAATAGGAATCAGCGCGCGAGGACGACGACGATGTTTATGACGGTATTTATAATATTAGTTATACAATTATACCTATATATATATTGGTTATTGATATTCACAACAAATAAGCAATACTCGACGACAATTAATTGGGGAAAAAATTTAAAAATAGCTGGAAAATTAAATTCAACTATAATGTAATCATGACATAATTCAAGTATTGAATTCCACGAAAAAACCGTTAATTTTTTGGTCGGGAATAAATTTTGGTTATAATACCGGGATTGAAAAAACGAGGTAACCGCTTTGATGTTAATATTTAGATATTTACCTTGATAACCGATAACCAATAACCGCTTCCAGCATTCCAAAACTAAGAACGGTTATCGGTTTTTGGTTCTCAAATTTACGGTTATTTACCGGTTTTCGTTACAAACCGGTTACCGGTTTTAAGCCCTGATTATAATTATCAATGTTCTTTGTCCATTATTATTGTCTATCCTCTGTCTTTGGGCATGATTATCATTGTGTGTAATCATATCTTTTTTTCTCTGTTTACTTTATACGGCCAACGCCCCTGTTTTTGTTTTTATTATATTATCGTATGCTGTGTTGTTGTCGTGTATCATCTTCTTCTAACAGGTGTCTCGCTCTTGTGTTTTTTGATCTGCTATTAAAGCAATCTTTTTATTATTATGTATTATTCACTACAACAGTGAGCACCAAATCTATTATTCTTAATTTATTTATTACTGCAATGTGCACCTGGTTGCTCACTGTTCTTATTAGTATACTTTGTGTCGCTGTTATACAACAATCTCAATAAAACACGATCTCATACCCAAAACTGAATGCGTAAGTCATTTAATATTATTCTTATTATCATCATCATCATAATAAACGAGTCGTCCGCGTAAGTCCGCCAGCAACGTACGTTGTGTGAGAGGCCGCCCAGGTCGTCGAGAGTCAACTTCCCGAGCTGCGTCTTCGGCAGCGTATCACCGTCTCCGGACTTCCGTAATATTTAAGTTAGTTTGTAAGTACTGGCCTTATATTGTGAGCTCTGTGATCATTGCACCATACCAGAATCGATCACAGAGACCTCTCCCCATAATTAAACTGCATCATCCTAACTCCAACAATAGGTCAGTCCCATCCTTATCGTCGTCGTGCAACTATAATTGCCTATCCGCAAACAATAATGCGTAGGCATATTCGGTTGCTTAATTACTGTTAGTCGGCACCTTTTAAAAAAAGCACTAATAGTAATAATCTCGTCTCGGTTGTTATCGAGTGGTCCTTCGGGTAGCCCCCCTATTGGTGGGCGCGAACAATAATATTATGTTCATTGAAATAATCTAAAAATTAAATTTTCAACTTGTTGGCCCAACGAAAAAAAATGTATTGGCATTTATAGAAAAAAAACTAAAAATAATTTAAAATTTAAAATGTCCACAAATTGCTCTAAACAAGTCAAAATATTTTAATAAATATTTTTAATAAAACTAATGATGTATAGAAAATGGTAATTTTTACATCCGGTGAAAAAAAAAAAAAACTTGCCTGTCACTAAACTACTGCACTTGGTCTCACCTATATATATATAACTATAACTACTACGTCATAATATAAATCTATAAAACAACATTCATAATCGAGGTATTGAAAATCATCATGTAAAATAAATGTATTAATTTTTAATTTCAATACACTTTGCATTGTTACGAATAGAATAGTTTTTATTTTGCATTTTAAATTTTAGAATTTTAGAATTTTTGGGGCATTTTAAAGTTTTTCTAAAATTTGAATTTTAAATTTTATTTTAAAATTTGTACATGCTTTTACATGATTTTTATATAAATTTAACAAATTATATCTATGTACAGGTTAAATACATTTATGATCTAAACCTAAAAGAAAGAAATAATACATTTTTTAGATTAAAGAAATCAAAAAGTTTGTCTGTTCTGTCTTAAAAATTTTTTTACAATACTTTAATAGTCTAAAATGTAAATTATCATTTATACCAAATTTGTAGAATTTTAGAATTTTAGAATTTTAGAATTTTTTTTTAGAATTGATATCGATCTATTAAAAATTAAAATAATTTAGTGTATTATTCGGAATTTTCATTGCATCTTTTGAATTTTTTTAGGGCATTAAAATCCCAGCCTTAATAATAATTATTACGATAATTGATCAAATACAAGCCAAGGGGGCCACTGGCCCTAATCCCCCCCCCTCTTGCGGACGCCCTTGTGTGACATTTATTAGTTTTAGTTACTTTAAAAAAAACTAAATCTTTTTCGTCAAAAACTGATTTTGCGTAAAAATCTCCGTATTTACTTAATTTTTTGTTTGTAACTCAGAATGAAAAAATTGACTTCGAAAAAGGTCGACATTCAGCCCTATAATATTATAACTGTATCATTGTAATTTTTACCATATTCTGCAGTATTATTTCTAATGATATATTTATTTGTTGGATAAAATATAAAAGGATTGACGCGGTCCCGCGCAAAATCTGTTTGAATTCAAACAGCCTTTGCGCGGAAGCCGCGCCGCGGCTTCTCAATCAAACCGCCAATCGACGACGGACGACGCCGGCGCGCGACACGCGCGCCTGGAACCGTCGGCCGGCCGTCCAGCGAACCGGATTGTCAAGGCGCGCTCTCTCGTCTTCCCGACACCGTCCGGTACACACCCGAACCACACACACGTTCCGTGTATTTTCGCTACCGGTTCACAATATATATATATTAAATAAGCTCTTTTGTTTTTAATAATAAAGACTTAGTTTACACCACAGTGCGTCGTTTGTTTGTTTCTCTTTGTTAATACTTTGTCTACTATCCCGTCTGTTGTTTCGACCCGACTATCTCCGTCGGTCACCACCATCACCTCACCACACCACGCGGCTCAATAGAAGTCCGCGTCAACTGGCTCCCCGAACAGGAATCACCGGTAAGTGAAAACTATCTTACCACTCACTACCACCCACATATACCCCCCGTTGCGCGATTGGAAAAAGTCCCGGACGCGATCCGACAAAAACTTGGTTTTCAGGCGTTAACGGAAAAACCGGCGTTACGTAATATATTACATAACCATAAAGGACGTAACGACCGGCCGCGCCGCCCGACTTACGGACGCACCGACCGCACCGCGCGCGACGTTTCAGACACACACACGACGTAGGTAGGCATTAGGTAGGAACGCAAGAGCGCGAGAGGGTCTAACCACCACCGCCCAGCACCGCCACTCGCCTACGTCAACACGCGATGACCCGGGACAAAAATACCACGTAATCGGACTGCCGCGGCCGCCGCTGAAAGCGACAGCCGCCGCCTTCCCTAATCGCAGTAGTGCACCGGATAGCGCACACACGCGCATCCGCGAAAACACTGCGAAGACCGGTTACTGTGATCGCCCGGCAAGCGCAACAATAACAATAACAACCCACTGACCTACATTCTGTACGCAAATAAACACCGATAAGCGGGCAACACAGCTGATCGAAGGAACGCGATACCCGTTCCAACGACAACAGCCACATTTTATATCTCCTCGTCAACAACACCGGGAAACCAACCGGAAGTCATGCCGGGAAAATATATTAATGAATTAACCGCCGCGGAATTGCGCTACGAATGCGGACAGCGCGGTTTAACGGACACAACCACAGCCGAAACCGGCGGGAAAAAAAAATTTCCCCAAACCCACCCACCACAACCAACGCACCAACCGCGAACACGGGACGGTACGGCAGGCAAACCGCAACCGCCCAACCCGTGCAGATACTGCGGAGGTCCTCACTGGAACAGTGACTGCCCCGGGAACACACCGCGTTCGGGAAACGGGAAATGAGTCGGCGGACACCTGTCCACGCCGCCGCCTCCACCACACACACACACACACACACACACACACACACACCACCACGCCACCACACACAACGTTCGGCATTACAGACGGGGATATAACCATCAAACGCGCATCGATAAACTCGGCGTCCTCACATATATCACCCGTCCAAACATCAACAATTTCGTTAAGTAGCAGGTCACCATCACCACACCACGCGGCACACCAAAGGTCCGCATCAACGACCCCTACTACGAAATTAACAGGTACACATACAGTACATACACATAGCACAGAGGTAACCGAAACGGATGCTCTGGTAATGGCGGTGCAAACCGCTCCCCAGAACACCGATATCGCGGTTAAGAACCAGTTATCCAGCTATACATCACCACCAACGTCGAATAACGCTAAACGAGTATGCCCCGACAAAATTCCGACCCCCGCGGTCGAACTCGAATTTAGGTCAGGCCCCGTAACAGCTCTACTCGACTCCCAAACACAAAAATCGTATGTAAGCCCGAACACAGCACAAAAAAATTATTTTTTTTTTTTGGCACACCCCACCACGGACAACCCACTCAGGTACGAATGGCGGATGGACACACTACCATGACAAGTGGTACCTCCACATTCGTAGCCAGAATCGGAGACCTCACGGTAACCTCCAACGCAGCCATTCTGGACAATTTATACTGCGACATGCTCCTAGGTCACGACTGTCTCGTGCAAAACGAAGTCACCTGGGACTACACAACGAGCACTATTCATTTAGGTTCGAATAGGAGAACAACAGCGTGCTGGAAAGGTCGGATACCCAACCCCAGCCCAGCACTAGATGTTGACAAACTAACAATAACCCATGCTAGCGAGATAGGAGCGGGTGCCGTCCTTTTCCAACGGGGTGACAGCCCGGACGAAAGGCGGATAATCGCCTACGCAGGCAAAAAGTTTAGTGACACACAAACAAGGTACGCCGCGATAGAACGCGAGTGCCCCGCGATAATCTGGGCAACCAATGAGTTTAGACCATACCTGGAGGCACGCCGGTTTGACCTATACTCAGACAACTCAGCACTCACATGGCTCCACCGAGCCAAAAACACAAACTCAGAATTAACCAGGTGGGCACTACAACTGGCCAACCGGGATTACAAAACCACGCATGTGCCCGGCGTACAGAACGAAGCGCCGGACATGCTCTCCCGCAACCCGACTACCGGGCCCCCGGTAGACGAGGAACACCTCGAGGAACGACTAGTAGGAGTACCCACCACACCACTCGTCACCACTACTAGTCCACCGGCCGACAATCTGTTCGCCACGACGAACCAAGCTAACACCACTAGTCACCCCACAATCACACACGCTATGCTCGTGACATGGCAGGCCAATGACCCCAACACACGAGACATAACGCACAACATGACAACGGACGACCCAGCGCGCAATACCGGAGGTACCTCGAAAAAAAAAAAAAAAAAAAAAAAAAAAAACAAGCAATTCATTTTTACCGACGGTCTTCTCCGGATAAGTTTGGGCGAACACACACCCGTAGTCATCCCAAAAATCAACACCCAGAACGTGATCTGGACTAACCACGATCACGTACTCGCAAACCACCCGGGCTGGAAAGAAACGTACAGGGCGGTCAAACACCGTTATTTTTTTTTTTGGAAGGAAAAAGAAAAAAAAAACGACATCCGACTGTACGTCAAGTCGTGTCCCATATGCGCGTGTACCAAACCACTAAACACGCGCGCAGACGGCTCCGCGACCACCAGAATACCCAAACCCCCCCAAACCATAAGCCCACAAAAGTATTTTTTTTTTTGTGAACTAAATTTCAGTCGGCACAGCAATTCACCATCAAATGGAGCAGCAACGCACCTCATCGACATCCACGCTCCAACAAGCGGCAGAGCTGCTCGAACGAAGTCAGCAGCTGCTGAGGGCGGTCACCCTCGAGGAGGGCACCACCGTCACCACGGCGGCCAGGGTCCGACGGATGACCACGGCACAATTGCAACGAGACCCGGTACTGTGGGCCGCCTACTCGCGCGGATGGGAGGACCGCACGGCCGTATTCGTTAGGGCAACGAGCGGCGAACCCACAACCACAGTGCGGCACAATAGGTCCCGCAGCCCCAGACGGGTGACCCGACCACCGTCCCACCCACAACCGCTGATGGAGAGGCCGGTACCACCGCCAAGGACGGCGACCAGGCCACCTCCAACAACCACCTTCAACCCGCCGCCACCGCCACCACCAAGTGCCACCGCACCAACACCACCTACAGCCACACTGAACGCCCGCCAACGCCGGAACCAGCAGCGGAAGCGGGACTTCATAACAAAACGACAACAGGCATCCCAGCAGCACCGCCTGGAAACACCGGCACTACCCGTAACCCCAGGCCCAGAGACGGTCCTGTCACAGCCAGGGCCTGCGTCCCCGCACATAACCGTGGTCACGGTACCAGAAGTGACACCCACTTCCGGAGCGACCGGAACCACGGAGCGACTGGCGGCTACCACCCCTCAACCAGAGGATATGGAAATATCCCCGGAGGAGGAGGCACAGCTGTTAGAAGGTGCGGGCACACACCTGGCTGACCACGAGGACATGGACGTCAGTCAACTATTCTTTAGCCCCCCAACATCACCCAACCACGACTAGACACCGCCAGGGCCACGTCCGCTGAACACAGCCGGAAAACGTGCCCGCGGACAAGTGTCTACTCCCACCACCCTCCACTCATGAACCTCCACAACCACCTCCACACCCTGAACAAACCACAACACCGGTAACGGCCGGAACACCAACGCCGTTGGCGGTTTGGGGGGGAGTATGACGCGGTCCCGCGCAAAATCTGTTTGAATTCAAACAGCCTTTGCGCGGAAGCCGCGCCGCGGCTTCTCAATCAAACCGCCAATCGACGACGGACGACGCCGGCGCGCGACACGCGCGCCTGGAACCGTCGGCCGGCCGTCCAGCGAACCGGATTGTCAAGGCGCGCTCTCTCGTCTTCCCGACACCGTCCGGTACACACCCGAACCACACACACGTTCCGTGTATTTTCGCTACCGGTTCACAATATATATATATTAAATAAGCTCTTTTGTTTTTAATAATAAAGACTTAGTTTACACCACAGTGCGTCGTTTGTTTGTTTCTCTTTGTTAATACTTTGTCTACTATCCCGTCTGTTGTTTCGACCCGACTATCTCCGTCGGTCACCACCATCACCTCACCACACCACGCGGCTCAATAGAAGTCCGCGTCAGGATATTATAAGGAATAATCTATCATATGATTTGAAATTTGGTAACAGATACTTAGCAACTGGACAGCACTTCTCCGCATTGCATTTTGGTTTTTTGGCTGGTGTGTCAACTATAGCCATGATAGTCCGAGAAACTTGCAAAGTTTTATGGACAATTTTACAACCAATTGAAATGGCAGAACCCACTACAAATGACTGGCTTAGTATAGCTAAAGGTTACTTTGAAAAGACGCAGTTCCCGAATACTGTTGGTGCAGTAAGTTATTTTATATACTTTTTAGTTTTACTAAGTAATAATCTATATATCGATGTTATATAATAGCTCTTTATATTTTTTATAGTTAGATGGAAAACATATACGGATTGAGTGCCCAAAAAGTAGTGGCTCGTTATACTATAATTATAAACACTTTTTTTCACTGATTCTTATGGCTATTTGTGACTCAAATTATTGCTTCCAAATCATCGATGTAGGGTCATTTGGTAAAGAAAGTGATTGTAATGTGTTTAAGACGTCAACGTTTGGTAAAAAACTTTATGACGATAAATTAAACTTTCCACCTGAACAATGTCTACCGAACGATGAACTTGGTTCACCACAACCATTTGTTCTCGTGGCCGATGAAGCTTTTGCTCTTCACAAGAACCTATTACGTCCCTTCCCAGGTAGAACCTTAAACGACAAAAGGAGAATTTTTAATTACCGTTTATCGAGGGCCAGGCAATACATCGAATGTACCTTGGCATCATGTCTAAAAAATGGCGAGTTTTTCAAACAAATATTTTGGTTGAGCCAGATGCTGCAGTTATAATAACAAAAGCTTGTTGTGTGCTACACAATTTTGTACGTCGCCGTGATGGCTTTAGTGTTGAAGATACCATGAGTAGTTCCTGCATGGAGAGTGTTCAAAGAAGAGGAGTAGGAAACATTCAAAAAAATGCCAAAGACGTCAGGGAGTATTTTGTAGAGTACGTCAATAACCCGAACCATGCACTTGACTGGCAAAATACAATAATTGGCAAATAATATATAATCAGATATGTTTTAAAATTGAAAAACTTTTCTTAAAAAATATAAAGTCTATAATTTGTTTCTATTAAGGTGTATTGGTTTTTAAAAACCAATTTGTTTGTTTTAACTTTTAAGGTCAAAAAATTTGTTTATATGTATAGGTAACTAAATGACTGAACTTTAATAATATAGGTAGTGTCCATAATACTTAAAACGTTCACAAAATGTAATATCTATAAAGTATATTATAATGATTCAAAATACTGTGATTAATAATTAATAATTAATAATAATTACTACCCTAGTATTTATGTTAATTAATACTTTTTTATTTTACTACAATAATTATTACTTTGTATTCAAATAACTGATAAAAATAAATTATTTATTACATACTTTTTTCTGTTTTTTTTTTATCGTCCATTTCGTCGAAATGTACTGTTGTAGCACTAGCCACGTTGGTCCATCCTACATGGAGAGCCTGGAGATCGTGATGACTACTTTCTTCTACATTTCAAATACATATTATGTATTATATTAATATTATATGGTAAGTGTTTGAGGTATGAAATATTTCGCAAAAACGTGAAACGTTGAAATTTTTTTTAACACAAATAAAAACACTATTTTTTTAAAACAATGTTCAGTGTTCTAAATTCTAATGTAATAATTCAGTAGGTACCTATACAGTATACATGTATAATATTGTATACCTACTTGCATCATTTGAACATAAAAATATTTATAAATTTTGAATACTAGGTACCTATTTTAAATGTATAATACCAAAGGTTAGGTATTACATAATTTATGTATAAGTACCATACAATTATGAAGGTAATTTATGACAATTATATGTAAATATAAAACTTATTTAATAATAAAATAAAATGTATTAAAATACTGAAATATTTCACACATTTCAAATATTTCATGAAACATTTAATTTTTTTAAATTTCATGAATTTTTCCAACACTAAATATGGTATTCAATAAATAAAAATATATTCTAGTCGTTTAATATGTAAAATTATACAAAATAGGTACTTACGTTTATTCCAGATACACTCATTAGCTTGTATCACTGCTATAAAGTCTTCAATGTCAAACATGTTTAGAAAAACGTTGAATGCAATCTACTCACTTCAAAAATAATTTCGTTAATGGCAAATTTCAAAAACCGCCAGCGGATCGCGGCGATCAAATCGCCTGTGTAAACATGTCTATTGAAAAACCATTGTTTATTTAGAGCTGGCATACGCGGTTTTCCGCTCAGGAATTGACATGAGCGGTCGCAGGCGGTTGTCCGCGACGCTCGGCGGCGCGGTTTTCCATGTATGAATATGCCAATTGAATAACCCATGTTTAATTGTAGGCGGTTATCCGCCGCGGATAAAAACCGCGACCGCGCGCGGACAAACCGCTCAGTGTGTAACCAGCTTAAGAATACCACTTTCATACAGTGTTGCCAGATCTATAATGCCTGCGGTTGGGGTGAAACGATTATGATTTCCGTATCAGATGTATAATTACCGTATATTTTTTTTTCGCCAAACAATGCATTACAAACCTTAAAATGCCATTTCTATTTTACACAATCAAAGAATCGAAGTACCATGTTTACTAATATGTATGTTTATTATAATATATTTACAACAAGTAACATAATATAACATACATCAGAATATATATTTGAACTCACTTTATAGACATATTTATGAATAGTAAACATCTTATAGAATTTAATTAATTTAAAAGAAATATTTTTACCTAATATTTATACTTATTTAAAAACAACTGTATTTTTATTGATCACTTTCATACATATTAATAGTTAATACTAATCAATCTTTTTTTAAACATAAAATAAACAATATTAATAACAATAAAAACTTGATGTATAAGTGTAGTACCTACATCTTACACTGTATAACAAAAACAACAAATTTAAATAATAGCATAACATTATAACAATTAATTAAATATGATAATTATAAAACAACAAAATTTAAATATATTATGAGAAAAATATTAATAATTTACTTATCACATTAGTTATATATTTGTACTTATTTAAAAACAACTGTATTTTTATTGATCACTTTCATACATATTAATAGTTAATACTAATCAATCTTTTTTAAAACATAAAATAAACAATATTAATAACAATAAAAACTTGATGTATAAGTGTGGTACCTACCTACATCTTATACTGTATAACAATAACAACAAATTTAAATAATAGCATAACAATTAATTAAATATGATATTCATAAAACAACAAAATTTAAATATATTATGAAGAAAAAAGATAAAAGTTTACTTATTATATTATATTATTACATAATATAGATCATAAAAATAGTCCAATATTTTCTTTTGGTAAAATGTCTAAATTACCTTGAATGTCTGTTTCATTGGTAATTCCTTGTTTTTCATAAATATGTTTGGTCATTGAGTTTATCATTGCTTTTGTTGGTTCAAATTTAACACAACTTGTGCTTTGTTTCATGTGTTCACTTGCTAAGAGCAAACTATTCATTGTTTCCGTATTTAGTTTATTCCTAACTTTGGTTTTTATTAAATTTATTTTTGAAAACACCCTCTCGCAGTCAACTGAAGAGTGAGGTAGGCTCAGAACTTTTAATATAAAACCAGCGACATTTTTAAATAGATTTTCACCTTCAGAGTCCATACTAAGTAATGCAATCCAAAAATCTTCTCCGTATTGAATCTTCCTGATATTTTCATTCAGTTCTGCAACTGCTAACATCCGCCATTCATCGTCCTCTTTTTGAAGTGTTTCATCATTGTATAGCTGTGTTATTCTTGGAACTTCAAAAAAGATTGAACTTAAAGTATTCAAGCGTTCGGAACTTAATACTTTACAGGGTTGTAAATAAGTCAACTGTTTAAGTAATTCACTGTTAAAATCAAACCTAGGAAAAAAATGTTTACAACAGTAGTAATGAATTCAAATCATATAACATTTATAGTAAATATATTATTTAATTTTTATTTGTTCTTACCTTTTTTTTATTTCTTTACAAGAAATTATTAAAAATTGTCTACATTTAGTATAAAACTCTATCAACATAGGCTTATTTGAATTTATTTCTGGTTTACTCAATGTCTTCATTACTTTAAATCCTAAATACATGGCTTCATTTACCAAAAACTGAGTACTATCATTGGGATCTATTTCTAGTGGTTTGTGTTGCTTTTTCATGTACGCATGTATCAGCTCTAAAATTTTTAAATTTAGATTTTAGTATTCAAATAAATTAAAACATTTAATGTTATTTGCAATAACAAATACCTGTATAGGTTACAGCCATTTTGGAATGCAATGTAAGAATAACGCCTTTTTCACTTTGAAAGAGTTTATTTAGATGGGTAAACTTTGGTAAGACCCATTCCAGGAATTCATAAAACAACTTAATGACTGGATCAGTTAAACGGTCAAGTATTGTAACAGTGCATGCAAGTCGTTCTTCATTTCTACAATTTAAACAAAATTTAAAACTTTTGTTATTTAAATTAGAAACTATCCTTGAATACTTTAACCAAATCAAAAAATTTTGATTTTAATTTATTAATTTTATGGTCAAAATAGCGAACACATATACATAACGTTTTAACAGTTCCTACATCCGTGCTCTCATCAATAATAATACTGAAGTTAGTATTTTTAAGATCATTTATTAGTTCATCTTTATGATTTTGTCCAATAACATGTTTTACTATGTTGGTACTTTTTGTTCTACCGAGATGAAGACCTTCAGCAATTTTAGAATCGGGAAAAGCTTCTTTTAAAACGTCTGTCAAATGATCCATAGTATTAAAAGATATGTTATGCTCTGCTAAGAACCCACATATTTTTATTTCGGCTCTTTTAATAGCTTGGTCATTATTTCTATTTGGAATTATTGTAGAAAACATATTGGTTTTAGTTCCAGTTATTGATTTAGTAGCTGATTTGTGCTTGATACTATTCATATGTTTTTTTACCGTCGAGAGTTCTGAAACCATTTCAAAACGACAATAACAGCAATGAGCTTTTAATGGATTTTCCTTCACAGGTCTTAACCAATTTTTGAACTCTTTCATATTAAGCCATTCATCTCTAAACTTTTGTTTTCGATGGCTTAAGTTTTTAGTTTGTTCTCCCCTGGGTGCTCGTACCTCAATATCCATCTCTTCCTCCGAGTTGGCCATGGTTAAATAGTATAATTATATTATAATTACAGTTTTAAAGTATATGGCAGCTGTTTACTGTTAACATTTAACTTTAAAAAGGAACAACATTTTTTTAAATATTTTAAACCGTGATAACGATGGAGGCATGGAGGTCTGCATTTTTTCTACACTTCGTAAAACGTATGGAGGAGACGATGGGAAAATAATGGTGTATGGTATAATTATTACCATACGACTATATCGATATGCGCAATTGATAAGGAAATACCTCAATTTTCAAAGATTTTTTTTTTTGGTAGGGTATCACTGTTTTTCTGGATGTACAACGAAGAAGTAACTACAACTGCATATTGTTTTTTTTAAATTAAGAAATTCAAATTACCGTATTTTTTTTATCGTTTGTATTCTTCCGTCCTCAGACCGTATACTTTGTAAAATTACCGTATGCCCCCAACCGCATCCGTACGTCTGGCAACACTGCTTTCATGGTCGTGATGTCCATATCAAGGACGACTGTACACGCGCCGCTCACTTCAAAGGACGCCGCCACCATATATATAGGGGACAGCGAGACAGCCTGAGTAGATGTATCCAGAGACGAGAACACCACACGACTCGCTTAGCCGCCAGCCATCACACACAACTTACACGGAGATTATCAATTCTTGAACGAGCTACAATTCGCTACAATCAACACTATTATTCTGCTTATTTTGTCTGGTTTAATATAATACATTTGATTACTAAACTAATTTGACTATTATTATTTAACAAGTACATCAGCTTTTGGATCCCTGAAGGGCCGACGGGTGTGAAGTTGGGGGACTATAGCTAGGAGACTATTATATTAAAGGCACTCACCAAATGTACAACCATCAACCACAAGATGGCGCCATGAAATTCATTACTTTTGTAAATAGTAATATAATAATATATTACATAGTAATAAGCGACCGAAGAGCCCAGGGGACTATTTTTTCGTACTGCCGGGTGCAAGTACCTATGCGCCGTTTTTAATTTTTTTGACCAAGTTCCGGAAGGTGGCGCCGCATTAAACCTATATATTCGGAAAGCCAGGAAAATTCTCTATAAGACGTTTATATTTTGAAAATGTTCAAAGCTTTCGGGGACATGGTAATAAGCGACCGAACAGCCCAGGGGACTATTTTTTCGTACTGAATAGGTACGGGCGGGTGTGCCGTTTTTAATTTTTCCGATCATGTTCCGGAAGGTGGCGACGCATTAAACCTATATATTCGGAAAACCAGGAAAATAATCTATAAGACGTTTATAGTTCAAAATTGTTCAAAGCTTCCGGGGATATAGTAAGATGCGACCAAACAGCCCAGGGGACTATTTTTTCGTACTGAATAGGTACGGGTGGGTGTGCCGTTTTTAATTTTTTACTTTTCTTTATTATCATTATGAGCCACCATAAATTGGTGGCTTCCAAAAATTGATTAATTACGAATTAAAATAGGAGTAAGTACAATTATTAATAAATTAATACTTACTCTCATTTCATCGTGATTTGTTTAAAACGCGGTACCTTATATCTTTGTATGATTCACTTCTCGTTCGAGAGGATTTTTTTTTTTTATTATTTACATGACTTTTTAATGTTAATAGTATTGTTTTAATGTTTTTGAAATGTTTTATATGTATCTTGCTATTATATTATTTTTATTTTTCACGCCACATTGAAGAAGTTCTTTTTAAGATTATAGTATAATAACTCAGAATTTTCATCTAATGAGAGTTTCTTCATGTGAGCCATCTTGCGTTTTTAAATATCATTATATCTTTTGTTTTTATCATGTAATGGTCTAGAATAACAATGAAAGAATCGGCAGATGGCGTCCCATGGTTCGTTTTATTAGATTACACTATTTCGTCTGTAATCAGGGTAGCAAAAAGTTAAAAAACAGCATTATGTGATTATTGGATTCAGCCATATATTTGCTTATGGTATATCGTATATGTCCGTTTAACATTATGAGTTATAATTATTTTGAACTTTTCTTGTCATGTTTACAAAAGTAACGTTTTACCATTAGATCCATGGTGTTAGTGTGTTTGATTGGCATAGTGGTAGTTTCTAATTTTAAATAAAATAATTAACAATTGTTGGTACCTATATAACATTTTCTAATAAAAATTCAACCTATTTTTGTATTCTTGTGAATTGTGATAATATTATGTATAATTTTATATCTTCACATGTTTTTTTATATTTCAATGGTTTTTTGCCAAACCACATTTTAATAAGTATTTTCTACATTCTACACAGACACGCAGTAAACAATATGTTTTGGTTGATATTTTTTTTTCAATCGTAGAATACATATGCTTTTCGTGGGTTTTTCGGATATATATATATATATATATTGTTTATATATTAATTGTATATATATGTATATAAATATACACACAATATAACCAATGTATATTGTACGTTTATCGTTATTTTCCGTTATCGTACTTATATTTTATGTCGATTAACCATGATAATATCAAACGGGACAATATTTTACGAACAAGTGAAAAGGTTGCAAAGTTTAAATAGTGAGTTACAACTGCGTGTGTGTTAAAATAAAATGTAATTTTTTAAATTTATAATTCTATGATGGCTAAAGTGATTGAAATTATACGTGGAAACGAAACACTAATACTAGACAATTTTAAATCTTTTATTGGATCAGTAAACAAAACTAATGAAAATATTCGTTGGCGATGTATTAAAAAAAGTTGTTTCGAAAAAGTGTATATCTACTGATAACAATTATGAAGTATTATCGGATCAATCAATTATACATAACCACGAACATGATAATAATTATTATATTTTTTTTTCAAATTTTTATATCTGATAAATTTACAATTATACCATAATAAATATTATATTGTTTTTAATTTTTTTATTTTATTTGGTGGAAACGGGAAAGGTATACTTTTGGTGGAAACGGGCAGTTTCAATCGCAACATTGTGTATTTGTGTATAGGCTGTATAGAAATATTCCAAGTACGAATTCAAACATATTTCAACAAAGGTGGGTGGGTATATCGTATATGACGTAATGGATTGTGTTAAATTTGAATACAATGATATAATATCAAGAAAAACAATTCTGAGCGAAAAATAAATTAAAATTATAAATTTGATAAATTTTGACAACAATTGAACTTTAAACGCTTATAACACAAAATTGTGCCAATGTATTGCAACTCTATGAAACATAATCATGTGCTGGTAGGTATATCGTTTTGATTTCCGTCGATAATAACAAGTCTGGCTGTTACTATAACAATCAAACGGCTCACGGGCAGAGGCGGATCTAAGAATTTTTACGCCCGGGGAAAATATTAAAATTAAGCCCAATCATAGACCAAGATTGAAAATACAATATCATTCCCTACAATTGTTTTATCATAACTGGAACTAAAATTACAAACATACTTATTAACTTTTAAACACATAATAATATATAGTAATTAATATATTCTGTGGACTGTGGTGTAACCAAGTTTATACTAATAAACTATCACACCAAAAACACTTTGAATTTAAAAACTTAGTTAACATATTGTTGATACATTTTTAATTACTGGAAATACTGTAGTGGTTACTTAATTGTATTTATTATTAGAAATAATAATAATATTAGTTATATATAAATGTTGAAAAATAATCAAAACTTTAATTACCTACCTATCCTGTATAAAAATTATAAACCCTTTTGCTGTTTTGGTTCTATGCGCCTCAGCTTTCAATTATAATAGATTTTTATGGTAAAATATAAAATCTTTTATTCTGATTAGGGTACACAATTTAGGCCAGTAAAAAATTGTATTTAATTAAACAATTTATAATAGAAAAAATGAAAAAGTAAATATTTAAAATCAAATCTTTTTTTTAAACATAAACAAATGTATAACTATCTTGGTAAATATTATAATATATAATATTATAAACTATATATTACAGCTAATGGCCATAGTTGCCGAAGCTTAAGATCAATAAAAAAAAAAAAAAACTATATAATTAACATCATTTTTAATATACAGATATAATATACGTATCGTACGTTGATTGATAATCTTATAACAGTTATTGTGTAGGTATCAGAAATTTTAACGAAAACACAGCATCAATAAATGCCTATAGGTATAGTTACTAGTTACATTTTCACTCAGAATCTTAATAATTATAGTATATTAGTTGTATATGCTTGCAGTAGGTATGCTAATGCCAGTATACCAGTATATACTTAGTATACTAATATGAATCTATATTCTATTCATAATACCATTAACTTTATATAATTTTTTTCATTAATTCCAACGTCATCACTACAACATCATAAACAAATAATGTGAAATAAAAATGTTTTCTTAACTTCTATCACCAAGCATTAAATAAAGAACTAAAGAAAAATTACGCCCACTAAAATTTTACGCCCGGGGATCAATCCCCGGCTTCACCCCCCTAGTTCCGCCTCTGCTCACGGGTCACCGTTTGTGTACAATATCATTATGATTATTTATAGATACTAATATACTAATATACTATAATTAATAATACTATATATATACTATTTACTATACATTATATAATATATTATATATAAATATATATATATATATATATATAATATAATATATATTATGATATAAACTATAATGTATACTATTTATATTCATGATAATATTATATTATTGTATGCGGACCAGGCGCAACATTTAACAAACTGCACCGCACGCCAACCCAACCAATTTTCCTATTGTTTGTTGGTTACTACTTTCGTAGACAATCGACCGCTCGGGTCCAACATCATTGTTAATGTTTCACAATGCATTTTTGTACAATAATTCGTATATATGTAAATAAACACTGCAATTGTGTTGGTTGACGTAGTGCCGTTTTGTGCCCGATAATACCCGGGGCGGCTCGTCAGAGGAGAGTTCGAGACCGGCAAATACTTGTAAATTATACTTATCTAAAAATAAAAATGTTTAGAAGTTATTGGAAATATATTAATATATTATATTGTAACATCGTGATATCGTAAATATCGTCGGTGTGTCGATGTAAATATTATTTTCGTAATGTGGTGGACGGTTGCTCCATACAGAAAAAGGAGGCGGATAAAATAATTATCCGAACGTGGTGCAACTAAAAACTGCTATTAAACAAATATTAATAAAAAATGAATTTAAATTAAAAAAAGGTGGGCAAGTGGGTGTCGCTCTGCTGTACAGTAGGTTACAAGTGGGTCACTGTATAATGGATGGTATTAAATTTGAATTCAATGATAAAATATCATTGTATAAGAAAAACGATTCTGATCGGTGACGGTATGTCAGTCTATGTCATAGGCGTGCGCAGACCTGGATTTCGGGGGGTTCCTAGTTTCCTACAATATTTTTGGGCCCTTTCCTTAACTTGGGCCCTCTCTTAACAAGACATGTACATTGTACATAATACATATTTTAGTAAATTATATTGTACAAATAAATATTACTTACTTAGTAGTTAGTTACATGTTTATTTAACATTCTAATACAACAGTTATAGATTTATAATAATATGCGTCTATTACTTAAATTATTAAACTCATTAATAAGTAATAACTAAATCTACTTCAACATTAGAGGCCATTTCTTGTTCCGTAAAAAGTAAAATTAATGATTCCAAACAGTATTGGGTCATGATACTTCTGAATTTACTTTTCACAATATTTAATTTCAAATATAACTACGTGTTCATATGAACAACTTGTACAATGCTAAACATCAAATAAATATTAAATATTTTAGGGCCCCAATTAAATGTCAGGGGGTGCCCAGGCACACCCGGAACACCCCGTGCGCACGCCTATGGTCTATGTATAAGACATATTATATACATATCTGATATCTATGGTATTAAACAGGTATTGTAATGGTATTGTAATCCTTAGCTATAACAGAACACAAAATGGAATATAAATTGTTATTTGTGTTTGCTTTTTAAATAGGTACAAGTATACAACTATTAATTTACTTGATAAATTTGATAGTACAAAAGTACAACATAATTAAATAATTAAAACAAAAATACTATCCTATTGATTGTAGCCCAACTGCCCAAGACAGATTGAATATTATGTTTGACATATTATATTAAAATAATTTAAAAGGAAATTTATATTCTATTTGGTTCGTTTTTTTTTTATTATAAAGTGTTTTTTTCGTCTAATTTATTTGTATAGTTCGACATGAATAGACAACCGGGTTATTATCATTCTGGATATTTTTAAAATGTAGAATGTAGAATGTAGTTATTTTAGTATATAGGTACATTCAATCCGTAAGTGATAATCCATGATAAATATTTTTTTGTCGTGTTATAATCATTATATTACAATTTTCAGTACATAATAACATTTTTGTTTCATTGTGTTTTTTCCGTACCTAGGTATATATTATTAAGTTTTGATTGTAACAAATATTAAAAATGAAAATGTATAATATTGTTAGGTATGTTGTAAATTGAATATTGTTCTTTTACATAAAGCGTTTTATATTAAAATTAAGCAATGGATACCTAATTTATATCTGTTAATAAATAATTCATACATGTTATTATTATCAATATTATTTATTCTAAACCTGAAACTTAGAAATATTGACCAAATTTTAGCTTTAAATACACCATTAAGAAGTGCTTCTAAAACTATAATACGTGATTATTTTAAAATTTAAAATGTTTCATTTTTAAGTTAAAATCGTTCAAATTATTTGTAGTAAATAAATGATTGGTCCTGCAGTATATTTGGAAAGGTTTTGTAAATGTTGGTCCTCAGTTCCTCGCAATACTGTGTGAGGGTGCTTGATTAAAAAAAAAAAATACTAATTCTGGTCATCTCCCTGAGATCCCTGCGTATTTTTTTAATTTTCCCCGGGTGTTAAAAAGCTATGATCCGGTGTGACCGGTGAAATTAACTCCCGGTGATTTTTACTGGGGGGAGTAATAATCGCCGGGAGTAATTATTTCCTAAGCTAGCAGGCGATTATTACTCCCTATATATTTTAACTCCACTTTATCTGGGGAGTAATAATCGCCGGGAGTAATTATTTCCTAAGCTAGCAGGCGATTATTACTCCCTATATATTTTAACTCCACTTTATCTAGATGATAATTTTAGTAAATATTAATCGTTTTAGTTGTCACTATGGCACGATTTTATACATAACTAGCTTTAAGTATTACCTGCAGGCGTTGCCCTGGGATAAATGACACAGAGATGAACAATCCACCTTGTTAACATTTTTTCCTACATGAACCAATTGCGAGCACAAAATAAATGAATATGTGTTTATGAGACTAATTAGATATTAAACAAAATAATTTCCATATAATATTATTATATTAAACTAGCTGATCCCGTGCACTTCGTTGCCCGTTAAATGTACCAACTCTATATGACTCAAACTTTATTCAACTCGTTATTTAATATTCGATGTATCTATGGTATACATCCTATGGTGTTTAAAATTTATCTTAACTTTTCCGTTGTCCGGTATAAAAATTCTGATTCGCAGCAGTATATTAACAGGTAGGAAATCTACCTGCGGTGTTTGGAAGTAAGTGTATAATTTAACTCTGAAGTACCAAAGTTATACCAAGTTTGTCGTATTCCACCTATGGTGGATTAAAATTATCAATTAATTCAAAATCCTAACCTACCCGTACTAAAATCAGATGAAAAAAAACCAAATTTAACCATTTTAAAATTAACATAGGTATATTCTTCCCAAAGGTCTAATCTACACACAAACATTAATTTATATATATGTTGAGGTGAATGTCAACATTTGGTGAATGTTGACATTTTGTAAAAAAAGATGAATAATGACAACATAATTTTTAGAAATTAATTCAGTACTCAAACCGAAAATTATTTTATTTTATATTATAAGTTATTTGTTGCAACAAGATAAACTATTATGACATTTTGAGTTACCTACATAAAAGTCCTGACGATCTATAACTACACTCCTTCGATACACACTTTGCCTCACAGTTCCATCTCAAGTACCCCTGTTCACCTTTTTGAGAAATTGTAGTGGAAGCTTTCCCTAACGGATTGGTCAGTAGCAACTTCTTCAGGAGATAACAATTGTTCTTTACATACAGAAAATTGATTACAGGTGTATAATTGATTTATTACATCCTCTTTTATGCCTAGTGTGTAAAATTCACTATCGACAGTTACGACAATGGTTGAATTATCAGGAGTCGACACAAATACACTATTCTAGTTATATATTTAAGTGATAGTCTTATTCTGCGATATTGAAGAGGAGGTTCTCATGGACTGGGTCAAGAATTTTGGAGATATTACAATTATAATTTCCATAGCAGATTGATCCGTAGTCTAGTTTTGATCTAACTAGTGATCTAACCGTTCGATTAAATAATTTCTACTCAAACATAATTTGCCCTTCAGTTATTGTGTGAACAATAGGTATCTAGTGAATATCATACCTATAAACATTCACAATCTTAACGTATGAGTGTATGACACGATACACCACACACCAACAAAATATATTGTAAAACGTCTATACTCCAATTTTAACTAAAAATGTCTAACATTCACCAAAACTCAATTGTGAATGTACTTACCGATAATCGTTACGAATGTTGACATTCACCGGTGACTGTCAGTACACTCGTCATTCACCTTAACATAGGTATATATATTGACAAAAAATAATAATACAAATTAACAAACGTGCCCGATTAACCAATAGCAACCAATACATAATATACACTATTATTATTTTAATCTGCAACAATAAACTACATTTTTTATTATTTAGTTTATTTTTTTTCTGGAAAGATGGACTAAATTGTTGTATTTTTGATATCCAGATTTCCTATTTTTTCCGATGGATTTTCCTAAAATTTTCTTTCTTAAAAATCTTAAAAAAAATTTGAGCCAAATCGGACCAGCCATTCTCCATTTATTAGGTAACATACATTTTTCACTCTCCATTTTTATATAGGTATATAGATAAAACAACTAGGTAGGTATCTCAGTGGTTAGAGCATGTCACTACGAAAGACGTGTTATTAACAACCACCCAGGACACTGCCTTTAATTATGATAAAAATATCTAATGAAAATATAATATTAATTAATATTATGTAATAATTATGATTATTGTTTTTATAATATCTGATAATACTGTCTGCTTATGATTGTATACAGATTGAAGAACAAATTGTCTGCCACAATTGCCTTTTTTAAATCAGGGGACAAATTATTGGTCGAGGGACCATATATTATTATCAAAGCGCGCTCATGGATGTTTGTCTAGACTAGAAGATGGAAAAACCTAATAGTTTCATTTTTTATGTGTATTAACATATTTTGATAAGATGTCTCACTATTTTTTTTATACTAATGTGTTTTGAATTTTGTCAATGTTTTATTCGTAGTTCGACAGTGGAACTATAACGGACGTCTTGTAGCTTCATTCCACCATACATTGTGTTTTGTTTAAGATAATATTATATTTATTTAATTAGTATTTTTAAACTGATCGGTAAGTACCTACATATTTTCTATTAAAAATATAGCCAGTTACTAGGTTAGCCTATAATAGGTATGTATCATAATTTCAATAATCTATACAAATATATTGTAACTATATAACTGTAGGTATACCTACACTTAAAAAGATGGTCAAGTGATCAGCAAATTCGGATTAAGGATCAATTGGGCCCCAGGATACCTTCACTTAGTGAGCCCCCTTTCAACTTTAATTTCAAAATAATTGTATCATTACATATTAATGACTTTATTTTATTGTATAATTTTTTACTATACAAAAAATATATAGAGTGTAATTTCGTTAAAAC
Source organism: Macrosiphum euphorbiae (assembly GCA_949089665.1). Lineage (NCBI taxonomy): Eukaryota > Metazoa > Arthropoda > Insecta > Hemiptera > Aphididae > Macrosiphum > Macrosiphum euphorbiae. The sequence goes on along the minus strand of CARXXK010000001.1, from coordinate 46,695,644 downwards.
AAAAAAAGATGTGTTTCTTTATATTTAACAAGCAATTTTTTTACAATATTTTCAAAATTGTTTAACACGCTGTGGTACCAATTATAAAATCGACTTTATTTTTTCAAATGGCAACCACTACCTTTATTTTTTGATGGATTCTGGTAAAACTTTTTTTCTGAATATTTTGAGTCAAATAATCAATTTTGGTTCGCTAGGTTATTAACTATGGTCCTCCAAAGTTTATGCATTAATAGGTACTTTTAACTGAATTATCTAATTTACAAGAGCTAAATATTTTTTTTTTTATAACTACCTTTTTGTATACTTAAATAGTTAAATCGGTAATCTAAAATGCTCAAAAAAAAAACAAATAAAATTGTTGACAAACATAGTTCTTTATATTTTATAGCAATTTTTCTTGGTGTAAAATGAAGAACAGTTTTATTTTATAATTATTAATAATAATTTACCTAATATACCTACCTACTTAAATAATTATTTTTTTTTTTTGAAAACTATTGGTCGTTTTAAAAAAATATGTTTTGGGGATAACGATGGGCCCCGGGACCGTGTCTCCCCTTGCCTCCTCCAACCACAATCCGGGCTTGGTGGTCAGCTGTACTTAGAATAGGTGTCTAGTGGGTCATGAATGTGTTAAATTCTAAACTATTCTAAACAGAGATGGTGGGCCAGACTAGGATATTTCAATGATTGTATATTAATATTTCCATTAGAAATTATTTATTTATAGGTATGGGTTAAATCCAGTTTTGAAAAAAATACATTGAATTTACATACCTAGTACCTACCCTAATATCCTAAATTTTGGATTCCCGATTATTTTGAAAAATGAGAAGTACCTATGTACTACTGTATCTAGCATTAATTATGTATTATTAATTATTATACATTGCTCACTGCTATCAAAAACACGTTATACGAGAAATGAGAATTGAAGATCAATAGACAGTGATACGGTTAACGATTAAACAATTTTTTATTGAAAATTATTAAGTACCTACCTACCTATGTACTTACATATTAATACATAGACCAATATAGAAGCGACACTTACCCCTCCATTTTATCTTTTTGATTTCATGGAGGAATGATTGATGTTGTAAAATTGGTGGTAACTAGTAACACAGAAGTTACGAACTATTTTAAGGCCGTTTAAAATTCTCGACACATTAACATTGCTACCCGAGAGTGTCACTTTGTGATACCTATTATTTATTAGTATACATTTTAATTAGTATTATTTTTTACTACGATCCCAACTCCCGCACTACAAATATAAAATATTACAATGTTGTGACTATATTATTCGTTATCTCACCACTGCTTGCGCTGCGGCCGAACCGATTGTAGTGACAATAGTACAGTACAATGACAAATTACCATATTATAATATTTTTATTGGCATAAATAATAATATAATATTTTGATGATTAGAAATCGAAAACAATAATATAACTTATAAGTTATAACCCAACACATATAGGTAAAAATGTATACCTAATGTATATTGAAATTTACACAAAACTACGTAACCCAATTATACAAGGTTTTTTATTATTATTGAAACTTCGTAATATTACATGATACCTATTGAAACATTTACAAAATAAATAAATAGTAGTTATAATATTTTAACTTTTATGACTATTCAATTGGTGTACTCCGTAATAAATAATAATCCATTTTCGTTTTGTACTCTTTAAATATCCTAGTTCTAAATAATACCAACTTTAACAATACCTACTTTAATAATAAACAGGTAATTAAACTTATAGGCCCCGGCGCCACTCGGTGGGTGGTTGCCCTCCCCCCTGGAAAAATAGGTACATAATTACCTACCTAATTACCAAAAAACAATTGTTTTTTGAAATTACTATTAAGATACCCATGAAATAAGTATTCGTCAATCAGGTATGAAGTAGATTACTTAGGTACGTAAGAGTAATCGCAGATAATTTGCAGTAAGACCATAAACATCACATACTTACGACCTCCCTACTATAAATATTCTATCAGACAACATTTAATGATTAATGAACATAATATTATAAGATACCGTAGGATAACTATGATTTACGAATTGGCAGCTGGTTATCAAATACATGCTTATTTGTGTACTGAATTATAGTCTTGTACTGTCTGTTTGATATTGTAGTGAGTGCCGAGGATTTGTAAATTATTCTTATACATTTTTAATTTTTAACCATGGATATTTTATCATTTTACTATCTATCTTACTAACTATCCAATAGCAATGATTCAGATTTAAAAATGAACACTACTACTGACTACTTACACAAGACCTCACCAACATCAACTTCACATTTTATTATGTTCTTAAATATCATATCCAAATTTTCTGCCTTTCCACACCATTTAATATAGTATAGTGTAGTATAGTATTTTAGCATAGTCAAAACCAGAGCTTATATTTTGGGAGGGTTAAAAGTACCAAGACGACACAGCGTTGGGGGGGGGGGGGTACGCTCCCACGCCACATTATCCACCGTAATTCACATCAACAAAACATATTATATACAAATTCAACTCTATAATCCTTAATTTATTTTTTGTACAAATTGTCTGTCTTTAGTATAGTACACATCTAAAATGTCTTCATTATTTTTCCAAATTAATTGTGAAATGGTCTTGTAGCGTGTTGGTTCGTAACCAATTTTTGATACGCCTCATAGAAGAAAACAATTTTTTGCAAGTGGCTTGTCTTATGGGAATTCTTACTGCAACTTGTAACAACTTATTAAGATTTTGATAAACATGTTTTTCGATCACTTTGCTAATATATCATTAATATCAAAATCAGGTTTAATAGTAATCATACAGTTTCTTGCTACAGTCATTTCTGATTTGAAAGCATGAATATCCATCATTAAAATATCCTAAAACAATTAAATATTACAATAAATTAATTTAGAAAAAAACATTATTGAAAAATGTTATATTAACCTAAAATATGAACTTTCTATAAAATCCATTTTCATACAACATTCAACAGAGCATGCCATGAGTAAACTCTCTTTAGAGAATCTATACTTAAGGTTTCTTATAACAGAATTAATTACAGGTATGTAGGCTTCAACCATAGTGTTTGAATTTACTTTCTGCTCCACTAGTTGCAAACACCACATAATCATGAAGATTTTGAGTTTCCTTTCTTTGACGTTTGGATCCTTTTTTTATAAATTTAAATCGAAATATAAATTAAATTACTTTTAAAATGAAAATTATTTAATATATAAATATAATTACCAATAGTTGAAAATTGTAAGTATGTTATTTTCATCAGTAAATTTAACTAATTTTTTCAAACATTATGGAATTCTCCTTTCCAAGTCTTATATCAAAGAGAACCCGTATTGCCTGTTGATATTTGTAATTTAAGATCAACAGAAGAAGGCACGATAATATCTGATGATCTTAGTATCATATCCGAGGATGACGTATTTGATAAAGTTGCTTTTCATAAAACATTTGAAAAAATGTTAAATATGAGGAGTATAATGGAAGATAAAGTCCATACAAACATAGAAAATGCTCAAGTACGGCAACGAGTTTCATACAACAAACGCCATAAAACTGATAGTGTGTTTAATGTGAATGACAAGGTTTTACTGAGAAACCTCAAGAGAGATGACCGTAAAGGAGGTTGGAGTTCACTTCCCTGGAAACCAAAAATTGGTTATTATATTATTGATTCCATAAATTCAAATAAAACCTGTGTCCTAATGTATAAAGGAAAAGTTATGAAAACAAGGCAAAACTTGTCAAATTTAAAACATTATTTTGATAAAGATATACAAGTTGATGATGATATTCTAGAAATTCCAGGAAATGTATATCAAAATATTGTTTCAAGATATTATAATCCGGTTTCGTACTTGTGGCAAAAGATGCAATGTAGATACTTCAATTTGACGATTAAGCATTTCCATAGACTATCTTCAGTACCTAAAGTCTTGAATAATCCATCAACGACAATAGATATAATTGGTGACGGTAATTGCTTTTATAGAGCCTTATCGTGGTGGATTACGGGTGATGAAGATTCTCATACAATAATTAGGAAAGAGCTGAAAAAGGTATTTATAATTAATTAATAATTATTATACAATTTCATTGGTAGCATAATTTATATTTTTAAATTGTTTCTTTTTGATAGTTTGTAAGAAATGATGATAAAGTAATTAAATTTATTGGTGGCCAAACTCAGATGGAAGACTATTTAATAAGCAACCCTATTGGGAAGAATGGTAAACACAATTTAATGTTCTTGAATGATTAATAAATGGGTAGATAAATAAATGCAATAATTGTATTTACTTGTATTACAACTAGTTTTATATTTCACTCAACTACATACTACAATACATTTTATAGCAAATTTAAATTATGATTTATTAATTATTCAAAAAAATAAAATTAATTCTATTATAAATAATTACCTATATTTCAGCGATTTGGGCTACTGAAGTTGAGCTATTTGCTGCAGCTCTATTAATGAACACAACTATAATGGTATATACTTTTTCCAACAAACCAGATTGGCAAGTATTCCATAAATCTGGTAAAATTCCAGAAGTATTTAATATACATGAAAAATGTATATACTTAATTAACTCAAATAGTAACCATTTTGATGTTGTTACGAGTGTTGTAACTTCTGTAGAAGATCTAAAATAAAAAGTAAAAAGTTATAAAAAACTATAATAATATACCTATATATTATAATATAATGTTATTAATAATTAACAGTAATAAAATATTATTTAATATTTATTTAATATGATCATTCATGATAATATTTTATAGGTATTTGACAAGTAGTCAAGTAATCTACTATTCATTTTTATACTTTTATCAATTTTTTTTTTTTTTTTTAATTTATTTTATAAGTTTATTGTTTGTAATAATATTAATACATTTTTAAGACTGACCAAGTAATTCTAAATATTATGAACTATAATTTATAATAATTAATACATAATATATTATAATATATTATTAATAAAATATTAATAATTAATAGTAATAAAATATTATTTAATATTTAATATATCATTTGTTACAATATTATACTTGACAAGTTGTCTAGGTATTGTTAATTTTTTTTATATTTCATTTAATAAAAGTTTTTTTTTTAAATTTTGTTATGTTTATTAAATCTGGCCCTATTTAACATTCATATTATTAATAGAAGACTTATTGACTAAAATAAAATATTTTGTTTATTAGTTGGCTGCAATAACCAGTTATGTCCAAAATCAAAATTGGATGTAAATGGTTTTTGCAATTAATGAAAATATAATTATCATAGTTTTTTTATAAATATTAAAAAAGAAGTAAAATAATTTATTCCAGGTGATTTTAGTTCCCCTAACCCCTATACAGTTTATCGGAAATTAAAAATGCTAGGATAATCTATGAATTAAAATATACTCCCATTGAATCTTACTCCCAAGCAATACAATTTGTGGGGGAGTAAAATTTTAGAATAGGAAATATTTACTCCCAGTGAATCTTACTCCCTAGCAATACAATTTGTGGGGGAGTAAAATTTTAGAATAGGAAATATTTACTCCCGGTGAATCTTACTCCCTAGCAATACAATTTGTGGGGGAGTAAAATTTTAAAATAGGAAATATTTACTCCCAGTGAATCTTACTCCCTAGCAATACAATTTTTGGGGGAGTAAAATTTTAGAATAGGAAATATATACTCCCGGTGAATCTTACTCCCTAGCAATACAATTTGTGTGGGAGTAAAATTTTAAAATAGGAAATATTTACTCCCAGTGAATCTTACTCCCTAGCAATACAATTTGTAGGGGAGTAAAATTTTAGAATAGGAAATATTTACTCCCAGTGAATCTTACTCCCTAGCAATACAATTTGTAGGGGAGTAAAATTTTAGAATAGGAAATATTTACTCCCAGTGAATCTTACTCCCTAGCAATACAATTTGGGGGGGAGTAAAATTTTAGAATAGGAAATATTTACTCCCAGTGAATCTTACTCCCTAGCAATACAATTTGGGGGGGAGTAAAATTTTAGAATAGGAAATATTTACTTCCAGTGAATCTTACTCCCTAGCAATACAATTTGTTGGGGAGTAAAATTTTGGAATAGGAAATTTTTACTCCCCAGATAATGGAGAAAATATGTATAATAAATATTGTAATAAATTAAAGTTATATAATATTTTTTTTTTGGAATATTTTGAAATATTCAATATCTAAATTTAATTTAAAGAAAAATTTTGATGGTAAAAACATTTATTTGAGACAAGAAGTCTTTGAACAATGAACTACATAAGTTTTATATTTAGTTAATTTATAAACCTAGGTAGGTACTTACAAAAATATAAAACCTACCCACCAACCAGACTTTCAAGTGAGGCCTTATTCTACATGGTTCCACTCGCTTAATATTGTTTGATTGCAATTTCAAAATGTTTGATTTATTGTAATAACATTTTTTTTGAAGTAAGTGATTCACTAAATAAGTACCTAATATTTAAAAAAAATTAGTCTTGAAAATCATGTACTAGGGGTACCTATCTAATATAATATATATTTCAGTGTACACACATCATGTATTTATATTTATACTTGAAATAATACTCACACTTTACACACATATACAATATACATAGATGTGCATATTTATATTGAATATACTAAATAATCAAATTATTAAACATTTATTTGAATATTAATTTATTTTATATTTCATAAAACACCATTTAATGTTTAATTAGTATTAAAGTACTTCAAAATTAAAACATAATAAGCACATTTTTATATTTTAGTACCTACCTAGATAAACAATTAACTATTAAGTAGCTAGTTCAAAGTTCCAAATCGTGATAACACTTAAATGCGACAGTACAAATTTTAAATAATTGGGTACTTAATAATTAGTAATTACAAAATTATTTTTTAACATATTTAATTAAATAAGTATAATTTCAAGTCTTTAGACACATGCCAAGTACTTTATATTTGTTCTTATAAACTTTTGCATAACACGTTCGTGGTCACTTCACATTTTATATTATTAACTTACACTCCTCAGAAAATCACTCAAATTTTTAAAATATCAACAAAAATTATTAAAAAATGGAATTATTTATATTTAACTGTGCCCAAACTATTAATTTATTAACTAATTAAAAACTTATTTAATTTATATACCCAATATTGACCATTCTATAAACTTACTACACTAAGTTCTTAGTTCTTACCATGTAATATAGTATAATGAAACATATTGTACGTACCTGTATACTTGCAAAAAGTTGATCCATATTTTTGTCAGAGTATTTTGAACATCATTAAATAATATTTTACTGTCTGAGTCTCTCTGCTGTCGGCGAGTAAATGACGATTGGCGAGTATTTGAAAATAAAACACTAAATAGTACCTAAATAGCACTGTATAACACTACACACTATAAAATTATAAATATAATAATAGATAGGTATTACCATCACGGAACACAGGAGTATACAAGATTACACAAATCCAATAAGGGGTATTTCCCGTTGTTCCTTAAATAGTAGTACCTACTCTTACTAGAACACACACTACACTCGACAGTCGACAGTCGACATAAATTAAACGAAACGGACACGGACACGAACAATTATAACTGGTCCACACGATTCGTTGTTGATAGTTAAATTAAATTAATACCCATGGGTAGTGTTTGAAGTACGAGAAATATTTCATGAAATATTTCACAAAAACGTGAAACATTGAAATTTTTTTAACACAAATATAAACACAATTTATTTATTTTTTTAATACAATGTTCAGTGTTCTAAATTCTAATGTCAGAATTCAGTAAGTATACAATATACATGTATAATATTGTAATATTGTATACCTACTTGTATCATTTAAACATTAAAATATTTAAACATTTTGAATACCAATTTAAATGTATAATACCAAAGGTTAGGTATACATACAGGTACCATATAGTGATGAAGGTAATTTATGACAATTATATGTAAATATAAAAATTATTTAAAAATAAAACAAAATATATTAAAATACTGAAATATTTCATGAAATATTTCACGAAATATTTCATTTTTTTAAATTTCATGAAATTTTCAAACACTACCCATGGGCCATGAACCATGATAATATAAACAACAAGGTATGATCGTTAGTCATTACTTTTTGACGGTCAGAATGTCAGATACTCAGATCCTTCGGTCTGTCTATCATTTTTGTCATTTTATTAACCGAACTGTAGTACGTTTTTATATTTGAGATAGGTACCTACCTACCTAATATACCTTTAATGTTTGTTATGTGAGAGAAATGTACGTACAGAATACAGATTATAATAATATAGGTAATGGGTTACCTAATATGTGGTAAATAAAGACTGACCGAAATTAAACAAATATATTAACTATTACGATTTAAGGAGATTCGATACCGTGATTTTCTGTATTTGTCTAACACACAGTACTTATACGATACATAGTATTTTAGACGTGTTTTTGCCAAACATTCCAATTGATCTATTGTAGCGATAAGAATTCTGAAAACAGATTTGAATTTGTCGTCAAGTCTACTGCAAAAAAGACTTTCCACATGTTTGATATTATCCCCTAAATTCCTAAAAATGTTGTATTAAAAAAAGTATATACAAATTGTCGTATTTTAATCCTACCCTAAAATCAACTACCTATAAATCGTAGCGTAGAGTATAGTATTATGGTAATAATAATTTGATGACAATATTATGATAATAATTAATAATAATATGGGTAAGTAATTGTATTCGTTGTAACTACGATTTATGAATACCTCGAATCGTGGTTGTAACCAATTTCCCATTGGTATTTTTTTTTGTCTTCTATCTTATAGAAATACACATAAATACATATTTTACAAAAAAATAGTTATTTTTTCTAGAGGTTATGTAAATTAGTAATTCTTTTGCAATTATATTTAGAGACCTTAAGCCAACTTGTAAGGAAGACATTGAAGATTTTTTAGTGCTAACGAATGGTATTACAAGATTATTTTTAGTATTAAATAATAAAATAAATTATTTTTGTAAATAGGTCAAGCATATTGCATGTTTTTCTTATATAAATTGTTAATATCAAGTACTCTTAAGGGGGCTGGAGCGTAATCAATTCTAAGGGGTAAAAATTAGGCATTTTATATTTCAAGTTAAATGGGTCTTGTGAATGTGTTGAAAGTAAATGAACATGAGTGTGTAATTCATAGTACCGATCACGTTGTATTGGCGCGTCATAATACGTCTGTCATTTTACCTACGCGCATGCACATGTCAGTATGTCACCATATTTTATTACTTTATAAAATTACAAACATTTTTTTTTCAAAAAATACTGCCAGTGACTTCAATCACTACGCTCAGTAGGATGTTCGGATTTAAATTTTGAAAGCAGATTTGAATTCTCCTCTAAATTTACTATGCTTTGATTGTCGTACATTTTTCATATTCTGTATCAATATATTTCAATTTTAATTATGAATAATATTATAATCTATTTTTACACTTTTTGTTACTAAATTTCTAAGTAAAAATAAATAAATCAGAAAAGTAAAATTGTCAGAGCATAGATAATTTAGCGACTAATTCAAATCTGCTTTCAAAATTAATATCAGAACATTATAATATTGGGCGTAGTGATTGAAGTCGTGAACTATGTTTTCGACCGAAAATTATTCACGCTCCAGCCCCCTTAACATTTTAAATAATTCACAAGAAGGGAAAGTTTTCTGTTTATTTAAGATGATTTTTATTACATTCTTTTGTCTAATTGACATAATTTATTAATTGAAAAACACTTATCTATTATTAACATATTATAAGCTTTACATTTATTTTAAGTTGTATCCCAGAGTCAGGTACCTAGTACCTACTATAATGGCTGTGTCATCACTCATCAGCGTATGAGTAAATCTTACCGTTGATATTGAGATTACTATAAATGTAGGTATGCACGATATCGATATTCAAGTGGGTCACTGTATAATGGATGCTTTTAAATTTGAATTCAATGATACAATATCATTATATAAGAAAAACGATTCAGAGCGAAGACGGTATGTCAGTCTAGGTTTAAGACAAATTATATACATATCTATGGTATTAAAAAAAAAATTGACCTATAATGAATTCCAAATTAATCATATCACAATATCCATTAGGTACTTATAACGCGTTATACACCAACAACAAACCCTGATACTATCATAGATATATAGTAGTATACTTTAGAAGTTTCAAGTAGCCACGAATGATATTATACAACCACAACAAAATAACTAAGATAGTTATTCTAGGTTTTTTATTATGTAATTTCGTCCAAATTTGAATTTAAAATAAACTGTGCTTGTGTATTTTTTAGATTGTTTGATAACAGAATTAACTGGAATTATACGTGGAATCTTGTTTTAAACTTTCAATCCTTAGACATAAAAGTTAAACATTTTATACATTTTTAACTAAAAAATAATTATTCAATTTTAAATTTGATAAATTTTGTCAAAATTCGTTCTTTAAATGCTTATAAAAAAAATTGGGCCTGCGTATTTTTAATATTTTTCAACTGCTATTGTAACAATATATCAGGATCATTGTATTCAATTTTCACACTTTCAAGAAAAATATTTTCGTTTTATATACCTAGGTATTACAATTTTAAAAATTGGTCTTTAAAATAATATTTTATGAAAGTATAATGCTTCTAAGAATTTTTAAAATTTCATTAAATACGCAGATGACACAATACCTAAAATGCATAATATCTACCTGGCTGAAATTTAACTTCACAATATAGTTATAGATATGTTAAATCTGAAATTATTGAACTAAATAAAAGTTAAATAGGTAGGTAAGTATTCTGAATACATTTAAAAGTATTCTAAATAAGACTGGTTGTGGGAGACGAAAGTTATAATTGCCTGTTAGTATAGGAAATAAATATTATTATTTAATAATATTATTTACTTCCCACGATCATAACTCCTCCAGTAAAAATCGACAAGCAGTAAGTATCGCCTGCAGTTAGTACAAAAAATTTTTACTCCCGATAATTACAACTCCCACAGTAGAAATCGTACCAGTGATTAAATACACCAGTTAGTATAATATAGGAAATCCGAAATATTAACTCCCGATAATTATTACTCCCCCAGTAAAAATCGCCAGGGAGTAAAAATCACCTGTTAGTATGGGAAATATTAACTCCCGATAATTATTACTCCAACAGTAAGAATCGCCAGGGAGTAAAAATCGCCTGTTAGTATAGGAAATATTTACTCCCGATAATTATTACTCCCCCAGTAAAAATCTCCAGGGAGTAAAAATCGCCTGTTACACCGGCTCTGGCTATAGCAGTAATGACAATTGACGTTTTAAAGTTCGTCTTTTTTCCACTGCGGCCACGAAACTGTCCATCGACGTGTTACGAATTCTGATTCTGTTAAATAACATTTTTCTTTTAAAAAAATGTCTGTTATAATATTTTTAAATCTTATTTTAAAACTATTTTTATTTTAGTAGGTTATAGCCTATAGGAAACCCACTGAGATGAAAAATAAGCACATTATCATTGTAAATATAATTTCTAAGATTCCTCAAAACTCGGAAGAGTGGAAAATTATCAAGAAAGATTGGCCAAGTACACCAGTCGTAGGAATGCGGCTTAATAATAAGAATATAAGCCTACCGCCTACCACAAAATGAATACTGCAGACTGCAAGTAGGTATTCATTGTAATAACCATAACAGTATAACAAATAATACATTTAGTATTGTATAGGGAACATAATTTATTTATTTAAAACGGATTCTATTTGAATAATAATAACAATGACAATAATAGATCATCGGGACTCAGGACCGTGCCTTGCTAGAAAGAATAATTCAATTTAAAAATATAATTAATATTATAATATACAATAAGCGATGATCGACGGCCGAAAATAGGGGGAAATAATTCAAAAATAGCTAGATAAACCACAAAATGGTTAATACTATGTATTGTATTACTATGTATTTCTATTGTTGGCCGCTATTAATAAATATTATATTATTATGCCGCCGCCGCCGCGTAGTTATGAGCATTTTTAATTTATGGTATATTGTATACGTATACTTGCTAAAAAATTTAACTATCGTAAAAAACCAACATACAAACATAGATAATGTTCTTACCATTAAGTTTCATAATAGGTCAATTCACTCTAATTTTCAAACTGACGAAGCTACACGTGTTCTGCTGAGCGTAAATGTGCTATGTTATGCACTTGTAAGACGGAGACAACAAATGTCGGTGTTACATCCTCTTAATTCTGTACAATTTAAAAATAACAGTTAATTTTCCTTGGTTAGTATAAATTCAAATTTATTACATTAATTGGTAAATAGGATAACCAAGTATTTAACTTTCAGCGTACCTATTGTGGTTGAATATACAACTAATATTGATCATGTTGTAAATATTGTTAAATTAATTATTTCTATTTTTAAAATCGAAATCATTCATCGTAATATTTATATTCCAAAATAACAACATTAATTTGATAAAAATAACTAACTAATTGTAGTATAGACAGTAGGTATAGTGTATAAATATTGAATTATTTTGTCTCATGTACCTATTATATAAACTTTATGCCTATAATTTAACTTATGTTTAGATGTCTACATATATATATATAATTATGGCGGCGGCGGCGCTCGTGGTGGCGGCGGCAAACGTGGTGGCGGCGGCGGTCGTGGTGGCGGTAAAGCCCCCAACAGAAATAGTAAGTATATATTATCATATGATACCAACTAATTGGTTATTTACTTATCATGGATGTGTTTTAATTTTGATTCCTTTGATTTTCTAGAATGCATAGTTTGTTTCAAGAGGGGGCATACCGCCCAAAATTGCGAGTACGCAAAGCGTGCCGCTGCGGCGGCCACAGATGCTGCCGCTGAGGCTTCAAAGAGAGCAGCCAGGGCAGAGAAAGCCGCAAAAGCGGCCATCTCTCTGGCAAAAAAATTAAGGGAGGAGGCTGCCCTGGCTGCTCAGCAGCAGCAGCAACCGCAGCAACCGCAACCGCAACAGCAGCAGCAGCAACCGCAGCAACCGCAACCGCGACAGCAGCAGCAGCAACCGCAACAGCAACAGCAGCAACCGCAACCGCGACAGCAGCAGCAGCAACCGCAACAGCAGCAGCAGCAACCGCAACAGCAGCAACCGCAGTACTTAAATTTATACTCAAAATAAATAAAAATAAATACTAATTACTAATACTTAATTTAAATATAAAAAACAAATTAATTCGATGTGTTTTAATTTCCTGATCATCATTACACTTTATTAATTGGAGTTACTAATTTGTAGGTGTCTTGTAATTTAAAGATATGCGTATATGTAATGATAAAGATGTTCAAAATTTAAAATAGTAGGATCATATAAAATGTAGTCTTCCACACAAGCTATATTCATAGACAACCTATTTAAAAGAAACAAATAAATAATAAATTTAATTAACTGTTCTCGTGATTTACGGTGCAATTAGACATTTCAAATGTCAAATCCATTGAAAACTGAACTGTGCTGAGTAAAAATTAAATATATTATATATTATATGTTATTAGATTGGTAAACATAATGATACCGGCATTATACATATATTTTTTTGTCAATTCGCAATAGGTAGGTAGGTAACTAATAATTCGAAACTGTAACGCATTATTCGATAGAAATTAGTAATTACTTTTAAAAAGTAATTTATTCTGATTCTTGATTTATTCTGTGATATAATATTAAAAATTTTAATATTTTTAAATTAAGCGGCCAGTGGTAATGTAATTTGTTGTTTATTCCAAACCAAACTGATATGATATTTTTCAGCACGGACTAAAATATCTTAGTCCGTGTTTTTCATCCATGATAGTTGTATTGATATAAACCGTTTTTATTACGAGCGTCTAGAGACACTGTCTCATATGTCTATGCTATTATCTATGGTTTTAAGACCATGATAAAATCTATAAACATAACCTCAATTGTATGTCCAACATTTAAATTGGTAACCGTCCCTGACCCTTACCTCAATTATATTTAATAATTTGTTATCAAAATTTAACAAATCACGATTATTGATAAAGCAAATTTCTCTATGTTATTTTCTCAAATTTGTATCATTTTTTGAATATTCATTAAACTGAATATTAATAATACTGTATACATTTCAGCTCTTCTATTAACTTGTTCACCTGGTAAGTTCATATGATTATTAATATTTTTTATATAGAGATCCATTTATAATAATTATTTAATACAATATTTTTAAATTTTGTCTACATTTACATGATAGTATTGACTACATCCTGGAACATCATCATAATTTCCTATTGAAAAATCTAGATATTCAATATTCCTTGTAAGATTTAATCAAACAATTTTATTTAACTTTATATTTATGGCGTTTTTTTTTATCATTGAATTTATCTTGAAAAAGTATTAATGTTTTTGAAAATATTTTTCTTCATAGTTTCAAGTTGTCAAAAAAAAACGTTTTTATTAAAAAATCATGTTTTTAAATTTTTTTTATTTTTTTTTCCTTTTTTGCTATAACATAGAATTTTAATTTCATATTCCAAAGCAGATTTTTTTTTCTAAGTATGTTGAAACATACAAATCAAATTTAGGATGAGTAGTTTATGAGTTATAAGTATTTGAAGTTTAGACAAGCGTAGTAGTGGATAAATATTTTACGGGGTACCTCGTACCCCTCCTCACCGACTATCTAAACTTTAAAATTTAAATACTTATAACTCATAAACTACTCGTCCCAAATTCGATTTGTATGTATCAAAATACTTAGAAAAAAAATCTGCTTTGGAATATGAAATTAAAATTCCATGTTATTCAAAAAAGTAAAAACTTAGAAAAAATTTAAAAACATGATTTTTTAATAAACAACTTGAAACTATACAAAAAAATATTTTCAAAACCATTAATACTTTTTGAAATAATGAGTGTTCAATGATAAAAGAATAGTCCTGTATATAATTGTCTGTATGATTACTAAAATTATATAAATATGATTTAGGTACTTCAGTTTGGTTTGAAGAAATACCGAGAAAAATTGTATACGCCTACAATTGAAGAATGAGAATGGAAATTCAATTTCATCTTGAAATACATTTCTTTTCACCCAGTAGTACAATCTTAAACAATGAGCAACACGAGAAACCCTCATGAACAGTTACACAAATTGTATGAAAAAATTAGCATTAACAATCTACTTCTCATTACCATTTGTCCATATGTAAGAACTTTAACAAGAGTTGCTTTAAATATGAAATAACTCCTGGATTAAATGATTTTTTTATTTGAATTTTTCAAGACAAAAATGTCTAACTTTGAAACTGAGGCTCTTGAGATGTTACATTTCTGTAAATTTTAAAGCGTTTGTCAATGACCAACACTCTAATTTTGTTAGTTTTAGTAAAAATGTTTAGGACATATGTCTATGATACTTACAATTTTTTGAAAAAATAAATTAGTTGGTTCCGATGTGACTATCAGGATGGATTTCATAAACCTTCATTATCCACTTACTATGTAGATTTTATTTTACATTACTGTTTAAATATTTCTAATTGCAATATTGACAATAATGAATCAAGGGAGACGAAAAACATTGAAAAAACAATGTGTTACTGAACCTCAAGTTATTACTACCTACAACAATCACTTTTAAAGACTTACAATCTGAAATACGGTAGTTGTGTAGTGTTGCAATATTACAATAATGTGTTATTGGTAGGTTATGATAAACAACAGTATCTAAACTTTTAACTATATTTTTATAAAAGTTATTTTATATTTTAGTCTACATCCTGGGCCTGAAAAACACATGAATATACATACAAAGTAAATATACATAATAACTGCTAGGTATTTGTAACCAACAACTTGAGGTAATTCTTATCAAACTTCTGATTGGTATTCATCAACACGAATCAGGCATTAAATAAACCTATTGTGTCTGAATCATATACAGTTTAAATTAGTAAGTATAGATATTATAATAGTTAATGTGTATTAATTTTATTTAATTTCAGTTATAAGCATTTATATTATTGTTTCCACACAGCATTATGGCTTTTGAAAATGTATATCAGCTAACAGTACATCATTTATTTGAGCAGTAGGTATCCTCTACGGAAATAGTATGTGCTAGTTTAAAATCTTTTGATTTATTTTGTTTGATTAGTGTTGTATTGACATTGTGTAAAATTATATAGTATATATTATATAAATGTAAGTTTATCCACAATTTTATAATTGCATTTTGACACAACAGTGATATTTTTCAATATAATATCATGATGATCTGTTCTCTGGGAACATTTTTGTAGCCTGCAAGAGATAATTAAAAAACTTATGAAATAGTATCTAAACACTAAAGACCTAAGTTGTCATAGTTATTATTTAAATATTATCTTGAGTTTTCGTAATTAAACATGTGTACGTCCTAGAGTCTTTCTTAATTGCCAGACATTTGTCATTATCGATTATTTATATCATGTATTTTTATAACCTAGTTATTTATGTTTTGTACTTCTTAATAATTAAGGTCTAGTAATACTTTTGGAAAAAAAATTAACTTTCACCATTTCATTGTCACCATGATATGCAGCAATATGTAATTAGTGCTTTCATTAAATTTGAATACGAATCAATTAAATCTATATTGTACCGATGGGGAAAAACTATAACTTTAGGTCTTAATACCCGGATACCTGGGGTAACAAAATTTATCTTTTTAAATACTGATTAGGATTATCTATTTAACAAATTCCACAAATTATTCTAATCAAATTTTTATTTCAGAAATGTAACTTCATCAAAAATGTATTTTGGAGATGTCAACAATTATTATCTTATTTATCTTATTGTGATTTGGGTAATGTTTTTAACTTCTCAATAATTAATATCTAATGAAAATGTCCATAAAATACTAATTATAATAATTTAATTATAATTTTGATGTGCAATTTGTAGCGTGCTTTACTTAACTCTATAGGGTAATAATTTCTATAAATTTTCATTTACAAAGAAAACAGTAGAAATCATTGATTTCATAATTATCAATTCTGTCTTTTTTAGGAATGCAATTTATCGCTATATTTCGTCAACACAAAGAACACGACACCCAGAACATACAACTTAAATTAGTAAGTACTCATATCATAATGATTGATACCGTATTAATTGTATTTATTTACAGTTATAAGGATTTATATACACAACAATATTGCTTTGGAAAATGTATTGGTGTATAAATATGGTATGGAGTGAAATGTCATGAACTAACAACTTGAGATGAAAAGCTATGATGAAGATACAAGTTCTGACTTCTACAATGAATGGATTGTTTACATAATATATACAGTACGTTATACTTCTCATGCATTAAATATATAAATTAAATACCTGAGTAAAACACAAAATGCCGTCCCACTTTTAATCAGACTGCGGACTGTCAGTTATGCATGAATAAATTAAATTTAAAGTCAAATAATATATTCAATGCATTACTGGTGTGGTTACAAATTGTGTTTTGAAGCTATGTTCATAAATCAAGTAACTTAAGTAATTTAATTACTATTTTGATATGCAATTTGTAGCGTGCTTTAACTCTAGTCTAATGATTTCTATATATTTTAATTTCATCATTTCTTACACAATAAACAGAAGAAATCGTCAATTTCGTAATTAACAATTCTGTCTTCTTCAGGGATGCAATTAATGGCTATCCAGCGACAACACCGAGAACACGACACCCATTCTACACATTCATCATTTAGTCGACAACGGTGCCTGTCTGAGTTCCAGCCACAGTATAAACATACATTTATCATGTCTTCGGAATTATCTAATAGATAGGTCTTTAAATATTCTCTATAAGCTTTAGGATCAAACTCTAAACTTAACTTGGAATTGTCCATAAATTTAAATGCGTAATATATAATATATACTCCACAATTGTATGCGTCAATTTGTTTTGGAACATTTTCAAAAGGGCATGGCATCAGTGTTAAGGGTGGACATTGATGTGTGCCGTCACCGTAGATGACATCCGATTTCAATATTTTAATTACTTGATTGAAACGATCTTTTGATATTCGTTGGCTTATATCATATGGCTTAAACACCCGTGATATAACACTGTCTGGTGTTGAAATTTATAAAGACTACAATCCAGTGAGTACGACCAATATTCCATGGAAGTATAACCATACTGTTCTGATTGAAAGTAATTTTGTCATGCACTTCCCCAACTACTCTTTTACTAAACAGTAAAGTCACATCAAAGCACGATAAAATGTGTGTGTTTTCTAAGCTCAGATTTTTAGCGTATGACAACAAACAAATATCTATAACAAAGCTAGACACCCAGTTTGTTCCAGACAATGAATCAAATTCTGGGAAATCCAGGTCGGTCTTGACGTTAGAATTATGAGCACTAGGTAATAAATTACTATATTTTACAACTATATAATCTTTATTTTTTGGCATCTTAATTGGTTTATAGTACGCCAAATCTTTAGGGAGCATATTTTGGTGTAAATCCATAGCTAGAGCTGATAGTCGAAACGGAGATTTATAATTGCCGGGTGTCGAAACTGATTTTGTTAAACAATCGTCCAATGGCTTACTCAATTCATGTACAACCATGTCGTTGTTCATAGGCTCATCAACAGTGAACCCAGTCTCATTGTCACATTCTATAACCACAATGTTATTTTTATCTGCTGTAGTGGTCGAAGACTTTGGGATTTTTAAAGACAGTGCTTTGAAAGGACGGTACTTGATGGGTTGGAGGTGTTTGTGTTGTTTTTCTTTTTTTCCCCAACTCTCTGTTTCGTCTAAATGGTGAAGGCTAGACAATTCTAAAATTTTTCTTTTTCCATTTTCTTTAGTAGTACTCTGTTTAGACTTAGTGTCAAAATCAAGCGCACGAGTGCACTTTCCTTTTCTAATATTGTACTTCATTTGTTTGTGTACATTCGTCACACGCTGTCTCATAAGTTTTAAAAACCGGCCGCATTTAAACCTACGGTCGCCTTCTAGTATGTCTTGTTTGACTGTTTTAAACCAAGATTCAACGGTAGCATTACTCTGGCGGATTTCAATGCCATTGCTGAGTTTATTATTCATAATAGGTGTCCACAGTGCTAAGAAAGGTACACACTTAACTATAAACTCGTGTAAATATGATTCATCATAATATTCATTAATGCTTAAATTTTCAATATTTTCAGCACAATTTGAGACTTCAGATTTAACCTGTTCTTTGATTGACTGAAATCTACACAACATCATGGAATTACTCGTGTTGGATTCGCATAGAAATTTATTTATTTCCTCCGAGTGATCCTCACCTTCGTTGTTCGATTCATTTGGCAATTGGTATTTATCATAACACTTGGCTCTCATTGTACTAATGGCATTTTTCGTGTGTACTGTACCATAAGGTGATAACAGTATTACTGAAAATATTTTGAACCATTGTTCAACATCTGTCAAACTGGTTGTGTTAAAAAGTATACATATCCAATCAATGACATCATTTCTTTTCGTTTTTTCTACAGTCATACGATGGTTTTTCTCAGATTTAAAATATGTGTACACATGGTTTACTATAATTTTTGTGTAATGATTTGCACATATATTTATGATGGTGACATTAGATTCGTCGTGGTTTTCAACCAATACTCTGTAACACCAGTTAAGGTAGTCGAATATGGAAGTAAAACCATTCCATCCTATACACAAGGCATTAATTTGGGCATAACTGAAATCTGTCACGATATTTGTGAATACTGGCCAAGTCAGTTTGTGTTTCAAAACGAATGCTTTAAAAGCGTTCAGCCATTGTGAAATCGCAATAATGTCGTGAGCTGAACTAATCATTTCAACAACAGGACACGTGACACTTGAGTCTCTAGGTAATGGGACATTAACAACTAGAACATAGTACAGAACCCTCTTGCTGTTCTTGTCAATTTTCCTGACCACTGTACCAGTTGCATCCAAATACCCAGTTACTGGTTTTTGTTTTTTAATCAGATTTTTTAGTATTTCCAACTGCTCGTTACTATAACAGTGAACGGACGGTATGCCGACATGCTTTACAAAGTTGTTTTCTTTGTCATTACACATCAATACAAGGTCATGAAAATCATCTTTATCATAATCATCGGCACTTATGGCCTCTGATCTGATTTTTCTGACGACATCATCTGATTTAATGCCTTGCAAATTACCACAACTCAACTGAGTGGGTGATGCCATGTCAATAGCGTCCGACCTGAAGGAAAACGCTTTAGTCTTTTTTAGAGCATCTTTGTGTAAGTCTCTCTGAATCCCTTTTACGTGGTTCGTGAGACCATTGTCCTCTGGATTGTGATGGTAATTTAAACCAGAACTATACACTTCAGCCAGAAACTCTTGGTCTCGAAGCTGGACTTTAATTCTAAAAAGCTTACACCCCTCATGGGTACAATACAAGTACACATTGCAATGATTTTCAAAATATCTAACCCTTTTTGCATTAACAACGCATGTATTATTCACAGTTCTTATGAGCTTTCTGAACATAATAGGATATTTAGTCTTTTCCAAACGTTTTTCACCGTTAATATGTGTGTATAACATATGAGACCACTCTACACGTGAAAATGTAAAAGTTCCTTCAAAAAAATCACATTCAGAGCTATCGTATTGTTTTGGAAAACAATTTATTGTTTTCAGAGGCAGCACAACACCAGACTTGACCGGAGTTTTCTTAAAATAGGCATTTTTAAGGGGACTTGGCACAGGTCCAGCATTTTTTCTGCATTCCAATTTACTTGGTGTAACAAAATCAGATTCAACCTTTATGCTTTCTGGTAGAATTGGAGTACTACAAGGTATGAGTGGATTTCCTATCATCCAACTGCAATCACTTTGGGGCGATACACTTGTGTATTCAAGTGAAACGTGGTCTTTATGCACTAGTTCAGGCTCTGTGTGATCTGAATATGAAGTTCAATTTTCAATACCAGAATTTTCATCAATATAAGCAGTATTTGAATTCATATTGTTTGTGTCATCCGATGGATTACACAAAGACAAGTCAAAGTGTTTTTTACATTTCCTATACAATTTAGTACGGTTAACATGATTTGCAGCTACTTTAATGTGTTTACATATGGCATTTAGAATTGTGATATTGTAATTTAAGAAATCACTAGACGTATAGTTACAATTTTCAATACATTTCATTAATGTACTATTCATTTCTGACACATTACATAAATCAGTATTGTTCATACTTATAATACGTTTACGAAGAGATGAATTGTTTCTATTGATAGCATTTGCAATTGATTTTTTTAAAGCTTTATCATTTTCTTTATTAAAGATGTTATTGCAAATATTAGTTACACAACTGTCAGAAACTGAGACATTTCCAAAATTTAAATTTGGATATTGATTTTTAATATAATGAGCTACCTCATCCAATTTTTTGTTTAAACTCATTTTTAAGCTTATAAATAATTGTTTTCTGTGTCTGAATTACAAATTCGTTCACACTTTTATCTGCCTGAATAAGACCTCTTCGACTTTTTGTTGTCTGAGTTTACACTCTTCGACTATTTCGTGTCGGAATTAACAACAATTCGTCGGCACTTTTTGCTGTCTGAGTTTACACTCTTCGACTATTTCGTGTCGGAATTAACAACAATTCGTCGGCACTTTTTGCTGTCTGAGTTTACACTCTTCGACTATTTTGTGTCGGAATTAACAACAATTCGTCGGCACTTTAAGCTGTCTGAGTTTACCCTCTTCGACAACTAAAATTATAACTAAAACTACAACTACAACTATACTTAAAACTACTTTTTTTTTTGTTAAATACAACTACAACTACAACTACTACTACCACTAAAACTACTTTTTTGGGGTTTTTTTTTTAACTACAGCTAAAACTACACTACTATTTTTTTTTTTAAATTAAAACTACAACTAAAACTACTTTTTTTGGGTTTTATTTTTCTACTTTTTTTGGGGTTTTTTTTGTTTTTTTTTTAACTACAGCTAAAACTAAACTACTATTTATTTTTTTTTTAACTACACATAAAACTAAAACAACTATTTTTTTTAAACTACAGCTAAAACTAGAACTACACCTAATACTAACTACAACTATTATGAGAGTTGATGTGATGCTGCTGTAAATAAGACAATATGCTGCTGTGCGGAAATGGTTCGGAAAAAGCAGGATCACAACACCTGAAAAGTTTAAAATAGATAGGTTTTAATTTTTAAAATTACAAAAATATGTTATATTCAAAAATTATACACTCCTATTTTAATTCGCAATTGAACTTGTGAATACTGTGACAATAGTAGACATAGTTATTACAATTAAAATAATTTAAGCATACACATATTAAATAAAGTTATGATTATTAATTATTACAAATCGATACAATAATGTCAAATATATTAAGTGTAGATCAATTATGAAACTATGATAATTAATTCATATTTTCAAACAAACATAATCTAAGTTAATTTCATAATTTATTTATTCTAAAAAAAATAACCATGTCCGTACTGACAAGTAACACTTTTTCAAACATATAAATAAAGTCTAATCAGCATACTACATAGTAAATTTGGATTTAAAAGTTATTGTAGTTTAATTAGTAATTACTAGGGCTCGGATTTATATAATTTATTAATTACGGCAAGTGATAAATTTGTATAACAAGATTTTTGATAAAACGAGCTATATTTGAATTTACATATTTTTACACATTATTATTATTATTATATTATTATTCAATTTTTTCTCCCATATTTAGACAATTATACTGTTTTAATGTCTTTTCTTCAGAGTTAAGAATGATTGAAAGGTTATCATCACTATATATTATATTATAGACAATCTTTTGAATTCAAAAATTTAAAAGTGCATGTTATTATTAATAAATTGTAATAAAGATAATTAGATAACTAGATAAATATACATATTTCTATTACAATTTATTTTATTATTAATTATTATTAACATTTTATGACAAATTTGTCAATATTTTGGATTTGAAAGTTTAAAAATGAATGTTATTAATTGTAATAAATATAATTATATAAATATAATTTTTTATATTACATTTTATTATATTATTAATTATTAATATTTTTTTTTGATAATACATGTTTTGAATTCTTTAGCACATATTTTTGTTGTATGAATACCTACTCTGGTTATATAAATACATATAAATCCGAGCCCTAGTAATTATCATTATACATCATAATATGCTTTAATCATAACATTTTATTCAACTTAGGTAATAATACAAATTTGGTTCATAATTATAATCTTATGTATTAAATCTAAAATGTGAAAATGATACAACAGTATTGTGTTTAATAACAGATTCAACGATGATTTCTTGTCATAGATCATAATGCTTTAACAGTAAATGTAGACAGCTAGAATGGATAAATGATTTATTCTTGTCATCAAATTAATTTTGTAACATATGCATTGAAATCCGCTATTCATGCTGAAACTCAATTAAAAAATATACAATTCTATAAGCTATAACTAATCATATTTTACAGTATCCAATAATCATTTAAAAAGTAACCGTTATTAGTAATTATCCAATGAAATATTAATATACAATGGACAATGATGTTTAGGTAGTATGCAAAAACCATCTTGGTAATATACTTACTGATACATACATAATTGTATAATTATAAGGATAATGGCTTATAAAAAAAAGACATTTAAACACTTTACAACACTACAACAAATGACATGGGGCTAACATAAAACTATTCAGGATATGTGTTGTTTTTTGAGAAAAAACGATTTAAGATCTCCCATATTTCCAGTGGTTAGGCCTCTTAAGGGCGCCAAATTTTTTTTTATACCGGGGTGCAAAATGTCTAAACGCGTCACTGGACATAGTTAAATAGTTCTTAAGCATTACATTTTTATATTTATATTACAAATAAATGTATTAATATTCATTATAACTTAGACAATACATTAGGTAATATTTTACAATAAATATGGTTCTATATACTGTGATGTAAACATAAAATGGAAAAATCATAATACAATAATATTAGTGCCTCAGGTGATTACTCATCACTGTGTGGATAGGGAAACAGAATATGACATAGGTTAATAATACTTAAATAATGAATAAAAGACGAACATCTCTATAACTATTCAGTAAAGTAGACAGTAGTTTATACACACCTGTTTCCGTAAAAAGTGATGTTTTAAATACTTCAAGACAAATTACATGTTTAAACTCTTATTAATTGATGTAAAGGTAAACTGAATAACGTGGGTTAGATTGTACAGTCTTTTAACCTAACTTTCCATTATTATTGATTTGTCATTATGACGTTATGATGGCAATATTATGTCAGTATGTTCGGTATAATTATTGTGGTAATGAGTAATGACGCCAACAGAAATTATTTATATATAATTTTAAAACAATACAATTTACAACAATTACTGTGTAACATAGGGCGACATCTACTTGACGGTTTCGGTGCAATGGTACGACACCCCTGAACTTTTATGAAATGCAACACAACGTACAAGGATTCTTATCACTTGTCGTCCGAGTAAATAGTCCCCTAGCTATAGTCCCCCAACTTCACACACGTAAGGGCCGCATGTAACAAAAGGATGAATCAGACAATATAATCTTAGGTGGTTTTTATGAACAGGAAATTAAATTAACCGATTTTCCAAACACCTTTCTCATTGAACGTATTGTAAAAAAAGTTGGGAATAAAATGCTTGTTAAATGGTTAGGTTTTGATTCAAGTCAAAATTCATGGATAACATCAATAATTAATTTTGACTTCAATAAAAAAAAATTAATATTTTATTATAAAATTATTACATATTATACATAAAAAAATCTTTATTTATTATGTATAATATGTAATACTTTTATAATAAAATATTTATTTTTTTTTATTGAAGTCAAAATTAATTATTACACAATGTTATGATCTCCTAATCCTCAATAGCCTGTTTCAAAAAAAAACATGATGTATCCACAATCGATATAAAAAGCACCATATAGCGGAAAAATTAATCAATGAAAATAAATAATACTTCTGTATTTTTATCCTATAATTTTAGTATACCATTTATTTTATCTTTAACAATTATTTAATAAAAAAGTTTATATTCAACTTGTATAGTATGGAATCTATATTTTTAATCAAACATTTTTTAGAACATTTTTTTTTTTAAATCTTTCAATTTCAATTAATTCTATTGATTCTGATGGTTAACGGTTTGAAATAATTTTAATCATCTTTCCGTAATACAACTGTAAAACATAAAATATATAAGCGGTAATGTTATAAATTATTATAATATCATATCGAACAACTCTATTTCAATTATTTCGTTTTTTCTTATTTAATAATATTCTTCTTTAATATAGTATGTAGTAACATTGATTTTAGAATATACTAAAATCAATGGTGGTAATAATATAGTATTAATTAATAGTTATTTTATTAAGGGGTCTCTAAAGACAACTTCTTATACACCCGTTAGTATAAATTTATTCTGTTTTTAGTTAAATGTAATCTTTATACGTTTTTATTATTATTATTATTTCGTATAGTTTAGCTAACCAGTCATAAAATATGTTATTAACATAATATTTAATTAAAGTTTCTTAAGTTTTAAAACTTAAAATATTGATAATAATAATCAGTCAAAGAGACTATGTCTTTTAGTATGTTTTCATTTTCTTTTTCATTTTTTAACTTTATGATATAGTTACTGTTTTTTTATATTTTCAAAAATAAATAAAACTGAGATAATACCAGTGATTGATTTTTGAATACACTGTATAATATAATTCACTTTTTATTCAATCAACTTTTTTTTGTTGCTTTTTATACTGATCCATTAAGTTTATAGTGACCATAAGCTAAAGTATTTATTCCGTCATCCATTATATAACGTTTATCATCGTTTGCACTTAGAACAAGTTTGTTCATTGTTTTCGAATGAACAACATGTTTATTTGATTGGATAAAATTAATTTTTCTATGAGTTTGTTCATCCTTGAGAGTTATATGGTTTATAAAAGCGTTTAGTATATCCTTATAATTATTAAATTGCATGTGATTTTTAATTATATATTTCTTTACACCTTTTGCCTTTTTCAAATGGGTTAGCATTAGCATGTGCTAACGAATCTTGAAATTTTTTTTATATAACAGTTATGTGATGTTTCGTTATTATTAAACAAAAATAGATCGAAATGTTTTTTTCTTTCAGTATCACATATATACAGAGGAAAAATATGTTCTTTGTCATTTAAACTAAAAAGATTAATTGATACATCGTTTACACGTTCAAATTTTTTCATCTGACTGATTGGTGTTGGAAAATCAATACATTTAAAATCTAAACCACTTTTTTTCTGTCATTTTAAAATATTTTTTATTTAAAATAAGTTTTATTCGAACGATTATCAAACTTAGATATTATTGAATATTTAAAACATTTACCATCGTTATTTTTTCACATTTATAATTGCTCTTTAAACTTTCATATATTCAGGTAAATCTATATACGTTCATCCCCTGAGGGGATTCACTATATTAATTCTCAATTGTAATACATCTATACTCTTAAGAGACCACCCAGATCCTTTCGCTAAAAACTGGTCTTGCTCGGATAATAATTTATCGACCATCCTATTTAATAATTTATTGAAATCGGATGAGTTACATGCAAGTGTATTAGAAGTTTTGAATGCTATGTCCTGAACTTCTTGAGTAATTATTCGTTCGTATACACTATCCACATGTAAATTAAATTTTATAGATGATTGTAAACATGATTGTTTTAACATTAAAATTAATTTATCTCTAACATAGTTAAAAAAAGCGTGTAGTCTATAAAATCTAAAGTATTCTTAATCACAAATGTTTTCGAACATTTTTTAAATCTTTCAATTTCAAATAAACCTTCATCAGAAGACATCATCCGCTGACGTTTTGTAACCGTTTTTCTTTTCATTGTAAAACTGAAAATAGATTAAATAAAAACATGGGTATAAGCAATAATAATAATATTGTAATAATTTATTATATTTTAATTTATTATATTAAACAACATTGAATATACGTATATATATATATATATTTATTGTCAATGATATAATAATTACTAATTATATTATTACATATTAGTTTTAGTCTATATTCAAAGATTCTAATTCTCTTTGCATTGAATGTATATAATTACGTATACATAATCTACATTTATAATATGTATATTGTGATTTTTGGTAGTCTAGTTTAAGTTGTTTTTTTTCATATTTTAATTTTTTAAATTTTTGGTTTATTGTTTTAATTTTGTTTTTATTTATATTTTCTTCTTCGTCTTCTTCATCCAAAGTTTTTTCGAGTAATTCATAATTTTCTTCAATTTGACGTTTTATGAACGTTTCGTTTGAACGAGATTCCATTTTATTAATTTTTTTTTGAAACTGAAAATGTTAATATTTATTTATTAATCAATATAATCAATAAAATAAAAAAAGTCGAGTCATAATAATTATAACCGAAACAATATTATTTTTCCTTTATATTATATTATATTATATTTAACTCATATTATTTGACAAGTTTTCACAACACAGTTAAAATATTAATAAAAGTACTTAGTAAGTTATATATATATATTAGGGTGGTCCTTATTTTTGAACTTCAACATTTTTGGTTTCTTACCTTTCCATTTTGTTCATTACTATAAGAAAGTAATTGCTTTTAAATTTGGTCATGATTACTCAACCCCTTCACGTGCCACAAAGGGATTGAAAAATTCCAAAAAAGGGTTGATATGTAAATTTTTAAGTTTAATTTAAAAAATGTTATACTTATCAATGAACGTATTATAGGTAAATTATAGATATTAACTATTTATTTTGTCAATAAAAAATACATAAAAATACATTTATACAATTTCTTATGAATCTATTAATAGGTACGTAAAAGTATTGAATAATTTGAGTATTAAAATTATTTCGAATGAAATATTGTTTCATAATTTATTTCGAAATATTGTCAATAAAAAATACATTTATACAATTTCTTTTGGATCTATTATTAATTTATAAATTATATTATTTCGATTAAATTTCGTCTGATATGATGGTTGATTTTCGAGCATCAGTGAATCTCTTTCTATGACTTTCGACGACTTGTAGAAGGAATTGTTTTTGACTTTCATTTTTCGTGAGAATCGAATTATAATTTTGAATTTGAGCCACTCCTCTTTCAGCAAAGTCATTGACAACTTTCATATTTCTAACCACACTTAGTCCTAATTGATAATCTGGCATATTTTCCCAATCTTCAGGATCAGACTTAAGGAACTCAGTTGGTATCTTCAATATATTAAAAAAAATCAATTGATTTATGATTAACAAAATCAGCAACAGTTTTCTGGGTAAAATTTAAATCTACAATATCAATTTTAATTCGATTTTTATAATCTTCTGAGCTTTTGTTGCTTAATGCAGTGACCATTTTTTTTTTAATTGGATATGAAACATTTGGGAGGAATACGATTCCGCACGTTTTTTTTTTTTTTTGAACACGATTCCGCACACTTTATTGTTCATAGGAATACAATAGGAATTGATTGCAACGTTGTCAAATTTATTACAAACGGTTTATTATAAAAAATTTATAATAATATTATAAATAATATTATAAAAAAAAAAATGTAATAATTATTGTAAAAAATATATAATAAAAATAGTTATCTCTAGTAAATATCTATACCTAGTGAGCCGATATTTACATGTATTTACCAACGCTAAATCGTTGCCCTTTTCAGATTTTATTATCTCTAATTGATTATCCATGCCTATCAATATAAATTATAACACTGTAAAAAATTCGTACACACGCGCTGCGTTTTAACCAGACAGTTCTGACTAGACTATAGTATACTTTACCATCGCCATACTGACAACACCAACCAACAACTATATTATGGGTAATTTATCAAAATAATCTCGTCATTACGAGATTATCGTTATAATGTTAGGTCGCATAACAAATATTAATCAAATCATATAGACTCGGATGCTCGGTAAATTATGCTGAACGCTGGTTGACATATAGAAGTATAGAACACATGTAATTTAATGTATATTGTTATCTTTATCGACTTTATCAAAAGACCTGACTTATCTTATTTTCAATTAGTTTGAACTTGAAATGTCGTAGTAAATATGGAAAAGTTCAGGTCCCTAAATAATATGCACTAATTGCATCAATCTCATGTTACAAGAATAAACGTGCGGAATCGCATTCGTTACATGGCAACGTCGCATTCGAATACAATACGGATTTGGGTAGAAAAAAAAGGTAATATAGAACAATGAACGTGCGGAATCGTGTTCTACCCAAACATTTTGATCAAAAAATAAAAAAGATACAAGCAATTCTGATAAATACCACTGATGACGTAAAAAAGCTGTAATTCCTGCATTAGATACAGCTTTATCTGGGTACAATGACAGTTCTTTTAGTAAATTTAAATCGTTTACAGGAGCAGATATAGCACAGGGAGCTTTAAACCAATGAAATCCTTAAATTTGAACAATAAATAACGAAAATCTTTTCATATAATTTATTGTATTTTTAGATGTTTTGAATTGATTTTTAAATATACATATTTTTATGGCATAAATAGCACGTGCCATCCATCGCGCCCGATGAACTACTCCAGGTTGAATAAATATTATACGTTTTGTAGGAACACCGCCGAAATAAATAATTATAAGTTCTAACAGCTCCCTGTAATCGTCACGCGAATGAAATGAAATTAATTGTTCTTTGCAAAATATTATGACTTCGTCTCGATTACTTATTCTTTCTTCTAAGACTTAAAATGTATTCTTATCAATATTTTTCCACTGTTGTTGAAATGTTAGAAATATTTGAATATTTGGCCCAGTTGATGGACTGTTATAACAAATATTAAAAATAGCTCCTAAAACTATTTCTAATATATGATTTCGACATGCTAGGTATAATAATTTTCTACCAATTTTTTCCTCGATTAACGTACATGCTCCGTTTATTCGTCCTGTATTGCTGGCTGTTGTGTCAAATGATAGTGATTGAACGCGGTCTGTTATACCCCAATCAAATAATGACTCTATAACAGCATTTGACATCGCTTCCCCAGTTCCAGATTCAAACTTTGGAACACTGAGAAGCTTACTTACTCCGTCTCCGGATACTAAAATAGGAAGACGATCAACATGACCTTTCCCGGTAATATCGGGAATAATCGGAATATTGATTAATCTGTTTTTTTTTCACTGATTTAATTTACTTCTTTTGTTTTTAAAATAAAATAATTTGTAGATGGAAGTTCAGTGAAGCTACTGTCAGATTGTACACGAGCGACGAATCAAAAGATCAAACGCTTCATACTAACCTTAATGAGACAATGCAAACTATATTTGGTAAATTACTAACCGATCCGAAGCGTCAGACTATTAAAAGCAAGAAGACTGTTTGATTATTATATGAAAAAATGAGTTTCAGGTAATAAACAAAATATTATTATGCATGTATGTTTTTATTTATTCAAAACTCAAAGGTTTTGGAAAACATAAACTTATAAAACTTATAAAAACTTATAAAAATTTAAAATACTAACAAATTTAATCTACTTTTAAAACATAATATTAAAACTAAAACTTATTAAAACTATTATTTTTGATTTAAGGTGGCATGTAATTAAAAAAATGCAAGTTTATTATTGAAAAAAAAGTTTTATTAAAAAAAAACAATAATTAAACATATTTATATTTTTTTTTTATAATATTAGATCTTGCAAAATCATATCTGACAATGTGTTAAAATGGAATTGTAATATTTCATATAGAAATGATGTGTCATCGTTCTGTAGGTGATTATAATAATTAAAATAATAGTTTTGAATATATTGGTTGGTAAATTCGTTCCTCTGACAGGTGGACGGTAGACCACGGACATCATTTTTAATTAGGTCATATGCAGTGTTAAAAGTAATTTGATAATTTGCTAAACGTTTTTGCTTGTCTACTACGTACAAATCTATCAAATTCTGTAATTATCGA
Organism: Macrosiphum euphorbiae; assembly: GCA_949089665.1. Taxonomy (NCBI): domain Eukaryota; kingdom Metazoa; phylum Arthropoda; class Insecta; order Hemiptera; family Aphididae; genus Macrosiphum; species Macrosiphum euphorbiae. The sequence continues at coordinate 46,664,343 of CARXXK010000001.1, read as the reverse complement.
AGTCGGTACAAATCTACATGTGACAAGGTAATGTATTCCTCATTTAGATGTAGGGTAATTAAACTCTGTTTAACATTGGTTGAATATGAAAAGGAATCGGTGATTTTTACACGCCTCACCCTAGTATTTAAATTATTAATAATCGAATTGTAATTAGGTTCAGACATCAGTGTAAACCATTCTTCTAAACTTAATGTGATAATTTTCTTTGTAAGTTTACATTCCAATAATAAAGTAATTGAAATCTGCTTGTTAATTAGTAATCCAACTGTAATACTTTTCTTGTTAAAAGCCCGGATGTCGAATGTAGACTTACAGACAATTATTGGTGAACTCATAGTGAAGTTATTTTTGTCAAATTTAAAAAAAAATCTTTTTTTATAAATAAGAAGTGGGATATAACTGTTAGGAGTTATACATTGAACTGTTAGTTTGTTCCCTTTGCAGTCATATTATATACTAAAAAACTCTTTGGAAAAATTCAAAAAATGTAAACATACAGATAGCCAATGAGTGCGTACAAGAGAGGGAATTTACATATACTTACTAAAATGTTACCTGAAAAACATTTTAAATTATCTTATACGCACTAATTCGCTAGGACTGTATGTCCACGAGATATAAAATCGAATATTAACACATTTAAGATAAAAAATTCAATTTTGTTTATTTTTTTTTTTTTAATTCAATACAGCAAATATTATAAACAGCATAAATAAATATATGTATATATAAACATTTAAAAAAAAAAACATGATTTAACAAATGGTATCGTACGAACCGGTTTCACAATTACAAATAACTTCGGTTTTACAATATTTACTTACGACTTTTTCAACAAACTGATTTCCTTTCATTAACAATACAAATAAACATCTAGGTGAGAATCGAGTATGTTCTATAAAACAATTATCATCGATTTCAAAACTATGTAGAATTATTCCACACCAATGACATTGAACTGCATCGTCGAGATTGATATAGTAAAATCCACATTCCGAGAGTTTGTACTTATTCTGTCCGGTATTTGAAGGGAAACTTTTAAAAGTTCGTAACCTCGATACAAATGTAGAGAATTCTGGATACGCTGGCGTTGAATTGAATCGTATTTGATCGACCAATGACTGGATATCGTTTGTGCATTTATGAAAATTCATTTTTGAAGAAATTAAATAACTTATACAATTTAATAAGACTTTGAGAAAATAAAGAAAAATGAGACACAACTTGAGTGAACGATAGATCATTAGTAACTGAATATAATAAAAAGAATAATAAACTTTAAAAATTATTGTAAATTTGTTTATCAAATTTTAGATAAAAAAAAAAACAGTGTAACTAACACGAGTAAAAAAGAAAAATATTAAATATTTTTTTGCGTGAGACGAAATTTGGTAGACAATCAGTGTGAAATTGTGTTACACGGTAAATTTGAGTGCTCTAAGGGGACATTCCCGGCTTGAACTTTTTTTTTTCCCTGGAAAAGCTGGCTGTGAACATACAAATATATACTACTAGCACAGTTTGTAAATTTAACAAGATTTCAAACTCAATAAAAATAAAATTGAAATATTAAATACTACCAATGAAGAGTCTTATGGTCTTAGGTTATTATGTATAATATGTTTCTTGTGCCTCATTTGTGGAATAAGTTTTGTGACACATGTCACATTTGTATCTGATTTCACAGTGTGCCCACTGTTATGTCTTACTTGGGTTTGTTCCTTCGTAGACAATTTTGAGTTGTTATCCTCTGTTAAAGAATGAGTTCGCTCTCTCGAAAGTACTACAGTACGCTATTGAAACTTATAATTACAGGAATTGAATTTTTACGCAATGAATTAAAATGATATTAATACTATTATTTTTTAGATAAAACGTACACACAGTAATCGAGTCTAAGACTATTTCACGACTGACTTATGTACTATGCATTATTCGATGGCGACGGACGTCGTCTTACAAAAGTGCTTACCCATCTAAATTCTACGTTACCTATATTATATTAATATAAGAACAAGGGGTTCCTAACACCACCAATGAATTTTAAAATATGATTTTTTTTTTTTTAAAAGCTTTTGGTCTTTCCTTACATTTATCAATGACGCAAATGTAAGGCCTTATGTTTGAATGCCAAGTGCCAAAACATGTTGTGACACTTGAGATTTGATAAGTCCCTGTGTCTTTTCTTGCAAATATCACACTGGAAAGGTTTTTCACCAGCGTGAATCAATTTGTTCCTTTTCAGATGGTGCAATAGTTTAAACTTTTTTTTTGATAACCACCAAATGCCTCGTCATCTAAGTAGTGACGGAGACTCGTATAGATACAAAGTCTCCCTTAGCTATTGGGTACACAGTAGAGACTAGGAGGTGGATCAAATGAATACCGGCGTTTTCGACGAGTACCGACGCAGGTGTTAAAGTTGTCGAATAATCCTTGAGTTTAAAACTAGTTTATTCGGCAATATGTATATTAGAAATCGTTATGCGATTCTCGGCATTATTGAAAGTGGCAAAACAACATTGCGTGGCACGTGGTTTGACAATAATGTAAAGCAAATGTGTATTATAGTGTACCTATAATAAATTATCTTCTTGAAGAATAAATAGAAATAAAATAAAATAAAATGACAGAGCATCCAAACTCAGTCAACTCAATCAAGCACAGTTTATAAATTAAACTAGATTTCAAACTCAATAAAAATAAAATTGAAATATTAAATACTACCAATGAAGAGTCTTATGACTTCAATGATGCAGTAAAATAAGAAGATGCTAGTATTATGTATCCTTCAGACAACGAGATAGATGAACTATTTAAAGAAGTCAATTCATAAAATTATTGATGACAAATAATATTTGAAATATTTTGTTTTGTACAAAGAGTCGAAGAATGTCAAAATAAAGAATATAATATAGTAACAGTAACTATCTAATAATTTGTTTTTTTCAATATATTATTTTTAAATGTTGACCAATATGTATTAATAGTAGATACATTATGTATGTTCTGGCGCAGTCGGTTTTTTTTACAATCAAAAAATCAACTTAAAACTAGCTTATTTTAACATTTTTACAACAAATTTTGATTTTTTACATCGAATTTTGAGTGCTTTTATGTATACAATTTATATACAAATACAATGATATTTCACATATTTTATACAAAATTACATACATTTTAGAAAACATTAGAAAAATACAGAATTTAGAAATATTCCAAGAAAATTATTCAAACAATTTATATATATTTTAAACATTACAGCCAAGCAGCTTCCGCCATATATTTCCTTATCGTTATAGGAAATATAATATATATTAAAACCAAATTAAATAAGCAGAACAGCTGTGCAAACTGTGTAGTTGAGTGTGAATTCCAGGACGACACTTTGGGTGTGGTCACCGATTATCCTTCACATTCCTGGTTTTCAACGTTTTCATAGTAAATATTGATGTAATTTATAATATTCTCAATCAAGAGTAATGAGCAGAATACAGCCAATGAGAGCCGATTGTTTGAACACTACTAGAGATAATTTAGTTAATAAATACAGGCCACGCAGTGGAATTTTTGTAATTTGCAGAATGCCTATAAACGGCTAACACAGTTAACACCTGCAAATAAATAGCATGGAAGCCACTTGGGTATCAAATGTACATAATAATTTTCCTCCAATGAATTAAACATAAAAAATGTTAAAAATATATATAAAAATATGAAAGAATACAAAATAAAGTAGGTTTTTGAGCAGTTGTTTTGAGATGATGTTTTATGATTTAGATGTTGAAATGTTGAGATGGTGGAAACTTGTGTTAAGTACCTGTTTACTGTCTAGTTTTCTGTATTAAGCATCAATTCGCTTTTATTTACAGAAAATTTCGAGTAGCAATAGGTATTTAATTTGAAGTTTTGAGATGTTGTATTGAGACGTATATTGAATTGAAATTCCAAGTTTGTAGTTGTTGAATTGAAATTCCATATTGCTATTGCAATTCCTCCCGGCCTTATTGGTGAAAATAGCCCTTCTCAGGGCTACCCAACTGACGATCGTGGAACACACGTGGTAAAACGGATAATCAAACTCAACAAAAAAATGTACAAAAAATCCAAAAAACACAAAAAAATAAATGACAATCAGCCACGCTGTGATACTGCAGGTACTAGAAAGGTAGAGAACAATTTCAAGATAGCTCAGATTAACGTGGAAGGCTTGACTCGAGCCAAGGCTGACATTTTGGGGAAAAGATTTGTCGACATGGACGTATTGGTGTTACAAGAAACCCACATACCTGATGGTGAAACAAACCGCCTAAAAATAAATGGTTTCAATCTGGTGCATCACATTGGCCATAATAAACACGGTTTAGCAACATACGTAAGCCAAAACAAATCGTTCCTAGACATTGAACAAGTTCTCGGTAACGAACATACGGTTGGTATCCGCATTGGTAACCTAACCATCTTCAACGTCTACAAACCCCCTCCCAGCAAGTGGGCTGCTGCCGTTTTGCCAGTCAGTGAACATCCTGTAATATACATCGGAGATTTTAACTCCCAAAATACTGAGTGGGGATACTCCACCAACAATGAAGAAGGTGAAAAACTTTCGGATTGGGCCGCGATTAACCACCTTAAACTGATCTACGATGCCAAACAAGGAGGCACTTTTAAATCTGGTAGATGGGGCACGACGACGTCGCCGGATCTCTGTTTCGTGTCCGAGGACTCTAATGGTCTACCTCTAACTGTAAACAGGGAAATCAAAAACTCTTTCCCAAGAAGCCAACACTTACCAACCACCGTGACCATCGGTCTTATAATCCCAACCATAGACAAACCTTTTATGCCTCGATGGAACCTGCGCAAAGCAGCATGGCCAGAATTTTCAAAATACGTTGATGATAACATCAACCGTATTGACCCCATACCGGACAACTATGGCAGATTCATCAAACTAATAAAGACAGCTGCGAAGAAATCGATACCTAGAGGCCATAGATATAACTATACCCCCTGCTGGACTAAAGAATGCGAAGAATTACTAAAAGAATACGAAAGGTATGGAAATGAAATAAGTGCTGACAAACTCATCGAACTACTTGACGAGGAGCGAAGGAACAGATGGACACAGGCTATGAATGAGATGGATTTCACCCACTCGAGTAGGGAAAGCTGGTCTCTACTAAGGAAACTGGGGGCAGCTCAAACCTCATGGAAAGCTAGCAAAGTCTCACCAAACTCCATCTCAACCATTCTTCATAAGACCGCTAAAATAAAACCCAAAAAACCCGATAAGATAAAGGTGAAAGCCGATTACAAGGAAGAGTTTCAATTATGCGCAGAGAAATCCGAAAACATGAAGGACTTTGGAGTGGAGGAAGTGGAGGCTGCCCTAAGACTTCTAAAAAACGGTAAAGCTGCAGGCGAAGATGGTATACTTCCGGAATTCCTCAAACACATGGGCATTAAAGGGAAATTTCGGCTAGCAAGACTTTTTTCAACAGTAAAAAATAACAATACTTTACCAAAACAATGGCGGGAAGCTAAAGTAGTTGCAATATTAAAACCGGGTAAGCCTGATGATGACCCAAAAAGCTACAGACCGATCTCACTGTTATCCGTTGTCTACAAGTTGTTTGAAAGAGTACTCCTAGTAAGAATCCAAACGAAAATCGAAGAACACCTGCCAGTAGAACAGGCGGGTTTCAGACAGGGAATAAGCTGCAGTGAACAAGTACTATCACTGACGAAGTTTATAGAAAACGGGTTTCAAAAGAAACTAAAAACGGGAGCTGTTTTCCTAGACCTGTCTTGCGCCTACGATACGGTGTGGAAACGTGGTTTACTTTTGAAGTTAGCCAAAATTCTAAGATGTAAAACATCATTGCGACTAATTGACAATATATTGTCAGACAGAAAATTTAGAGTGCACCTAAATGGAAAGGTAAGCAAATACAAATTCCTCCAAAATGGTCTTCCTCAGGGCTCAGTACTCTCCCCCATTCTGTTTAATGCCTACACAGCGGATATCACAAATACCTCGTCACGCAAATTCATATACGCGGATGACGTGGGGTTAGCAGCTCAAGCTGAATCATTTGAGAAGGTTGAGGATATCTTAAACGAAGACCTAGTAAAAGTACAGAAGTACTTCAAATCCTGGTTCCTCACTCTTAACCCCAATAAAACCACATCCATAGCGTTCCACTTGAGCAACAGAGATGCTAACAGAAAACTCAACTTGACAGTTCAGGGAACCAAACTAATGAATGACGATGCTTCAAAATATCTTGGGATCAAACTGGACAGAACGTTAACCTACAACCAACACCTCGAAGATGTAAAAAATAAACTTAAAACAAGGAATAATATTATTAGTAAACTTGCCGGAACAAGCTGGGGCTGCCGAGCAAATGTACTACGCATATCGGCCCTAGCCTTGGTATACAGTGTCGCGGAATACTGCGCCCCCGTTTGGGAGAGAAGTGTACATACAAAAAAGGTTGACACCCAGTTGAATAATACTATGCGAATCATCACAGGCTGTGTCCGGGCTACCAGCCTACAGTGGCTTCCAGTCCTTTCGAACGTAGCTCCCCCGGAGATCCGAAGGTATCTCTCAACTGTCAAACTGTTACAGAAAATCAATAAATTAGTGAATCTCCCTGTATATACCGACATAAATTGCGCACCATCTAAAAGATTAAGATCAAGAAACCCAATCTGGTCAAAAGAAAATAGTTCTGATAGCATGGAGGATATGTGGAAACAACACTGGGAAAAAGGTAATGCAAAAAATAGACATCTGATAAGCGACCCAAACCAAAGAGTCCCAGGATTTGACTACCCGAGAGCCTTATGGACCAATCTAAACAGGATACGAACGGAGCAGGGTAATTGTAACTACCTCCTACATAAATGGAAGTTAAAAAACTCTCCCTTATGCGACTGCGGGCAAATACAATCCATCAAACACATTGTGGAGGAATGTCCCCAAACTAGATACAAGGGAGGAATAGAGGGACTTCACATGGGCGATGACGAAGCAATGGATTGGCTGTCTAAGACCAATGTTCGCCTTTAAATATATTATGAGCTCTTATTATTATTATCTTTGTTATTGTTAAAATTATTTATTAGTTTATTGTAAATCTACCTACTCTAGTCCTCGTTACTTTGATAATTTAATGTTTATTTAGTTTTATTTTATGTTTATTTAATTTTGTTTTTCACCAATAAACCTACGCCATATGCAAGAAAAAAAAAATATGAAGTAATTTATGGCAAATTTATCTACCTATATTCAGTATTATTATGTTTATATTACCAGTATTATTACCTATATTATGTATTGCATATATTGGGCACGGACAAATCTGAAATCGGGGACATTTTCGTGAATAAAGGTATACTGTTTCAAGTGAGCAGTGCACAGGATTACCTTTGAGATTACCAGTCAGCATTTGTATTATTTTAAAATTTTAGTTTAAAAGTAATTATAAAATATTATCATAGAAAAGAGACTACAATTATGTGGGTAGTAAAATTACCCCAGCTACGGTAAAATTTGTTAGGCAAGTAAAAATTAATTGTTACGCTAGGCAATTTTTACCCCAGGCGATTTTTAACCAACATGGTAAAATTTGTTGGTGGGTAAAAATCGCCTTTTAGGTTAGGCGATGTTTACCTCAGGCGATTTTGACCTCCTACAGTAAAATATACAGGGGGGTAAAAATCGCCTGTTACGATAAGCGATTTTTACCTCAGGTGATTTTTACCCACCACGGTAAAATTTGTTGGTGGGTAAAAATCGCCTGTTAGGTTAGGCGATGTTTACCTCAGGCGATTTTTACCTCCTACAGTAAATTTATATTCTATTTTTTTCAGCTAGTTCAGAAAATGATTGTGGCAAGGTGTTTTTAATTCGAGATATAATTGAATTCATTCGAAAAAACCATTCTTTTCAATGCAAATCGGTTATATCTGTTAAATGTAGGAAAGAAATATTTGATTTCATACAACAAAAATGCGGTGGTTGTAAATGGGATAGTAATTATATTTCATTACTAAACAATGAAATTGTAAATTTTTCATTAGTATTATCAAGAAAGCTTTTGAAATGTAATAGGAAACTTGATAAATTTTATAAAATTCATAATGCGTGGCTTAATACTAAATTTGAAATGCCTCATTTAAAGCTGCTAATTTTGGTCGTACACCTAAAACATTTACCGAGTCATCTGAACGAACTAAACGTCGAAAAATGACTAATTCGATTGAGTCTTCGAATATGACTTCCCCAGAAATAATATACGCCTCAAATAGAAAAATGCAACAGAGTGGACAAAGAAGTGTCGTCCGACTTTTTAAAAGTGCTACAATGTCACCTAATAGAATTTTTAAAATTAAAAATGCGATTAAAAAATCAAAATTAACTGAAATTATTCCATTTACTGCTGACGAAGCTTTGGCTTTTTTTGTTGAAAATGATTTAACGAAACAGCATTACATAAATATTAGGTTGTCTGCCAAAAACCGAAATGCTAATATTTATCCACCATATTCTTCAATTTTAAAAGAAAAAAAACCATGTTATCCAGACAATTGCGTTATATCGGAAACACGATGTGAAATTAATTTACAAAATCTTCTTGACCACACATCATTACGAATATTTAAAATCCCTGTAGTTGATACTTATGATATAAATAATATGCATAGTTTTGAAATTTTTTACAAATGGGGTTGTGACGGTAGTAATGGCCAATCACCTTATAAGCAAATGTATGAAAATGATGATGTTTGCAGCATGGACAGCGATCTTTTTATGTTTTCTATTGTACCACTTGAGTTACCTACGTTGTTTAAACGAAAAAAATGAAACATTTGTTCTATGGAAAAACAACCGTACATCATCTACGCGTTATTGCCGGCCAATAATGTTTGATTTTAAAAAAGAAACGGTAGCATCCACTTTACTTGAGGTAAACATTATTGAAGAACAAATTAAGCAATTAAATTTTTCAACTGTACTTGTACATGGTATAGAAATAGCAGTTGCACATAAATTAGTATTTACGATGGTTGATGGAAAGGTATATAATAATAATAAACAATATGTGTATAGGACATTATTTTTTTTAATTTAAGTTTATTTAGGTGTGCAATTCATTAACAAATACATCTAGTCAAAGATGTTATATTTGTGGAAGTATCCCTACCCAAATGAATAATATTGAAAACTTTACAAAATTTGAGGTAAAAGAAGAATCTCTAAAATTTGGACTATCTACGCTTCACGCGTGGATACGATTTTTTGAATGCTTATTACATATTTCTTATCGGTTGGAAATCAAAACATGGTCTGTAAGTATATAATATGAATAATAATCATTTTGGAAATACAGGTAAACCGTTTTTTACTTTTATATAATTTATTTAGGTCCGAAAACCAGAACATAAATTAAAAGTTTCCGAAACAAAAAAACAAATTCAAGAAAGATTTCGTAAAGAAATTGGTTTACTTGTTGATATAGTCATCCAAGGTAAACATTTTTATTTTACATTTTAACTGCTTAAATTCTCTACTATAGAAGAATATAATATTAGAATAGGCAAATATTGTTTTTTTTTTTTAGGAAAAGGAAATACAAATGATGGTAACACTGCAAGACGGTTTTTTCAAAACCCAGAAAAAAGCTGTGAAATTACTGGGATAGATATAAATTTATTTAAACGGTTTGGAAATATTTTATCAGTGATTTCTAGTGAATATGAGGTAAACATAGAAGCATTTGAAACGTATGCATTAGATACAGCTAAACTTTTTATACATCTTTACCCATGGTATTATATGCCTGCCAGCATACACAAAATATTGGTACACGGTGCTGAAGTAATACGATATGCAATTCTTCCCATCGGTAATTAATCTTTTACCTACTTTAAATACATTTTATAATCGTTCAATATCTTACATTATATTTTTTTATTATTTTAGGTCAACTTTCCGAAGAAGCACAAGAGTCGAGGAATAAGGACTATAAACGAATTAGAGAACACCACACGCGTAAAAGTTCTAGAAAAAATACTAATGAAGATCTTTTCCATATGCTACTTGTTTCATCTGATCCATATATTTCATCAATTAGACATTTATCAACAAAATGCAGACAAGAACTTTCTGATGAAGCAAAATCATTATGTGTAATGTATCTTAATAATAATGATGATTTAAATCAATCATTTAATGACATTGATTTAAACATTTGATATTTTAAATGTAGTGAATATATTTATTGATTAGTATCAATTATGAGTTGATGATTTAAAGCTAATTGTTTGTATTATATAATAAATATTATTTAAACTACCTGTTGTAATAATTGTTAAAGTACCTAATGCAAATCTTACGATAATACGTTTTCTGATAATACTAAATGTTCTACGCCGGTATAGTTTACCGGCGCACTAACAAATATATGTTTTCAAATAGCTAAGAACTTTCTCTAAGACATCCATCTGTTCTAGAAACGAAAAAAATGCGTAGATTTAAGTGGCACTCTTTCAAAATTTAAAAAATTTAAAAAATCTTTTTTTTTTACTTTTTTTGTATGATAAAAAAAAAGTTAAAAATAAAAATTCCATTTTCGGTCTTTAATATTAGCCTAAGGACCTTACAATTTAATATAAAAATATTATTTATCAAAAAATATATATTCTTCGATATGAAAGAATATGCAAGTAAAACTATAAAATTCGATGAAATATTGATAGAAATAAAGAAATTGTTTACTAAACATGTTACAGCTCTTTAGAATTTATACTTAGGAAATTGTAACTCGGGATTAATATTCAATAGTGTATACAGATAATAGTTCCATTACAAAAAAAGATAAAATTGACATTTAAAATATAGACTTTTGGCCGCGTAAAATGACGTTTCAGACCACTGTGCGGCGGTGACGACCGGCATCGGCAGCGGCCTGTTGGCGGGCGGACACTGCGGGTTGTGGGGGCCGGGGTCAGGTATTATGTAACATTGTGGTCATTTATGCATTGGGGCGCAATAAATATAATAATATCATAATGTAATCATAAGTAATAATAATAATGAAAAATAATATGCTCAGGGGAACTATAATAATATTATGTAAGGCCTAAAATTCTGTGACGTTACACAGTTTTAATTTATATTGGATTGAGATGTTGTTTATATTGAATAGATGTTGAATTGAAATCACAGTATTTGTAGATGTTGAATTGAAACTCCGATTTTTATAGATGTTGGTTTGAAATGGTAATTTTTATAGATCTAGGTAGCAAACTTAAACTCAAAAGCATAATTAGTAGCATGATGTAATTAAAAAATTTTGTATATAAATAAATATAAAAATGAATCGAAATAATAAAATTATCCGTATCTATGAGTTGATAAATAAAGATGAGGTATTATTGCAGTCTTTGAAAGCAGGAGATGTATATTTATGTTCAAAATGTGAAACATTCAAGAGTGTTAATGAATTTAGTAAAAACCAAAAATGGTGTAAAAGTTGTATGAAAACCAAAGTTAGCATTGAATTGGTAGCATGTGAATGTGGTCAAGTAATGCATTTAAGAGCCCATAAGAGCCCATTTGTTAACTAAATCTCACTCAAAAAGGATGGATAATATAAGTAAAGAGAACACTCCTCAAAAATAATTTTCGTTATTAAAAAATTTACTTATTAAATAAAAACAAAAATTTCTATTTATATAAAAATAACTTTGTCAATAAACTATATTAATAAATGGATAATCAGGTTTCAATAAGATTTAGAAAAACTGAGAAAAAAAATAAAGACATAGATGTTTCAAAATGGTTTAAGTTTATTCAAGCACATAATAAATATTTAAATAAAAGTGATAAACAGATAGAACATTTTTTAAGAAACTATACATTTTGCATACAATATGGAAAGAAAATTGCTACTCAGAATTTGGAAGGATTGTATAGTATTTTAATTGAAAAAATAAAGCATTCATCATATAATGACAGTAGATTAGAGATTATTTTTAAATTAACTGACGAAGAAAAAAATTATTGGTTAACAGGATTTCCATTTAAATTTCATGAAGATATAATAGAGCAACCCAGTAAGGAACAATCTATTTATAAGCCTACATTTTACGAAGAAAATTTTAAAAGTAGACATACTCAATTTGAAATTGGTAATAAAACTGGAATTAAAAATATACCGGATTTTATAGATAGTACAAAGAAATCTGTTTTTGGTCTTATTAAGAAATGGTTATTAAAACATAAGTCTGTAAAAGCTCATTTATGTGTTATTTGTACTTATGAAAAAGGTGGTATTATAGATGTTGTAGAATCAGCAGTTAAATATTTGCAAACACCGAATTATGATATTTTTCCAGAGTCAAATTTAGATGAAATATATAAAGAAATGAAAGCTAAAATATTATATGAACATGAACGTGTTTCAGATAGTTTAAGAGGATCACAATGGGTGTTAATTTCAATTAACACTCTCAATGTAGCCATTAATAAATATGCTCCCATAAAGGGTAGTTCTTATATACCAACTCCAGTAAAAATAGCTAACAGAAAAGCAGTTATAAATGTAAAAAATGAAGATGATGATAAATGTTTTTTTATGGTCAATTTTGGCTCATTTATATCCAGTTGAGAAAGATCCGCAAAGAGTAACAAAATATAAAAAATATGAAAAATTGTTTGATTATATGTTTATAGATATTGAGTATCCAATGGAAGTTAGTAAGATTCCTAGTTTTTTAAACAGTGTCAATAAAACAAATTTGATTGAAGGTGGATTATCTATTAATGTTTATCATCATGTTGAGAAATATAATATAAACCCCTTATATGTAACGAAAGATGAGAAAAAAAGTACATATTAATTTATTACTTTTGAAGGACGGAGATAATACACATTATTGTTTAATAAAAAATTTATGGGGGTTAGTTAAGGGTCAAATTACAAAAAATTGTAAAAAGAGATATCTTTGCAGAATGTGTTTAAATAGTTTTCAAACTGAAAAAAAATTGTTAAATCATAGGAGTTACTGCGCATTAAATAAGACATCACGGTTGAAAATGCCGAATGAATTTAATAATCTTATTTAATTTAAAAATTTTAATCATAAAATGAAAGTGCCTTTTGTTATTTATGCAGATTTTGAAAGTGTTATAGAACAGATAAATGAGAGGAAGAAAAATTGTAGTACAGTTAAAATTCAGAAACATATTGCAATAAGTTTTGTTTATATTATTGTATATGCCAATGGTGATTTTGAAAGAAAAACTTTTGAATATTTTGGTGAAGATGCTCCAAAAGTATTATATAAAAAATTAAGAGAAGATGCTATATATATAGCTGAAAATTATTTAGATAATGTTAAGAAAATGAATGAGTTAACCGAGATACAGAAAAAAGAGTATGAAAATGCAACAATTTGTCATATTTGTGAAGAAAAATTAACTAGCATACTTACCCATATTTTAAGTTACTTGAAATGGAAAACTATTCATTTATTTGATTATAAAAAAGAGAATCTTTATAAAGTTCAAGATCATGATCATTTAACAGGTCTATATAGGGGACCTGCCCATAAATATTGTAATTAAACTTTTCAAGTTTCAAGATTTATTCCTGTTTTCTTTCAAAATTTTTGGAACGAAGTTCCTTATGGGGCGTTAGGTGGATGGGAGTCGCTGGAAAAAAATCGCAACACCGAAAAGCGTAACACCGAAAAGCGTAACACTGAAAAACGCAACATTTAGAGTGGGGGGCTGTGCCTGCCTGCTCGGCTGCCGGCAACACTGCGGTTCCTTCGCGTAGGCTACCCAACATCGGTCGTCACGCGCGTATACGTCAGGCGGAGTGGGGGGGGACCCACTAAACGAGTAATTATTTTTGACGAAGCATAACTTAGCCGGTATTCGACTTAGAGACCCCGGACCAATGGGCATCTCAATTTTTTAGGCCCCAGATGAATTTTCAACATTAGGGAACCAAAGCCCCCACCCCCCCACATTTTGAGTTGAGTGTAACTCGGCCGGAATTCAAGTTAAAGACCTCGGATCAAGGGGGAACCCATTCTTATTATGAAGACTACAGTTTTCCGCTTTAGGGAACGGGGGCCCCTTCTCCCCCCTTTTGGATTTTGATTTTTTGATGGATTTTGGTCCGGGAGAGTACTAACACCCACCTCGCCAAGGGGAAACTCGGGGTTTTGAGTTTTTGATGGGATTTATTTTGATTTTCATAAATATTGTTTTTATTGATAAGGAAATTGATAAGAATTTTATTTTCAAAATAATTTTTGCCCCTTAAATTTATAAATTTATAAATTCCATTGTGATTTCCATTTACCTTCTTCTGTATATACATACAAATCTATTAAACAAATGAAATTAAAATTTACTTTTGAAAAACGATAATCGAGTACAAGCTGTATCAACCGTATCATTATTAAAATTTCTTTCAGTAGAATTTGACTTAACCATCAATAATAATCCGTCGGAATCTACAACAAGATACAATACCACTAACGAAGCAGTTTTTTCGAGATATATAGAAAAAATTCAATCACAAACATACGTGACATATTTCAGCTACCACAAACCAATAGTTACTGTTATTGAGAATACTGATTAATTTCATAATTATTGCTTTGTACTTTTATAATGATTATAAAATAAAATACCATTTTTTCATAATACTCAGAAAAAATGTATTATAATTTTATTACCATGCGCGCGATATATTTATACAAGCATTCATTTCTCTCTCTCTCTCTCTCTATCTCTATTTATTTATACTTTTCTAACTATATATGTTTCCGCGTCTCGCATCACATGCACTGAACTTCGTTCCTGCCGAGTGTTCAACAACACTCACTGTTATTTTCAGGTTATGATTCACATTTATTAGTTAAAGAATTAGGATTGGATACCGGTGATATAGATCTTATTCCCACAAGCGAGGACAAATATATTTCATTTTCTAAGAGAATAAGGTATTCTCAATATTCTGATATTGAACTTAGGTTCCTAGATTCTTATAGGTTCCAACCTAGTTCTTTGTCTAAGTTAGCTAATAATATGAATTTATGTAATTTTAATGTTTTAAAAAAATGGTTTGAAAAAACTGTTCCTGATAATTTAAGTGAATTGGAAAGAAAGTATTTATTTAGATTATTAACAAAAAAATTAGCTTTTCCATACGATTATATGTCTTCATTAGATAAATATAAAGAGACAAAATTACCTCCCAAAGAGTCTTTTTATAATTCATTAGACGGTGAAAATATTACCGATGGAGAATATCATTATGCTGAAGAAATTTGGAAGTATTTCAACATAAAAAATATGCAAGAATTTAATATGTTATACAACACTATAGATGTACTTTTATTAGCTGATGTTATGGAATATTTTAGAGAGACTTCGTTAAATACATATGGATTAGATCCAGCTTGGTATTATACTACACCCGAATTTGCTTGGAGTTGTATGTTAAAAACTACAAAACAAAAAATTGAATTAATTACTGATGTAGATATTCTTTTAATGTTTGAAAGGGCTAAACGGGTTGGTTTATCCCAGTGTTCAAATAGATATAGTGAAGCAAATAATAAATATATGGGTAAAAAATTTGATAAAAATACAGATTCAGTACAGTATTTACAGAGTACTGTATTTTACAGTATTTAGACGCAAATAACTTATATGGGTATGCTATGTCAAAATATTTACCAAAACGTGGTTTTAAATGGGAAAATCCAAATTTTTTGATGAGGATAGGATTTAGAAATGAAGGAAAAACAGGGAACAGGTTACCTTTTTGAAGTAGATTTAATTTATCCAGAAGAACTTCATAAGAAACATAATGATCTACCATATTGTCCAGAAAACATATTTGATGGTGAAAAGTTACCAAAATTATTAACTACACTATATGATAAAAAGAATTATGTTTGTCATTATTTAAATTTACAGCAAGCTTTGAAGGCGGGTTTAAAATTAGGAAAAATTCATAAAGTTATTAGTTTTTATCAGTCTGATTGGATGCGAGTATATATTGAAAAAAATACAAATTTAAGAAAGAAAGCAAAAAATAATTTTGAGAAAGAGTTTTATAAATTAATGAATAATTCTGTTTTTGGAAGAACAATGATGAATGTAAGAAAACATGTGGATATAAGATTAATATCTGAAGGTGATAAATATACAAAATATGTTTCTAAACCTAATTTTAAAAAATCTACATTTTTCGGTAAAAATTTGTCTGCTGTTGAAATGAATAGAACAGAGATTAATTTTAACCAACCTATTTTTATAGGTGTATGTATTTTGGAGATTTCAAAGATTTTAATGTATGATTATTTTTATAAACTGAAAGAAAGATATGGAGATAACATTAAATTATTATATTGTGATACTGATTCATTAGTATGTGAAATTAAAACATTAGATTTATATGAAGATATGAAAGCAAATATTGATGAATATGATACCTCTGATTATGAAAAACATAATGTTTATGGTATACCTCAGATTAATAATAAAGTAATGGGAAAGTTTAAAGATGAAATGAATGGAAAAATTATTGAAAGTTTTATTGGACTTGCTTCAAAGTCTTATTCAATTAAATTATTTGCTTCAAATAAAGGTATTAGGAAAGCTAAAGGAGTAAAGAAAAATATAGTTAAGAATAATATAACTCATGATGATTATAAATTATGTTTAGAAAATAATATATGTAAAAATGTAGAACAGATAATGATACGTAGTGAAAAACATGAAATTAATACTATAAAGCAGACTAAAGTAGGATTAAACTGGTTTGATGACAAAAGACATTTAATTGATGGAAAAACAGATACATTGGCATGGGGTTATAAGAATATCGGAATAGATAGAGCAGATTTTATTAACCACTTAAAAACTATTAATAAGACTAAATGTTTATAATAATTTCTAATTCTAACATGTGCGTAATTTACGCACGCGTCACTAATATCACAAAATCCCATAAATTCTAACAAATTTTCAGTAATTAATATTTCTTTTATTAAACAAAGGAACAAAATTCTAAGAATATATTATTATTTGATAATCGCAGATAAATCAGCTTTGCTAACGCAAATTAATTAAAAAATTATCTAAGTTTAAATATATAAATATGTAAATATAAATATTTACAAACGTGTCCCTTTTTGGGGGACCCGTTAGATATAGAATTTATGAGATATTTGAATCTATGTTTTTAGAAGTAAATATGTAATAAAATCATTACATATTATTTTAGTGCCATCTTGATCTGCAAGAGATACTTCAATACGATTAAAATCTGTTATATTCATATTTAGAGGAATAAATTTAATATCATTAGCTATATATTGGCCACTTTTATCACATTTAATAACACATAAAATATCACCGTTTGATTGCAAATATTCCTTAGTTTTATGGTTAGAAATGGATTTTTCAATTATATTACAATGTACTTCAGTAAACTTATCTTCAAAATAATTACTGGTTATAATATCTGAACCAACATGTTTGTGGGTATACTTTTTACCAAGTCCTAGGCTTGATATTAAATTTTCATCCAATAAATAATAATCACTAGATTTAATTGTAATATAGTTATTTGTTTGTTCTATTTTTACACTTGATGGTAGTATTTTATTTAATTGATCAATAGTGTAATATCTCTTTTCTATTAAAGTTAAGCCTTTTAATGTTATAATATCACCATTTACATCTTTTAGGAAACCTTGTGTGTAAAATTTAGGTATTAACGTACCTGTTTTACTATACTTAAATGGCTGTTCAATTTTATAATTTGAAGAATTATTAAATACTGGAATTCCTAAACAATCAGTTAAGTGAGAGTCAAAAACATATTTATAGTTAGTTGAAATCATTAAATATTTATTATTATTTATTGTAATTTTAGTATTAACAACGTTCTTGTCTAGATTTAATAAATTTTGAATTTCATTAATAGAATATAAACCAATAGGTATCTTATGAGACTCTTTTTCGACTTTAAATTCACATTCATATTCAATATTTATGTAATATTCATCACTAGTAGGATAATAAATTATTATTTTCTCACTTGTCATTGAAAAATAATATATATCATTAAAACCTAGGTATTTTTTTAAATTTTCATCTAGTTTATAGTACAATGGAGATTCTATTTTATTTTTTTTTTTCAATAATAGAGATAACTAATGGTTTTATTAATTTATTTAACTTTTCAACAGTATAAAGCCCACTTATAATATCAATTATATCAACGCCAATTGTTATCTCACAATCTTTCTCTATTTTAATTAAATCATTAGAATTGGCAACTGACAAAGCATATAATCCAATAGACATACTTTGGTTTTCATTATGTATATAATGTTCAAAATGTATACACCCATTTATGATTTTGATTAACTTCATTTAATAATGAAAAATGTTATTAATTAATTGCTTTTTACTGAAATTCTATTAAATAGATTGATTTCCCATTATTAAAAATTTTTTTACCTTTGTACATCATATACATTTCACCATCATATTTGTCTATATCTTCCTCAGAAATACCATTAAAAAAACTATAGGGCAAAAATAGCATATATCCATTGTCTAATGGAACAGAAACTCTTTCACCATATTTTGTAGTTATTATTTTAAATGTTGATATTTTATAAGGTTCATTAATATTTGAATCAGATAATTGTATATGTTTGTATTTGTAATCTTCTTCATTTAACTTCTTTAATACTTTAATTACAGTACTGTCTAGAGAATTACCTTGGAACTCTATACAATAGTATAATTTTCCATTTTCAAGTGTTTTTATATATCTATGAAAAATATAGATTGTAGACCACTCCTTGTCATTTAATTCATATATATTTTCAGAAATAGTTTTCATAAATCTATCTGGTAATAAGAGTTCATATTCATTATCCAACACAACAGATACTTTATTCTGCCCATTAATGTTAATTATTTCAAAAGCAGTAACTTCATATTTTTTATCAATTGTCAATTCTGATAATTTAATATATTTATATTTGTGTCCATGCTTATTTAATCTTATTTTTAAATCTATTGAGTCAATTGAATTGGACATTTTAAATTCAGACATTTTTATTTTTATATATATATATATTTAATAAGAAAAAATTTGTATAGAAATTTCATTTTTTAGACTTGTATTATTTATTTATATTAAATGAATAATAATTATGAAATTAAAGTATTTAATTTAGTTAAAGATAATGATATACCAAATTCACTTTTTCCAAGGCCTATGCTTTGTTTGATTATAGGTTCTTCTGGATCAGGAAAAACTAATTTATTATTTAATATTATTGTTAATTATTGGGTTCCTTTTGATAATCTTTATATTTTTACAAAAAATATAGATCAGCCAATTTATGAAGGTATGAAAGAAATATTTGCAAATTTGAAAAATGAGATATATAAAGAGGTATATATAACCAATGAAGAGATAATACCTGTTGATGATTGTAAACCAAATAGTTAAGTTGTTTTTGATGATTATATTTTAGAAAAACAGGAATGAATGAAAGATTATTTTGTAAGATCCAGATCAAAAAATATTTCATGTATTTATATTGGCCAGAATTATACCTTATTAGAGGCAAGATCAATTAGACAAAATTGTAACTTTTTAGTTTTATTCGAGGAGTCAGATTTTTATATTAGAAAAATATGGAAAGATAAGTTAAGTAATTTTTTAACTTTTGATAAATTTAAATCTTTATGTTCAATCTGTTGGAAAAATAAGTTTGGATTTATATCAATTAATTTAATAGATAAACAAATTTATAATAAATTCAACAAGATAAATGTAAACG
Organism: Macrosiphum euphorbiae; assembly: GCA_949089665.1. Taxonomy (NCBI): domain Eukaryota; kingdom Metazoa; phylum Arthropoda; class Insecta; order Hemiptera; family Aphididae; genus Macrosiphum; species Macrosiphum euphorbiae. The sequence continues at coordinate 46,644,417 of CARXXK010000001.1, read as the reverse complement.
CATAACGTAAACGCATAACGTCAATGCATAACGTAAACGCATAACGTAAACGCATAACGTAAACACATAACGTCAACGCATAACGTAAAATATGAATTTGTTTATAAAAATTTTTTATATTAAATGGATATGAAGGTAATGAGAAATATTTTTTTAAAAGGAGTGAAAAAAGTAGAAAAAGTTGGAAAAAAAGATAGAAAAAGAGGTGGATCTGTAATGAGAAAAGATATAATGTCAGTTAAAGAAGCAGATGAAATACTTAAACTTGAGGATAGTCTGAAGAAGAAGTTAAAAAATGCAAATTCAAGAAACATATATATTGAAGAAGAAAAAGAGAAATCATTTGGTCCTGTAACGAATGAGTTAAAGAATATTGTAAATGCTGTTAATGAAGTTAAAGAAATAAATATTAAAACTGATGAAGATATTCACAAAATGCTAGTACCCTTAAGGCGCCCTGAAATGTTAAGGTTGGCAGATCCAATTAAACCAACTTTAGGTGCTAAATCACCTTTAGAAATAAAAACACCAATGAATGATCCGCAGTTATTAAAATTAATGGACACACCTAAACGACCTCCAATGAGTGAAACACCAAAATCTCCTATGCCTAAGGATGCAATAATACTGGGTGAAAACGCAAAGAAATATTTATCTGATTTAGACAAAAATAATCAGTTTGGAATATATTATAATGCAGATACTGAACAACATATGATCGGAAAATATCCAATAATTTTTGATTTTGATGATATAATTTTAAATGGAAAAAAACGTATAATGACTCCAGGTATGTGGAGATTATTATCTCATAAAGATCTTACAAAACCAGGTTTTTATACAACAGAAGATTTTGAAAATTATGAAAAAATATTAATTGAAACAGATTCAATATACCAAAATAATGACTCAACTAAGACAAACAAACCTAAATCAAGTTCAATTATTAAATATAATGAGATGATTAAACCAATTTGGCAAAAAATAAGACCAGCGACACCGACATCACCAAAAAAAATTAAAGAAAAAGAAGGAGAAGGTTTAATAAAATATACAGAAGGAGAACATAATGATTATAAATATATGCATAATTTAAATGAATTATTTAAAAGATTATATTTTATTGCTAGTGAGGAAAAAGCAGGCCATGATAATTTTTATAATGAAAAGATTAATATTATAAATTATTTTAGTTCAAAGTTGGCAAGATTAGTTAGGACTCCGCAAGGAATTGAGTATTTAATATCTTATATATCAAGTTTGCCTGAAAAAGTTGTTGAGGGATCAGGTCTTATGAACGATCTTTTAAATAGTAAATTTATGCCAGAAATGCATTGGCCTGGTTATAATTATCTTGGCCCCTTTACTGATTTAGAAAAAAATAAAAAACCAGTAAATTAACTAGATAAGGCAGCAATGGAACATGATTATTTTTATAAAGAACATAAAGATATTGAAACAAGACATATTGGAGATAAAATTTTGGAAGATAAAGCAATGAAGAGGTTTTTAGCCTCAGATGCATCTATAGGTGAAAAAACAGCTGCCCTTGTCACCGCAAATGCAATGAGAGCAAAAAGGTATTTTGGTATGAATTTAAATTGATTTATTGAATTTTATTTCTATTAAATGAATTTAGATTTGAGTGATTCTCAAATAAAAAGCTTGTAAAAGCTTATAAAAACAAAATTGATGTACTTATTCAATTAAAGCATATACAGATTGGTAATGGAAAAAAAAATTTAATTTAACTGATAGACAAAATAATAAGTTAACTAAAGCTAAGAAAGACAAAAAAGGTGTGAGATTAAAATTTACAAAATCTCAATTTTAAATAATACTGGTAAAACACTACAAAAAGATATAACAAATATGTATAGAAATGTCCATAATCCTTTATTTGCTATCATAGCTTTTCAAACAGGTAGGTTAAATAACCAATTGACAGACCCAGTAGAATTTAGTAATTGTAATTTGAAAAATATTTGGTTGGGTGTTGATAGTATGAGATATCCAGAAGAATTATTAAACTTAGATTTTAAAAAAGAAAAATTTGCTACTGCTTATGATATGTTAATGGATTATAATAATGTTTATAATAGAGTACACAGAGACTTATCTTTAATGTATATAACTCCAAAACAGTTTAAGGATACCAGACCATACTTTGTAATTGATATGAGTAGACAACCATCACAAATTTCTGTATCTAAAACAAGTATTGTCTTACATGCAGATTTTAATGAAGATGTGATTTGCCACTAATGTAAAGCAAATGTGTATTATAGTGTACCTATAATAAATTATCTTCTTGAAGAATAAATAGAAATAAAATAAAATAAAATGACAGAGCATCCAAACTCAGTCAACTCAATCAAGCACAGTTTGTAAATTAAACAAGATTTCAAACTCAATAAAAATAAAATTGAAATATTAAATACTACCAATGAAGAGTCTTATGACTTCAATGATGCAGTAAAATAAGAAGATGCTAGTATTATGTATCCTTCAGACAACGAGATAGATGAACTATTTAAAGAAGTCAATTCATAAAATTATTGATGACAAATAATATTTGAAATATTTTGTTTTGTACAAAGAGTCGAAGAATGACAAAATAAAGAATATAATATAGTAACTATCTAATAATTTGTTTTTTTCAATATATTTTTTTTAAATGTTGACCAATATGTATTAATATATTAAAGAGTTAATTAAATTAATTAAGTATTATCCATTTAGGTGTGCAAATAATGAACTAAAAAAATATAGCGATTGTAATAATTAATAAACATACTGCGAACATTATTATGATTTAATATCATATTTATCGGCTTATTGCTAATTAACATTTATACATTTTTAGTATATCAATTTTTAATTCTTTACTAGTATAGAATGGCTCTCCAATAAAATATTATAAATATAATAAATAGTGTAAATATAAAAATTAAAAATATACAACATAATTTTAATCATGTTTATTTAGCAATCAAGTATTAGAAATTACTTAAATGAATTTTACTATTATAATTTATAAACTATATACGTATTAAGTATAGTTTCATACTTATTTCTATTTAAAAATTCAACATAATAAACAGATACCCCCATACCTAGGTTTAATTGAACTTTTTAAAGGTTAAATAATTTTGTTTATACAACTTTTGTTATACTAATCTTTGTAAATAGTACTTATAAGAAGTAAAAAATGTAGAACCAAAAAGTTAGTAGGTATACGCTAGTTGGCAAATAATATGGTTGTATGGAAAGTTGGCTTGTTTCGGTCGGAAGTCTTCACTCAGCGTGATTGCAAATCCATTTACCGCTTTTAATTAGTTTTAATTTTTATTTAAGTTTTTTTTTCCCAATACGATTAATTAGAAATATTTATTATTTTACACGATCAGTAGGCGTTTTTTTTAAATAATTTTTTCCAGCATTAAACGTTTTCCCGGGAGCTACTTACCACGGCGTACTAAACATTTATGCTCACCATTTTATAATGAATATTCCACCATTTAATTATTTTATTCTTGTTAAGCACCCCTTTACAACTATATATCGTTTTTTAAATTTTTTTATAGCGTTTCTTCAAGTGTTTTATTTTCGTTTTTTTAAAGCCGCCGTAATACAGCTCGCTAGTCCACCCCGCGCGCGTTCCGCCCTACGCTCTCCCACCTAGAGTTCTTATTCGCTTTTTAAGTATTTCATCTTTCATAAACAACCCCTTTCCGATCATATAGCGTTTTATTTTCGAATTTTTAAAGCCGCCGTAATACAGAGCGCTGATCTGCCGCACGCGCGTTCCGAACCTACGCTCTCCCACCTATCGTTCTTATTCGCTTTTTTAAGTATTTTATTATTCATTAATACCCGCTTTACGACCATTTGACGTTTTTAAAATTTCTTATAGCGTTTTTTCAAGCGTTTTATATTAATTTTTTTTAATGCCGCCGTTATACAGCGCGCTGATCCGCCCCGCGCGCGTTCCATCCTTACGCTCACCCCCCTAGCGTTCTTATTCGCTTTTTAGGTGTTTTTGAAGCGAATATTCTGCCGCCTGTATTAGCGCGCACCGATAACGGGCGCGCGTTAAACGTTTACGCTTGGGCGTTTCGCTTTTTATTCATTTTTTTAAGCATTTTATTATTGTTCAGCACCTTTTTATCAACAGTATAGAGTTTTTAAATTAATTTTTAAAGCGTTTTTTGAAGCGAATATATTGCCGCCTGTATTAGCGCGTACTGATGCCGGGCGCGTGTTAAACGTTTACGCTCGGGCGTTTCGCTTTTTTATTCATTTTTTTAAGCATTTTATTATTGTTCAGCACCTTTTTATCAACAGTATGGCGTTTTTTAATGAATTTTTAGCCGTTTTTTAATTTTTGTTAGGCGTTTTTTTTAAGCGAATATTCTGCCGCTTTTTTAAGCATTTTATTATTGTTCAGCACCTTTTTATCAGCAGTATAGCATTTTTCCAGTGTTTTATTTTCTATGTCTTTCCTATCATTGTGTTTTTTTTTTTGTAGAATGGACAAAGCGACATTTGCCGTGAAGGAGGGCATCTTCACCCTGAACGAAGCAGCACGTCGATATGCTATTCCAGAAACTACACTTCGTCAGCACCTGATTCGTGAAATGATAGTGCCTAAAAGCGCTAAACGAAGCTACACAAAAAGAGGTGACAACCTTGAACTCTCGAGAGCCGTGAGACTAGTGCTGGATGGCATGTCTATTGGAAGAGCGGTGAGAGAGACCAAAGTTGCTAAGACGACGCTTCTGAAAGCTCTGGCTCTCCACAAACAGGACGCTGCGAACGCATTAGACTACCCTGTACCGCCGGCCTTCTCAGCACCGAGCTCTACAACCACCCAATGTAATTATAATAATATATCACTTAATACATTAAATTTACCTATTCCTTACGTTCGATCATTTGTATTTCAGACAATCCAACAACCGTTGGTGAACCACTTTCCCTTAAGGTGAGCTTGCCACTGAAGTTCTTCCCACGCCCGCAAACCAATGCTCCAGTAGTGGAAATAAAGCCATTCCTGTACTCTCGTCCAGTCGCCTACTCGGCCCCTACGGCAACCATGACTACTTCTTCTTCATCCACAGACGACGAATCACCGAAGGTGGCCGTGATTGAGTCGTCAATTGACAAAGATGAACCGAAGGTGGGCGTGATTGAGTCGTCAATTGACAAAGATGAACCGCAGGTGCCAGTGATTGAGTCGTCAATTGACAAAGATGAACCTAAGCTGCGTTTGATCGAGCCGTCGTCGTCGTCGAGTGACGAAGGTGAACCGCCGGTGAAGGTCAAAATTGACGAGGCGATCACTTCTAAGAGTAAGTTAATGTTGTGCAATTGATTTTTCTAGTTTTTGTTTGTCTGTGATCTTAGTAAAATTAATCCCGTTCCTTTACAGTAGACAACTCGATGCGAAACCCTAGGAAGGTAAAGTTGATATAGAGTTATATGGTCATAGGATCATAATCATAGGATTATCGAAGTACAAAGGCACCCTAATCGCTCGCACCCGTACAACCGTAAGTATAACTATTAATTGAGGTTTGTCATATTTGATGTTTTTGTGATAATATTCAATTCTGTTTCAATTCCAGCATCTGAAAAGAGCAGGAACAATAGTTTTGCGGAAAGCTTCGTCCCTTCCAAGTCTCCCGTATTTGAACCGCTGATTGTTGACGGCAACGACGCATTTTTAGTCAGCGTCTCTTCCCCTGGCCGTGAGTTATTATAAACATAATTTTTATTGTTGACTGCAAGTAACTTTTGATATTGATTTCCAGGTCCCGATCGTTTGACAGTTGAAGCTGTTTTTACACCGTCACCGTCCCCGGACCCGTACAAATTTACCGAAGATGACGGTACAGAAGAAAATCTACACATCAGACCACAGCAGCCCGTGTTGACACCACCCGTAGCCGGTCCCTCGGGGTTGCAGTCGTCGCCCGTAGCCGGGCCCTCGGAGTTGCAGTCGTCACCCGTAGCCGGGCCCTCGGGGTTGCAGTCGTCTCCCGTGCCGTCCGAACAAATTGGCTTGTCATCTCCACTTAGAGTCAACGACGTTGACTGGAAGGACGTAACCTACGATGACCACGAAGACTGATCCAAGGCGTCGGACGTGCGCCGAGACTTTGGCGATGAACAAGGACACTCTGGTAAGTTTTTCACGACGATTCACGTACTTACGGTTTTTCAATCTTTCGTGTTCGCGGTTTTTAGATGGTGAAATACTGTCCACTATGTGAGTTCATGACAACCAGCAACAAGCTGAGTCGCCATATCGCCAACAAAAACTCAGACAAGATACGGAAACCCAGGAAGGTTAACATCAAACATATTTGTGCCTTCATTACGTCTGAGTCAAGAAAGTCGTACTCGGTCATCCCAATGGCGGTTATCAAACGGACGCTGGGAGCCTTTTGGGACGACCGCTCATACAGGGCCACCGCCCACCAATGCGTTGTGTAAAATTAAAATATTCGCTAGGACTTCGTTTAATTTACCTTTGTTTCCGTTGCAGGCTCACCGTCATGGGAAGGATGAAGGTGTACGGAGAATCTTGGGACCTCCCCGGAGTCCCCGTCACCACGAATCCCTTCCGGGACTACATTTTAAACGTCGATGACGTTGCAGACCGGTACACGCGTTGTTTGCCACCACCGGTTCCACAGCCGCAGCCTCTGGTATCGGCAACCGGAATCACACCACCGGTCCCGAAGACACCACTCGCTCCGGCCAGAGCCGAAAAACCGTCCACCACCGCCGTCCTACCCGAGCCTAGCCCCACCAAATGTCTTCCGTGAGTATTTGTTCATTGAGGATTAAATTCAAGGATTCCGGTCCGACATGCAGTGTTTATATCGCTTGATTTTTGCTACAGAACAGTGAGAAGGTTGACTCAAGATATGGGCTTCAACCATCAGCTGCCGCGGAACCACCCACTGATCGTGTTTTTTGGGAACACGCTCAAAATGAGCCACGGTGATGGTTCCATGGCAGCTGATAACTACGTGGCCAACGTCTCACGCATGTTGAACTATGTACACCAGCATCTAGTGGACAGCGGATTTCCGCCAAGGCACTGGTGAGACTTGGTGTCCACAGATGTCATGCCATATATGGAGTACTTCGACAAGTAATTAGTTATCTAAATTAGTGTAATATGAATTATAGTTAATGACGACTTTGTTTTGTTTTTCAGACGGGAGCCGTTGGGGTAGACGAAGGCAACCAGCATAAATTATCTCAAAAACATCAGGTTGCTATTCAACCACGTCATCCACTCGTACGTAAACGGGGATTCATCTTTTCCCAAGGGCTTTGATCTATCACCATGCATGGCCACCATCACGAAGATAAAGCTCTTGGACCAAAAGCTGAACCTCGTGTACAGGAAAAAGACCAAACAACAGCCAGCTGAATTATTTATTCGGATGACGGATCAGGCGAAACATTTGCCTGAATACGATGACGTGGTTCGATGCCTTTCAGTCATCCGGGAAGGCATCGAGAGCAACCTGGGTGAGCTGGAACGCACGTTCACTGCTGTGGTTGGGACCATCACCGTTCGCAGTGAAAAGAACAGCGGTCCAGCAGAGAAGAAGGTAACTGTGTCTGAACTCAACGCTCGATTTACATCGTTTCTAACCGTTTGATTTTCCAGATATCGGGGTTGTGGAGGAAGACTACGGCGGCTCTGGCCATACAAATACTGTGGATGACAAAACAGCGTAGCGGTGTGGCCGTCAACATGACACTGAGGGAGTGGGAGAATCGGGTCCACCAAGAAAATAAAATTGTAGTAACGGTCGCCGACCACAAGACCGGGAACAAGGAGCCGGCCACCCTTGTCTTCGACGAGCAGATGGAGAAGTGGTTGGAGAAGTAATTATTAAATGACATTTCCACATTAAACATCACCGTTTTAAACATTTAATTGTATACCATCCACAGTTACTACAACCTCCGAAGAAGAACTGGTTATGATCGGCCAAACTTTTTCGTCACTAACCGAGGCGAAAAAATTGTGAAGATTTACGACGACGTGACGAGGATTTTCGGACAAAAATTAACGGCTTCCGTTTTTAGAAAAACGGTATAGACGTCCGGCCGCGATCACGATGCTGTAACGTCTGGGGCAATCGCCTAGGCTTTACAGCACTCTGACCGTACAGCCAAACAGTACTACCGTCTTCCGGACGCGTCTGAAGCCCTCCCGCGGAACCAACAGATAGAAACCGTTGACCACACGGCCTTGGTCAAGTTGTACGTTGATAAAAAGTAAGTAACCACATATGCGTAACAGGATGTACGAATTGAATTTTAAATATCTAATTACATTTTCAGTTTTGAAGATCTGTTCCCGCTGGAACCATACATAAAATTTGACGCCGAAGAATGGCGGGCCAAGATCCGAGACTGCCAGGTATTTGAGGAATACCCGTCAGCCACAATCGATCTGGAAAGCTATTCTACTATTTTTTGTGAGAAAGTACGCACGTACTTAGCATACTTTCGAAAGAAGCGTACATGGCGTACTTAGCTTAGTAGTTATTCTTAATTCTGCTATTATTCTGAAGAAACGTACTTTTGATAATTTTTTTGTTGATAACACGTCTGGGCTGATAAAGTGATAACTGATAGAATGTATTTAGAGATTATGTACTAAGATATTCATAAACATGACTTTGTAGTTTGTATTGACTTGTGACTTGTGAGCATAGACAAGTACCTATATTAAGATGTGTTCTCAAAGAAGTGAACAAGCCAATAAAGAACAAAGAAGTAGGATCATAGAGTTTATGTGGGAAAATCCTGATATGGTGTCAAAAAATTTTCAAACTCCTTCACGTTTGATATATTTAATAAAAAATGGACTGAACTGAAAGAAGAGTTAGACAAATTAGGACAAATTAAATCGGTCAAGGTTTGGCAAAAAGTAAGTATTATTTATTTGTAGATATAATATTGACTGAAAACGCAACAATAAGCCAATGCTAACAAAAAACGTTTCAGAGTAAAGTTTGGTAAGAAATGTTTTTAAATGCCATATTTTTTATAATTTCCGTCAAACTAGGATCTTAAAATGCTTATACGAAAAAAAAAAAACGAAAACAACATCATTGTAAAACCAATACTTTCCTAACTATACTCTGAATCTAAAATCTAATTAATAAAAACATGGTCTAACGTATATAATATTTTATTTTAGTATTGGAATGATAGACGGTCTAAAGTTAAACGAAAAAAAGGAGATAAGGTAAGAAGTATTGATCAAACAGGTGGTGGTGAAGATGACACTCCAGATTTAACCGAAGAAGAAGAAAAAATAGTTTCTTTAATTGGTGGAAATGTTGTGGTTCAAGGGGACATGACAGTACAAGAATTAGGTTTTGGAGCAACTCCTATCATGCTTGAAGTAAGTTATGCAATTAACCATGATTTAAATTATAAATTTACAGTAGAACCTCAATCAACCATTGCAGTTAACAAAAAAAATATACAATCTACTTTTTTTATACTAAAGTAATAATAAGATCCCATAATAAATTTAAACATATAAATATTTCCTAAATCTTATTTATTTTATAACACAAGGAATCCCTACAAATAAAATTTGGCCTTTATCATTAGAATTATCAAAAGATATTGAATATAAAGGTAATAGGCTCAGAAAAATCAAAATTGTACACACAAAGTTTTATAGAACATATGAATATAAAATATGAATGGTATTATTTATTCTAAAAACATTCAAATCAAATTGAAAAGAAATTATTCACTTGAACAATTAAATAGTTTACTACATTTGGGTTTAAGAGTACAAATTGTTGATCATTTTATTTCAAAATTTAAAATTATGTTTAAGTTTTGTTGAAAACAGACATACTATATACGTAGGTACCTACACAGTACACACTTTGGATTAAAATTTAAATTCTACATTAAATAATAATAAAAAAAAATTAGAAGTACATTGTAATATAATTGAAGAATCTATTACACACAGTATTGATGAGTATACCCGGAGGGTAAACCACTATATAAAATTGTGTACACCAGATTACAGATTTCCAATGATTTAAACTGATTTCCAAGGATTTCCTATGATTTAAACTGATTTCCAAGGATTTCCTATGATTTCCTATGATTTCCAAAAATGTCCATTGATTTCCTATGATTTCCAAAGATTTCCATAAATTTTCAAACATTTTTAATGATACCTACTTTAACAGTAATCATCTTTGATCTTATAATTTATGTTAAAATACTGTACCTATAACTTTTTATTTTACAAAAAAATATGTAAAAATACAGTGTAAAAACTTGTACCTAACATATATAAATATATAATTGGACCATTTCATTAAATGCAGTATGTACTCACCTATTACCTAACCATCAAAATATCTATGTATATTTAAATAATATTTATGTTCTAATGACCCTACCTTAGATACCACTATTCACTTATTTTGTGATACTTTAGGTAATACTTATGAAAAAGTGTGAGATACTATTAAACATTTGTTTTATATAATGTAACCTGTAATGTAATGTAAATAAAATAATTAAATTGAAAAAAACAACTACAATTTAGTCAGAAATATTAACTGTTGTAATTTTGTGCAAGTCATATTGATATAATAAAATAATACTTATAATAATAATAAGTAATAATAAAAATATATAAAAATATAAGTAATAGTAATTAATAGAGGGTTTTAGATAAGTGGCCAGGAATGTCATATATACACTACTGATGTATATTGTTCACTTTATTATTTATACACAGTACTCCAGTCCTGAATGCGATAGTTAATTGAGATTCTACTTTAATTACAAGTAAAAATTTAATTTAATGATATTAATTATTAGTAAGTACATTACTACATTATGATAAATTTGAAATGTTTGAAATTGTTTGATTAACCATGTTAATAGCATAAAATATTTAATATTATATTTTTTTACTAGGATACAGACTATGAAGTAGTTAATGTTTCAGCCTGCAGCCTGGAAGAAATAACTGAAAAAGAACCAGTTCAAGGAAAAATTCCACCAATTAGTTTTGAAATCCCTGCAAAGTGTTGCTACAGGAAAACATTCAGGAAAAAGATCGTACTCTACCACTCCTAATTTAAATATAATAGGTATAATTAACTATACTAAATGTTATTCAGGAGGCCAACAGCAGTCAACATGTAAAGAAGCGAGGGAGAAAATGGTTGACCTTTTAGCCCATTTTTTCAATTAATCCATTTTTGAATGATTCATATCCCATAATAAACAATGGTTTTATAACCCGTGTTCAATTTCAAATAATTTCAGGTGGTGCAAGGTTCTATACGGTATAATACACTACAGTGGCGTAAAATACAGTTTATAGTAGGCAAGCATTGGTTTATAACCTTTATACCTGTCATAATGTCAGAAAACGACCAGAGTAAAGAGAATTACTACTTATATAAATGTTATGAAGATTGGATCAGTTTTAATACACTTTTTGGATATTCTTGAAGCGCAGTATAAAACAGAGTCATCCCACGACACTCAACCTTTATCCTGACTCATAATCTGCTCAAAATAAAAGTAAATGTATAATGGGTTCATAACTACATTAAATGAATTGCAAAGATACAATAATTCAATAAAATTAAACACATTTTTATTTGTTATATTTGGGCAAAACATTATGTATATGTTTTTGTGCCTATTCACATTGCCATTTGTGGAATAAGTTTTGTGACACATGTCACATTTGTATTTTCACCAGCGTGAATCAATTTGTTACTTTTCAGATGGTGCAATAGTTTAAACATTTTTTGATAACCACCAAATGCCTCGTCATCTAATCAGTGACGCGCATGAATGGATTAACGAGATTATCACTGTTCCTATCTATTCCGGGGTCGATGAAAGCCCACCTTGACGTGGTGACTCCGCACGGCCGACGGATGGGTCGGCCGCTAAGAGGTTTTCAAAATCGAGCAACTAAACTAGTTGTGACGGGCCCCAGTCGTCGCGTGAGCTGTTACGTGGCGCCAAGTCGTGTTCTCGCGAGCGGCGCGTCTATACCTCGGGTCGGGAGCAACCCGCGAAATACCTGTAGTGTCCTTTGTCTGGCAGGCAGTGGCGAACCCAGGATTTTAGTACTGTGGGTTTGCCTCACTTACGAGAGGCCAGTGTTTAGAAGGTTCAATCAACTGTACAATACAAAATCGCTCGCTACGCTCGCGATTTACCTTATTTAGATTACATTTATTATAACTAGAAGAGATAAAGCACAAGTCATAACTATTTTTTTAATACAATTTAAAACTTACTTACAAACTTTGATATTATTAATTAATTCAAATTTAATGTTTTTTTTATTTGTTACATTAAAATTGAAATTCATTTAACAAACTTACCTGGAATATTTAAATAATTTTGAGTACCTACTTTAGATTTTGAGAAGAGATTATACATATTTATTATATATTTGTATACATATAGTTGCAGTATATTTATTTTATCTTAATGTCCAATAACTGCATAACTGCTTTCATTTTCACAGTAAAATGTAGTTAAAATCCAATACAAAAATAATTCATATACAAAATTATGTTTTTATTATTACATATAAAAAATAAGTATAATATTACAATAATTTTCTACGTTTTTTCATTGATGCAAATGTACTTATTACTTTATTAAAATTTATTGTTTGAGCTATGTTACTTTCTATACTTAATATTGCCAAATTTGATAGCCGGTCTTCTGTCATGGTTGAGCGAAGGTATGTCTTGAGAAGTTTAAGCCTGCTAAAACTTCTTTCAGCAGTTGCACTGCTGACTGGAAGAGTATAAAATATTTTGTACAAAGTATATAAATTTGGATAAGAATCAACCATGTCTCGGGATATCATGAACTTCAATACTTCATTAAGTTTTAATGGTTCAACTTCATCATATACTTGATGGTAAACCAAACAAAATGAACGGTATTCCACCTCTATATCTACTTCATCTACGTCAAAATTATAAAATTTTGATAAATTTTGAATAGAAATAATATTTTCATCTATGTTTTCTTTTGACATTTTTTTTGGATTAAGTACTTCAAATTTTTTAACTATGTTAGAGAAATCTTCAAAACGATGTTTTAATGTATTTGTAAATGAATATAAAATAACAAAATATGTATTGCATTTAAAATTTTCATCAGCAGACTCAATAATATTTTCTAAATTATTTTCACCATGTATTTACTTCTTAATTCTTATACGTCCTTGCTCAAAGTTATTGTTGCCTCCAAACTGTCCACACAATTCAGTAGCATTACATTTTATTTTTAAAAAATGTTTTTCATTTCTTAAAGATGAAATATCTAGAAAACATGTTGAAACCATATCATGTGCAGTTATTAAATCAATTTTAGAATTTTGTAAATAATTTGATAAAATATTAACTTTTCCAAGTATATTCTTCCACAAAACTAATAAAAAACTGAATTTAAAATTCATTATTTGAAAAAGTAATCCTTGTGCTTCTGAAATGGTTTTTAGTTTTATATTGAGAAGTTCTCCATCTGAGATTCGCTTTAATGAGGTAACAATTGCCGGCAAGTTTATGTATACCTACTGAGTCTACCGCACGTTTGTGACTTGCCCATCTTGTCTCTGAAAGTTGTTTTAGTGTTAGTACTAGGCCATCAATTTTCTTTTGTTCTTCTTCAAATATTTTTAGTCTTGGTAAACTATTAGTTATAAATGTATACAATGCCTCAAGAAAACCGAAAAATGAAACTGCATTTATAGATGATCTAATGGAATCTATAAGCACCAAATTTAAATTATGTGCACAACAATGAATATATAGTGCTAATGGTGATACATCTTTTATTTTAGATTGCAGGCCAGAAAATCGTCCAGACATGGTATTGGCACCATCATAGGCTTGACCACGGCATAAAGAAATATCTAGTTTATATTCTTCCATTAACTTTTTTATAATGACGAAGTAATCATTTGCAGTTGCATTATGAAGTTCTTCAAAACATAGAAAATGTTCTTTGATATCTCCTTGTTGATCTACAAACCTCAAGCTAAAAGAAAATTGATCAACTCTTCCAATATCTATTGTCGAATCTACAATAATTGTAAAATATTTTGCTTGTTTTACTTCATTTAATATTGTATGTAATGTTTCATCTGCCATACATTTAAGTATATCGTTTTGAATTTTCGGACTCAAGTATGTCTCATTTCGGTTTGACTCGGCCAAATGTTTAGCTAGAACAGCATCATATTTTGACACAACTATTTCAATAAAAAGTCCTTTACTTTGTGTATCTTGATTAATGTCCTCTCTGTGTCCTCGAAATGGAAGACCATTTGTTGAAAGGAATAAAGATAGATCAATTAATCGTTTTAACACACTTCGATTAAATTCTATTTGAGACTTTTGAACTTTCATTAAATTTTGTTGGATTGTAATGTCTTTTGAAATTCTGCTTTTTAAAATTAAATATTCATTTTCTGCAACTCTGTGGTCCTTGGATTTTTCTTGTTTAATAATTTTTTCATTTCCTTTGCGGAAATTAGAAACACCTTTATTAGGATTAGACCATTGATAACTATGCTGAGATACAGATCGAAACAAAAAGCAAGGAACACAAAACATTTTGTTAGCTTTTGGGGAAAATACTAGCCAATTTCTTTTACAGCTCATTCCTGATTTAACATTTTTGTTATACCAGTTGGGAGAAAATTTTTTGCCACACTCATTTTCTTCAAAAACATAATTATTACTATTAAAACCAGGTTGACAAGGCCCTATTTCAACAAGAGTTCTGATTATTTGAGGTGTTAACACAGTATCAATAAATAAATATGGATCTGATGGATAATCATGGCATCTATCAATTAATGTAGAGTATGAAACATTTTGGTCAAGTTCAATTTGTTTGTTGGTTTGAGAAGAAGAACAATTGTCCATTTGTGGTATATTATCATTGAAAGGTATCAAATCTGCTTGTTTATGTTTTGAATCGTCTGGCATGTAAGATGTTTGTATTAACAATTTTATAACGACACACAAAACTTTTGTATTTCAATTCATTTTTTTGAAATAGTAAATATAAATTTAAATAATGCATTTATAAATATAATATTATACTGCAATTATAAAATACATTATAAAAGTATTGCTCATCAGCCCATATCTAATAAGTACATTCGTAATAGGTAAGTTATAACTATTAAGAAAATAGTCTAAATAAGATTAAAAATTTAATTACACTTTAGGCTAAGTATTTAAAATTATTAGATTGATATTTATTATTTATAAACAGAAAATCTCATAGATAGAAACAAAATCTGAAAATATATATTTAAATTTTTTTTTTAATTTTTTTAGTAAGTAGGCTGTAGGCATCAAATATTTTTATGTACTTTTATTTTAAATTTGTATCAATAAATAAGTAATTCTATTTTTTAAATTAAAATACTCACCAGGAGTTGGTAAAGTGGGTGGATTATCTTCCTCTTCACTGTGATTATATTCCAAAGATGGTTCTTGGCTGATGTTTGATTTTAGGAATGACAGAATACTTTGATTGCCTTTAACTGCCTTTTCTTTTTCTTTGATTAATCGCCTTGCTCCACCAGATAGTCTAATTTTTTTATTAGGAGCTTCCAGTTCCATCATTAATATTTGACAAAAACACAAGTACACAACACAACACAGTAAGACGATACTGAACAGAGTGAACAGACGCTCGTTGACAAAATAGTAAAATAGTTTTATATAACGTCATATGATACATTTATACATAATATTTATAATACATCAATAACGACCAATGACCATGAATGCTCATATTATATTGATTATGGATATTGGATGATAATATAAAATAATCGTAGATTCCATTTATAATAGTATAATACGATAAGAAAATCTATAAATAGAAAAGCGATTTTACTGACTTGATAGATATATTTATATAAACAAAAATATCGACTATCGGTAATCGGTGTATGTTTTGTAAAAGCAGCCGTGCGTACGGTATCTACTATCTACTACGGTATGCAAGTTTTTCGATATTACAATATTTGTTGATACGCGCTGGCCGTACGATTTCGTATGCGCTATTTATACTTCAATACCCAGTATTCATATCTTTCTATACATCATAATATTCATAATATATTTATACATTTATGATTTATAATTATATTTTCATAGAAATGTTCTGTATATATTTTATAAATGACTTATAACACCCATATTATTATTTAATATTATTTCTATTTTGATTATTGTAATATTGTACATATTTATGTAGTTTGTCATTTTGAGAGGCCACATTTTACCGAGGAAAAAACTGTGGGTCAGCTGACCTCCCAAACCCCCCCCCCTGGGTCCGCCCCTGCTGGCAGGCGTAGTGGGCGTAATCCGGCCTCAGGGTCTGAGGGGCGTCGCGGACGGGAGTGCAGGCCACCACCCTTAACTGGGGGATCACTCGAGAACACTTTTTGGAAAATTCTTGAAGAACAGTTTAAAACAGAGTCATCCCTCGATACTCAACCTTTATCCTGACTCATGATCTGCTCAAAATAAAAGTAAATGTATAATGGGTTCATAACCACATTAGATGAATTGCAAAGATACAATAATTCAATAAAATTAAACACATTTTTATTTGTTATATTTGGGCAAAACATTATGCCATTTGTGGAATAAGTTTTGTGACACATGTCACATTTGTATCTGATTTCACAGTGTGCCCACTGTTATGTCTTACTTGGGTTTGTTCCTGTATCATATCGAAATAGCGGAAAATAAAATTTTGAATAAAATGTTTTTTTTTTTTTTTTTTGTTATTTAAAATGCATATTATATTATATTAACATATTTACAGTTAATTGCCCTGCCATATTTGATATTTATAATATTATAATACACAAGTCTGCATAGGCGTGAACAAATTATGACTAGTTGGTTTGAAAATTTGCATTTAAAATCTATTAAAAAAATTTTCTTTTTCTTCAAAGCATTTTGACATTTCGTCTTCTTAGTTAAGACAAGACACAATTAGGACACGGAATAAAATGTTTACGAGAATGAGCATCGCACGACACGATTGTAAAAATAATAAAGACAAAAGTCGACGACCAGTCGGCCCGCAACCAACTGCGGAAGTGGCGAAGTGCCGACAAACAAAAGTTTCATAGAAGACGGTCGACCACACTAGCGCCACGAGCGGTTTAAAACTCACACAACAAGTTGCATGCACTTTTTGCATTACAAACCGTTAGAAACTAGTGCTCAGATGAGCGACTTGCATACTATTTATGTGTGGTGCATCATGTGTGGGACCAATCATTAAAATCACTCGTTGCGTTGTTCAGTCATTACCAAAAAAAAAGGTTTAATAGTAGGTGCCTATTCAAACACCTATAATGCAACCCAAACTTCCACAGTATTGTGTACCTATAAATGGAATATTATGGTAACTTATATTAATATGGACACAATTTCTGGTTGTACAAATGTTAAATTTAAATTTTATTTTTCTTCCACCCTATGAGTGCACCTATTAATTTGTTTGCAAATTTTAAACATAACTTGGTTTGTAATTTATGCAAATTTTCAAAATAATTCCACCGAACTAACCTACTAGGCGACTTAAGTACTTAAAACACGTTGAGCGCCATACAACCGCATGGTACAAGAACATGGTTATGAATCAAAAATATTTGGCCGCCAGCTATAGTAACCCGTGAGGAATTCTTATGGCCTATAAGACCGCCGGCTGCCGCATTTCTAACGTTCTTTTGTATAGCAATACATTTGTTGGCGGTGGACATAGTAATGATCTTTATAATTATTTCATGGCTTAGAGCTGAAAATTACACTTCGATTGATATATTATTTAACCTTGTACAAGGTTATTTCGTCGATATATTGTTGGATAAATAAGTACCTATAATTTATTTTATTCAAGGACTTCCTTCTATTTAATAACAATGTCATAATCATGCTGTTTAAGTATAAAAATATAATAAGCCTGAAGTAGTCAGTGTACTATAACCCGTGAGTAAGTTTCGAATTTTTAACGGTTTTTATTATGCTTTATTAATTTGTAATTTCTATTTTCTAGGAGTCGACGACTGGGTCAAGCAAAAAAATTTGGATCTGCCGTTGAGTGCGCGCCGGACGGCGGTGCTAATATAATTACGTATATTTTACAGAAAGAAATTGAATGACCCACGTTACAGCAAATTACAAGATATGAACGAGCTATTAATCGTAAAACCCGAGTTATTGAAAATCAATCAAACACAACTGATTAAGTTCTAAGATGTGGTGGTCCGTTATTGTGGATCAAGATGATATAAATACTTCAGTTATTATTTGTACACAATAAGCGTTTGATGTGCCTGATGATGATTTTATTTTTCTGTCTCATTTTAATGGTTATAGTGTTAACACTCAAGTTTTCATTTAATTAATTTGTTTAACGACATCGAAACTTGGGCTAACAGATAACTTAAATATACAAGATATTGTACTTAGCTAATATTGTTATCAAAGCAAAATAAATCGGCAGGGTGAGGTATACAGTTCATATATAGTTAGTATATATCGTAGCCATTTTAATTCCTTAACGTGATAAAATGATATATTGGGGTTATTATTGCAATAACCTTGCATTCTATATTGAAGCCATGGGCTAACATGTTCATCCTTTATCCGTTTATAAGTGTGAAAAAGTCGCCAACAATTTCAACGGACACGCCATAAATCGTTGGCATTGCGCTGGCCCAGCATCATCAATATGACCCGTCAGTCCTTACTAAGTGATGCATCACGTACCTTAGGTGTGGTTATAGTGCCATGTGGTGCCCGAATCCGTAGTTAATAAATGTGATTAATTACAATAAAAAATGACAGTTGTGATTCGGCACTCCACACGGTCGCCGCTAACCAAACCACGATGAGATCCACAACATAACCAAAATCTAAGAGACAAGAAAATGACCAACGAACACGAGGTATTGTGACATCGACGGCTAATTTCAAAAACTGACCCTCCTGCAAATATTTAGACATTTAACAAGAATAACAGCAAGACGCCGAACGATACATACCAACAGTTGAACCTTTTTCAGACAATAAACTACACTCGTGGAAAGTTATACGAATAAGACACTGATGCCCGTTTGCATAGTCCTGTTTTTATGTGTCACATATAGTTGCTTAAGTGACCTTTAGCTAAGTGGCCCATAACATTTTTATGTAACCCATAACTTTATTATGTCCCACATAAGTTGTGTCTTGCATAGACAATATTTATGTATTCAATAGCTATGTAAAAGTTTATGTTATAATAGCCATTGTTATCAGGGTTACTATGTTCACATTAGTGAAAATTGATAAGATAACGAATAATAGTATTACTATTATTCATAATTCAAATTTGTATAATCATCAGCAGACTCAATAATATTTTCTAAATTATTTTCACCATGTATTTATTTCTTAATTCTTATACGTCCTTGCTCAAAGTTATTGTTGCCTCCAAACTGTCCACACAATTCAGTAGCATTACATTTTATTTTTAAAAAATGTTTTTCATTTCTTAAAGATGAAATATCTAGAAAACATGTTGAAACCATATCATGTGCAGTTATTAAATCAATTTTAGAATTTTGTAAATAATTTGATAAAATATTAACTTTTCCAAGTATATTCTTCCACAAAACTAATAAAAAACTGAATTTAAAATTCATTATTTGAAAAAGTAATCCTTGTGCTTCTGAAATGGTTTTTAGTTTTATATTGAGAAGTTCTCCATCTGAGATTCGCTTTAATGAGGTAACAATTGCCGGCAAGTTTATGTATACTGAGTCTACCGCACGTTTGTGACTTGCCCATCTTGTCTCTGAAAGTTGTTTTAGTGTTAGTACTAGGCCATCAATTTTCTTTTGTTCTTCTTCAAATATTTTTAGTCTTGGTAAACTATTAGTTATAAATGTATACAATGCCTCAAGAAAACCGAAAAATGAAACTGCATTTATAGATGATCTAATGGAATCTATAAGCACCAAATTTAAATTATGTGCACAACAATGAATATATAGTGCTAATGGTGATACATCTTTTATTTTAGATTGCAGGCCAGAAAATCGTCCAGACATGGTATTGGCACCATCATAGGCTTGACCACGGCATAAAGAAATATCTAGTTTATATTCTTCCATTAACTTTTTTATAATGACGAAGTAATCATTTGCAGTTGCATTATGAAGTTCTTCAAAACAAAGAAAATTTTCTTTGATATCTCCTTGTTGATCTACAAACCTCAAGCTAAAAGAAAATTGATCAACTCTTCCAATATCTATTGTCGAATCTACAATAATTGTAAAATATTTTGCTTGTTTTACTTCATTTAATATTGTATGTAATGTTTCATCTGCCATACATTTAAGTATATCGTTTTGAATTTTCGGACTCAAGTATGTCTCATTTCGGTTTGACTCGGCCAAATGTTTAGCTAGAACAGCATCATATTTTGACACAACTATTTCAATAAAAAGTCCTTTACTTTGTGTATCTTGATTAATGTCCTCTCTGTGTCCTCGAAATGGAAGACCATTTGTTGAAAGGAATAAAGATAGATCAATTAATCGTTTTAACACACTTCGATTAAATTCTATTTGAGACTTTTGAACTTTCATTAAATTTTGTTGGATTGTAATGTCTTTTGAAATTCTGCTTTTTAAAATTAAATATTCATTTTCTGCAACTCTGTGGTCCTTGGATTTTTCTTGTTTAATAATTTTTTCATTTCCTTTGCGGAAATTAGAAACACCTTTATTAGGATTAGACCATTGATAACTATGCTGAGATACAGATCGAAACAAAAAGCAAGGAACACAAAACATTTTGTTAGCTTTTGGGGAAAATACTAGCCAATTTCTTTTACAGCTCATTCCTGATTTAACATTTTTGTTATACCAGTTGGGAGAAAATTTTTTGCCACACTCATTTTCTTCAAAAACATAATTATTACTATTAAAACCAGGTTGACAAGGCCCTATTTCAACAAGAGTTCTGATTATTTGAGGTGTTAACACAGTATCAATAAATAAATATGGATCTGATGGATAATCATGGCATCTATCAATTAATGTAGAGTATGAAACATTTTGGTCAAGTTCAATTTGTTTGTTGGTTTGAGAAGAAGAACAATTGTCCATTTGTGGTATATTATCATTGAAAGGTATCAAATCTGCTTGTTTATGTTTTGAATCGTCTGGCATGTAAGATGTTTGTATTAACAATTTTATAACGACACACAAAACTTTTGTATTTCAATTCATTTTTTTGAAATAGTAAATATAAATTTAAATAATGCATTTATAAATATAATATTATACTGCAATTATAAAATACATTATAAAAGTATTGCTCATCAGCCCATATCTAATAAGTACATTCGTAATAGGTAAGTTATAACTATTAAGAAAATAGTCTAAATAAGATTAAAAATTTAATTACACTTTAGGCTAAGTATTTAAAATTATTAGATTGATATTTATTATTTATAAACAGAAAATCTCATAGATAGAAACAAAATCTGAAAATATATATTTAAATTTTTTTTTTAATTTTTTTAGTAAGTAGGCTGTAGGCATCAAATATTTTTATGTACTTTTATTTTAAATTTGTATCAATAAATAAGTAATTCTATTTTTTAAATTAAAATACTCACCAGGAGTTGGTAAAGTGGGTGGATTATCTTCCTCTTCACTGTGATTATATTCCAAAGATGGTTCTTGGCTGATGTTTGATTTTAGGAATGACAGAATACTTTGATTGCCTTTAACTGCCTTTTCTTTTTCTTTGATTAATCGCCTTGCTCCACCAGATAGTCTAATTTTTTTATTAGGAGCTTCCAGTTCCATCATTAATATTTGACAAAAACACAAGTACACAACACAACACAGTAAGACGATACTGAACAGAGTGAACAGACGCTCGTTGACAAAATAGTAAAATAGTTTTATATAACGTCATATGATACATTTATACATAATATTTATAATACATCAATAACGACCAATGACCATGAATGCTCATATTATATTGATTATGGATATTGGATGATAATATAAAATAATCGTAGATTCCATTTATAATAGTATAATACGATAAGAAAATCTATAAATAGAAAAGCGATTTTACTGACTTGATAGATATATTTATATAAACAAAAATATCGACTATCGGTAATCGGTGTATGTTTTGTAAAAGCAGCCGTGCGTACGGTATCTACTATCTACTACGGTATGCAAGTTTTTCGATATTACAATATTTGTTGATACGCGCTGGCCGTACGATTTCGTATGCGCTATTTATACTTCAATACCCAGTATTCATATCTTTCTATACATCATAATATTCATAATATATTTATACATTTATGATTTATAATTATATTTTCATAGAAATGTTCTGTATATATTTTATAAATGACTTATAACACCCATATTATTATTTAATATTATTTCTATTTTGATTATTGAAATATTGTACATATTTATGTAGTTTGTCATTTTGAGAGGCCACATTTTACCGAGGAAAAAACTGTGGGTCAGCTGACCTCCCAAACCCCCCCCCCTGGGTCCGCCCCTGCTGGCAGGCGTAGTGGGCGTAATCCGGCCTCAGGGTCTGAGGGGCGTCGCGGACGGGAGTGCAGGCCACCACCCTTAACTGGGGGATCACTCGAGAACACTTTTTGGAAAATTCTTGAAGAACAGTTTAAAACAGAGTCATCCCTCGATACTCAACCTTTATCCTGACTCATGATCTGCTCAAAATAAAAGTAAATGTATAATGGGTTCATAACCACATTAGATGAATTGCAAAGATACAATAATTCAATAAAATTAAACACATTTTTATTTGTTATATTTGGGCAAAACATTATGCCATTTGTGGAATAAGTTTTGTGACACATGTCACATTTGTATCTGATTTCACAGTGTGCCCACTGTTATGTCTTACTTGGGTTTGTTCCTGTATCATATCGAAATAGCGGAAAATAAAATTTTGAATAAAATGTTTTTTTTTTTTTTTTTTTGTTATTTAAAATGCATATTATATTATATTAACATATTTACAGTTAATTGCCCTGCCATATTTGATATTTATAATATTATAATACACAAGTCTGCATAGGCGTGAACAAATTATGACTAGTTGGTTTGAAAATTTGCATTTAAAATCTATTAAAAAAATTTTCTTTTTCTTCAAAGCATTTTGACATTTCGTCTTCTTAGTTAAGACAAGACACAATTAGGACACGGAATAAAATGTTTACGAGAATGAGCATCGCACGACACGATTGTAAAAATAATAAAGACAAAAGTCGACGACCAGTCGGCCCGCAACCAACTGCGGAAGTGGCGAAGTGCCGACAAACAAAAGTTTCATAGAAGACGGTCGACCACACTAGCGCCACGAGCGGTTTAAAACTCACACAACAAGTTGCATGCACTTTTTGCATTACAAACCGTTAGAAACTAGTGCTCAGATGAGCGACTTGCATACTATTTATGTGTGGTGCATCATGTGTGGGACCAATCATTAAAATCACTCGTTGCGTTGTTCAGTCATTACCAAAAAAAAAGGTTTAATAGTAGGTGCCTATTCAAACACCTATAATGCAACCCAAACTTCCACAGTATTGTGTACCTATAAATGGAATATTATGGTAACTTATATTAATATGGACACAATTTCTGGTTGTACAAATGTTAAATTTAAATTTTATTTTTCTTCCACCCTATGAGTGCACCTATTAATTTGTTTGCAAATTTTAAACATAACTTGGTTTGTAATTTATGCAAATTTTCAAAATAATTCCACCGAACTAACCTACTAGGCGACTTAAGTACTTAAAACACGTTGAGCGCCATACAACCGCATGGTACAAGAACATGGTTATGAATCAAAAATATTTGGCCGCCAGCTATAGTAACCCGTGAGGAATTCTTATGGCCTATAAGACCGCCGGCTGCCGCATTTCTAACGTTCTTTTGTATAGCAATACATTTGTTGGCGGTGGACATAGTAATGATCTTTATAATTATTTCATGGCTTAGAGCTGAAAATTACACTTCGATTGATATATTATTTAACCTTGTACAAGGTTATTTCGTCGATATATTGTTGGATAAATAAGTACCTATAATTTATTTTATTCAAGGACTTCCTTCTATTTAATAACAATGTCATAATCATGCTGTTTAAGTATAAAAATATAATAAGCCTGAAGTAGTCAGTGTACTATAACCCGTGAGTAAGTTTCGAATTTTTAACGGTTTTTATTATGCTTTATTAATTTGTAATTTCTATTTTCTAGGAGTCGACGACTGGGTCAAGCAAAAAAATTTGGATCTGCCGTTGAGTGCGCGCCGGACGGCGGTGCTAATATAATTACGTATATTTTACAGAAAGAAATTGAATGACCCACGTTACAGCAAATTACAAGATATGAACGAGCTATTAATCGTAAAACCCGAGTTATTGAAAATCAATCAAACACAACTGATTAAGTTCTAAGATGTGGTGGTCCGTTATTGTGGATCAAGATGATATAAATACTTCAGTTATTATTTGTACACAATAAGCGTTTGATGTGCCTGATGATGATTTTATTTTTCTGTCTCATTTTAATGGTTATAGTGTTAACACTCAAGTTTTCATTTAATTAATTTGTTTAACGACATCGAAACTTGGGCTAACAGATAACTTAAATATACAAGATATTGTACTTAGCTAATATTGTTATCAAAGCAAAATAAATCGGCAGGGTGAGGTATACAGTTCATATATAGTTAGTATATATCGTAGCCATTTTAATTCCTTAACGTGATAAAATGATATATTGGGGTTATTATTGCAATAACCTTGCATTCTATATTGAAGCCATGGGCTAACATGTTCATCCTTTATCCGTTTATAAGTGTGAAAAAGTCGCCAACAATTTCAACGGACACGCCATAAATCGTTGGCATTGCGCTGGCCCAGCATCATCAATATGACCCGTCAGTCCTTACTAAGTGATGCATCACGTACCTTAGGTGTGGTTATAGTGCCATGTGGTGCCCGAATCCGTAGTTAATAAATGTGATTAATTACAATAAAAAATGACAGTTGTGATTCGGCACTCCACACGGTCGCCGCTAACCAAACCACGATGAGATCCACAACATAACCAAAATCTAAGAGACAAGAAAATGACCAACGAACACGAGGTATTGTGACATCGACGGCTAATTTCAAAAACTGACCCTCCTGCAAATATTTAGACATTTAACAAGAATAACAGCAAGACGCCGAACGATACATACCAACAGTTGAACCTTTTTCAGACAATAAACTACACTCGTGGAAAGTTATACGAATAAGACACTGATGCCCGTTTGCATAGTCCTGTTTTTATGTGTCACATATAGTTGCTTAAGTGACCTTTAGCTAAGTGGCCCATAACATTTTTATGTAACCCATAACTTTATTATGTCCCACATAAGTTGTGTCTTGCATAGACAATATTTATGTATTCAATAGCTATGTAAAAGTTTATGTTATAATAGCCATTGTTATCAGGGTTACTATGTTCACATTAGTGAAAATTGATAAGATAACGAATAATAGTATTACTATTATTCATAATTCAAATTTGTATAATCATCAGCAGACTCAATAATATTTTCTAAATTATTTTCACCATGTATTTATTTCTTAATTCTTATACGTCCTTGCTCAAAGTTATTGTTGCCTCCAAACTGTCCACACAATTCAGTAGCATTACATTTTATTTTTAAAAAATGTTTTTCATTTCTTAAAGATGAAATATCTAGAAAACATGTTGAAACCATATCATGTGCAGTTATTAAATCAATTTTAGAATTTTGTAAATAATTTGATAAAATATTAACTTTTCCAAGTATATTCTTCCACAAAACTAATAAAAAACTGAATTTAAAATTCATTATTTGAAAAAGTAATCCTTGTGCTTCTGAAATGGTTTTTAGTTTTATATTGAGAAGTTCTCCATCTGAGATTCGCTTTAATGAGGTAACAATTGCCGGCAAGTTTATGTATACTGAGTCTACCGCACGTTTGTGACTTGCCCATCTTGTCTCTGAAAGTTGTTTTAGTGTTAGTACTAGGCCATCAATTTTCTTTTGTTCTTCTTCAAATATTTTTAGTCTTGGTAAACTATTAGTTATAAATGTATACAATGCCTCAAGAAAACCGAAAAATGAAACTGCATTTATAGATGATCTAATGGAATCTATAAGCACCAAATTTAAATTATGTGCACAACAATGAATATATAGTGCTAATGGTGATACATCTTTTATTTTAGATTGCAGGCCAGAAAATCGTCCAGACATGGTATTGGCACCATCATAGGCTTGACCACGGCATAAAGAAATATCTAGTTTATATTCTTCCATTAACTTTTTTATAATGACGAAGTAATCATTTGCAGTTGCATTATGAAGTTCTTCAAAACAAAGAAAATTTTCTTTGATATCTCCTTGTTGATCTACAAACCTCAAGCTAAAAGAAAATTGATCAACTCTTCCAATATCTATTGTCGAATCTACAATAATTGTAAAATATTTTGCTTGTTTTACTTCATTTAATATTGTATGTAATGTTTCATCTGCCATACATTTAAGTATATCGTTTTGAATTTTCGGACTCAAGTATGTCTCATTTCGGTTTGACTCGGCCAAATGTTTAGCTAGAACAGCATCATATTTTGACACAACTATTTCAATAAAAAGTCCTTTACTTTGTGTATCTTGATTAATGTCCTCTCTGTGTCCTCGAAATGGAAGACCATTTGTTGAAAGGAATAAAGATAGATCAATTAATCGTTTTAACACACTTCGATTAAATTCTATTTGAGACTTTTGAACTTTCATTAAATTTTGTTGGATTGTAATGTCTTTTGAAATTCTGCTTTTTAAAATTAAATATTCATTTTCTGCAACTCTGTGGTCCTTGGATTTTTCTTGTTTAATAATTTTTTCATTTCCTTTGCGGAAATTAGAAACACCTTTATTAGGATTAGACCATTGATAACTATGCTGAGATACAGATCGAAACAAAAAGCAAGGAACACAAAACATTTTGTTAGCTTTTGGGGAAAATACTAGCCAATTTCTTTTACAGCTCATTCCTGATTTAACATTTTTGTTATACCAGTTGGGAGAAAATTTTTTGCCACACTCATTTTCTTCAAAAACATAATTATTACTATTAAAACCAGGTTGACAAGGCCCTATTTCAACAAGAGTTCTGATTATTTGAGGTGTTAACACAGTATCAATAAATAAATATGGATCTGATGGATAATCATGGCATCTATCAATTAATGTAGAGTATGAAACATTTTGGTCAAGTTCAATTTGTTTGTTGGTTTGAGAAGAAGAACAATTGTCCATTTGTGGTATATTATCATTGAAAGGTATCAAATCTGCTTGTTTATGTTTTGAATCGTCTGGCATGTAAGATGTTTGTATTAACAATTTTATAACGACACACAAAACTTTTGTATTTCAATTCATTTTTTTGAAATAGTAAATATAAATTTAAATAATGCATTTATAAATATAATATTATACTGCAATTATAAAATACATTATAAAAGTATTGCTCATCAGCCCATATCTAATAAGTACATTCGTAATAGGTAAGTTATAACTATTAAGAAAATAGTCTAAATAAGATTAAAAATTTAATTACACTTTAGGCTAAGTATTTAAAATTATTAGATTGATATTTATTATTTATAAACAGAAAATCTCATAGATAGAAACAAAATCTGAAAATATATATTTAAATTTTTTTTTTAATTTTTTTAGTAAGTAGGCTGTAGGCATCAAATATTTTTATGTACTTTTATTTTAAATTTGTATCAATAAATAAGTAATTCTATTTTTTAAATTAAAATACTCACCAGGAGTTGGTAAAGTGGGTGGATTATCTTCCTCTTCACTGTGATTATATTCCAAAGATGGTTCTTGGCTGATGTTTGATTTTAGGAATGACAGAATACTTTGATTGCCTTTAACTGCCTTTTCTTTTTCTTTGATTAATCGCCTTGCTCCACCAGATAGTCTAATTTTTTTATTAGGAGCTTCCAGTTCCATCATTAATATTTGACAAAAACACAAGTACACAACACAACACAGTAAGACGATACTGAACAGAGTGAACAGACGCTCGTTGACAAAATAGTAAAATAGTTTTATATAACGTCATATGATACATTTATACATAATATTTATAATACATCAATAACGACCAATGACCATGAATGCTCATATTATATTGATTATGGATATTGGATGATAATATAAAATAATCGTAGATTCCATTTATAATAGTATAATACGATAAGAAAATCTATAAATAGAAAAGCGATTTTACTGACTTGATAGATATATTTATATAAACAAAAATATCGACTATCGGTAATCGGTGTATGTTTTGTAAAAGCAGCCGTGCGTACGGTATCTACTATCTACTACGGTATGCAAGTTTTTCGATATTACAATATTTGTTGATACGCGCTGGCCGTACGATTTCGTATGCGCTATTTATACTTCAATACCCAGTATTCATATCTTTCTATACATCATAATATTCATAATATATTTATACATTTATGATTTATAATTATATTTTCATAGAAATGTTCTGTATATATTTTATAAATGACTTATAACACCCATATTATTATTTAATATTATTTCTATTTTGATTATTGTAATATTGTACATATTTATGTAGTTTGTCATTTTGAGAGGCCACATTTTACCGAGGAAAAAACTGTGGGTCAGCTGACCTCCCAAACCCCCCCCCCCTGGGTCCGCCCCTGCTGGCAGGCGTAGTGGGCGTAATCCGGCCTCAGGGTCTGAGGGGCGTCGCGGACGGGAGTGCAGGCCACCACCCTTAACTGGGGGATCACTCGAGAACACTTTTTGGAAAATTCTTGA
Organism: Macrosiphum euphorbiae; assembly: GCA_949089665.1. NCBI lineage: Eukaryota > Metazoa > Arthropoda > Insecta > Hemiptera > Aphididae > Macrosiphum > Macrosiphum euphorbiae. The sequence goes on along the minus strand of CARXXK010000001.1, from coordinate 46,615,301 downwards.
AGAACAGTTTAAAACAGAGTCATCCCTCGATACTCAACCTTTATCCTGACTCATGATCTGCTCAAAATAAAAGTAAATGTATAATGGGTTCATAACCACATTAGATGAATTGCAAAGATACAATAATTCAATAAAATTAAACACATTTTTATTTGTTATATTTGGGCAAAACATTATGCCATTTGTGGAATAAGTTTTGTGACACATGTCACATTTGTATCTGATTTCACAGTGTGCCCACTGTTATGTCTTACTTGGGTTTGTTCCTGTATCATATCGAAATAGCGGAAAATAAAATTTTGAATAAAATGTTTTTTTTTTTTTTTTTTGTTATTTAAAATGCATATTATATTATATTAACATATTTACAGTTAATTGCCCTGCCATATTTGATATTTATAATATTATAATACACAAGTCTGCATAGGCGTGAACAAATTATGACTAGTTGGTTTGAAAATTTGCATTTAAAATCTATTAAAAAAATTTTCTTTTTCTTCAAAGCATTTTGACATTTCGTCTTCTTAGTTAAGACAAGACACAATTAGGACACGGAATAAAATGTTTACGAGAATGAGCATCGCACGACACGATTGTAAAAATAATAAAGACAAAAGTCGACGACCAGTCGGCCCGCAACCAACTGCGGAAGTGGCGAAGTGCCGACAAACAAAAGTTTCATAGAAGACGGTCGACCACACTAGCGCCACGAGCGGTTTAAAACTCACACAACAAGTTGCATGCACTTTTTGCATTACAAACCGTTAGAAACTAGTGCTCAGATGAGCGACTTGCATACTATTTATGTGTGGTGCATCATGTGTGGGACCAATCATTAAAATCACTCGTTGCGTTGTTCAGTCATTACCAAAAAAAAAGGTTTAATAGTAGGTGCCTATTCAAACACCTATAATGCAACCCAAACTTCCACAGTATTGTGTACCTATAAATGGAATATTATGGTAACTTATATTAATATGGACACAATTTCTGGTTGTACAAATGTTAAATTTAAATTTTATTTTTCTTCCACCCTATGAGTGCACCTATTAATTTGTTTGCAAATTTTAAACATAACTTGGTTTGTAATTTATGCAAATTTTCAAAATAATTCCACCGAACTAACCTACTAGGCGACTTAAGTACTTAAAACACGTTGAGCGCCATACAACCGCATGGTACAAGAACATGGTTATGAATCAAAAATATTTGGCCGCCAGCTATAGTAACCCGTGAGGAATTCTTATGGCCTATAAGACCGCCGGCTGCCGCATTTCTAACGTTCTTTTGTATAGCAATACATTTGTTGGCGGTGGACATAGTAATGATCTTTATAATTATTTCATGGCTTAGAGCTGAAAATTACACTTCGATTGATATATTATTTAACCTTGTACAAGGTTATTTCGTCGATATATTGTTGGATAAATAAGTACCTATAATTTATTTTATTCAAGGACTTCCTTCTATTTAATAACAATGTCATAATCATGCTGTTTAAGTATAAAAATATAATAAGCCTGAAGTAGTCAGTGTACTATAACCCGTGAGTAAGTTTCGAATTTTTAACGGTTTTTATTATGCTTTATTAATTTGTAATTTCTATTTTCTAGGAGTCGACGACTGGGTCAAGCAAAAAAATTTGGATCTGCCGTTGAGTGCGCGCCGGACGGCGGTGCTAATATAATTACGTATATTTTACAGAAAGAAATTGAATGACCCACGTTACAGCAAATTACAAGATATGAACGAGCTATTAATCGTAAAACCCGAGTTATTGAAAATCAATCAAACACAACTGATTAAGTTCTAAGATGTGGTGGTCCGTTATTGTGGATCAAGATGATATAAATACTTCAGTTATTATTTGTACACAATAAGCGTTTGATGTGCCTGATGATGATTTTATTTTTCTGTCTCATTTTAATGGTTATAGTGTTAACACTCAAGTTTTCATTTAATTAATTTGTTTAACGACATCGAAACTTGGGCTAACAGATAACTTAAATATACAAGATATTGTACTTAGCTAATATTGTTATCAAAGCAAAATAAATCGGCAGGGTGAGGTATACAGTTCATATATAGTTAGTATATATCGTAGCCATTTTAATTCCTTAACGTGATAAAATGATATATTGGGGTTATTATTGCAATAACCTTGCATTCTATATTGAAGCCATGGGCTAACATGTTCATCCTTTATCCGTTTATAAGTGTGAAAAAGTCGCCAACAATTTCAACGGACACGCCATAAATCGTTGGCATTGCGCTGGCCCAGCATCATCAATATGACCCGTCAGTCCTTACTAAGTGATGCATCACGTACCTTAGGTGTGGTTATAGTGCCATGTGGTGCCCGAATCCGTAGTTAATAAATGTGATTAATTACAATAAAAAATGACAGTTGTGATTCGGCACTCCACACGGTCGCCGCTAACCAAACCACGATGAGATCCACAACATAACCAAAATCTAAGAGACAAGAAAATGACCAACGAACACGAGGTATTGTGACATCGACGGCTAATTTCAAAAACTGACCCTCCTGCAAATATTTAGACATTTAACAAGAATAACAGCAAGACGCCGAACGATACATACCAACAGTTGAACCTTTTTCAGACAATAAACTACACTCGTGGAAAGTTATACGAATAAGACACTGATGCCCGTTTGCATAGTCCTGTTTTTATGTGTCACATATAGTTGCTTAAGTGACCTTTAGCTAAGTGGCCCATAACATTTTTATGTAACCCATAACTTTATTATGTCCCACATAAGTTGTGTCTTGCATAGACAATATTTATGTATTCAATAGCTATGTAAAAGTTTATGTTATAATAGCCATTGTTATCAGGGTTACTATGTTCACATTAGTGAAAATTGATAAGATAACGAATAATAGTATTACTATTATTCATAATTCAAATTTGTATAATCATCAGCAGACTCAATAATATTTTCTAAATTATTTTCACCATGTATTTATTTCTTAATTCTTATACGTCCTTGCTCAAAGTTATTGTTGCCTCCAAACTGTCCACACAATTCAGTAGCATTACATTTTATTTTTAAAAAATGTTTTTCATTTCTTAAAGATGAAATATCTAGAAAACATGTTGAAACCATATCATGTGCAGTTATTAAATCAATTTTAGAATTTTGTAAATAATTTGATAAAATATTAACTTTTCCAAGTATATTCTTCCACAAAACTAATAAAAAACTGAATTTAAAATTCATTATTTGAAAAAGTAATCCTTGTGCTTCTGAAATGGTTTTTAGTTTTATATTGAGAAGTTCTCCATCTGAGATTCGCTTTAATGAGGTAACAATTGCCGGCAAGTTTATGTATACTGAGTCTACCGCACGTTTGTGACTTGCCCATCTTGTCTCTGAAAGTTGTTTTAGTGTTAGTACTAGGCCATCAATTTTCTTTTGTTCTTCTTCAAATATTTTTAGTCTTGGTAAACTATTAGTTATAAATGTATACAATGCCTCAAGAAAACCGAAAAATGAAACTGCATTTATAGATGATCTAATGGAATCTATAAGCACCAAATTTAAATTATGTGCACAACAATGAATATATAGTGCTAATGGTGATACATCTTTTATTTTAGATTGCAGGCCAGAAAATCGTCCAGACATGGTATTGGCACCATCATAGGCTTGACCACGGCATAAAGAAATATCTAGTTTATATTCTTCCATTAACTTTTTTATAATGACGAAGTAATCATTTGCAGTTGCATTATGAAGTTCTTCAAAACAAAGAAAATTTTCTTTGATATCTCCTTGTTGATCTACAAACCTCAAGCTAAAAGAAAATTGATCAACTCTTCCAATATCTATTGTCGAATCTACAATAATTGTAAAATATTTTGCTTGTTTTACTTCATTTAATATTGTATGTAATGTTTCATCTGCCATACATTTAAGTATATCGTTTTGAATTTTCGGACTCAAGTATGTCTCATTTCGGTTTGACTCGGCCAAATGTTTAGCTAGAACAGCATCATATTTTGACACAACTATTTCAATAAAAAGTCCTTTACTTTGTGTATCTTGATTAATGTCCTCTCTGTGTCCTCGAAATGGAAGACCATTTGTTGAAAGGAATAAAGATAGATCAATTAATCGTTTTAACACACTTCGATTAAATTCTATTTGAGACTTTTGAACTTTCATTAAATTTTGTTGGATTGTAATGTCTTTTGAAATTCTGCTTTTTAAAATTAAATATTCATTTTCTGCAACTCTGTGGTCCTTGGATTTTTCTTGTTTAATAATTTTTTCATTTCCTTTGCGGAAATTAGAAACACCTTTATTAGGATTAGACCATTGATAACTATGCTGAGATACAGATCGAAACAAAAAGCAAGGAACACAAAACATTTTGTTAGCTTTTGGGGAAAATACTAGCCAATTTCTTTTACAGCTCATTCCTGATTTAACATTTTTGTTATACCAGTTGGGAGAAAATTTTTTGCCACACTCATTTTCTTCAAAAACATAATTATTACTATTAAAACCAGGTTGACAAGGCCCTATTTCAACAAGAGTTCTGATTATTTGAGGTGTTAACACAGTATCAATAAATAAATATGGATCTGATGGATAATCATGGCATCTATCAATTAATGTAGAGTATGAAACATTTTGGTCAAGTTCAATTTGTTTGTTGGTTTGAGAAGAAGAACAATTGTCCATTTGTGGTATATTATCATTGAAAGGTATCAAATCTGCTTGTTTATGTTTTGAATCGTCTGGCATGTAAGATGTTTGTATTAACAATTTTATAACGACACACAAAACTTTTGTATTTCAATTCATTTTTTTGAAATAGTAAATATAAATTTAAATAATGCATTTATAAATATAATATTATACTGCAATTATAAAATACATTATAAAAGTATTGCTCATCAGCCCATATCTAATAAGTACATTCGTAATAGGTAAGTTATAACTATTAAGAAAATAGTCTAAATAAGATTAAAAATTTAATTACACTTTAGGCTAAGTATTTAAAATTATTAGATTGATATTTATTATTTATAAACAGAAAATCTCATAGATAGAAACAAAATCTGAAAATATATATTTAAATTTTTTTTTTAATTTTTTTAGTAAGTAGGCTGTAGGCATCAAATATTTTTATGTACTTTTATTTTAAATTTGTATCAATAAATAAGTAATTCTATTTTTTAAATTAAAATACTCACCAGGAGTTGGTAAAGTGGGTGGATTATCTTCCTCTTCACTGTGATTATATTCCAAAGATGGTTCTTGGCTGATGTTTGATTTTAGGAATGACAGAATACTTTGATTGCCTTTAACTGCCTTTTCTTTTTCTTTGATTAATCGCCTTGCTCCACCAGATAGTCTAATTTTTTTATTAGGAGCTTCCAGTTCCATCATTAATATTTGACAAAAACACAAGTACACAACACAACACAGTAAGACGATACTGAACAGAGTGAACAGACGCTCGTTGACAAAATAGTAAAATAGTTTTATATAACGTCATATGATACATTTATACATAATATTTATAATACATCAATAACGACCAATGACCATGAATGCTCATATTATATTGATTATGGATATTGGATGATAATATAAAATAATCGTAGATTCCATTTATAATAGTATAATACGATAAGAAAATCTATAAATAGAAAAGCGATTTTACTGACTTGATAGATATATTTATATAAACAAAAATATCGACTATCGGTAATCGGTGTATGTTTTGTAAAAGCAGCCGTGCGTACGGTATCTACTATCTACTACGGTATGCAAGTTTTTCGATATTACAATATTTGTTGATACGCGCTGGCCGTACGATTTCGTATGCGCTATTTATACTTCAATACCCAGTATTCATATCTTTCTATACATCATAATATTCATAATATATTTATACATTTATGATTTATAATTATATTTTCATAGAAATGTTCTGTATATATTTTATAAATGACTTATAACACCCATATTATTATTTAATATTATTTCTATTTTGATTATTGTAATATTGTACATATTTATGTAGTTTGTCATTTTGAGAGGCCACATTTTACCGAGGAAAAAACTGTGGGTCAGCTGACCTCCCAAACCCCCCCCCCCCTGGGTCCGCCCCTGCTGGCAGGCGTAGTGGGCGTAATCCGGCCTCAGGGTCTGAGGGGCGTCGCGGACGGGAGTGCAGGCCACCACCCTTAACTGGGGGATCACTCGAGAACACTTTTTGGAAAATTCTTGAAGAACAGTTTAAAACAGAGTCATCCCTCGATACTCAACCTTTATCCTGACTCATGATCTGCTCAAAATAAAAGTAAATGTATAATGGGTTCATAACCACATTAGATGAATTGCAAAGATACAATAATTCAATAAAATTAAACACATTTTTATTTGTTATATTTGGGCAAAACATTATGCCATTTGTGGAATAAGTTTTGTGACACATGTCACATTTGTATCTGATTTCACAGTGTGCCCACTGTTATGTCTTACTTGGGTTTGTTCCTGTATCATATCGAAATAGCGGAAAATAAAATTTTGAATAAAATGTTTTTTTTTTTTTTTTTTGTTATTTAAAATGCATATTATATTATATTAACATATTTACAGTTAATTGCCCTGCCATATTTGATATTTATAATATTATAATACACAAGTCTGCATAGGCGTGAACAAATTATGACTAGTTGGTTTGAAAATTTGCATTTAAAATCTATTAAAAAAATTTTCTTTTTCTTCAAAGCATTTTGACATTTCGTCTTCTTAGTTAAGACAAGACACAATTAGGACACGGAATAAAATGTTTACGAGAATGAGCATCGCACGACACGATTGTAAAAATAATAAAGACAAAAGTCGACGACCAGTCGGCCCGCAACCAACTGCGGAAGTGGCGAAGTGCCGACAAACAAAAGTTTCATAGAAGACGGTCGACCACACTAGCGCCACGAGCGGTTTAAAACTCACACAACAAGTTGCATGCACTTTTTGCATTACAAACCGTTAGAAACTAGTGCTCAGATGAGCGACTTGCATACTATTTATGTGTGGTGCATCATGTGTGGGACCAATCATTAAAATCACTCGTTGCGTTGTTCAGTCATTACCAAAAAAAAAGGTTTAATAGTAGGTGCCTATTCAAACACCTATAATGCAACCCAAACTTCCACAGTATTGTGTACCTATAAATGGAATATTATGGTAACTTATATTAATATGGACACAATTTCTGGTTGTACAAATGTTAAATTTAAATTTTATTTTTCTTCCACCCTATGAGTGCACCTATTAATTTGTTTGCAAATTTTAAACATAACTTGGTTTGTAATTTATGCAAATTTTCAAAATAATTCCACCGAACTAACCTACTAGGCGACTTAAGTACTTAAAACACGTTGAGCGCCATACAACCGCATGGTACAAGAACATGGTTATGAATCAAAAATATTTGGCCGCCAGCTATAGTAACCCGTGAGGAATTCTTATGGCCTATAAGACCGCCGGCTGCCGCATTTCTAACGTTCTTTTGTATAGCAATACATTTGTTGGCGGTGGACATAGTAATGATCTTTATAATTATTTCATGGCTTAGAGCTGAAAATTACACTTCGATTGATATATTATTTAACCTTGTACAAGGTTATTTCGTCGATATATTGTTGGATAAATAAGTACCTATAATTTATTTTATTCAAGGACTTCCTTCTATTTAATAACAATGTCATAATCATGCTGTTTAAGTATAAAAATATAATAAGCCTGAAGTAGTCAGTGTACTATAACCCGTGAGTAAGTTTCGAATTTTTAACGGTTTTTATTATGCTTTATTAATTTGTAATTTCTATTTTCTAGGAGTCGACGACTGGGTCAAGCAAAAAAATTTGGATCTGCCGTTGAGTGCGCGCCGGACGGCGGTGCTAATATAATTACGTATATTTTACAGAAAGAAATTGAATGACCCACGTTACAGCAAATTACAAGATATGAACGAGCTATTAATCGTAAAACCCGAGTTATTGAAAATCAATCAAACACAACTGATTAAGTTCTAAGATGTGGTGGTCCGTTATTGTGGATCAAGATGATATAAATACTTCAGTTATTATTTGTACACAATAAGCGTTTGATGTGCCTGATGATGATTTTATTTTTCTGTCTCATTTTAATGGTTATAGTGTTAACACTCAAGTTTTCATTTAATTAATTTGTTTAACGACATCGAAACTTGGGCTAACAGATAACTTAAATATACAAGATATTGTACTTAGCTAATATTGTTATCAAAGCAAAATAAATCGGCAGGGTGAGGTATACAGTTCATATATAGTTAGTATATATCGTAGCCATTTTAATTCCTTAACGTGATAAAATGATATATTGGGGTTATTATTGCAATAACCTTGCATTCTATATTGAAGCCATGGGCTAACATGTTCATCCTTTATCCGTTTATAAGTGTGAAAAAGTCGCCAACAATTTCAACGGACACGCCATAAATCGTTGGCATTGCGCTGGCCCAGCATCATCAATATGACCCGTCAGTCCTTACTAAGTGATGCATCACGTACCTTAGGTGTGGTTATAGTGCCATGTGGTGCCCGAATCCGTAGTTAATAAATGTGATTAATTACAATAAAAAATGACAGTTGTGATTCGGCACTCCACACGGTCGCCGCTAACCAAACCACGATGAGATCCACAACATAACCAAAATCTAAGAGACAAGAAAATGACCAACGAACACGAGGTATTGTGACATCGACGGCTAATTTCAAAAACTGACCCTCCTGCAAATATTTAGACATTTAACAAGAATAACAGCAAGACGCCGAACGATACATACCAACAGTTGAACCTTTTTCAGACAATAAACTACACTCGTGGAAAGTTATACGAATAAGACACTGATGCCCGTTTGCATAGTCCTGTTTTTATGTGTCACATATAGTTGCTTAAGTGACCTTTAGCTAAGTGGCCCATAACATTTTTATGTAACCCATAACTTTATTATGTCCCACATAAGTTGTGTCTTGCATAGACAATATTTATGTATTCAATAGCTATGTAAAAGTTTATGTTATAATAGCCATTGTTATCAGGGTTACTATGTTCACATTAGTGAAAATTGATAAGATAACGAATAATAGTATTACTATTATTCATAATTCAAATTTGTATAATCATCAGCAGACTCAATAATATTTTCTAAATTATTTTCACCATGTATTTATTTCTTAATTCTTATACGTCCTTGCTCAAAGTTATTGTTGCCTCCAAACTGTCCACACAATTCAGTAGCATTACATTTTATTTTTAAAAAATGTTTTTCATTTCTTAAAGATGAAATATCTAGAAAACATGTTGAAACCATATCATGTGCAGTTATTAAATCAATTTTAGAATTTTGTAAATAATTTGATAAAATATTAACTTTTCCAAGTATATTCTTCCACAAAACTAATAAAAAACTGAATTTAAAATTCATTATTTGAAAAAGTAATCCTTGTGCTTCTGAAATGGTTTTTAGTTTTATATTGAGAAGTTCTCCATCTGAGATTCGCTTTAATGAGGTAACAATTGCCGGCAAGTTTATGTATACTGAGTCTACCGCACGTTTGTGACTTGCCCATCTTGTCTCTGAAAGTTGTTTTAGTGTTAGTACTAGGCCATCAATTTTCTTTTGTTCTTCTTCAAATATTTTTAGTCTTGGTAAACTATTAGTTATAAATGTATACAATGCCTCAAGAAAACCGAAAAATGAAACTGCATTTATAGATGATCTAATGGAATCTATAAGCACCAAATTTAAATTATGTGCACAACAATGAATATATAGTGCTAATGGTGATACATCTTTTATTTTAGATTGCAGGCCAGAAAATCGTCCAGACATGGTATTGGCACCATCATAGGCTTGACCACGGCATAAAGAAATATCTAGTTTATATTCTTCCATTAACTTTTTTATAATGACGAAGTAATCATTTGCAGTTGCATTATGAAGTTCTTCAAAACAAAGAAAATTTTCTTTGATATCTCCTTGTTGATCTACAAACCTCAAGCTAAAAGAAAATTGATCAACTCTTCCAATATCTATTGTCGAATCTACAATAATTGTAAAATATTTTGCTTGTTTTACTTCATTTAATATTGTATGTAATGTTTCATCTGCCATACATTTAAGTATATCGTTTTGAATTTTCGGACTCAAGTATGTCTCATTTCGGTTTGACTCGGCCAAATGTTTAGCTAGAACAGCATCATATTTTGACACAACTATTTCAATAAAAAGTCCTTTACTTTGTGTATCTTGATTAATGTCCTCTCTGTGTCCTCGAAATGGAAGACCATTTGTTGAAAGGAATAAAGATAGATCAATTAATCGTTTTAACACACTTCGATTAAATTCTATTTGAGACTTTTGAACTTTCATTAAATTTTGTTGGATTGTAATGTCTTTTGAAATTCTGCTTTTTAAAATTAAATATTCATTTTCTGCAACTCTGTGGTCCTTGGATTTTTCTTGTTTAATAATTTTTTCATTTCCTTTGCGGAAATTAGAAACACCTTTATTAGGATTAGACCATTGATAACTATGCTGAGATACAGATCGAAACAAAAAGCAAGGAACACAAAACATTTTGTTAGCTTTTGGGGAAAATACTAGCCAATTTCTTTTACAGCTCATTCCTGATTTAACATTTTTGTTATACCAGTTGGGAGAAAATTTTTTGCCACACTCATTTTCTTCAAAAACATAATTATTACTATTAAAACCAGGTTGACAAGGCCCTATTTCAACAAGAGTTCTGATTATTTGAGGTGTTAACACAGTATCAATAAATAAATATGGATCTGATGGATAATCATGGCATCTATCAATTAATGTAGAGTATGAAACATTTTGGTCAAGTTCAATTTGTTTGTTGGTTTGAGAAGAAGAACAATTGTCCATTTGTGGTATATTATCATTGAAAGGTATCAAATCTGCTTGTTTATGTTTTGAATCGTCTGGCATGTAAGATGTTTGTATTAACAATTTTATAACGACACACAAAACTTTTGTATTTCAATTCATTTTTTTGAAATAGTAAATATAAATTTAAATAATGCATTTATAAATATAATATTATACTGCAATTATAAAATACATTATAAAAGTATTGCTCATCAGCCCATATCTAATAAGTACATTCGTAATAGGTAAGTTATAACTATTAAGAAAATAGTCTAAATAAGATTAAAAATTTAATTACACTTTAGGCTAAGTATTTAAAATTATTAGATTGATATTTATTATTTATAAACAGAAAATCTCATAGATAGAAACAAAATCTGAAAATATATATTTAAATTTTTTTTTTAATTTTTTTAGTAAGTAGGCTGTAGGCATCAAATATTTTTATGTACTTTTATTTTAAATTTGTATCAATAAATAAGTAATTCTATTTTTTAAATTAAAATACTCACCAGGAGTTGGTAAAGTGGGTGGATTATCTTCCTCTTCACTGTGATTATATTCCAAAGATGGTTCTTGGCTGATGTTTGATTTTAGGAATGACAGAATACTTTGATTGCCTTTAACTGCCTTTTCTTTTTCTTTGATTAATCGCCTTGCTCCACCAGATAGTCTAATTTTTTTATTAGGAGCTTCCAGTTCCATCATTAATATTTGACAAAAACACAAGTACACAACACAACACAGTAAGACGATACTGAACAGAGTGAACAGACGCTCGTTGACAAAATAGTAAAATAGTTTTATATAACGTCATATGATACATTTATACATAATATTTATAATACATCAATAACGACCAATGACCATGAATGCTCATATTATATTGATTATGGATATTGGATGATAATATAAAATAATCGTAGATTCCATTTATAATAGTATAATACGATAAGAAAATCTATAAATAGAAAAGCGATTTTACTGACTTGATAGATATATTTATATAAACAAAAATATCGACTATCGGTAATCGGTGTATGTTTTGTAAAAGCAGCCGTGCGTACGGTATCTACTATCTACTACGGTATGCAAGTTTTTCGATATTACAATATTTGTTGATACGCGCTGGCCGTACGATTTCGTATGCGCTATTTATACTTCAATACCCAGTATTCATATCTTTCTATACATCATAATATTCATAATATATTTATACATTTATGATTTATAATTATATTTTCATAGAAATGTTCTGTATATATTTTATAAATGACTTATAACACCCATATTATTATTTAATATTATTTCTATTTTGATTATTGTAATATTGTACATATTTATGTAGTTTGTCATTTTGAGAGGCCACATTTTACCGAGGAAAAAACTGTGGGTCAGCTGACCTCCCAAACCCCCCCCCCCTGGGTCCGCCCCTGCTGGCAGGCGTAGTGGGCGTAATCCGGCCTCAGGGTCTGAGGGGCGTCGCGGACGGGAGTGCAGGCCACCACCCTTAACTGGGGGATCACTCGAGAACACTTTTTGGAAAATTCTTGAAGAACAGTTTAAAACAGAGTCATCCCTCGATACTCAACCTTTATCCTGACTCATGATCTGCTCAAAATAAAAGTAAATGTATAATGGGTTCATAACCACATTAGATGAATTGCAAAGATACAATAATTCAATAAAATTAAACACATTTTTATTTGTTATATTTGGGCAAAACATTATGCCATTTGTGGAATAAGTTTTGTGACACATGTCACATTTGTATCTGATTTCACAGTGTGCCCACTGTTATGTCTTACTTGGGTTTGTTCCTGTATCATATCGAAATAGCGGAAAATAAAATTTTGAATAAAATGTTTTTTTTTTTTTTTTTTTGTTATTTAAAATGCATATTATATTATATTAACATATTTACAGTTAATTGCCCTGCCATATTTGATATTTATAATATTATAATACACAAGTCTGCATAGGCGTGAACAAATTATGACTAGTTGGTTTGAAAATTTGCATTTAAAATCTATTAAAAAAATTTTCTTTTTCTTCAAAGCATTTTGACATTTCGTCTTCTTAGTTAAGACAAGACACAATTAGGACACGGAATAAAATGTTTACGAGAATGAGCATCGCACGACACGATTGTAAAAATAATAAAGACAAAAGTCGACGACCAGTCGGCCCGCAACCAACTGCGGAAGTGGCGAAGTGCCGACAAACAAAAGTTTCATAGAAGACGGTCGACCACACTAGCGCCACGAGCGGTTTAAAACTCACACAACAAGTTGCATGCACTTTTTGCATTACAAACCGTTAGAAACTAGTGCTCAGATGAGCGACTTGCATACTATTTATGTGTGGTGCATCATGTGTGGGACCAATCATTAAAATCACTCGTTGCGTTGTTCAGTCATTACCAAAAAAAAAGGTTTAATAGTAGGTGCCTATTCAAACACCTATAATGCAACCCAAACTTCCACAGTATTGTGTACCTATAAATGGAATATTATGGTAACTTATATTAATATGGACACAATTTCTGGTTGTACAAATGTTAAATTTAAATTTTATTTTTCTTCCACCCTATGAGTGCACCTATTAATTTGTTTGCAAATTTTAAACATAACTTGGTTTGTAATTTATGCAAATTTTCAAAATAATTCCACCGAACTAACCTACTAGGCGACTTAAGTACTTAAAACACGTTGAGCGCCATACAACCGCATGGTACAAGAACATGGTTATGAATCAAAAATATTTGGCCGCCAGCTATAGTAACCCGTGAGGAATTCTTATGGCCTATAAGACCGCCGGCTGCCGCATTTCTAACGTTCTTTTGTATAGCAATACATTTGTTGGCGGTGGACATAGTAATGATCTTTATAATTATTTCATGGCTTAGAGCTGAAAATTACACTTCGATTGATATATTATTTAACCTTGTACAAGGTTATTTCGTCGATATATTGTTGGATAAATAAGTACCTATAATTTATTTTATTCAAGGACTTCCTTCTATTTAATAACAATGTCATAATCATGCTGTTTAAGTATAAAAATATAATAAGCCTGAAGTAGTCAGTGTACTATAACCCGTGAGTAAGTTTCGAATTTTTAACGGTTTTTATTATGCTTTATTAATTTGTAATTTCTATTTTCTAGGAGTCGACGACTGGGTCAAGCAAAAAAATTTGGATCTGCCGTTGAGTGCGCGCCGGACGGCGGTGCTAATATAATTACGTATATTTTACAGAAAGAAATTGAATGACCCACGTTACAGCAAATTACAAGATATGAACGAGCTATTAATCGTAAAACCCGAGTTATTGAAAATCAATCAAACACAACTGATTAAGTTCTAAGATGTGGTGGTCCGTTATTGTGGATCAAGATGATATAAATACTTCAGTTATTATTTGTACACAATAAGCGTTTGATGTGCCTGATGATGATTTTATTTTTCTGTCTCATTTTAATGGTTATAGTGTTAACACTCAAGTTTTCATTTAATTAATTTGTTTAACGACATCGAAACTTGGGCTAACAGATAACTTAAATATACAAGATATTGTACTTAGCTAATATTGTTATCAAAGCAAAATAAATCGGCAGGGTGAGGTATACAGTTCATATATAGTTAGTATATATCGTAGCCATTTTAATTCCTTAACGTGATAAAATGATATATTGGGGTTATTATTGCAATAACCTTGCATTCTATATTGAAGCCATGGGCTAACATGTTCATCCTTTATCCGTTTATAAGTGTGAAAAAGTCGCCAACAATTTCAACGGACACGCCATAAATCGTTGGCATTGCGCTGGCCCAGCATCATCAATATGACCCGTCAGTCCTTACTAAGTGATGCATCACGTACCTTAGGTGTGGTTATAGTGCCATGTGGTGCCCGAATCCGTAGTTAATAAATGTGATTAATTACAATAAAAAATGACAGTTGTGATTCGGCACTCCACACGGTCGCCGCTAACCAAACCACGATGAGATCCACAACATAACCAAAATCTAAGAGACAAGAAAATGACCAACGAACACGAGGTATTGTGACATCGACGGCTAATTTCAAAAACTGACCCTCCTGCAAATATTTAGACATTTAACAAGAATAACAGCAAGACGCCGAACGATACATACCAACAGTTGAACCTTTTTCAGACAATAAACTACACTCGTGGAAAGTTATACGAATAAGACACTGATGCCCGTTTGCATAGTCCTGTTTTTATGTGTCACATATAGTTGCTTAAGTGACCTTTAGCTAAGTGGCCCATAACATTTTTATGTAACCCATAACTTTATTATGTCCCACATAAGTTGTGTCTTGCATAGACAATATTTATGTATTCAATAGCTATGTAAAAGTTTATGTTATAATAGCCATTGTTATCAGGGTTACTATGTTCACATTAGTGAAAATTGATAAGATAACGAATAATAGTATTACTATTATTCATAATTCAAATTTGTATAATTCATTTTGTTTTCTAATTTAATAAAAATATTTTATATAATGACGAGCAATTCAGAAAAAAATAAACGAGCCCGTGCTCCTAATATTTCTGAAGAGGAAAAATCAATAATATTACACTACATATCAAAAGAAAGGGACATAATTGAATGCAAAAAAACAGATAAGTTTAGCACAGGGACAAAAACTCAGCTTGGGAAAGAATTTCTGTTAATTTCAACACTCACTTAGGTGCAAACAAAGTAAGTACCTATATGAATTATACTATATAGGCAAATTAGCTATATTATATCCTATACCTTCTTGTTTAATGTAATATAAAATAAATATTTCTGTTTGTAACTTCCATAATTAATTTGATTTACTGGTGTATTCAACCAATTATTATGATGTTACAAATTTGTGATTACTTATTTTTATTGTAACTACCTAGTTACAAGCTTCACATCATAAACTTATAGTAAAATTGTTAATAAATAATATTATTATTATATTGTTTAGGTACCTACTTGAACATTCAAAGAAAACCATCCTGTATGATTCCTGAATACTTCTCCATTTATACCACCTGGATTTTGTATTCTTATATGCGTACAATCAATACATCCTCCTACACCTGGCATTCCAGCTATTTCGAAAAACTGTTGTCTAATGACTGACCATTCAGCTTCAGTTTGAGGAAACTTTACATGGTCCCTAAAACGACTAGCAATTTCATGGGAAACTCTTTTAATAATTCTAGACACAGTACTCTGGTCAATGCCTCTCAAGTCTCCACAGACAGTCTATAAATTAAAAGTAACATGTCTTAAATAATTTTTACAAATTAAAATTAGGTGGTATTTCACTTGAAAGTTTGCTGTTGCATAAAATCGTAATGTTGTCAATAACTGTAGAATGGGAGGTATAGGCAATCCTCGATTATTGGCATAGTTAATACCTAATAAATTTAATAACTGATCCATGACAATAAGTTTTGGAAATCGATAACGTTTTAAAAATGTGTTGTCATTATATTTTTCAAACGGATCTTCAATATTACGAATATACCTTCTTGGAATTCGTTCAACATCAAATTCGTCGAAATATTCATCAACCATTTCTACATAATTCACAAAGTTATAAAAATCATCCATACTACTATATTTTTAAACAACTTTTTAAAATTTATATTTTGAGCTCGAAAAATATTGATAGCACGTAAAAATAAAAAATTTATGTATCACTTAAGACTTAGGTGGCGGAATTTTAGCGCATAACTTTATGTGTTTGTTTATGGCCTATGTAATACATAAATATCACTGTGCAAGAGAAAATATGTGTCACATAACTATGTCTTATGTGACACATAAAATGACTATGCATACGGGCATTTGGCTGCATACTAGAAACCACCTGAAACGCACACGCAAGCTATGAAAGATGGTAAGAGAAAAGAAAAAAAGAAAGAACGAAATAACCTAGTATGGTCTCATGAACTAAACAACGAACTTTTTGACTTAAAAACATATATAGTGAACATAGGAACGAGTATTTCAATAATCTACATGCACGCACCGGAACGTTATCACGAAGCACTGACACACAGCTGAAAACTTGGTAGTCAAATATAATGTGATACTATTGATGATTGGGTACGCGCAAACATATGCAGTTTTATGCCTAGAACTATAGAAGAAAAATATATTATATAATAATAAATATATGATTTTTATTTTTATTGTATGTAATTTTTAATTTTGTACCTACTGGTTGACAATTCATAATATCTAAGAAATATATATTAATATATTGATAATACATGAGGTGGACATGGAAGTAACAAATTTTAGTTTTTACATTTGCATTTGTTTCTATCCACCCCATTTTATAATACATAATTATTATTTATTAATTATTAGAAAATACTAAAATAGAAATAACTATATACTATATAGGTGTCAGTTGAACGTTGTTTCTCGGGGTTAAAGTTTGTTTCATCGAATTTGCGAATGTCACTTACAAGTGACATGCTAGAAAAAATTATAATTATTCGATGCAATAAGATATTTGATAAAATTAAATAATAATCATTTAGTTTTTAATATTTTGCTGTTTTAAGTTTTAATAATTAAATTTATTATTATTTGTATTTTGTTATTTTTTATTGTAAAAACTTCAAACTTAAAAGTGCTAAGTATTCATTAATGTATATATATATTATATGTACCTATTCTATTGTTAAAAGTTTAAAACTTAAGAATTAAAAATGTTAAGAAATTATTAATTTACCAATGTATTCTTAAAATTTAAAACTTAAAAGTGTTAAGTATTAAATAGATAAATAAAAATTTAAAAAGACCTGGATGCTAGATCATTGTTTTATTTTATTTTACAATATTCAATAATTGTCAAGATTATGAATACTTAATTGTGTTGTCTAACCTTTTTAATCAAAAATAAATATAATAAAAATATGTTTAGTCAAAATATTTAATAAACTTTCTTCTGTAGAAAAAGGACTGAGTAAGTACTAAGTAATAAGTATTAATTTAATATGATTTTTAAATATTTCTTCATTATGTTTACTTTAAAAATAAAATCCAATTACTATATCAAATTTGTATTGAAAATCGCATGTTAATTGATATACAACATGGTTTTTTCTTTTAACACCAGAATTCACCCTAATTAACCCGAATAAATTTACATTTAACCGTAACCAGGAAAGTGTATAAACCCGTAACACCCAAATTCAATAACCCGAATTTTCTTTCAACACCCGAAACCCGAAAAAATGATTCCGGTGCAAAGCCCTGGTAATAAGTGCTCTTTTAACTTAAATTACATTCGGTCGGCGATTTGACTATACGTACTCATTGTCACGAATGTAGGAACTCTAAGGCCCGTTTCACATGGACGCGTATCATACGCGACGTATCGTACGCGCGCGTTTTAATTTACATTGGTCAAATTCATACGCGCCACTCCGACGATGGCGCGTTTCCCTCGCCGGTTTGGCGCGTATGAACTTAATCAATGTAAAATGGAAAACGCGCGCGTACGATACGTCGCGTATGATACGCGTTCATGTGAAACGGGCCTAAGAGCTGTATTCAAGGTATAAATGTGTAATAACAAATACTCGTCACTATAAATTACATTCGATTGACGATTTGACTATATGTACTCTTGCCGCGAATGTAGGGATTTTGAGAGGGTATGGTGACAGTCACAGCTAGAAATTGTATACGAAATTCTACAGATTATATAAACCAAAATACATATATTGTCATCGTGTTATCGACTGTCGAACACGACCCCGAAGAATTACAAACCACTTGGGAAAACCAGCTGCAGCGAGGTAAGTGTTTGAATGTTTATACAATAAGAATAGGTAATTCAAATACCTATCATTAGGCAGATAGGTACAACACAGTAGTAGGGTGATCTTACGTGGAAATCTCCAATATTTATTATAACATACATATCTCTCCCCTATAACCATTACCTTCCCCTAACAACAAAATGGCTCCCGGCGTTATGTTTTTTTTTCTTTGGTTTTATTAAAATAAATTATGGTTATGCTTCATTTGTAACATTAGTTTGTGATGATTTTGCTAAGTTTACATCAATTAATAAATAAAACAATTTTTAGAATGTTTTATTTATTTAGGTACATAATATGTCTATCGTCAAGTTATTTTTTAAACATAAACATAATATATACAATACTGTCAATACTACATAATATTATAAAAATATAATCTAATTTTGATTTTGACAGATAATTAAGATTTTCTATCCGTATATTAAAATTATTTATACATTCCCAATAGTTCAGATTCCAATCCGTTATAATCACTTACCTAAACGCTAGAGTTTTAGATTCGATAAGATGATTTTCCAAATAAAATATAAATAATGAAATAGGACGGTACTTACGTAGATAGCTCTATGGGTAAATTATTTTCAGTGTTTGATGATGAATGCCTGTTGATAATGTCTGCGCTGGACTGGCAAACTATGTACGATTGAAGTATTTTCAATGTTTGATGGTGGATGTGTGTTGCTTTTTCTGCTGGTGGAGAACACAAGTTTAACTGATATCGTTTGACTGACAAATGTTGTGTTATATAGTCGAGAGTCACCTCCTACTTTCCTAGTTGACGTTTAAAACTTACATTATCTTCAAAGAAATCGAAAAAAACGTGTTAATGTAATATTAATTTAGAAACAACTAAGTTATTTTGTGGTAATATTAAAATATATAACGTATTTATCGGTGTTGACCTTCGTCGTCCGGTATAATCAATTAAAATAGAGAGGTTAAATTAAGCTAGCCGCTAGCGTATCGTCAGCAATATTACAGTCAACATCCAACAACTGAAACTTTACAGTCAACATCCAGCAACTGGAACTTCTTCATCGTCTTCATAAATTCGATGATGTCTTACAGAACTTTGATTACCCATTCTGGATCAGAGGTTAGTAAATGAATTACTTTAATAACTAAAGCAAATTAGAGACCAGTTGTAAAACTACTCAACGCTATGGTTATAATGCTATGGTAAACCACTCATACATTTATGAAAAAATAAATAATCTGTCGATATATCAAATTTAATACTATAAGTTTATTTTTTATAGGACGAATTTGAAGGATCCGTAGACATGAAAATGAAGCCTTCTACTTCGAATCAAACTAAAACAGCACCCAAAAGAGGAACTGAAAAAGTGAATGATAAGAAAAATAATAAAAAGAATAAGCAGTCAAAAACAGTAAGATAAATAATAATTTATCATCTTAATTCTTAATATTTTATCTAATATTCTAAGGTGATATAAACAATGTTCCATCGAAGGAGAGGCAAATACTAGACTTTGGTTTACTTTTTAATAAAAAAACTATTGCTTATAATGAAAATAAAAATCAACTGTTACTATTCACTGTTCAGCTGATTGAATAATTAATTTATGTTGCAGGTAGCGTCACTCTGAGACATCTGTCAAGATAACGACTTCAGATAAAACAAAAGACCAGACTTTAAATACAAGTTTGAATGAGACCATGCAGGTTATCTTCGATGTGATTTTGAAGGACCCTGAACGTCGTACGATAAAAAGTAATTTAGCATTCTGAGTGAAATATTATAAAAAAATATTTTTTATTTAATAAATAAAACATTACATAAATATAAATGAATTTGTATTATATCACACTATTAAGTCCTGTAAAATCATGTCAGACATTGCGTTAAAATGAAATTGTAATATTTCATACAAAAATGAAGTGTCGTCGTTTTGTATATACTGGTTTGTGAATTCGTTCCTCTGGCAACTGATGGGAAAACCTCGGACATCGTTTTTTATCAGTTCATAAGCTGCATCAAATGTTGCTTGAGAACTCGGTAGACGTTTCTGTTTTTCTGCGATATAAAGGTCCATACAATGCTGAAGTTGTTTAAGTCTACAGAAATCTATATGTGAGAGTGTAATATAATCATCATTTATATGTAAGGTTATTTAACTCTGCTTCACATTAATTGAATATGTGAAATTCTCGGTGATTCTTACACGTCTACACCTGGTATGTAAGTTGTTAATAATTGAACTGTAATTAGATTCAGACATAAGCGTACACCATTGCTCTAAATTTAATGTAACAATTTTTTTCTTTAACTTACACTCTTATAACACAACAAGCTGAACCCGTGCACTTCGTTGCCCCTTAAAATATGTACCAACTCTATATGACTCAAACTTTGTTCAATTCGTTATTTAATATTCGTTGTATGGTGTTTAAAATTTACCTTAACTTTTCCGTTGCCCGGAATAAAAAGTCCGATTCGTAGCAGTATATTATCAGGTAGGCAATCTACCTTCAGTAGATCGCGGACCCCTGGTTTGTAAGTAAGTGTATGATTTAACTCTAAAGTATCAAAGTTATATCAAGTTTGTCGTATTCTACCTATGGTGGATGAATATAATCAATTAATACAAAATCCTAACCTAACCTGTTGCATCTCTGTTGTATTTTTGACATCCAGATTTCCTACTTTTCCGGTGGATTTTCCTAAAATTTTGTTTCATAATAACCTTCTCTGTGATATACTCTTTCGTTTAAAAAAAATCAAGAAGATCTGATAAGTACCTAGTTTCAGAGTTGACCCAATATTTTGTCGTTTTGGTCGTGGCATTTTTTAACGCCTAAATCCATACAATTGAAATTGAATAAAAATCAATCTCGTTTAATCTCAAACCAATTAATTTTTATCTAGAAAATGGAATCGTGGTTGTCATGTCAACAGACGTTTTTTCATTTTTCATACATTTTGTTGTTGTTTTTGGTCATGTCGCCAGGTGTGCACTTATGAGGCCATAACTCCGGAACAATTTATCGCACAGCGTACAAACTTCACAGAAATCATCTACATATCAATCTTAATATGCCCTGAAATTTTTATCGAAATCGGTTCGGTGGATCTTGAGCTATAAGATTTATTCAAAATGTACACTTATTTATATATATAGATAATCGAAATTTGTTTGCCGATTAATAGGCCGACTGTAACACTCTTCTTACCAAATGGGCGTATGTCAAATACCGATTTTGACACAATTACCGGTAGACCCATAACGAATTAAAGTTCTTTTTTTTAAATAATTAAAAACCTTTTAAACTATAGACGTAATTATTTTTTTTAATTTGATATAATATAACCGATGAGAGATATCCTTTGAACTGAAAGCATTTTTACTTTGTGAGCGTATTATGTACTAAACCTGATAGTCGACTACTGCATGCAGTGGAGGGGAGAATCACATATTATACTTACCTGTTACCTGAAAACATTTAAATTAACACTACACCCAGTAATCCATTAGGCCACACGCTCACAAGATATTACATCAAATAATAACACATATAAGTTGTTTTAAAAAAATCAACATTCATTTTTATTTACTATTACATGATTAGCATACATTTAAATTATATCTACACTCACTAACCTCATTAGTCTATACCAGTGGCTTTCAAACTTTTTTTATACACGGCACACCGTACACTTCAAAAAATTTTCACGGCACACTGACCTTGTTTTAGATGAACAAAATTGTTTTGAATTAATTATAATTTTATATACATTTAATTAGAAATGTGTGATTGATGGGATAACAAATATTTATTAATTATTTATTTATTTATTAATATTACAATTACAGTATAATTAGTTATTAAATTTATTTACAAAAAAAAGTGTAGTCTATACATATGTACATTTAATGAGAAATGTGTGCCTGATGGGCGTTACAAATATTTTTAATTCTTGGACGAATAGTTGACAGACATACCCTCATTTCTTCTTCCACTGAATTTAGTTTTTCTCGTTTTTTATTTTTTATATTCGTAAGCGCTGAAAACCCTTGTTCACAAAGATATGAGGTTGAGAACGGCAAAAGAATAGTCAGTGCTTTTATAGATATCTCTGGATATTCTTTAGAAACATATATCCAGAATTTATTGAGAGTGATCTCTTTGAATTTCAACTGCAATGTTCGATCATTTTTAATTGAACAGAGATTTTCTTTTTCAACAAGTTTTAAATCAACCAAGTCACTAATAGACACATTAAAAGGGTCTCGTACCCAGTCATAATTTTTAATATTAATACTTGGAAAATATTTATTCATTTTGACTTCTAACAATGTGATAGACTTGACTATTAATAACAAAATGTTGTTATCCGCCACTAATAAAGCAGTACGTGGAAACATGATTAAATTACCTTGATTAATTTTAGTTTTCCATAAATTCAATTTTTCGATGAAAGCCATAATTTTGTCCGACGATGTAAGTATATTTTCATCACGATCTTGCATACTTGAATTTAGTTTGTTGAGATGCTCAAACAAATCAGTTAAGAAAGATAACTTTGTCCACCACTCTTCATCCCCAAGAAAGTTGAATTCAGTTTCTTCCATAGTTAAAAATACAAGTAACTCCTCTCTCAAATTGTAAAATCGTGATAAAATATTGCCCCTTGAAAGCCATCTTACTGCACTGTATAAAATCAATCTTGAATAGTCTGCATCCATCTCTTCACAAATTTTTTCGAATAGTCTTGATTTAAGAGGTCGGCTCTTAATAAAATTTATGACTTTTACAACTTTATCAAGAATATTTTGTAAATCACTTACTAAGGATTTTGCCACTAGGGCCTCTCTATGAAGGAAGCAATAGGTAAAAATAATTGTTGAATTTTTTTTTTTTTACTAAAAAAATGAAACCTTTAATTGAGCCAGTCATTGAAGGTGCACCATCAGTGCATATTCCAATACAATTGTCCCATGATAAATTTACTGATAATAAATGATCGTCCAAAACTTTAAAAACATCTTCACCTCTCGTTGTTTCGTGCAATGTTTTACAACAAAAAAAGTTTTCAATAATATCGTCATCAACTACTATGCGCACAAAAACTAAAAGCTGTGATTTTCCACTTATATCTGTAGATTCGTCTACTTGCAGCGCAAATATACGAGAATCGCCTAACTTATGTAATACTTGCTGCTCAATATCTTCGGACATGTCGTTTATGCGCCTACTTATTGTATTATCAGATAAAGGAATTTTCAATATTTCTTGTTCAGCTTCTATTCTAAAAAATATTTTTACAATTTCACGGCAAGCGGGTAAAATTAACTGTTCACCTATTGTATGTGGTTTCATTGTTTTAGCCACACGCTCTGCTACTACATAGCTCGCTTCTTGAGATTTATCAGAAATTTTTACAATTGTTGTCATATTTTTACTTTGTTTATTTTGTGAATTTAATAAACGTTGAAAATATGTTATATTTTTGTCGATCAAATGTGAATGTTTAGTTAACAAATGACGTTTAAGTTTACTGGGCACCATTGCTTTATTTGACAATTTTTCACCACATACAACGCACCATGGACGAGGATTATCTGTATCACCAGTACAAGAAACTCCCATTTTTAAGTAATCTTCGTGATACTGACGAATATTACTGTATTTTATTTTTTTTTTTTTTGGTGGTTGACTTACCGACGCATTATTGTCAACAGAACGAGTAACAAATTTATCCATGATTATAATAATTATAAATATATGTAAATGTATATCACAAATGTATTTTTTTTTAATACTCGTAAGCTATTACAATACAATTAGGAGACAAACTACTCTACGAATACGACGTTAACGTCCAGGCCGGTTGCGACGGATATACTGCCAGAGGTCTAACAATATAACGGATAACCTATACATTTTATAGTTCAATAGTTATCTGAGATTACTTATCTTAAAATCACTTTATACCTACAAACTGTCGATTTATTAATATATAAATATATATCAAATCCATAGAGATTAAAAGCATTTATTTTCTTATATCGCAATTAAATGCAATCGGTAATTTATGGAAAAACCGCGGCACACCTAGTGGATACTCGCGGCACACCAGTGTGCCGCAGCACCCAGTTTGAAAACCACTGGTCTATACGATCGTGATATATTAGATCAAATATTGACACATATAATTTGTTTTAAGAGGACGTGTCACCCAAAGCTGTACGCATGAAACGACCGAGAGGATGCGCTGTTAGGTGTTTTCACGATCCGCAAGCGCGCGGCGTTTAAGTCACGCCTACTATTCGCAACCGGCCGACGGCGGCGACGAGTGCTCGTTCCGGACTTCGGGAGCGCCGTTTATTTGTCTATGAACGTTCGTCCAGTACCATTCGTATCATTATATAATTCATTATACGCAAATGCCGCCGTAATATTTTCAATACCCTCGCGTACCTACGAACTACAGATTATAAATTAAAATACTGTTTACTTAAATTTATGTCCCAGCATATAGATCGTAGAAACTGTATTATAACATAGCTTGATTTGAAGTTATTGAATTATTACTTATTTAAATATAATACTTAAAGTAAAATCTAATAAATGGTAAATAAAATAAATACAGCGCAATTAAATTAATATTAATTTACCGTGTATTATTTTTTAAGTTCAACTGTTAATGTTATATTAAAACATGAAAATAGGTAATTACAAATATTTATTTAAATTAACAATATGTTTGTAGTAGGTATACCTAACGTATACCTAATATAGTAATATAATAAGTATAGGTAATCTACTCGTAATGATAATAATAATACTCTAAAATCTTTATTTATCATTCTGTAATTTTTAGAGATCGGGTACATTGACAGAGAAAAATAACTAATTTAAAATGTATAGTTGTAATATATAATGATAACAAATTGTAACATAAATTTATTAAAAAATTATTTCTATAAGTAACAGTTAGTTTAAAATTACCTACTATACAAACTACTATATTATAAGTATTACACAATCCAATGAATTACAGTTTATCAAATGCATAAAATCAATCAATAGATTTAGTATGTGACCTATATTATTTATCACCACATTTATATTTAAAAAAGAAATTATAATCATATTACCTATATTAATATAATAAAAGGGTAACGAGCAACAATTTCCTATTATTTAACCATGAAAAAAATTAATATTAGTTCAACAAGTATAATATAATTTATAGTTTTCTTTTTTTCTTTTTTTTTTTGTGTCTGTGTACACGATAAGTAGTAGAAACTAGAAATAATGCTTCGATTTTCAACTTCAGTATCTTGTTCGATTGGAAAGTGAATATCATTGGTGCATTGGGAGGTCAAAATTTAAAATGCTCAGTAATTTTCAAAAGCACCGGGAAAAACAACATAAAAATTAAGGAAAAACGGGAATTTTTACGCAAAATCGATTTTTCACGAAATTGAATTTAGTTTTTGGTGTAACTTTAAAAAAAATGAAATTAGATACATGAAATTTTCACTGGTTGTTTATATTTGAATTTTCTATATACGATAACATTTTCAAAAATTAAAAATCCTTAGTCACAATTTTTTTTATTATAAGCATTTAAAGTTAAAAAATTGACAAAATATGGAAAAATCACGAAAATTAGCAAATTATTTTGAGTTAAGAATTCGTAAAAATTTTTCTTTTTAAATCTAAGATTTGAAAATGTAATACAAGTTTACTCATAAGTTTGTCTACCTTTATCAATAAAAAAATCTCTACTGGAAAGTCAAATTAAATTTTTATGAGCGTTTTAAATTCAAATTTTTACAACATTGGATATTCACTCGATTTCTCATGTAGCGATTTCCTTATTTTGTTGTAATTCAAAAACGAATAACTGTAGATACATGAAAATTTCCCTGAATATTTATATTAGCATTTCCTATACACCATACAATTTTGAAAATATTTTGACTCTTTTTGAGCTATTTACGGACATTTTCAGTTTTCAATTTTTGTAGTTTTTTTTTTCTATAAATATTAATAAAGTTTTATCTGTTGGGCCAAAAAGTGTAAAAATTTAATACAAGGCTTCTGATATATTGTTACAATAGAAATTGAAAAATATAAAAAGTACATAAGCACAATTTTTTTTTATAAGCATTTAAAGATCTAATTTTGACAAAATTTATCAAAATCTCTTAAATTATCAATCATCGTAATTAATAAATTATAAAACGTTCAGTTTTTATGGCTAAAGATTGCAAATTTAAAACAAAGTTTCTCATAAATAGTTCATACTGTAACCAAAAAATCTAAAAAATATATGAACACAGTTATTTTTTACAGACATTTTAAATTCAAATTTGGACGAAATTACATATTAAAATCAATATTAACGGTCTTTGTTTTTGTTGTAATTTAAAAATATTCTTCGGGGATATATGAAACTGAAGAATCAAAATATTATGGCCTATCCATACAATCTACCATAGTATAAGGAATAAGAATTATGCTCATGATAAGACTGTGCATATTTTAAGGAATTTATTCATAAGTACCTATATTTGTTAATACCATAGATAATATGTATATAATATGTCTTATACCTAGACTGACATACCGTCTCCGCTCAGAATCGTTTTTCTTATACAATGATATAATATCATTGAATTCAAATGTAATACCATCCCTTATACTTATAACCTACTGTACAACAGAGCGACACCCACTTGCCCACCTTTTTTTTTATTTATACACTCCAGATAATTTAAAAAGTGCTCCCTGCGTCTTAATGTTATTCGTTTATCTGCCGTATGCTTCAAAAAATTTTTAATTGTTAATTTATCATGCGATATTGGACGATTGGAATACGATATCAAAAATCGGATTCCTTACGATTGTTAAAAAAATTCTCCTCTACAATTTTTATAATAGGTATTTTTATTGTAATCCGCTTCAATAAGCCGTATTACACTATTACCTACTTGAAGAACAAAAGTATAGTTTTTATTTGTATAAAATTCGGATACGAATACAAAATATAAAATCGAACCAAATTAAATAATATTTGTCACAAATATAATAATCATTTTCTTATCTGGTTATTTATAAACTATGCACGGGCGGTCGGCTGCGATAGAGAACCTGTTTTGACCATGGTGCGGTACCGCCGTTAATGCGCGCGGGGTGGTGGTATGCACAGCTAGTATCGAACGCTGCCACTGACTACGGGCGCAGCACTTGCCGAGCGTAATTTTCTGCAGTTTTCTTATAAAACATACTTTGCGCGTTCCAATAATATGGGTTACTGAGTGGTTTAATCGTAAAAACACCTATGAACAAAATTGTAGAGGAGAATTTTATCTGGTTCCGTAAGAAGCCCGATTTTTGATATCTTTAAAACATCATGAAATATATCATGATTAATAATACACTTTTTATTTTCCGGAAGTTAATTTTAGGACTTAGAAATGAAAATTTCAAAAATCGGGCTTCTTACGGAAACAGATAAATTTCTCCTCTACAATTTTGTTCATAGGTTAGTTTTTATGATAAAACCACTCAGTAACCCATGTTATTGGAACGCGCAAACATGTTTTTAAAGGAATTTTTCGAGTGATTTTTTTGGGTGACACGTCCTCTTAAACAAAAAAATCAGCATTTATTTTTATTTAGTATAACATATAATAAAAACATGATTAGTCAACGGTAAAAAAAAATCAACATTTTATTTTTATTTACTATAACATAATATAATAAAAACTTGATTAACAAACAGTATCGTATGATTCAGATTCGCAACTGTGAATATTTTCGGTTTTACAAAATTTACTTAATACATTTTGAACATACTGATTACCCTTCATTAATAATACTTATAAACATCTTGGACTGAATCTGCAATGTTCAATCCATTGGTCGTCCAGCCTTTCCCAGTTATGAAGAATAAGACCACAACAAAAGCATTCCACGACATCATCCACTCCTGAATATTTTAAGCCACATTCGGACAATGTATATTTATTTTGAGAAGTATTTGACGGGAATAATTTGAATGTTTTAAATCTTGATGCAAACGATGAAAATTTTGGATGAACCATGGTCGGATTACTTCGTATACGATAAACTAATGATTCAACATCATTCGGGCATTTTTGAAAATTCTTTTTTAAAGAAATTAAATAACTTATACAATGTAATAAAACTTTGAGAAAATAAAGAAAAATGAGATACGACTTGAGTGAACGGTGGATCATTAGTAACTGAATATGAAAAAATGATCAGCTTATAACTAAAAACTGTATACATTTAAAAAAAAAATACAGACATTGATTAATTAGATAAATTGCAGTGCAACCAACATAAATGTAAAATGTGAATATAGTAATTATTATTTCGTTTTAATAATAAGATTTATTAATTTTTGATATTAATATCAGATTCGCTTACAGGAGTAACTGCTTATTGTTTATTAATTCAATATCGTATTGTAGAATATGTACCTTTCACTAGAGATGTAAGAAAACTTATGTAAATATATTTAAGAATTAATAAAATAATAATAAAAAAAACCTCTAATTACATACTTTGTGTTTCGTACTTTAAATAATTATTTCATTTTTACTAATAAGGTTTGTTGGGAAAAAAAACATTTAGTGTGTACACGGTAAATATTTTTTGTGTGAGTGTGCAACTCCCTGAATACGGTAACAACGGGAAGTCGTCGAAAATTGTCTCCCAAAATGTCGGTATATTTTTTTGTTCGAAGTGAACCGGTGAATCGGTGATAAAAATCATTGTGTCCAAGCGGGACATCCTCTCTTGTGAAATTACCTTGGTAAAAAAAAAAAATAAAGACTGTGAACATAAAAATCTATACTACTTAACATATCATAACGTAGTGAGATTAACTTTCGCAATGTTGTGAATTGAGTTTTTAAATTTGTTTCAAATTGAAAAAACGTTTGTTAGTTTAAATTACCCCAAGAAATGGTTTTAAATTTAGATTTTGCAGTAGTTAAAATAACTCCAAGATACGGAACAATATTGTTAAAAATAATTATAAAAACAAAAATAAATGGGCCCCATGAGGGATTCGAACCCGAGACCCTCACATTCATACAATATACAAACTTAACGCCTAAACCTACCTACCTAACGGGACTATGTACGAATAGTGATAAAATATACCATTTAGGTAAAGGAATTTTGTAAGCTAATGTAGGCCCATGATATAACTAACCAGGTATGTCAGCAGCTTATCGAAAAAATACGAGTTTTGGTCCTAGTTCGCGCTGGTGGTCACAGCTGTTTTCGTTATCATAAAATACCGGTGGATGGGTTCCCGCTTTATCTTAAATTAATTTATTATAGAAATATGCAAGAAAACTATGTTTATTTATTATTATAATTATGATTTATATTGTATGTATATTTGTATCGCTAATATTTATGTTATCAATTTATATTAAATTACTATTGTCTATTGTTATAATTGTATATTGTAATTTGTTACTTGTAATAAAGTATTAACTGTTATAACTGTATTTTAACTAATAAAGTTATTTTATAAAATATTAAAATCATTATCTTTTATTCCTTTATAATGCCAACTTGTGCTGTGGAAGGATGTGTTAATAGGACTGGAAGTAAAGATATCGGTTTCCACCGATTTCCTAAAACACACCTATTAAAAGAATGGCTAAAATTAACACGTTTAGGATCAAGAATTTCTTTAGAGCATGGTAACTTTTGTTTTCTAAAGATAATTCAGTGATTGATACCTGTATTCAATGTAGTAATGTAAGTATTATGTTTATATAATGTATTATAGCAAGAGTATGTTCGATACATTTTTTGCCTTCTGACTTTGTTCCTGGAAACAAAAAGACTATAAAAAAAAATGTAGTACCAACAAAATACTTACCAGTGTAGTGATCCCTCACTAACGCTTATATTTTGAGTTTGACGACGTTGATGATTAAGTAGGAGAAAAGGTTGCAAATCGAAGTTTCCGTTGTTGTTTGTGTCCCACCCACGCATTGTCAATGCTCGACAACATATGTGGAGAGCGTTCAGAATTTTAATGTCAGTAGAACCTTCCCACAGAATTATAGAGTTATACTTGTTGAGTATTGTTTGTATGGTGGTACGAGTTAAGTTCGGACGCGAAGTATGGTCGGAGTCGTAGGTTTGTGCAAGTATAGGGAATAGCTTTTTTGGTTTTCCCTTAAAAATGTTTACAAGGTGGTGTACCATAGCTTTCCATTCTCTGGTAGTAACTGGTTCATTGGTTCTGAGTTTGAGTGCGCGTCCTTCGAATTTTGTAACTAATGGTTCATAATGACCACATACGGCTCCAGATATTAAGATTAAATTTTCTTTTCCTAATTGTGTAAATTCAAAATCTACGACCGCGAACTCAGGTGGTTCACTAAAAACAAAACATATATATACCTACATATGTATTGGACATCATATATATACGACAGATATATTTATATATATACATTATTGTTCGTGGATTGATGTCGAAGGACCAGCCGAGTATGTCTCGACAAAAGAAAACGGTTTATTTTATGGTTTTTTGTTTAACACCCGAATTCCGGGTGGATAGGCAACCCAACACCTCCGATCACCTAACGCCTGAGAGTTGGTTGGATAGGCAACCTAACACCTGAAGATTTCGTTATCGTATGTTGCCCCCCGAAATTCCGCGCATAGGCAATCTAACATACGGCGACTCAGAACGAGAGATTCAACGTTAGGAAGGAGGTAGGTACAGGTTAATTATGGGGACGGGAACGCTCTGTGGCCGGTCCGGTCGCGTAATTTTAAATCGTGTCACGGTGGCTCCTCGATATGCCGTTATCATTATTTAAGTCAATATAATATATATATATATATAATATAGTCAATAAGATTTCAATGTATTTGTTGACAGGCGTCTCGCGACAAGATAATTTCCGATACCAAATTCTTATCAAACCTTGTTATCACTTAGCAGATTAACCATTTGCAATACCTCAAGGTGTAGTAGTCAAAAAGACCTATAATTTATACTAGGTAGCACGGTATATAAGACTAATGGCCGTTTGCACCAATTCACAATTTAACTTCTACTTAACTAAGTGCTCCCTAAACTAATTGCTACTTAAAAGCTGTTGCACCATTCGATAAATATATGACTTAGCAAAGTAATGCTTAATTCCGGTATCATCATATTGAACACAACTTCATGTTATTATTTTTCTGATACCATGTGTGATAACATCATTTTGCGATAATGACTAATGAACTCATCAGTCATGATGTTTGAATTTTAATTGCTGTAAATTGTAATTTCTAAAAGACGATGGAGAATACAAAGTAAGTACCTACATATTTTTATTGTTTGTTTTAAATTGAGTTATCATACAAAATGCATTCCGTTTAATATTACATTGTTAAAATGCATTCGGGCTTAAGGAAAATGCCAAAAGCGGCAATGGTACACACATGGTTGTAATGTCTATACTTTTAATTATTATTTGTTTAGTGAACCTTCTAAAAAGCGCCAACGAGGGTTAAATTATTCTCCTGACGAGAAATTGCGGATCCTAAATATTTGTCATAAATACAAACATATAATAGAGAGCAAAATGACCGATGCAGTTTCGTGGAAGCAAAAAGAAGATGCCTGGAAATCAATTACAAATGATTTCAATTCAAATGCAACTGTATTTCGTGAAATGCATTCATTAAAAAAATTTTATGATAATCAAAAAAAAAATACTCGTAAAATCATTGCTAAAAACCGAAGTGAAGTGTATAAAACTGGAGGAGGCCAAATTGAACTATGTCTAGGCTCCAATGACTTTTGGAAACTTAGCTAAATTATAAAACTCTTTACTAGTGTCTGCCATTTCAGTCTCAGTTTTAGGCGTAACAATGAAATTCTTACACCTGAGATTTTAATAAATAAATAAATACATAATATCATGAATAGACCTAACCGAATAGAAATTACTCTTGCTACTCTATACACTATTCTGGATACTGTAGACAAATGACATCCCATAAAATCCGCAATACTTATTAAATGCTTACCAGTAGCACAAAATCTTAAAAAACATAAAATTTGATTTACTGGGGCAATTGATTGATTTCTAGAACAAAATCAACCATACATATTATCACCATGTTGTAAATAGGTACGACTTACAAACAAAATGTAATATAAAACTTACCTATTTGTTGGATATTCTAAATCTTTTTCTATCAAATTTAATAAAAATAAAACTGCCTCTTTACTTAAACGAAAGCGACGCTGAAAGCTGACTTCGTCTAATGTATTAAAATAGTTTGATCTCTCATAAATTTGTCTTGGAATACCAAAATTTAAAAAATTTAATTCATCTTCATCATCACCCAAAAAAGTTAAAACATCTAAAATTGACACTATTTCATCTATTTCAAGTTCCATTTCACTTGTAATTAAGTTTTAATTTAATATAATTAATTAACAACACGAAATAAACGATCTCATAAACTATAAAGTAAATGTTAACAAATGAGAAAACACTGATAACAAAAACAAATTAATTACTAAAGTAATCCTTAATATAATTAAGCCACAGTTGAACGTTGGTTTAGTTTAAACCACACTTAAGAAAATTTAAGTTGCCAATAAATGATGGTGCAACAATCTTAAATTTTAAGTTAGACATAAGCTACGCTTAATTTTTAAGTTGTATTGGTGCAAACGGCCATAAATAGACTATTATTGTTCTGTGCTATTATATAGTATACTAGCATGGTATATAAGACCGTGGGCTATCTCCCAATATACGGTCTACCTCCGTTTTGTGTGCTACGTAACTATAAACATGAGTATAGTATGCGGTCTATCAATGTTATGTGTTCTACCTATATAGCTGGGATTTATATTTATTAATGCAACAAAAATGCAATTTTCTCAACCCTGTGACCCACTTGGGGAGGTGTTGCACAGCAAGTCGGGGGATATTTTCGATTTGCGGAGCGGAGCGACGGCGCCGAGGAGCGTAGCGACGAGTGCCACTAGCACTGCATCACTGTACGATGTTTTTTCAATCAATTGCATTTTTGTTGCACCGAGCCACCAATTTGAAAAAACATCGTACAGTGATGCGGACTCTATGTCTCACACTATCGCAGTCTAATCTCGCAAAGGTATGAAATGTGATTTGGCTTAAATAATGATAACGGCATATCGAGGAGCCACCGTGACACGATTTAAAATTACGCGGTCCGGTCTGGTGCAATAACCACAGAGCATTTACATAATTGTGAGAGGTTCTTACAATTAACTTAAAATTACTGTAGATTTTGAAGTTGGTGCCGATGTTGACGTCTCGACGACCTTGGGCGGCCTCTCACACACCCGCCTGCGGGTGCTGGCGGACTTACGCGACGGGTGGACGATCAAAGTAATACCGGAGTGCAAGTCTCGACGAACCTGGGCGGCCTCTCACACACCCGCCTGCGGGTGCTGGCGGACTTACGCGACGGGTGGACGATCAAGGTGATATTGAAAAGAGACTTACTCAATGCAGAAGAACCCACGGATCGAACGACGCAATTTACCAGTACAGGCTCCGACTCATGAGTAGGTACAGGCACGGAAGACGGGAATGACGTAACACAATATTTTTTATATAGGTAGAGTTTATTTTCCGATAACGTATGAACAACGACGGAAGTTCGGGCCTCAGTAGCGCCGAACAACCAGGAATGAAAAGATTGACTTTCCCAACAATTGCCGTAATGGCGAGAAACAAAAAAACGAAAAAGAACAGAAAAACGGAATATAAGTACGTGCCTCAATGGCGACGACAACAATGACAATGATGATCCGAATGATACGACAAAAAAAAGTGAAATTGATATCATTAACAATGATATCAATTGTACATAATAATTAATTTAAACAATGATAATAAGAAGAAATAATAGATAGGAGTAATAATTTTTAATGGCGCATTGCTCGGAGAGGAAAGCAGATAACACCGATTTCCGCATGGGCACGCGGAGCTTGCGGGGGTTCAGTCGTGGACCTTTGGTCGCTGCGAAGCGGACGATAATGTCGTTACGATGTGTCGTAACAATTATACATATGTCAAAATGAAGACGTTATTATATAATACGTATTCATTCGTAGAAAAGTTAATAGAAAAATCGAATAGAATGAAATAGTTATCATAGTTATAAAAGAAAATGGCTATTGAAATGCTAATAAAGTACATGATTTTTTTTTTTTTAAAGTCGCATATAATTAAATATATCTATTGGATGTTCAGTTGTTTCCAAAAATTCCCTTAGATATGAACAAAGTGGTTTGCGTAAAGGTCTTAATGTTTTCGTTAAGTCGTGTGAGAAGTGATTAATTGTACGCAGTGCTCGACTTGGAAAAATTAAAGTAGAGGGACTCTGTTTGCTATAAAAAAAGAGCGTCCCCCATCACTTATTAAACGTTACTAAGCCGTGGGGGCTATGCCCCCACACCCCCTATTACTCCTCGCTAAATAATTTAGAAAATATTTATAAATAATCAACTTCAAAAAATTTACTGTAAATATTATATTGTATATTTTTGTTATAACTTATAAAATATAATAACAAATTCGAAAGTGATTAAATAAAAAATAATTAATTTTAACTATTTATTTAAATAATTCCATAACTTATCATATGTATGTTCTTTCTTATCTTCCAATTTTGTCCTTTTTGGACAACAGTTTTCTTCTGCATCTCTTTTACCACTTAATATCCAAGATTTTACAAAGCTGCTTGGTATAAAACTATTAGTGGGTGGACCTACACATTGTATTAATAGTAATGATGAAATATGGTTTGGCGTTAATGTATTTCTTTTCCAAGTAACCGTATTATTCATGCTACTAAAACTTCTTTCACATTCAGAAGATGAAATTGCTACTGTATTAATTGCAACTATTAATGGTCTTAATGAGTGAATGAGTGACAATTTTTGTGTGTCCTTAAATTCACGAAAACCCCTAATGGTAGATGTTTCATCTCCTTGAAATATTTTAGCCAACCTCCTTACATTCTTGTCTCCATATTGAATGTCATGTTTATCTAGCCAATTTTGTTCATTCAGTACATCCAAGTCTTTAAGGAGCTCATCATATTTTTCTTTAAATATATTACCTGATGTTGCTGAATGAGATGCTTGAAAAGTAAATAGCCTAGAACGCATGTTGTTGGCTAGACTTTTGAAAAACTGTCCTGAATTAATTTTTGGAACACTACGGTTATTTGTTAATGGAACATCTTTAAACATTAGTTTTGAACATGCATCAACCACTTCTTCTGTTTTTGGTCCATAATGTTCAGACATGGAATCAAACACACGAATTGCACGTTCAATATAATTATTTGCTACTGAAAGAGATATATTCCTATTTTGAAGTTGTAAAGATAAGTCTGCCAGTTCCGATAAAGCATCATACATTATGCCTAAAAACAAAAACAATATAATTTAGTTAAAAAATAATTATAAAACAAAGATTAAGTATTTCACCAAATGTGTACCTAAATTATTAACGAACTCCACTGATGTCAAAATGTTCTTCAGTCCAGTATATTTAGCTTTTTCTTTTGATTCTCTTTGACTATCATTAGATGCATTGAAAAAATGCTTATATAATGAAGTGTAATTATTAAAAACAGCCTTCAAAGTCTTCTCGCTAGATGCGACCCACCTAATGGTAAATATTTTACCAATATTTAATAACTTTTGCTCTAAAGATGCTGTACATAAGCTCAATTCATTTCTATTTTTTGGCGATTGATGATACAACACATATAGTTTTTCAATAAAACTTTGAAAATGATTAGTTCCATGAACTTCTTTCAGAGTATCTGATACAGCCAATTCAAGCCTGTGGTTACAGCAATGCCACAGAATTATATTAGGGTAAACATTTTGTAGTTTAACACCAACACCTGACACTCTTCCCAACATGTTTGATGCACCATCACTAACGAAACCAACCAAGTTTTTTTTTAAATATTCATGGTTGATTCCATATTTTGATAGATCATCTATAATAGCAGCATAAATTGTACTTGCAGATGTGTTTTGTAATTCAATTATGTCAAAAAAGAAAGTTATTATGTCTTCTTCGTGAGCGATAGCAGATCTTAAGCAAATTACCAGCATAGTTTTGTTGCTGATTGTAGTAGATTCATCCACAATTATACATAATTTTCTTCCATTATCTACTATATCTTTGCAAATTTTTTTCCGCATTTCTGAAGATATATGGTCTATTATGTTACTACAAGCCTTATCAGTTTGCAAAATGCGACCCATTTCCAAACCATTATTTACATGGAGGTCTACAAGTTTGGGCATATCAGTATATGGCCTTTGATTTTTGGCAATAAAATATGCAGTTCTAAATATTTTTTCAGTTAATGCATTATTAATAGTTGAAAGATTCTGTAAATGATTTGGTATTACTTCTAACATACTTTGATCGATCATTCGTTCAATTTTTAAGTGCACCTGAGTGTTTTTATGTTTTGAGATCTTTTTCCTGAGACTTGTCTGCTGCTTACTAATATCATCACCGACTGCTGTTATATTACCATCACACCATTCTTTTGAAACATGCATTCCTTGTATTTTAATTAAATTTAAATTAGCCTTCTTACATATTTTGCAACCCAACTTTTTGTTATGTATGTATAACCAATTATACTCATCAGTAAAGTATTTAACTTGATTTCGATCCCAACAATCAGGTGGTAATTTATCATAAGACAATTCACAATTCAATGATGTTCCTTGTTCCGGCTGATTATAGAGTGTAAGATTTTTGTCTTCTTCAATTTGTACAGGTTCAATTTCATTTTTGTTTAATTTTTCCAATTCCTTCATCATTAAAAAATACAATGTTTTATTCAAACAAGCAAATACAAGTTTAAAACAAGTTCAAAAGCTGGCATTCATATTAAAAATTAAGCATTTAAATGCATTATAACAAAATAGATATGAAGTACCTATACAATATACTAAATTATTAATAAGTCAGCTATCAATATTTATTAAATATTGATAAATTAAGCATAAAAAGCTAAAAATTAAGTTTTATTGCAGCAAATTGTATAAACATTATTTATTATTAGGTAAATATATAATGAATATTTTATATACTTCCTTATATTTTCATATGCAATAAATCTAGCAGTACCTAAATGGCTAAATAATTATTAAGTAAAAATAGTATTACATATTGCATACCTAATAGTTGCTTTAACACACAGTTTTTTTATTTAATCTAAAATAGCTTGTATAGCATATATTTAAAAGCATTACTTTATAACAGCCCGAAATAGATTAATTTGCATTTATATATATGAATAATACAACCTTTACTATAATTAGTTTCTCTTGGTACCCAAATCAATTTTTAATTTTTTTTCAAATTAAATATCAACCCATTAATTTCATTGCTTGAATGTGAATAGTTGTTGTATTGTTTTGTACAATTATGTAATGTGTAATTATTAATTACATGAAACTATAGTCTATAACCAACCATATAATTAATTAAATAGATATAAAAAAAATATTTACTAACATTGTAACAAATAAAAAATGATATATTATTCTTAATCACCTGTTGCGGGGCTTGTGGCTTTACTACATCAATATCTGCGTTTGAAGTACTTGTAATTATTTGAGTCTTTTCTGTTTTATCAACATTATCAGAACTCATCTAGAATATTAAAAAGTATTTTTTATCTTTTATAAGTATTATAAAGTATAATATAGTACCTTGTGCCTAGTTACCAAGTATACTAGTATTTACTATTTATACCTTCTTAATCTAAGTATAAAATTTTAATAAATTACTGTTGTTACTGAGTGTTTCAGTGTTTGAGTAATTATTGATTATCTACTTACTTTCATCTGTTTTTTAAAATATGAAAATAAATCACTTCGTGGTCTCTTTTTTTCAGTCATTGTATTAATAATATTATAACAATTGTTCTAGTAGTAACTAGTAATGAAATAAAACAGTTTAAACTTATAAAATTAAAAACTTTTAAACTTTAAAATAGTTTAAATCTATGATAAATGATAATTGATAACGAATATTAGTGAATAATGATAACAGTGGTAAGTACTGGTAACTGATAAATGATAATATAATACATTGGTTATGAAATATGATTAAAGATAATTAATTAGATTATAAGAATAATAATAATACATCTATGGTAAAAAAAAATAAAAAATGATTCGTGCATTTTGATAAAAATGCATAGTAATGAAGCGTCCCGTGCGTTCCCCTTAAAAGTAAAAGTAGGGGTACGCTAAAATTTCTGAAAAATTAGTTAAGGGACTCCGTCCCCCTGCGTCCCCCCCCAAGTCGAGCACTGATTGTACGAGTGAGTTCCAACAGCTCCACTATCGTATACGGTTGAAGTAAATTTTTATTCGCCGTATCTATATGGTTAAGCATACACCGCGGAATTTCGTCGGGATATAAGGCCGTGTGGCAGTGCTGTTGTACTATTAACGTTGTACGGAACGTGGTCATAAAGTTTCTTCGTTTGTCCCTAAAATAATAATAAAAGAATTTGGTAGGAAAAATTTATAATAAGTAGATAAGTTAAGAAAAATGAATTTGTAATGATTTATTCGGTATTGTCATCGTCGTAATTACGTTTTACGTTATTTTTATGTATACGATACTCGCGATTTCCTTTTTTAATCGTAATATTTTCATTGTCGTGTACTAAGAGTAGGTACCTCAAAAGGTGCTTGCCAATTTAGACTAAGTGCATTTTTCTTATTGTGTTCTTTGATAAGAACTTTGTATCCTACATGTAAATCAATGACATTTACGGTCCTATCGTAATAATTTTTGTTTGCCTCTTTTTTCTTTATTAAGTTATCTCGAGCGAATTGTGTGCCTCTTGCATAATCCGCTTAAGATCGAATACATAATCGTCGTAATTATATTGTGGCTCGGGATTTTTATTGAACGCTGATGGAATATTTGGTTTTCTTCCGAATACTAGTTGGTAAGGCGTGAAATCAGTAGAAGTATGTACTGTTGTATTATAACAAAAAGTACCTAGCGTAACATAATAATCTATCCCAATTACTGTCTTTGTCTACGAAGCTACGTAAATAGGTTTTTAACGTTTTATGAGAACGTTCCAGAAAAGCGTTGCTTTGTGGATGCCACGGTGTAGTTTTAGATTTTTTTATGTCCAACAGTTTACACATGCCTTTGAATACATCGGATAAAAAATTAGTTCCACAGTCAAAATTGACTCGGGTATACCGTATATACATACGAAACATTCTACGAACGCCTGAGCTACCGTTTGTGCATCTGTGGCGGATAACGCTATTGCTAGCGAGAAACGACTTAGTTCGTCCTGTAAAGTTAAAATATACATGTTTCCTGTCATTGTTTTCGGTAAGGGTCCTACTATATCTAGGCAAACCCTTTCGAATGGTTTAACTACAGTGCTAGTAATTAACATTGGTTGCTTCGTTTTTACATGCGATTTATTTTTCTGACATAATTCGCAATGTTTAATATAATGTTTTACGTCTTTTTTCATGTGACGCCAGTTATAATTAAGTTTTAATCTTTTTACGGTACGTGATACTCCGGAATGTCCGCCCAATGGTGAATTGTGGTGTTCATAAATGATTTGTTGTTTCTCTTCTGACGTTAATTGTTGACCTATATATATTTTTACTATGATGTCGGTCGCTTTGAAAATGTGCCGGAAACATCGTCCGAATACGCGGATAACCGGTTAGTGAGGTAGGCCCGTCTAATTTATTCGTAGAGAATGTATTTATTTTATTCGACATACAAAATGTTTTTATATCGTTTATAGCTAAGTAAATGACCTCGGCTTTGAGTGGCGTTGTATGAGTTGGCTTTATGCCATAAAATACAAGTAAATTTGGTTCGCTGTCCATAGTATAAAACTTGTTTGCATCCGAAAACTGGATTTTGCTTAAATCTATGTTTTTTATTATTTCACGCACTGCCGGGTTTGTTATAATTTTATCCTCCGGAATCATTATTATTACGTTTTCTCTTTCTATAGCCTTGACTAGATCATCGTCGACTTCTATAATTGTCGAATTAAATATGGGTTTACTTTCCGCAGCTCGGAACTCATCAAAGTCGGTGGTCATACTAGTTGGACCTGGTTGTATCATACGAATACGCGATAGACAATCTGCGTTCGAGTATTCGGGTCCGGCCCTGTATGTAATATCATAATCGTAATCGTCTAGTTGTAAGCGCCAGCGCATTAACTGCGATGACAGGTCCATTTCAATGGCCCCTCCACTTTCGAAATTTGAACTTCTGACCACGCCAAACTTTTGTGCATTGTTTGTGCAGAAATGTGCACCAGGTCCCGACGTTTGTGCACAAAAACTGAAAGCTCTATCCCAAAAACAAAATGGGGGGGCCATTGAAACGGTAGCCCCCCCACATTGAATATTTGGATTTTTGAAGGTGCCAAACGTTTGTGCATCGTTTGTGCAGAAATGTGCGTCCTTAATACCAAACAGGTATGTTAATGGTCTGTGATCGGTTATAATGTTAAAATGTCGACCATATAAATATGGTCGGAAATATTTCACGGCCCAGACGATGGCTAATAATTCTTTCTGAATAACGCTATAATTACACTCGGCTTTATTTAATGTTCTACTCGCATAAGCGATAGGCTGATCTTTAGGGACTTCCCCTTGTGATAAGACTGCTCCTATTGCATATTGGCTCGCGTCAGTCATTAGGTTGAACTTTCCCGCTTCCCAGTCCGGATAGACCAGTAATGGTGGGTTCATTAAAGCTTTTTTTAGTTCTTCGAAACTATGTTCGCAATTATCAGTCCATTCAAATGGTATGTCTTTTTTAAGTAAGTAAGTTAATGGTTTTGCGATTTTCTCAAAATTGTCGACGAAACGTCTATAATAATTTAGTAATCCCAAAAATGATTTAATATCTTTTGCGTTTTTTGGTCGATGATATTCTCTGATAAATTTTAATTTGTTTGGGTCCGGGGAAACTCCCGTCTCGTTTATTACATGGCCTAAGTATAATACTTCTTTCCGTAAGAAAGAACATTTATTAGGCTGTAATTTGAGTTTGTGTACTCGCAACCGATTGAATACCTGTTCCAATTTCTTTTGGTGGTCCTTTAAACTGGATCCATGTACTACAATGTCGTCAAGATATGCAGTGCACATTTCCTCAAGGCCCATAAGTACAGATTTCATTGCGCGTGTGAAAGTAGCTGGAGCTGAGCTCAGCCCGAAGGGCATGCGTAAAAATTCGTAGTGACCGGATTTCGTAGAAAAAGCTGTTTTATATGTGTCAGCCGGGTCTATACGTATTTGATAATAACCGGACGCCAAATCTAATGTACTGAAATATTTGGATGATCCTAGAGATTCTAATATCTCTAGTAAATTTGGGAGGCCATAAGCTTCGTTCTCGGTTACTTCGTTAAGTTTTCTGAAATCTACGCATACTCGTAATTTGGGTTTCCCTGTCGGATCTAGATTTTTCTTCTTCACTACTACTAGTGGAAAATTAAAAGGTGATTTAGAATCGCGTATAATATTGTTATGTTTCATTTCTTTAATTTGTTTTTCGATTTCTTCTTGGTACGCCCAAGGCAAACGATACGGTCGTATATTAATGGGTTTCGTGCAACGCGGCGTGTTTATAGTGTGTGCCACGATTTCCGTGGCGCTTAAATAGTCGCCCGGATGGTGAAACAGGTCCGCGTAATTACAGCATAGTTCAATGATACTTTCCCGTTCCTCTTTATTTAAATCGTCGGTCTTAATCTCGCGTTTGATCTGTGTTATACGATCGGGTTGTTTTTCATCTACAAACGATGCAGTTAATACATTTTCGGTATACGGCTCCCACTCGATATGTTGCGTGGTAAGCTCGTCTATTACAAAAGGTTCTTCCGAAATATTTATCACGTTACTAATAATGTTATTTTTATTGACCGGACTTATGCTGTTCGCGATTATTACGTTTTCGTTTACGTCTTGTTTTTTTATAGTAACATTCTCGTGACTTATATTTTCGTCGTTTTTTATAAGTAGTACACAATTGCTACGCGGTGGTAATATAATTTCCTTGAAACCAGTTTTTTCGGGTATCGTTAATAAATTTTGGCTATACTCCATTATGACCTTATTTTGTTTTAAAAATTTACGACCAATGATGCCTGACTCGTTTATTGGAAAATCGCCAAAAACGACGTCAAATTTAATGAGCACCTCTACATCGTTAATTTTCATACTGGTTAGAATTGTGCCTAAGGTGAATATGGGAATTTCGTTAATGCCTTTAATCGTGCGTGTCGCGGATTCGTTTACTACGACGTGTCCATCTAACGCGGTTATTTTAATAAGGTTCATTTCCGCGCCGGAATCGACTAATAATTTAATTTTACGAGGTTTGAAATTATCTGATGCACATATTATATGTTCCTCTTCGAAATTAGCTACAACTCTTACATGATTTTGGTTGATTTCGTTTACTGTACGGCTGGTACTAGGAATTTCACTTTCCTTGTTACTCGTTTTTTTTACTCTCGTTATAAATACGGTTCCTACAATCTTTTATATTGTGGTTTGTTTTCTTACAGTACGATCAGAATCTAACTTGACCTTGATATTCGTGTTTTACTACACTGGTTTTGTCGTCGCGACTGCTAACGGGATTTCTAAAATTTGTGCTGTATGAGGTACCGGCGGGCGGCGTTACTGCGGCACTCATTTGCATAGTGGCCCATTTTGCTGCATTTATTACACTTAATATTTTTTTTATTCGCGTTATTTTTCCCGTAAGTTTTTTCTGAATTAAAACGTCTATTAATATGTTGGAGGTCTTGTTCCTCCTCAATAGCGATAGTAATGGCTTGCTCGAGAGATAATACGGCACGCGCTCGTAAAAAGGACCTAATTGCTGGTTTTGCCCCGTTAATAAATGCAGTAAGTGCCCCTGTTTTATGCGATGAAGCTACCGCTGCGGCTGCTGCTGGATCTAGTCCTAATGTTAACGCTAATACCAATTCGTGATAACATTTTTCGGTTCGACCGGCAAAACTACGAATTTCCTCGTCGGATCGTTGTCGACTATTACTAAGTTGCGATTGCAAGTAATTAATTGAATGCGGTGCCACAAAAACGTTTCTAAGGTGGTTTTTAAGCTCAGACCAGTTTTCAAATTTTCGGTAACGAGTAGCCTGGTATGCGTCTCCCTTTAATTTAGATAATATATTGTGAAATACTACGGTTACAAGATTTTCATGGATATTTTCCATTACATAGTTACATTCGGTTATATATGAGGCTAGTTCTACCTCGGAACTCCCGCTAAAGTTAGGTATGCCGCGCAAGGCGGAGTCAATCCCTAATGTTACGCTCATGACTGTCGTTTGTAAAGTTTGCGGGTTATATTTAACTACTGCCCAACACCTTGGACTCTCAGACATATACTATATAATTGCTTAAAATAACAACTTACAGTGCAAAATTAATTGTATTCTTGTGTGGTCCTAACTGCTTGCGTGCTGACGGCTCTGCGGACTCGTCGTTGATGCTCCAATTGGCTAGTTGAGTGAAGTTGGAATGTTGATTGAAGTTGGTGACTTGGCTCGGCTTGCTTCCTTCCTAGGTAACAGCAACGTGAATAAACTCGAGGTCCGCTGATGTACTCGACTCCAGGTTGGTTGCTGGAATTCTTCCTTCAGGTGACCCCACACCTGACACCAAAAACGTGTAGTGATCCCTCACTAACACTTATATTTTGAGTTTGACGACGTTGATGATTGAGTAGGAGAAAAGGTTGCAGAGTTATAATTTAAGTAATTTATTTTAAAGTTAATAATTATATAATGGTATTACATTTGAATATAGAAATTTGAGGACAGCGATAAGCGTCTGCCCGAGAGATTAGTGGTTAATACTAAGTACTTACAA
Source organism: Macrosiphum euphorbiae (assembly GCA_949089665.1). Classification (NCBI taxonomy): domain Eukaryota; kingdom Metazoa; phylum Arthropoda; class Insecta; order Hemiptera; family Aphididae; genus Macrosiphum; species Macrosiphum euphorbiae. The sequence continues at coordinate 46,570,407 of CARXXK010000001.1, read as the reverse complement.
GTATGTACGTCGTACTAGCACTGCGCTAATTCTAATTTAGATACCGACGGAGACTCGTATATATACAAAGTCTCCCTTGGTTATTAGGTACCTACACGGTAGAGACTCGGAGGTGGATCAAAGGAATACCGGCGGTTTGAAAGGTACCGACGTAAATGTTAAAGTTGTCGAATAAACCTTGAGTTGCGAACTGGTTTGTTTGGCAATATGTATTATTAGAAATCGTTATGCGATTTCCAATGGTGTTCTTGAAGTAGGTAATAACCCTCAGGGCATGTTTTAGTTGTTGATCAATATATCATATAGTGCAAAGTCCTTATGATGTATAATTATAGGAAAGCTACTCTGTCGGTTTACTACATCAGTTTTAGTTGTTTGTTTGCCTGGAAACAACTATAGGAGAAAAGGCAGTGTAAGTGTTCATTATGGTGTCAGCATTTATTAATTATTCAATATTAGATACAAGTTTAAGTAAATTACTTAATTTTAGAATTAATTTCTTAACTAAAAATAACAAAATACAATTATTTAATTAGAATTAAGTACCTATAGGCACTAAAAAGTTATAACAAAACAAATTATGTTTTATGACTTAGAAGTTTACATTATAAATCTTTTACAATTTTAGAACAATAATAAACCTAGTCCAAAAACTATTAAGTTTACAGTAACGGGCAATAAAATATATGATAATGAGGATAACAGTCTTAATAAAACAAATATTTCCACAGCCCAGCCTCGCCTTGTTGTGGAAAATCCGCCTTATCGATTTCTCTGCCAACTGTAATTCACGAACAGTCATTATTCTTCCCTGTTCATGAAGTGGCAAGAGAAGCGGTTTCCCCTCAAGCTTACGAATTTTACACTTGTTTAAGCTGTTCGAGATTGCTCCTGATATTAGCACAATGTCGGTTTTCTTCATATTGGTGAATTCGAAATCCACGACAACGAACTTGACTTCCCTTCTAATTTAAAGTCGTTAATACATTTACTATTATTAATAATATTAATACGTATTCTATTTCTAATTACTATTTCTAACTACTTATGTAAATATTGTTTCTATATTTTCTAATTAATTAATTATACTTGTCGTATATAGTATATTCTAAATAATAAAATAATCCTATATAGTTTATTTTATTTGGGGTGGTACATCCCCCCCTTCAAGTGGATTTCGTTCGTCTACCTTATTTAATTTTTGTTCAATTTTGATATTATCCGCGCAGAGTTTACCTTTACCAAATACTATGTACGATAATACAGGACACTGGCATATAAAAACTGGCGAATTATTTCTTATCATTGCCCCGCGAGATTGTTAAAGTAGTTGCCTATTTTACTCCTTGAAATGTTTATAAATACAAATTAATTTAGAATACCGATTTCATTTTATTGTTTATTTTCTAATGCCAAATGCCAATCAACGATTATAATTTTTAATTAGAAATATTAAATTATTTAGATTTTAGATTATATAGTATTTGCATATTTATACATACTTAAAATCTCCATAAGTTCATAAATCCTATTGGGAAATACGATACCTAAACAATATAATGTTAAATGTAAGCTTTATAGTAGGTATTAATTAAATGTAATTCAAAACATATATTATACTTATATATTTTACTTTTTTCATAATAATTATACAACACAAATCAAAATATGAAATTATACCATAAGTGCTTAAAACTGATGGTGCTTAAAACTGAATATCTCTTAATAATAATTTTTCAATTAAATAAACATTGTACTCAAACGTGAACTATTTTTTTCAACTTTTTATTTTTTGAACATTTATATTGGTTGAATCATTGCGTTTCTTCACATAGCAATTAATACTCACATTTAAGAATTTATCCAAAAATTGAGAATTGCAGTCTTCACATATACTTAGTGAGTACCTTTTACAAATATGGCTTATAAAAAGTTTAAGATCCTTTTTTAAATTACATTTTTTTTTTAGAATAAGGTTTTCAATGTTTGCATGAAAAAGTGCAGAAACATGTTTAGTAAATTCCAATGTTTTGGCAAGAGGATGAAGTAAACTGCAGCCATCAATTCCTACCGAGGAACTTGATAAATGATAATATTTATGATAAAAAACAAACAATATTACTATAATATTAGTAATTTAGTATTATAATAATATAATCGTATATAGTATTTTTAATTAATATTCAAAAATGCGGGAATTTATACCAGATTAAGGTGTAAAATAGGCAACTTTTATAACAATCTCGAGGGGCAATGATAACAATTTGTTCGCTATTATTTTAATACAGAGTGTCCTGTATTATCGTATATAGTATTTGCTTTTACCTACTCGTACCATTTCATATTGTGGTCGCCTCAGCGAAGTAAGCCTGCATTTATACGTTATTTATATAAAAATGATTAACATTACTGAGAATACTATCAAGCCCAATGTTAAATAAAATAAATAATTACGCGTATCGCTTGCTTCTAGCTGTCCTGATTGTGTTAATATTTCATTATCGATTTGTTGTTGAACATTGTCTTATGATTGTGCTATTTCGTGTATTTTTTCGAGTTTATGTGAATCCTGTTTAATCATTAATTTAGGCAAGTTCATAATTTTTATTCTATCGGATACCTTAAATGATAACCTAACCTAACTGGTTTGTTTGGCAATATGTATTATTAGAAATCGTTATGCGATTTCCAATGGTGTTCTTGAAGTAGGTAATAAACCTCAGGGCATGTTATAGTTGTTGATCAATATATCATATAGTGTAAAGTCCTTATGATGTATAATTATAGGAAAGCTACTCTGTCGGTTTACTACACCAGTTTTAGTTGTTTGTTTGCCTGGAAACAACTATAGGAGAAAAGGCAGTGTAAGTGTTCATTATGGTGTCGGTATTTATTAATTATTCAATATTAGATACAAATTTAAGTAAATTACTTAATTTTAGAATTAATTTCTTAACTAAAAATAACAAAATACAATTATTTAATTAGAATTAAGTACCTATAGGCACTAAAAAGTTATAACAAAACAAATTATGTTTTATGACTTAGAAGTTTACATTATAAATCTTTTACAATTTTAGAACAATAATAAACCTAGTCCAAAAACTATTAAGTTTACAGTAACGGGCAATAAAATATATGATAATGAGGATAACAGTCTTAATAAAACAAATATTTCCACAGCCTCGCCAAAAAATATCCTTTCATATACGTCATATGGTACCTACATTTTTAAATATAAATATTACATAAATGTTAATAATTTACTTAGTCGAAGTCAGCATTTAGTCCAAGTATAAATAACTTTGTAGTGACTGATACGCACAATTCTAATGAAAATAATATTTTGAAAAGTCTCAACAAAACAGATTGTTCTCTAATCTCTCAATTTACAGTGAATTATGAGTATTTGGTTTAGAATACCTATTTATCACTGAATATTGTTTTACATACAAAATTGTTTTATTCAGCCAACTTCAAGAAACAGATCAAGTAGAAAATCTAGACTTTTAAATAAAACAAGTATAGAAACTGGCATTGAGGGTGTGAATGATTTAAATATTATGAGTTCAATTGATCAACATACTCCAAAAAGACATGCAGTAAGATTATAATAAACATTAAACAGTAGTAGGTATCTGTAATTTTTTTTAGTTTAATAATTATTTTAAAGCAAATGAAGAATAAAGTGACAAAACAACTTTTTGTTTCTGGAAACTGTTGTAGTAAAAAATTGACACAAATTGAAAGGTATTTTTCTATTTAACTTGCATGGTGTGTGTTATAAAAATGTGAAATAATTTAGGTTGGAAAATGAACTAGAAGATATGAAAATTGAATTTTTTTAAATTTATAATGAAAATGAATCTTTGAAATCTAAGATTAAACAATTTGAAGATGAACGGCAAACAACATTAGCAGATGATTTATATTTTAGAAATAAAATGTATGATATTTGTGCAAAATTTTTACCAAAAATCAAGTTGATACATTAGTTAATTGTAAACGTGCAAATAAGTGCTATAATGAAGACATTGCTTCATGTATAGGACTTAGTAGTATTTCACCTAAGTGTTATAAATACATGTACGGGCTAGGTTATCCATTAGCAGGTTAGTTTAATTATTATTAGTTCTAACATTAAAAACATCTAAAAAAAAAAATGTATTTCAGCATTGTCAACTTTAAGAACTTGGGCAGCCAAAATTGTATTAGAACCAGGAATTTTAACCAGTGTTGTGAATTTAATGAAACATAAAGGTATACACCATTCTACAAAAATATTTAAATTAAACTAGTCACTAAAAATTGGAATTAGTCTTTAAATTAGTTACTCGACTAAGTATTTCATTAGTCACATGTTTGAATGTTTCTATACAACAGGTGAAACTATGACAGAAAATGAAAAATTAACTGTTTTGTCATTTGATGAAACTTATTTAAGTAAAAAAAGAGAGAACAAATTTGGGGTCCTCATAAATGTGTCCAAGTGGTGATGGCAAGAGGAATTATAAGCCCGTGGAAACAGCCAATTTATTATAATTTTGATGAATCCATGACGAAGGAGATTCTATTTGAAATAATTCAGTCATTGGAAAGAATTGGATATAAAGTTTAATAATTAATAACATTTTAATATTATTTTATACATTTTTCCTAGACTAAAATATTTGTGAACTTAGGTTGTTGCAATGGTGAGTGATATGGGACCAACAAATCGAACACTTTGGAACACTTTAAACATAAACATTGAAAGTACATCATTTAAAAACCCATTTAATGGTAAAAATGTTCATGTTTTCGCGGATATTCCTCACTTAATAAAACTGGCAAGAAATCACTTATTAGATCATGGGTTTGTCTACAATAATAAGTATATAGGAAAAGAAACTCTGGCCAAGTTCTTAACTGTTCATTGTACTGAAATTAATTTGGCCTACAAAATCAATCAGTTACTTTAGATGTTACTGGTGCTCAGCGACAAAATGTTAGACTGGCAGCACAGATTTTCTCCGAGCGATTGTCTAAAGCAATAGATTTTTGTGGAAAGGCTAAAATGTTAGACCATATTCCAAATTGGCAAGAGGTAAATTATTTATTCTCTATAGCTTGTAAAAAGTAATTAGTACCTCTTTCAAACAAAATTATTAATTATTAATTAGGTAGGTGCCTAATCATTTTATAAAAATAAAATTATTACAATATAGGTATATTAATTATTTTTCTACTTTTGAGATGAGCGATGTATTACTTTTATTCAATGATTGGTTTGATTTGTTGAATACAAGAATGGTAAAAGACAGATTTACTGACAGCTATGGCTTGGACGTTATAAATCAAAATATTTTGTTAAATAAAATGACTCAATATATAAAAGATATGAGAGTCCATGGATCAAAATCACTTATGCCTTTCCAAAAAGGTATTCTTATAACTAATAAATCATTTGAAAATCTATTCAATGATCTACAAAGCGAATACGACATAAAGTATATAATTTCTCGACGGCTCAACCAAGATGGTCTTGAAGCATTTTTTAGTTATATAAAAGGTATGGGTGGTTCAAATGATCATCCTACACCATTGGACTTTAAATAGGTATCGGTAATACCTATAAATATGTACAATAACTATACTAAACTATTTAAAATATAATAAGACTTTGAACAAAATAATTAATTAATTACATATACAATCTATGTATCACTTGCAGATTACTTTGGTACGTTTTGGGAAAACATTCAAATATACTATTTACAGTTCACCGAAATACTGAGGAACAAACCGATGAAGAATGTTTGATTGACTCATCAATTTTGTCTGCCGAAATGTGACATGACTCAAAAGTAGTTGAATGCTCTTCTAATACTTTGTCTTTTGTTGAAACCATTACAACTGAGAATGAATTAGATGTTCCTCAGTCGTCTCTCGATTTGTTGGATGAGTTTGAACTGGAGGTTAACAAATAAAACAAAAATACATAAATAATATCCATATTACCACTTATATCTAATAATACATACCTAACATGTATTATTTTCAAAACTTAATTTATTAAATGTAATTTTTTGTTTGTGTTTCAGTTCTTAGGTAATGAAGAAAATACATCTTCAACTGCTACTGCACAATATGTGATTGGTAGAAATGGGTTACAGTTTTTAGCTGGATATGTAGCCCATCGATTTAGATTGGAATATCCTGAATTGGGGTCAACTAACCTTGATGATCCTAACTGTTCATGAATATCTACTTTAAATAACGGGAATTTATTGCACCCCTCAAATAATTTTTTGAAGGCAATATGTTATAGCGAAGAAGTCTTCAACCAGTTCCATGGCTCAGGTTTGAAAAAAAGTCTTGAAACTTGTGATTTTGTAATATATAATAGCTTAGATTTTAGAACATAAGTATATTATTCTGAAAACAGATTTTGATTATGAGTATTGTAAGAAAATGTTATGCACATTAAAAATTATTTATTTTGAAAAGTTAATACATGAAATTTGTAACATGGATATAGTTGTATAATAAATTTGTTTTATATTGTTCACCAAGTTTTTATGTTTTTAATATTATTTCCTCAAATTATTTACATTATAAAACTGGTTTTGATTTATTATGACATGTTGTATAAACATATAACAATAGTAAATAACAATATTTAATATATAAGTACAATATATATAGACAACAGTTAAGTTTAAAAGTAAAATATATTTTATAAAAAACTAATTCATAATAATTGTAAGTTCAATTAATAGTTAGCTAACAAAATCCCTACCTAGGTTAAACTAATCAAACAGGGAATTTATCATTTGCAAAAATTGGGGTACTTAGATTGCAAATTCCACTTATGATTGTAATAATATCAAAAGCTAAGTAATTGTGTGACCAAATAAATTTATTTTGTAGTATTTTATATACTTTAAGTCTTTGGTTAATCCTTTCAATATGAACGCGGGCACTAGCAATGTCTTTATTAAGTAATGCTTCAGATTTAGAAAATTGAATTTTATTTTTTAGGACTGGTGGTCGAATTATTTGTATATTTTTTGACATACACAGGTCATCAATTAAAAAACCTTTGTCTACCATTATTGCATCAGAACTATTCATTTTTTGGATTAACCCACTTTGTTCAAATTTACTTATCTTATACTTACCTATCTGATGCTCTACCACCATATGGTTGACTAATATAAGTAATAAGCCCACCTGGTGATACTCCAATCAAAAATTTGAGAGTAAAAGTAGACTTATAATTGCTGTAAAGTTTGATGCGGCATGATAAACACTTAGGTTTTTGGATTGGAATTTCAGTGCAGTCTAATACTACTCTAGTATTGGGGGACTTTTTGAAACAATATGGCATATTACTAATTATTTCTTCTTTAGAAGGCCAATAACTGGAACAACTTAATATTTTTGCTAAACATGGAATAAGTGATGAATATATCATACGACAAGATTCGGCAGTGACATTTTTAAAGAGAATAGATAAAACTACAAATGATAAATCCTGCCTTAACTTTAAAAATACCATAATTATTCTCTCTTTGTAGGTTAAATAATGCTTTCCTTTATCAGGAAATTCTGTTTTATAAATTTCAATAATTTTTTCTAAAAGTTGAAATGTAGGTATTCCGGTCATTGTACTTAGTTTTATAGGAGAATTTATTAACGTGATAAATGGAATTTCAATATCTGCAACAGTAACTTGAGTTGCTGAATCCATAAATTCTCTATTACAATCAACTTCTTTGTATAACTGATTTACAACATTCATAACACTTTCACCATTGTCAGTATTACAGTTTTCAAAATCTGGTTTTTCGTGATCCTGTATTACTGGGCTGGCATAATCTGCAAATGCCTGACACTAAAACAAATTAGTAAGAAAATGATTAGGGAAAAATATATATACATATTACAAATAGATTAACCACTTCTGCTTTTTGTGTTGAATATATGTCACTTTTTTTTCTGTTCTTAAGACTAGGTCTTTTTTGGGTGATGTATTATGAACACTTGATACTGGCAATGTTTGGGTCGGAATTGCAGTCATTAATAGACGTCTTTTTTTATTCATTGCACCTTCAAAAATATTTAGAGTATTTATTAAAAAAAAAATTAGAATAGTAAAATAAGCACTTACTTTGAGAGAAAAAATCATTTTCGGTGAAGTGCTTTGAGCAGACTCTGAGGTTCTTTTTTTTCAAAGTTTCTTTTCCCATTCGTAATTTAATAGCCCGCATTTGTCATTTGATCTACCACAGATCTATTAATTTGCCGACTGAAAAATTTTTTTCTCGCTTCGCTCCAATACATTTTCTACCATATTATATTTAGATTTATATTATTATTTAATTTATACCATTTATTTATGATCATCAGGGTTTCTTCGACAAATCCCAACCCACAAACACACATGTAATGTGTCCCTTAACCAACCCTAATTCCCCTCACAAATAGTTACCAATGGTTAAGACCAATAAACGAAGAAAAAAAATTCTTTACTTTATTAGTTGCTCATGTGAAAATAAAAATATTAGGTACCTAACAATTTATCATAATTTTACAACTTCCACATTCCATTTACCCAAATTAATAAAAATATGTATTTTAAATCTTAATTAAGAAAATGTTATAAGTATAATATCAGTTTTAAACAAAATATTTTTATTAATACAAATTATAATATTATTATACATACAATTAGATATTAATTCTACGGTTTTTCAAAGTTGCCCATAATGTTGCTATTTTGTAATTTGTTCATATCTAATTGATCAACCATATCTTTTCCACGTTTAAAATCATAAGTGAATCCAATCTATCATCAGCTATAGATGGTCTTAAATTATTTTTTGTTAGTTGGAGTTTGCTAAATGATCTTTCATTCGTTGCGACACTTACTGGTGCAGTCAAGGCCAATTTACAGATTTTATTAGCCCATGGTAAAATGTGTTTCATTTCTTCATATTTATTTATAAGAATGTCAAATGTATTTGAATCACTACCATGGCACATCCCGATTAATATTTCCATTTCTGCTTGAACAGTATCTATGTCTTTGCATTTTGCGTCTTCAGTATTTGGAGGAAATAATACCAGAGCACTTTTAATGACATCAAGGGAAATATTTTCCTTTTTAAGAGGATGAGACAACATTTGGAATAAAGGTTTAATTTTTTCAATAGACGACAACTGATAACTATCGACTGCAAATGTGCAACAAATTTCAAGAATAATAAAATAATATTTTATAATACCAAGAATAAGTCAATACATACGAGACTACGGGTAACAGTTTACATAGTTACGTGTTGTACAACAGTCGCGCAATGCACTGATAGTAGATAAACACATCTATTTTTAGCATTCGGTGTAATCGAAGTGTCGACGTCGTCGTCGTCTTATCTTTTATAGAAATATATCAAATATAATATTATATACAAGTATATTTTGAAAATAATAAAAATACTATTAAAATACTGACGATGCCAAATTGCCGACAACTTTTACCAAGCGTCCAATTTGCCGACTAAATATTTAAAAAATCATGAGTGGGGGGGGGGGTAGACACCCCCACACGCCCCCCTCAAAGGACGGCCCTGTCCGCGGACCACCTTTCGGGAATCCCTGCCATAGTCGATTATTATAGTACTATTCATTACGTTATCGGAATATGTGTTTGTCATCCGTTCAATGTCATAATCTACTGTGCTAGTTTTGTGGCTGTGATTACTGTCGCTTCCCGTAGTACTGACACTAGTGGACCTCCCTGTTGTGCTAGTAACATTAAGTTTTAATTTGTCATTGTCTACCTCTTCCATATCTCCCATCCGAATAAATGTTACAAAGTATTCTGATCCCATTTTGAATTGTTCATATGTGCCATTCCTATTCTTTAATTGTACTGTACATGATTTTTCCAAAACGTACCCATTTCCATGAACATTGTTTTTAGCCATACTTTCTTCATATGGAGTACTACATATAAATTGTAATGATTCTATATTACATTCATTATTCCGAATTTGTGGCATAGTTATTATGTCAGATTGATAATAGTCCATTCCTACTATATCTCCCTCATAATAATTTTTGTTCTTATTATAGATCTTTATTTCTGATTCCTTGTCGGAACCCATATGTTTTTGGCTTTTTACCATGGCAATTGCTATCGTCCAATACAATCTATGATATACATACATTCTATTATTATATTTCGTTTTAAATTGTTTACATCCCACGTCGATTTTTTTTTTTTATTTAGACTACAATTGTATTTAATATTTTATATCTATACCTAATACGTTTACTATTATTTTTATAATTCTATTCCCGTTTTTTTTTTATTTATTTATTTATTTACACACGTTATAATTTAATCTATTCGCGATGTATTTAATCATTTTTAACGACATCTTGGTCGTCGTTTTCGTAATATTTTTCACGTCATTTTTATGTACCGTTACTTTTTTACGATTCTGCGATATAACTACATTTTCCGAATCTAACAATTCAAATATTTCGTATGGTCCTTTCCAAAGTGGACTTAACTTATTCCTTTGGGTGTGATATTTAAGTAAAATCATATCTTTAACTTCTAACTCTTCGGTTTTGACCTTTTTATCGTAATATCGTTTATTTATTTCCTTATTTTTTATTAATCGTTCCCGTGCTTTTTTACTCGATTTTTGTAATTTTTCTTTTAAATCGTACACGTAATCATCGTAATTATACCTAGGTTCTGGACTTGATTTTAATTTAACTGGAATATTAATGTCCCTACCATACACTAACGCATAGGGTTGGTATTTCGTGGACGTATGTTCCGTAGAATTGTATACAAACATTGCGTATGGTAAAAGTTCATCCCAATCGTCCAAACTGTTACTTACGTAGTGCCTTAAATATTCTGCTAATGTCTTATGTGGATACAGACAAAATTTGTTACGAACGCCTTTGCTACCACATTCGCCGTGTGACAAATCAAAGCTACCCCTAGACTAAACTTCGTTAAGTCACATTGCATTGTAAGTATACAGCGTTGTTTCCTAGACTTGTTGTAACTAACGGTAATACAACGTCCAAAAATATTTTTTCAAATGGTCTTGTACTTGTCGTTGTTATAATCATAGGATACTGAATATGTTTATTAGTATTCTTATTAATTTGACAAGCTGTACAATTCTGTATATATTCCCTTACTTCCTGTTTCATATTCAGCCAGTTAAATTGTTTATTTTTATCTTTTTGACCGTCCTATTAGATCTTTTAAATTAAATAACCATGACAACGGTCTATGGTCCGTAAGTATTGTAAATTTCCTACCATACAAATACGGTCGAAATGTTTTTACGCCGAATATAATCGCTAAACATTCTAGTTTTCAGTGGCGGTTCTGGTAGTATTTTTTCGGTGAGGCAACCTTTGTATCACCCCCCCCCCCCCATACAAAATTAGAATTCACAATAAATGTAATTTAAAAACATAAAAATAATTATAATTGTATGAATGCTAATAATATACTTGTTTCGTATAGTAAATAATATAGTAAGTGATAGATAGGTAATAAACAGAGCATTTTAAAATTTGGTAGTTCTGAAAAGGACCTTTTGAGTAGGCCAACAAAACATTTTTTGTATATAATGACTCCCACATAACCAAGAGTGTTGTTGATATAAATTTGGATTAAATGACCTACAGAATACCTTACTTAGATTCTTGTCAGGAGCCAAAGCTTACAAAATCGGAATAGGCTTACCCACTTTTAGCAAATCATTTTTATTATCAGAATGCCATCGTCGAAACGGGGTCTCCAACAACATAACTACCACGTCTGTCACTGGATACGTCATAACTCCAACAGTAATTAATTTAATATTGTTTATTACAAAAAACTGCAGCGTTATTTTAACGTAGACGTTAAGACGAACCAGAACCACCGAAAAAGTGTAAGACACAACTACAAAAGCGACTATTCGTACAAGACGTCAAGACAGAAATGACTAATGACAAATATAAAATTATTATCAATAGATATTACAACGGACAACGGTTAATTACGAGTATTGGACTGTCCCGAGTCTCGATTGTAACAATAACATCTTTACTGATAAGTGATAATGTGTTTTTACGTTGAAATGCCGGCTGATATTCCTGTATACCGAGTCTATTTTTAGTACATAAGGCGATGTTAGTCGAGCCTCACAATGATCATTGCGCATGCGCAACTCTAGTTATTTAATAGTCGCGTGCATTCGCGTACATACGCTTGTGTGTGTAATTCATGTACACAATAGTACATACTCTGAGGCGGAGTTGAACGGTGCCTTCTGACGTCATCGGAACATTGCCGCCGGTTGAAACACCAGCGTTTGTTTACGTAATAATTATTTCATACATTTCTTATCGGTTTATCACTATTTTTGGTAATAAATACTTAATGATAATATGATTTACCATTTACTATATAATAAATGATAATTAATTTTGTTAAACTTGGCAAAGAAGATTTTTTTCTCAAATAAAATCATAAAAACGTTAAAAATTATTATCGAAATATGTACCTATATGCTATCGGTGGGCCAAAAATTATACCTACTTTAATAGTATTTTTTACTTAAAATTGTAGGTTAGGCCGCTCCTCACTTGCCTCACCCCCAAAACCGCCGCTGCTAGTTTTGTTGCTGAATAATTACATTCTGCTCTGTTTTAAGTTCTAGAACTGTAAGCTATTGGTAAATCAGATCCTACTTTACCAGTTTACCCTGAGATAATATTGCACCTAGCGCTTTTCCGCTAGCGTCGGTTGTTAGTATAAATTGTTTCGTGAAATCTGGATATTGCAAAATTGGTTCTGAACAAATTATTTCTTTTAATTTATCAAAAGCTGCTTGACAACTTTCATCCCAATTGAATTTTACGTCCTTTCGTAATAATTTTACTATTGGATTAGCAATAGCACTATAATTTTCTATGAATTTCCTATAATACCCACTGAGTCCTAAAAAACTTTTTATCTGCTTAACATTCTTAGGTACCGGAAAATTCATTACAGCCTAACTTTCTTTTTGTCGGGTTTTATTCCTTCGTCGGAAATGATATGCCCTAAGAATAAACATTCCCGCTGTAAAAAACTACATTTATCCGGTTCTATTTTTAGATTATGTAAACGTAACCGTTCAAATACATTAATTAACTTTTCATTGTGATCTTGTAAGTTTTTCGCGTAAACTATTATATCATCTAAGTATACCAGACATTTTATTCCTATTAGACCTGATAATACATTCGTGATCATTTTCTGAAATGTCGCCGGAGCTGCACTTAGCCCCATAACTAACCGTTTAAATTGGTAATGACCTTGCCCCGTGGAAAATGCTGTAAGTTCCTTTGAATCTTTTGCTAAACTTACTTGCCAATATCCCGCTTTTAAATCTAATAATGTAAATAATTGGCATTGACCTAATTGATCCAAAATGTCCGTTATATTTGGTAACGGGTGAAATTCGTTTAATGTTACGTCATTAAGTGCTCTAAAATCTATAACTATTCTGAATTTTTGTTTTCCCGATGCATCCTCCTTCTTTTTAACTAAAATTAGTGGTGCATTAAACGGACTCATTGATCTTTCAATAATTTCGTCTTTCATCATTTGATCTATTTGTTTTTCTATTTCTGGTTGTTGCGAAAATGGTAAACGGTACGGTTTTTATAAATTGGTTTCAAATCTTTCGGAACTTTTATTACATGTTCAGCTGCTGTCGTAAACGTAAGACTATCACCCTCTAAATGAAAAATATAGGAATAATCCTCGCAGATTTTTGTTATTGATTTACGTTCATGAACTTGAAGGTGATCTGTACGTATCAACGCCCTCACTTTCCGCTTGCGTTCTATGTCACGCGTATGAATGTGTGTGTAATCCAAGTGGTGGCTATTAGTCAACACAAGTGAAGCAAGGAAATGGGGGAGCTTCATAGTGACCAAATAATAAAAACAAATTATCAGTAGCATTATTATGTTTGTACCACTGTACAAATTAAGTATAGAATAGTGTATTTTTCGTGTACGATAGATAGAATATTATTATACTAGTATTTTTCCACAATAATATTACAAACGACTACGTTTTAGGTTCTTACTTACACGTTTTTATGGGTATATTTTGTAAGGATATACTATAGAGTATGAATTTATGTTATATACCTTTCCATAGGGATATACCTATTCATTGTTATTTGTTAGAGACCAGTCGGGTCCCTGTCCTTGAGTATGAATAGAAAAGACCCAACAGGTAGTTAGCTTACACTGCCTACATAACAGCCCCACAGACATTCCTTTTGATTATTATACTCTACGAATGTATGTTACTTCTCACAATATTAAGATTGGTCATTGGTCATTTATTTTTTACTCGTCTTACGTTAAACACGTTTCCTAGTGAATTTAATTGTAATTTAATTGTAATACATTAATACTTTCAAAATGCCAAGTTGTTTTGTGTGTGGTCGATCGAGTAATTCCAAAAACAAAGATCTTGGAATAAGTTTCCATCAGTAAGTATAAGAATAATAAGTTATAATTTCATATTTTTACAAATTTTATATTTAATATACCTATATTAATATTTTTTTTTTATTATTTAAGAATTCCAAAGAATGAGAATCATCGAGCTCAATGGTTGGATTTTATTAATGTGGTGTTGACCATTTAAAAACTAAACCTAAGAGCATTATTTGCTCTGAACATTTCACCATGGGTTGTTTTAAAAACTATAATCGTACAAAATTATTAAATGAAACCGCTGTTCCATCCATTGTAGTTAATCGTGTAAAATCAGTATGTTTAACTAATAATTAAAATTTTGTTTTATTTAATATCATCTCATTTTTGTTATCGTATATACTTTTTATTTTTTATAGGCAAAAATTGAAATTCCTGAGGTGAGTTGTAAACTTGGTAGCAGTAACTCAAATCCTTGTTCTGTTAAATCAATAATTGTAAGTATAACAGTATATACTAAAAGACTTAAGTCATATAAGATTATATTTTAATTTTTAAATATTCTTCTTATTACCTACATATTTATTAACCAATTACAATTTTAAATTTATGAAAGGTTGACCATGATAGTATTCAAATGGAAGGTGTTCAACCAATTGATACATTAAGTGTTCAGCAACCTTCATGCTCCTCAAATGCCATTTTTACTGACTGTAGCCAGTTGACATGTGAACCATCAACATCATTTTTAAAGAAGCCCCTTACTCAAAAAGTACATATAAACTTAATAAAATAATAAAATAATTATGTCCATCTATTATAATGAAATTGTTTGTTTGTTGTAAGTAAATTCTAGGCTTTTGAATGCTGAAGTTGTGAAAGAAATCAACAATGATACGCCAAGAAAAAATTATTTAAAAAGAACAATATCTTCTTTAATGCAAGAAAACAACAGTCAGAAGAAAAAAATCAAGATTCTAAATCAACAACTAAGACGTCAAAAAAAACAAATTTCCTCATTAAAAAGTATTTAGATATTATATACATAATTTATTATACAACAGTTTAAAAAAAAATAAAAATAATTTCACAATTATAACTCCTATAGATATAGTAATTATTAATATATCACATTGTGCATATTGTTTTAGATGTTGTTCAAGTTTTGAAAAATAAAAATTTAGTCCATCAAGATCAAGCAGATATGATAGACAGTAATTTTAGTAAGCATAAAGATCTAATAACTAATTTTATTAAAAAAAATGCTGGACAAAAACTGCCTGTAAAGTATAGTGCTGAACTAAGAAAATTTGCTATCACGCTTAATTTGTATTCTCCAAAAGCATATCGTTTTGTGCGTGAAGTATTTAATTCTGTGCTTCCTTGTCCGAGAACGCTTAGCAAGTGGTATTTACATGTTGATGCTGAGCCTGGTTTCACTAAAGAGGCTATTAACACACTATCTTTAGTTTGTAAAAATTCACCCACTCAACTTTATTGCTCATTGCTCATGGATGAAATGGCAATTAGGAAGCATGTTGAACGGGACGGTACTACTTATCACGGCTACATCAATTTTGGATTAGAAATACAGAATGAAACATTAGATGAAGCAACTGAATGTTATGTTTTGATGGCTGTGGGTATCAATGCTTCATGGAAAATTCCAGTTGAATATTTTTTCTGTAATAATTTAAATAGTTCACAAAAAGTAAATTTAGTTCAACGTTGTAAAGATGTAGTTTCTGGAACTGGTATAAAAGTTATTAGCTTGACATTTGATGGCTGCGCAGTAAATGTAAGCATGGCTAGAGCTCTTGGTTGTAACTTGAATACAAATCCTGCTGATATTGTAACTAGTTTTAAGATCCGAGATTTAGATGTTAATATTATGTTTGATGCTGCACATATGATCAAACTTGTGCGCAATACTTTTGGTGAAAAGATAATATTAATTGATCATAATGGTGGAGTTATTGATTTTAATTATATTAAACAATTATTGGTCTTGCAGGAAAATGAAAAGTGTCACTTAGGTAATAAGTTAAAAAAGAACATGTTTTAAAAAAAAAAAAAAAATGAAGGTTAAATTGGCCAGTCAACTTCTATCAAATTCTGTAGCAGATGCTTTATTATTTTGTAAAGATAATTTAAAGATTAAGGCTTTTGAAGGATGTGAAGCCACCATACATTTTATTAGACTATTTAATGATGCTTTTGACATTTTAAACTCGATACATTTAATGTCATACGGTTTTAAAGGTGCAGTTTGTATACAAAACTATGAAAAAGTTTATTCTTTTATTCTTTTATTTTTTTATTATGTTAATAACTTAAGACTAGAAAATGGCCAATTATTATTAAAATCTCAAAGATGTACTGGTTTTTTAGGATTTTTGATAAGTTTTAATTCTTTGCTAGATCTTAAATCCAAATATATTGATACTAATTGCTTGAAATTTATTCCTATGTACAAACTTAGCCAGTTAGCCAGAACCACATAGAAATATTCTTTGGTAGTGTTAGAGCTCAGGGTGGCTATAACAACAATCCAACTGCGAGGCAATTTAAATCTGCGCACAAAAAAAAAAAATGGTAAATGCTCAAATTAAAGATACTGGATTAGGAAACTGTATGGCACTAGAAGATATTCCGGTATTAAATTGTTCAAGTGTAAATGATCCAATAACCGCTATTAACAATTCAAATTGTATTTTAAATAGTGATGTAGTTGAATTAGAATCTGAGGTATACAATTTTGAAACTGATGGGTTCCACTTGAACAACTTAAGCCAATTTTCAAGAGAAGTTACTTTGTATATAGCTGGCTTTGTATCCCATAAATTGTCAACAAAAATTAAGTGTGATATTTGTAATGGTGCATTGTTTGGTAACAAAAGTAATTTTTTTTATTCTATCATAAATATGAAAGATAAAGGAGGTTTACATTATCCCAGTAATGATATAGTACAAGTTTGTGTTGCCACAGAAAAATATTTTAAAATATATTATGATAAAAAACCATTTAATAAAATGTTAATTATTACAAATGTATTAAAAAGTTTTATTAATAATAATTCAATTTTTAATTCAATAAAACATCATAATGATCAAAATGGACCACTTGAAAATCATGTTGTACTATTAATTAAAGCAATAATTTCAACTTATTCTGATATCAAAATTAATTACTTTTGTCGTACTGGAAATGAAACACTGTCTTTAAGAACATGGTATAACAAGTTGACTCTTTTTAGAGGCCAGTACATTTTTAAGTAATATATATATTATATTTATTTTTAATTAGTCTGTATTTTGTATTTATTAGACTTTTTATTTATGACTAAATATATAATTATATTTACCTATGTGGCTATGTGTATGAATGAATTCCTTAAATTGATGATGTCAATCGTTTTTTTTACATTATTATTTATTATGTAAGTACCTGTTGTTTGTAAACTTAAAAACTTTGTAATGTTAATAAATTGATGTAATTTGTAATATTATTATAAATATATTATTAATATTTATTATTGTATTAACTATTATTATCAAAAGATTATATTGATAATAAAAATAACCATGTACAATAGTTTTATATTAATGAAGTGATTACTCTGAAGGTCCCCTTTTTCCTTACTTCAATCTGTTCGATAGAGTAATATACGACATGGCCTCTCTATATATTCTTACTCTATGGTGTAATCGGAGTGTGTTACTATGTCATTCTCGTATGATATTTTACGTACTTGACCTACATTTATATCCTGCGTCGTTTCGGATATATTTAACACGCTTAACTATGTCTTATCATATTCGGACAAGTGGTATCACTCTTTTTTATTTAACTTTGAAATTTGAATCTTGTCTGTTTCTTTGGATGTTTGTCCACACGATTTCTCGACAATGGTGAAGTGTTGTACATGTGTAACTTGGTTATTTAATTTGGATTTTATACTTTGTGCTATTTATTTTTAATAAAATTACTACCTGATACAATTCCTCGTTTTGTTTAACCAATTCCTTATAAGTAGACTTGTAATACGCATATCTTTTTCATAGTTATAATCATGATCTGATAACTTGCTACTTTCTGTTGAAGTGACAGACATAATCAAAGTTAAAATTTAAAGACTGTGTCAAGAAAAGAAACCAATCTTGTGCACCATTAACCTTTTTTTTAGTAGACCTACCAGCAAAATTATTTTAAAAGGGTAAGTTTGTTTACAAAAAGTTATAAAAAGGACTAGCTTAAATACATTCTAGTAAATTAACTTCGTTGTTTTTAAATTTAAATTTGTTTTACTTTCAGAATTGTTAAATATTATCTGCCAACGTGGATATTGCTATTTGCTATTAACTTACCCAACACTTGCATGCAACATAGACGTCTGTTTGAGAGAGGATTTCCGAGGAATTTAATCTCATGCTGTTTACAAAATTAATTAATCGTGTTTAATTTCTACACATATTTTGCACTTTAAAAATGATAACCAATGTTTCTACATTATACATAAGGTACCTAATATCATATTATTCAGTTTTTATTAAATGTAATTTAGATTTTTGTATTTGGTTTCAGGTACATTACAAACATTTCAATTAATGTATTGATACTCGACGATGAGCCTAAAATGTGTAATTAATCTTTAAAACATATTTTTTGGACAAAATTATTTATAGATAGTATTTGCACATAGTTGTAAGTAAACTATTTTTTCATGCTTATTTTTCCTTTTATAACAAACGTAATTTGATTTCAGAACAAATTCATACTTATTACCTAGTTGTTATTTATATTTTGTGAAGCTCATACTTAAATGTCCAATAATTATAGATATTTAAAAACTAGAACAAAGTATTGTCACTTTATAACATTTTATTAAGTAGGAACTGTACTACAACATTATTTTAAAGTGTAAGTAGTTATACCAAATCTTATAAAAAGTACCTTAGCTTAAAGACTTAAATTAAATAATTTTAGTAAATTAACTTCATTGTTTTTAAAAATGATTTTTTTTTCTTTCAGGAAGGTTAAATATTAACTGGCAATGTGGATATCGTTATTATTTCACAAAAATCTTGAATGTGACTACAGTGATAGTTTGAGAGAAGGTTACCAGATGTTTAATTTCTATTCCAATTACTCGCACTTCAAAGATGATTACCAATGTTTCGTTATATAATACATAAGGTAATATTATATTCTTTAGATTTTTTTTAAATGTAATTTTTGTTTTTATATTTGGTTTCAGGAACATTACCTACGACAATTCAAATTTAAGTTCCGTGCATGCAATTATTATAACAAACCTAAAATGTCCAATCAATCTGTAAGATATATTTTATGGTTAAAATAACTTTTAGATAGTATTTGCACATAGATGTAGGTAACATATTTTTGAGTGTTATTATTAAAACTAATTTTACATATGTTAGCGTCTTAATAAATAGAGTGTCAGGATTAAGAATTAAAAACAAATAGTTGTACAGTTAATCATTTATTTAACAAAGAAACGTCGCGACTCGCGATTAACAATATTCGAACACTATATAATACTATAATACTATATCACAATAACGGCAGATCACACCGTCGGCGGAGCACACAACGTCGTGCACCGCGGTTGCGTAGAAACAGGAAGAGGCAGGCGTACCGAGTCAGGGCCGTAGCCTGGAGAAGTGAGAACCGGCGGCGGTGGCCATCAGTGTGACCACTCGCTAACATTCGGCCATCCGACTCCACGGACCGTCCCCGGGCCGTCCGCTTCCTGGTTCATAGCTATAATGTAAAAATATATTATTAATTAATTATCATTTTTTTTTTTAACATTATAATCATACTACGGTTCTCAATTCATTGTATAAACTTATAGCAGCCAATAGGCTTACTGGTTACAAAACTATTAAACATATACAAAAGGATTATAAAACACATTACCTTTTGTTATCCTACTAAGGATTTCAATTCATTATATAATCTTTGTAACGGGTGGGAGGCTTACTGGTTACAAAACTATTAAACATATACAAAAGTATTATAAAACACATTATTTTCCTTTTACAATGTTACCATACTACAGATTTCAGTTCATTATGTAAACTTATAGCAGCCAGTAGCCTTACTGGTTACCAAACTATTAAACATATACAAAAGTATTATAAAACACATTATTTTCCTTTTACAAGGTTACCATACTACAGATTTCAATTCATTATATAAACTTATAGCAGCCGGGAGGCTCACTGGTTACAAAACTATTAAACATATACAAAAGTATTATAAAACACATTATTTTCCTTTTACAAGGTTACCATACTACAGATTTCAATTCATTATATAAACTTATAGCAGCCGGGAGGCTTACTGGTTACAAAACTATTAAACATATACAAAAGTATTATAAAACACATTACCTTTTGTTATCCTACTAAGGATTTCAATTCATTATATAATCTTTGTAACGGGTGGGAGGCTTACTGGTTACAAAACTATTAAACATGTACAAAAGTATTATAAAACACATTATTTTCATTTTACAATGTTACCATACTACAGATTTCAGTTCATTATATAAACTTATAGCAGCCAGTAGCCTTACTGGTTACCAAACTATTAAACATATACAAAAGTATTATAAAACACATTACCTTTTGTTATCCTACTAAGGATTTCAATTCATTATATAATCTTTGTAACGGGTGGGAGGCTTCCTGACCCTTTTGGTTGGGTTTGGGTCGCCTGGGGTGTCCTCCGGGACATTCTGTTGGATCGGGTCGCCTGGGGTAGGATCTGAATCCTCTTCGCTTGTCTCCCCGTGGCTTGGTGAATCGGAATCTGGACCCTCTTCGCTTGTCTCCTCGTGTCTTGGTGAATCGGAGTCTGGACCCTCTTCGCTGAGTACCTTCCACGACTTTAGTTGGGATGCGTGTGCAGTAGTGAAATAAACAGTCTTGCCCTCTAACGTCAGTTCGGCCACACGATAAGTGTCTGAGGGCAGAACTTCAATAACCTGCAGCGGGCGTTCACGATACTTAGACTGTAGCTTTGCTGACTGACCCGGCACAGGTTGCCTCAGCATGACTACTACTTCACCTAGTTCAAAGCGAAGTCGGTCATGATGACGTTGGTCGTACCGCCGCTTCATCTGAACCTGTCCCTGCACTATTGAGTCTCGCACTTCAGCATGTTGTTCTGCTGATTCTACTCGATCATTTTTGGTTCGGCTCAGCGAGTGTAGGACACCACCCTGGTAGCGCGGTTGGTATCCATATACCAAAAGGCTTCGTATGGGGTTTTCGTTGTTGTTTTGTTTTCCGCAGAGTTGAGATGCCGCTCGATGTCGCGTATCCTTGCGTCCCATGTACTTTGGTCTGTTGCCGTCAGGCTCAGCAGTGGCAGGATGGTGCGATTCGCCCGTTCCACCTGCCCATTTGCCTGTGGATGACGAGTGGAATTAAGTACATGACTTATAGAGTTTAACTTACAAAACCTGTCAAAGGCGTGGGACGTGAAACACGTTCCCCGGTCGCTGATGATACGGTCTGGTAGTCCCCTTTCGCCGACAAACTTTTCCAAAATTCGTAGCACGCCAGCCGCGTCTGTTGTACGGCACGGATACAGCTGCACGTACTTGGTGAGATTGTCTGCGATCACTAGTAGGTAACGATTCTTGGACCTTGACGTTTCGAATGGCCCCAAATGGTCAATATGTACTATCTGGAACGGTCGTCGGCCCGGTGGTGTCGGGTGAAGCAGTCCCGCCTGCTTGCCAGCCGGTCGCTGGTGGGTTAGACAATCTATGCACATTTTAATGTGTTTCCGTACGTACCTCCTCATGCAAGAGAACCAGTAGTCCCTTGTGATTCGAGCGATTGTTCTGTCAACCGAGAAGTGTCCGCCATAATCATGCGCTGACATAACAACACCCTTACGCATCGACTTTGGCACCACTAGTAACGGTTTACCTCGGACGGTTTACTTCCGCTTCTTCGCCTTTAGTTCATTCGTTGGGCGACTCCAACAATTTAATTACCTTGCGGGTGCGTTCGTCTGCTTGTTGCATGAGCCTGACCCGATCTGTGGTCGAAAGAGCGATAAATACTTCTAAACGGCCCGAGAGTTCGGCTTCGACGGACATATCAGCCGATTCGTTGTCATTCGGCGCTCGGCTCAGGGCGTCGACGTGCGCCATGCGCGACCCAGGATGGTACCTTATATCCAAATCGAATTCCTGGAAGACCTCGAACCAACGTGCTATTCGTGGTTTGGTTGTCTTATTGACGTAAGGTAAGTGAGAGTAAGGTAAGTGAGAGCTTGACAGTCTGTCACGACAGTGAAACGTATCCCGAGCAGAAACGGGCGTAGACGATTAAGAGTCCATATTATGGCATACAATTCGAGTCGGCTCGAGTGATAATTTGATTCTGGTCGAGTTGTCCTTTTACTCACGGCATACACCATTTTCAAACTCGATTGTTTATCACCTTGCAGCAGTATGCCTCACAAACTTTTGGAGCTAGCGTCCGTGTGCACCTCGGTGACAACTGCGGTCGGACTATACATTCTTACGATCGGTCCACTACTGAGCTTCGTTTTAAGGTTGTCAAACGCGGACTGGTGTTCGTCTGACCAAGCATAGGGCTTGTTTGTAGCCGTAAGCTGAGTCAGTGGTTCGGCAATTTCAGCAAACTTCACAATAAAACGGCGGAAGTATCCGGCCAGACCGAGAAAACGTCGCACTTCGTGTGCGTCTAGAGGGCGCGGGTAGTTACTGATTGCGTCGATTTTTCGTCCTGGTTCAATTTCGCCCTCCCTGATTCGAAATCCCAGGTAATCCAGCTGGGTCATTCCGAAGTTGCACTTGGACGGTTTCAGGGTCAGTTTCGCCCCCATGAGGGCTTCGAACACCTTGCCCAGGCTGATCAGCATATCGGCCCAGTTCTTTGACGGAATGATTATGTCGTCCAAGTATTCACGACACCGGCGTCTCTCAGATCCTTAAAAACTATCGACATGAGTCGCTGGAAGACTCCGGGTGCCCCTTTTAGGCCGAAGGGCATGCGCTCGAACCGGGCGACTGTGACTTCGGTCACGAAGGCTGTCTTATCCTTGGCTTCGTCTGAAAGTGGTATCTGCAGGAACCCATTCGATAGGTCCAACGTGGTGAAGATGCATCCATGGGCCAATGCCCCCAATTGAGCGTCGACGTCCGGCATAGGGAACGGTTGAGTTACGGTTTGTTCGTTCAACTTACGATAATCGACGCAGAGTCTCTTCTCGCCCGATGCTTTGTTGACTAATAATACAGGGCTTGCGTACGATGAAGTTGAGTCCGAAATGATGCCGGCCGATTTCCATTCAAGTAGAATATCTGAGATGAGGCGCCTGTCGGACGGCGATGAGCGATACGGTTTAGCGTTGACTGGTGCACTATCCGGCGTTTCGACGATCTCCATTTTCACTACGTCGGTGCAACCCAATTCGTCCAACGTCTTAGCGAAAACGTTGCGAAAACGGTTCACGAGTGTCATCAATTCTTCACGTTGTTCGGCGGTCACCGAAGTGTTGATCCTTACGTCGTCGATGGTCATCGGCTTCCTTGGTTTCGATGCCTGGACCTCGGCCATGTAACTACATGACGTATCATCTTCGTCTGCAACCGAACGATCAGTTGCTTCCAATCCAGCGCTAGTCTCGAAGATCAATTCGGATCCACATTTGTAAAAGTATACGTGCGGGAGTTGGAGCCACGTTTGGTCCACCAGTACGTCGACGGGCAACGTGTCATCGCTAACGATACGTACTTCGTGGTCGGCAGCCAACACACCATCTATACTGACATCAACCTTGGTTTCTCCTATCGTTGAGGTGCTCGGTTGGTTCACGTCGCCTACAGCGTACAGTGGTCGACAAGTACGTTGGTAAGTAATTCCGGCTCAACGCGCGACCGACTCGCGGATGAGAACGTTTGTACTACCCGTGTCGACGATTCCGATTCCGTTTACGTACGTGTGGTTTGTCATCACGATTTTAGTGTAGAGATTTTCCGAATGACGTGTAACCGTCGAGTTTACGTAGTTGACTGACTGACGGTTCGAGTTAGTTTCGGTCGATGACCCGGCTTCCCGGTCTGGACACCGGCTTCGTCGGTGTTGGTTAGAACCGCAGCACGTGCATTTCATCGGCCGTTGAGGTCGCGGGCAGTCTCGAGAGATATGCCCGTCCCCTCTGCAGTTATAACACGTAATTTCAGTGCGGTATGTCCGCGGCGGATTTTCGTTACTAGGCGTTTTCGATTTCGACTTTTCGTAGTCGACGGTGTCGGGTTTCGGTTCGTTCAGTGTTTTGGGTGCGATCGGTACTGACGATAACCTATCGTGGCGGTTACTCTTGCGATTCGACGCGTTTGGCGGAAATAAATGTTGTCGTTTAGCGCGTAGACGTTCCCATTCGCTGATGTCTGATAGGAGTCCGTCTCGGTCGATCTGCAATCGCCCAGACACCCATTCCGCCTGTTGTTGAGACCTTAGGCCTTCAAGCACGTAATCACGCGTTTTGATGAACGTCAAGTCTAGC
Organism: Macrosiphum euphorbiae; assembly: GCA_949089665.1. Classification (NCBI taxonomy): domain Eukaryota; kingdom Metazoa; phylum Arthropoda; class Insecta; order Hemiptera; family Aphididae; genus Macrosiphum; species Macrosiphum euphorbiae. The sequence goes on along the minus strand of CARXXK010000001.1, from coordinate 46,545,308 downwards.
GTACGGCATAGACCAATCTTCGCGTAAAAGAAATCGATTGTAGGCTCAGTCGGCGATTGGACACGCGACTCAAGCTCTCGCCATAAGTCCGCCTTTCGTATAGTGCGAACGAACGTCTTACGGAATTTTTCGACGAAGGTGTTCCATTCGGGAAATTCCTCGAACAAAAACCAGCTACGGGCAGCTTCGGAAACGTGAGAGCGCACGTACATTAGTCGATATCTGAGCGGCCATTGATTTGTGTGGGCCAATCCTTCGACCGAACTAACCCAGTCATCTGCTTGGCTACTAGTCTCATGCCCAGTAAACGTCCAGATTGACGTCCCGACATCCGGAAGAATACGGTAATCGACGTTCGGTGGTACTACTCCAGTGTTCAGGCTGGACGATGCCTGCATCTCGCGTAATTTTCCCTGCAATTCTTGTACGGCATTGAATAGTTCGTTGTACTTCGGGGCCACCAAGTCGGCCGCAGCAATTTCGGTACCAGACGGCATGTTGTCCGTTGACAACAACAATAATAATCGTCCCGATGTTAACGATATTTATCGGATAACGATTTCGGTGTGATAAGTGATTACGACACTAATCAGTCGTGATACGGCGTTACCACGGTTACGGTAATGTCGATGATTTTGGCGCGATAGCCACGCGACGAGGTTGCGATAACGACGGTGCGATAACCGCACGAACGCGGTACGATATCGACGGCGCGATAACCTCAAAACGGTGTGTAGCGTGACACGTTTTCGAAAGGGGAAAAAAACTGTAAACGAACCCACGCGCAAGCGAGCGAAAGTTTGGAAACGATTTTCGATTACCGGGCGAATGCAAAGTTCGTATTGCGAACGCACTTCGGAGATTCGGATTCGGACGATTCCTTATTAGTCACGCACGTCTTACTAAAGGAATCGCATCCCACTTCTGAAATGTTAGAGTCTTAATAAATAGAGTGTCAGGATTAAGAATTAAAAACAAATAGTTGCACAGTTAATCATTTATTTAACAAAGAAACGTCGCGACTCGCGATTAACAATATTCGAACACTATATAATACTATAATACTATATCACAATAACGGCAGATCACGCCGTCGGCGGAGCACACAACGTCGTGCACCGCGGTTGCGTAGAAACAGGAAGAGGCAGGCGTACCGAGTCAGGGCCGTAGCCTGGAGAACCGGCGGCGGTGGCCATCAGTGTGACCACTCGCTAACACATAATAATTGTAGATATTTAATAATAAGCCATTGAAATCATGAAGACAAATATCAAGTATTTTAAATTTTTTATCGTCAAGTCTAATTTTTTTTTACTCAATTTATTGGCATCTAGAAATGAGTGCCAAATAAAACCATTTAATCAACTGTTGTGGGATCTGTTTTAATTTAAAGAAAATAATTTTAGCATACACAAATGTATTTTCATTTTATACATTTCATATGAAGTTGTAAATCTTTTTATAAAAGTAATGATCATATTTTAAGCTGTGCATTAATTCAAGAATCTACATTAGTAGGATATCATGGTTTTTCAGATTTTATTTTTTTAGTTGATTCATTTAAATATTTATAATATTAACGGTCTGTAAAAACTTGATCTATAGCTATTAAAATTGAAATAGTGTGTCATATTAAATTGTAATTAAACTGCACCGTAAGCAATAAGGTTTATATTATAGTATTAATGTGGTCACTTTTCGATATTTGGTAGTTTTTAGGTCAGGTTAGTTACATTTAAGACAAAAGTAATATTAAACAAATATATATTTTCATTACGTAAAAGATTTTAACATTTAATAATTAAAATAGTAATTTACTTTTATTTTAATAAATGTTCAAAATTTTGACCATTTACTTCTAAGCACATTTCCATACGTTTCAACACTTCGTGTTTGGTTACTTTCAGTAGCATTTCCCTAGGAATTGATGCACAGGCGTCTACTATTTTCTTTTGAAGTTCTTCTATAGTGAATGATTGTGTTATATAGACAACTTCTTTTAAGAAACCCCAAAGAAAAAAAATCTAGTGGAGTCAAATCTGGACTACGAGCTGGCCATCTAATTTCTGGAAGTAAATGGTGAATTAATTAAATTTTGTAGTCATGAAATTTGTTTAATTTTGCTATTTTTTGACAAGAACTTAACTATATGTTATTCCAGTTTCAGCTTACAACAAATAAATATAAAAAAATTGTCAGTTTAATTTAAGTCGTATAAATTTTACAATTTGTATTGATTGCTATGAATAACTATGATCTTAGCCATGAAATAAGTATAAATAATAATCATAACAAAAAATAATTTAAAAAGTGTTAACAAATGTTTTAATAATTCAAAAATTTGATTACAAACCTCAAACCTGATATTCTACGCAATGATGTATGTGGATCCTTATATAAATGTGCAAGAACCATAACAGTATTTTTCTCATTTATTACTCTCTTACATCTTACACTTTTTATATTTTTTTTATTGAAAGAAATATGTGAAAGTAAATTCTTTTGTATCCTTGCAAATGTAAAACGGCTGGGTATTGTACGGTTACCATAAAGTTCAGCATATAACTTAACTGCTGCTGTAGCATTATTATTACACTGTGTGTAACATTTTAAGCCACGTACACACTAGTGCACGCACAGACCGAGCATGTGTGCTCACGATGTGTGTTGTATGTGCTGTATGTGCTCAGTATGGACGTAGTAAGCACAACAAGCTTTCATGTGATATTGAGCTGCGGTTATTCAGTTGCTTGGTGAATGTATACAGTGAATGTTGTGTTTCAATATAATTATTTATTATTTATTTATTGACTTTTGTCACTGTAGTGTTTACACACATCTTTTTTAATCATGTCATTAAGATCAAATGCCATTTTAGTCGAACATGAACTAAAAATGAAAAGTGCGGCGTATTTGATAATTCACTCTATTTTAAAAAAAAAAAAAAGCAAGTAAAACAAGTAGAAGATGGTGGACTACACATTTATTTCAGCAACGTGAAAATCAGCCTACTTTAATGACTCATTTGCGTTTTGATGAGACCACTGGGCAATTTAAAAATTTTGTCCGTATGGAGTCGGAAGATTTTGAATTTTTATTGGGCAAAATTGGTCCGAAAATCATGAAACAAGATACACAATTAAGAAAAGCTGTTTCAATTGAAAAAAAGATTAGCTGTAACGTTGCGGTTTTTGGCTACAGGAGACTCGTTCACAAGTTTGCAGTACACTTTTTTAATTTCTAAGCAACTAATATCCCGTATAATACCGGAAGTGTGTCGAGCTCTCGTGGAAGTCCTTCATGAATATATAAAGGTAAGATATAAAATAATTGAGGGATTGAAATAAGTTTATGTAAAATATAATTTAACAATAAATATAAAAATAATAAAAAAATGATTTTAGTATAATATCAATGAAACAAATGCCTCTGTTTTAATTGTTATAATTATAAATTAAAATAATAATATTTAAAATATCAAAATAAACTAAAATTCTTGTTGTGAATAAAAAATTAAACAACATAATCATCTTCATTATAAAAATTTTGAAATTAAAATAATAACAATATTAAAAACATAAAAAAAAACAAAATCCTTGTAGTAGATATAAAATAAAAAATTAAGCAACATGATCATTGATCTACATTATATAGGTACTATTAAACTAAAGTAGAATCTAAGTTTTCCTGGACATTAAACCCCATACACTCCGATGATTGTAAGTTTTTGTTGTTTGGCGTAGATGCAGAAATAACTGAATTATATGGTATCTCGCTGTCTGTTGAAAGTAAAGGGACTGGTGTATGAGAAGGAGTAGACGATGCAAAAGAATTATGAGAGTTTTGAGAAAAAGACGTTGATGGCGAATTTTGATTAAAAGATGTTGATGGTGAGTTATGAGAAAAGGACGTTGATGGTAAGTTTTGATAAAAAGACGTTGATGGCGAATTTTGATAAAGGAAATGTTGAGATGGCTGAACGAATTGAAAAGGGTTTGCGTCGTATTTACCCATATCAGCTTCAAATAACAAATTATTCATTAAATGCTGGACAATGTATGCGGTTTGTTTAGGGTAACCTCGAAGTTTATTGCCAACGTGTTCAACATAAATTGACCATTCATCTGGTGCTGTAGAAGTTGGATACGGTCTTTTCAAAATTTCAAACGCTTCTTGAAGGCGTTCATCTACCAAATTGGTTTTCTTTTTTTTCTTTGGGGGCTGTGAACTAACAAATGGCACATCGTCGCTTTCTTTTTCTTGCAACTCATCATCGACCATTTGACTAATGTTGTCTTGAGATGTATCCACTACATTAATATCAGCTATATCGTTTTGGGATTCATTTAAATCTTCAAAGTTAAGCTGGAAAATAATATTAAAATCAAATATATCAAGTATTATAAATATATTATTAAATATCAACAACAAATATTATTTATGTGTAAAATACGGTTATCAATAAAAAAGACCAAGTAAAAAAAGAACAATTTTAAAAATTATTAATATCAAATTATTATTACTAATCACCGCCCACCGGTAATACTGCAAACACACAAATAAGTTAATAAGTACTTATTTAAATCTATAGATTCATATAAATACTTCGTTCTTATTCCGATACAGAATATTTTATAAATAATTTAACATACATTTAAAGCATAAAGTATTCAAATAAAATTATAAAAATACTTTTTTTTTAATTTGAATACGTAACATTTAGTACGGAATTTATACGACCTTACACGAAATTTTTCAAAAATCGTAAAATACATATCATTCAAAAACAAGTACATTTTTGACACTTCACACAAAATAAAAATTATTTTATAATATATTTATAGATGCCCTCAACTCCCGAAGAATGGACAGCTATATCCGAAGGATTTGAAAAGCAGTGGAACTTCCCTCATTGCATTGGATCAATGGATGGGAAGCACATAACGTTGCAATGTCCAATTAAAAGTGGAAGCGATTACTACAATTATAAATCGTTTTTTAGTATTGTATTATTCGCTCTAGTTGATGCAGATTATAATTTTATATACGCAAATGTGGGTTGTCAAGGTAGGATTTCAGATGGTGGTGTTTTTAAGAACTGTGAGTTAAACGAACAAATAGAAAATAAAAGCTTGAGAATTCCCCAGCCGTCGCCATTGCCACAAAGAAATATGAATGTACCATATGTTATAGTGGCTGATGAGGCATTCCCATTGACAGAAAACATTATGAAACCTTTTTCTGGCATTCATGCAACAGGATCAAAAGAGCGAATATTTAACTACCGTCTAAGTAGATGTAGGAGAGTCGTAGAAAATGTCTTTGGAATAGCTTCTTCTGTTTTTTGTGTCCTACGTAAACCATTATTATTAGAGCCCCAAAAAGCTGAAGTAGTTGTGCTAACTATCGTTTACTTGCACAATTTTTTAAGAAGAAGTAGAGCATCACGTAACATATACAATCCACCAGGTTCATTTGATATTGAGAAAGATGGACAATTGGTCGAAGGGAGTTTGAGACAAAATGTACAACCATTACAGCCACTAGTAAATGTTCCTCGCAGATCAAAGACATCAGCTCAAGAAATAAGAAATGAATTTGCTACGTATTTCATTGGTAATGGAGCTTTACCATGGCAAAATAATTATTCATAAGTATTGTATAATTTATAATTATAAATTATATATTATTTATAATCATCATTAATAAAATATATATTATATTAGAAATTAATATTTTATTTAATATGTATGATTTTTATTAATTTTAAGAAATAAGAATTTATATTGTATTATAAATATTGGTGCTATATCTGTGCTACTACTCACGTTTTCTGTGTTGAGAGTTGGTCTAGGATCATCTCGGTCATGCATAAACTTAAACGCCTCGAACGCAAACCACTTCGAAATATAAACGTCTTTTCTTGCTAAATGAAAAATAATTTATTATTTATATTGTATTTTATTGAAATTACTATTTGCTTGTACTATTATATTTTTAAGTTAATTTGTACTTGTAACACAAAGCTATAATTTTGAGTTACTGTAGTTTTCTTGGAAATATTAATAAAATTGAACAAATAATATCACGATTTATTTACATATATTATTATTTATATTATTAAACTCGGACACTTGGTTTATTTAGTATATAATAAAACTATACTCTATAAATAATACTGCCATACAAATGGTTATAGTAGGTATCAATATTATACATACCTGTACCAGTTCCCATTGACCTTTTACCTTTGGCTTTTTCACGCCGATAAGAACCCAACAAACTTTGGCTCTTTTTTTTAACATCTTCAACGTCCCTGTTTATATTCTTTGCAATAATTTCCCATGCTTCGTTTTTTTTGTTTTGGAAAAATAATAATTATGTTTTGGGTTCCATAGCACTGGGTGGAGTTCATAATGTTGAATGAAATTTAGACACGATTCATTACTCCATTCCATTTTGAACAATTTAAATTAAAATGAATAATAATGATTAAATAATTATAACTAGTATCACAACAATACTTGTGTCCGTGTACGTACTGCGGTCTGTGACTACTGGCGCGTGTACGTGCAGGCGACTAGACGTCTAGACGAGTGTGTATTAATAGCGGTATTGCGGTAAACATGATGATTATCACGACGCACAACGAACGCGAGCCGACTAGATCGGCTCGCGTTCGCCGTGCGTCAAAATCGCTCGTGCGTGCTCGACATATCGTCCACACTAAGCAAATTTGTTGAACACACAACATGAGCACACATGCTCGGTCTGTGCGTGCTCTAGTGTGTACGCGGCTTTAGAATATCCATTTTTTCAACATTAGTATGACATGGTTTAAATGATATTAAAAATAAAAATGTTTATACGCTTGTGATCTTACTGATATTAATGCACATCGAAAACAAAGTATCGTAATAAAATTTCTAGGAGGCAATAAAATATAATCAAAGTATATCATATTAATTTGTAATATTTGTATTTTCCCAAAATTCTTTAAATAAAATGAAAATATATTTGTGTTTTATTTAGCATGTAAATGCATTTTTACTTATGTACCTACTTTTTTTCAAATTTATTAGAAAGAAAATTGTGAATGATTAAAATGTGTATGTAAAAATGTTTATATTAAAAAATATTATTTTTATTTAAATTGTATTATTAAAAATGTCTATACATTTTGTATCTAAATATTATATTCAGAATTTTTCTCATTTTTAAATCATTTCACCATGTATACAGGATGTATTGTGTATCATAAAAATTATAAAACCTTATGTTTATTTATATTTTAATAAATTGAATTCATTATTTTAACTGTTGTTTTTTATTTTTAAATTATATTTATATATAATTTTTATTTATTTATTATAGATATAAATTATAAATTGAGTTTCTTTGGGTAGGTACTAAAAAAACAAAAAAATATTAAGAACTCAAAAATGTACTGTACTTTGCCATATTGGACATTCTGTATATGTATACTTTCAATAAAATGGAGATAAGAGTAATAAAGAATATAAATACAGAGTAGACATGGGGATTTAATTTTGAATTTCATGGTTTATAAGGATGAGTATATTTTGGAGATATGTGAAACTGGTTTTGAAGTCAGTAAAGATAAGTGAAATACTAGACTAATAAGACTCTAAGACTGAGACATAGGGATTTCATTTTAAATTTAACTGTGCACAAGGTGTCATACTATTTTCAGTTCCTATTGTAATTTCCTAAAGGAAATATTAAAGTGTGTGGTGTGCAATTTACATTTTGGTATGGACGAATTTAAAGATTTATATATTACTTATTTAAATAACAATGAAGACGAGGACAACAAGACAATAAGCAAGACATAAATTTGAATTTTAACCACAGATATCTGTGATTTTAACAAACTTTGAAAATGATTTAAAAATTAATGACTAAACCTAATTAAAATGTTTAAACACCAAAAATGTTTTTAAAAACTTATTTATAAAATAGCCATCTTGTATTACATTTTATATTTTATATCACTGTTTATTGTAATCAATATTTGGTATCTGTGTTTTAAATACAATATAAATGTCGTTTATAAATCATTATGTTTAGGGCGAAGAAGAGGGCAAAGTACAACCAGTGTAATATCTTTCATAGTGGTCGGTCCTATTTATTTATATTTATATTTCATAGCAATTATCTTTTATTTCTTATCTTAAAGTTATAGCACTCGCGTAATCTAGAAGCTAACCAGATATGTAGTAGCTATGTTTATTTCTATTATAATATGTATTTCTGATTGATTATTACATAATACATATTAGAACTGTGGAATCATGTAAATATGTCGCATTTGTCTTACCGACTATAATTGACTATTGTTCAGTATTTTATTGTAGGTAGCTGGTAGGTGTATACTGTATAAGTTTTTAACATACTCGATAAAATAAAAATTATATTATTTTATATTTCCTTTGTTTTGAAAATAATTGTCAGGTGTTAATGTCCTATATTAATTCATAAGAATTTAGTAACTAGTAATTGTTAACGAATATTTTATATTGCATACCGAATTACAACTATCCAGCTCATATCCATTTAGAAAGCATTTCGTATAATAGTCCATCTATTATCCTTATTCCTTGGTATTTGAAGAAGAATAACTCTGAAAGTTTTCATTCAAATTTCGATTACAATACGTCAAAATTTTTAGAAAAATAACCAGATTCAGGTTTTGCTATAAAATATATATGTTGTCATTTGAAAAACCAAAGTTGGCATCGCCACAGGATAATCCTTAAATGTTTTAAAAAATCTAAGTACACGAAAATATCGTCATTAAATACACTTAAAAATTCCAAAAATCAGAATTTGAATATATGCATAATTTAAGCATAAAAATGGTGTGAGCATGCTTAAAAAATCACCCTTATATTGTATACTTCCCTTTCAGTGTAAATTATAATTTAAGTTAACTACCTACGAGTTTTGATAATTTTTTTTTAGTTTTATTTTGTTTTTTATTCATTTGATTTTTAATATATGTATACCGTCTCATTCTCATTATAACAAATGTGCTACATATATCTGTGAGAATATCAGTTTGGTGCACATTACATTCAAATGTCAAAGGATTATTAGTACTTAGAAAATCTGACAATGTTTCATTAAACACATCAATAGAGCCAGCATGTTTCACAAAACTTAACTCTAAACTTCTCAGAATGAGAAATAAATTGTTATTATTATGTGTTAAATATCCTCTTGACTTTAAATTAACAAGTTCTGCTTCTGGAGATGAACTGCTATTTAAATTTTTTAAGCCAGCTATACATAATTCACATTTTGTTTTTTTTAAGATTTTTCTAGCTATATATCTGGAAATTATAAAATAAAATATTGTACAATCTTATTTTCTATTAAATATTATTAATATTAGTTTAAGATCAAAGAATCAAGCATATTATTTGTAATATCTGTGACTACCGTAGCGCAAGACATCTCTTTTTATTTCAACTGTACATTAAAATTAAATAAAAACAAAAAATAACAACTTAATTTCTTTTATTGCTTTCCTTATATATTTTACATTATTAAAACTACAGTCTCCATCTTTAACATAATTGATCTCCTATAACTGAAAATGAGTATCACTATATGATAGTGGACAATTATAGTGTTACCAACACTACAATATCCTCCTCTAAATTAATAACAAATATAATCATCAAACTTTTTTGGCTTATGAACACTTCTTTTGTTTTTGTTTACACTTGATATAATGTTTGAAGCACAACCGACTAATGAGTTTTCATCCAATTCAGATTTATCAACATTAATCATTTATTTGGGTGCATCTGTTACATCAACCTGGGTAGGACTGCATTCTACTGTTTTTTCTGGTTCACTTATTAGTGCTTCTGAATTTTTATAAAATGTACCTGCTTTGATTATCTGATTTGTATGACGTTTGAAATACCTATTTGTCGATTGTTCTTTACATATGTAAATATTGTTGCCCACAATCTCGTCTATGATGCATGTTTTCCAACCTTTTTTGTTCGGCTTAGAATAATCTCTAATGAAGACAGCGTCATCCTTGACAAGTATTTTATTTGAAATGTTTCCTTTATAATTTCTAATTTGTCTATCGATTGCTGTGTAACTATGTGATTTAGGTTTAATTTTATTAAGTCTAATATTTGATTCTCTACCAAACATTAGTTTAGATGGTGTACATCCAGTTGTAGAGTGAACAGTATTTCTATAATAAAATAAATATTTACTTATCGCAGACTATGTTGAACGTTCTGACTTGTTCATGAGTATTTTCCCGAATCCTATTTTAAAAGACTTGACAGCATTTTCAGCAGCTCCATTGCTGGATGGGTGCCAAGGAGGTGAGGTAAGTTGTTTGATACCATTTAATTCACAAAACTCACTAAACTCTCCAGATGTAAATGGTGTACCATTATCTGTCACAATAGTTTCTGGAAGTCCATATCTTGAAAATGTTTCTTTTAATTTTTCAATAGTATTATGAGTATCAGCTTTACTTACTTCAAATATTTCTGGCCATTTTCTAAATGAATCAGTTACTATTAAATACATTTTATTATTTATAGGACCTTCGTAGTCGGCATGTATTCTTTCAAATACTCGTGTTGACTGTGGCCACTTTGTCAGCACAGTCTTAGCTGGTTCTGGTCAAAAAGTAATACAAACTGCACAGTTCTTTGCTAGTGTTTCAATGTCAAAGTCTAGAGAAGGCCACCAAAAATAAGATCTGGCTAGTGACTTCATTTCGACGATTCCCAAGTGAGAACCATGAAGTTCCTTTAACAAAACACTGGTGAGACTGCTGGGAATAATTATACGATATCCCTACATTAATATTTTACTTTCAAAAACTAACTCATCTCTACGGTTGTAAAAGGGTTTGACATCTTCAGTTACTTCTTTTGGCCATTGAGTGTTCATATAATTTATGACTTTTTTACTGTAGGATCTTTGCTAGTTTCTGAACTGATCTGCAAATAGTCTACTGGCACAAAATGATCTACAAAGCTTATAACATCTAATGCTTGATCTACTAAATCATCTTTTGTAATGAAATCATTATTTGAGATGGAAATGCGCGATAGATTTTCAGTGGCTTTATTATTGGTTCCTTTAATAAATTCAATTTTATATTTAAACCCAGACAGAAAAAATTCCCATCGTTGGACACGGCCTGAAGCCATTTTGGGTATTACTTTGTCTTCATCTAATAAAGTCATTAAAGGTTTGTGATCCGACTTGATTGTGAACTCTCTTCCCTTTAAATATTGATAATTCTTCGTTACACCCCACACTACTGCCAATGCATCTTTATGAGTTGTTGAATATTTTTTTTCTGCTGATGACAGTGCCCTGGATGCAAAATGTATTGGTTTTTCTGAATTATCACTTAACACATGAGATAGAACTGCACCTAACCCATTATTTGAAGCATCACGTGTTAACACTATTGGTAGGTCTGGATTATAATGAGTCAATACTTGTTCTGACATCAAAATGGTTTTTATTTTATTAAATGCTTTATCACAGATTTTAGACCAGTGGATATCTTTTATATAACGGTTTATTGTTGCTTTGTAATCTGAGCATAATCTTATACTACAGTCAGGTTTTAATACAGGTACTAGTGGTGTGCCCCATTGACACAATTCTCTTTTTTTTATTACTCCACTTTCCTCCAACCTCTGAAGTTCTTTTTCAACAGCAAGTTTGTGTGCAAAGGGAATGCATCGATGTTTGTGTAAAATAGGTTGTATATCTGAATTTAATTCCAAGTGTACCTCCATGTGTGCATATTCACCCAATTTACCACTAAAAAGGTCCTTGTACTCTACTAACAATTCATTTAAACTTCTCGATTTTTTACTATCTTGAATGTTGTTAAGTTGAACCCATGATATGCCTAATTTACTAAGCAAATTCCTACCACACAGAGGGTAAGGATTTCCTGTACTTTTGACAACTATGAACTCACAGTCAACAATTTTGTTATTGAATTCAACTTTAGCTGTGAACTGACCTACAGGTTGTATAGATGTACCATCAAAGAAATTAAATTTTTTGTATGAACTCTTTAATGCACAATTTGATAATTTGCCATTGAAAAACTGTTCAGTAATTACTGAAGCAGCTGCACCTGAATCTATTTCCATTTGGATAAGATTGTCATTGACTTTTACACTAATCAGCTCTGGTGGAAAAATTGCATCATTACTAACCTGACCATTCTTAATATTGAATAGGTTAAACTCATTAAACTCTTTAAAAGGTTGCTCTACTTCAACATTATTGTCATTTGTGTTAGATTTGCAAATTACAGCTAGATGCCCTATCTTATTACAGTTTTTACACTTATAGCTACGGTACCTGCAATCTGCAAAGTTGTGATTGTTTTTTCCGCAGTGAAAGCATGCAACTTTTCCGTGTTTGGCTGGTCTATTTTTTGCTTCTTTCTCTTCTTTTTACGTGTCTCTCTTCGACTTTGGCGATGAATTGTGGCTGCTGCTTTGTTTACCAAATTTATTTTTGTTTATACGATCAACATGATTTATGGTAGTATGTGTCTGTGGTTAGACAACCACTGCTTCTTTTTTTAAATCGATGTCCACTAGTTCAACTAGAAGTTTGCTTGGTTCCTCTTCACACAAACGGTCTGCAATCGGTCCTTTGATCAAGCCAGTAACAAATTTGTCCCTTAAGACATCGACAAGATTGTTACCAAACTTGCATTTCATTGCCACTTTTTTCATGCGTACATACCAATCGTTTACAGATTCATTCTGCTCTTGCATTAATTGGTAAAATATCGAACGTTCTCGGAACACAGCAACTTTGGACGCAAATTACTAACTTAAAATATCGCAAAGTTTATCATACATAACTGTATTGGGTAAAACGGGATTACATATTTCCCTTAAGATTGCGTAAGTGGAAGCTCCTATCACTGTAATTAATACGGCAACTTTCCTGTCTTCGTCTACAAAATGTGCACATATTTGTACACATTTTAATTAGAATTAATTTATAGCGGTGTTCAAAAAAATGATCCTTACCAGGGTGATGACCGATTTCTTGAGAAATGTGCCCATCAACCCTATGACCTGCTTGTGTTAAGAATGTGAGTATGCGATTAGGTTCTTCATCTTCTGATAGTTCCTGCAAAAAGTCCCTAATTGCATTTGTATTGTTTGTTCTTGCTCGGGTAGGAACACCATTTCGAATCTATTAAAATACAAAATATTGAACTTTGTTTAATTCATATATATTTTGTTTTAGATAATTTAGTTTAAAATAATTAAGAATATACTTACATTCAAATTTGCCCTGGATTGGCGAAATTCTACAAAATTTTGGTTTTCCAGAAATTGTAATTGATCTATATCCAAAAGTACGTATTAGTCTTGATAATAAATATATTAATAAGTATTAGAAAAATAGTTTTTACTTGAATATTATTTTATCCAATAGTTCAGTTCTATCTATATTTTAAGATATTCACTAAATAAGCAAAGTTATAATTGCAAAAATATTATATTATTAATAATTGTTAAGTGATATAAACCTTTTTCAATCTGGTCAGTTATAGCTTCAACATTAAACTTCTTGAATTGTAGTTTGTACTAACATGCACTGTTACGTACACTAACCTCGCTATGGATTGAGGTGGTAGTGCAGCGCGGTGGGTAATGGAATTATTTGGACGAGATTAGGTAATTGACAATGTCAACCGTAGGCTATATACATGCTTATATTATTTTACTGTAGTAATACATACTTGTGGACGGGGGGAGCACTTAACCTACGTACTTAAAGTCTAACAATTTAGTTGTATATTAAGAGTAAATTATAAAGTTAAAAGAGTCAACATTACATGTCCGCGACGTGGTGACTTCGGCGACGCAAATCCAGTGGTGTGGTACAACCTTACGATCTGGACCGTGGACGGTGTGGCAAAACGCTGGTGAATGTTGAAAGTATATGTTCTACACGTCGGCGAATAATACGGCACGACGGTAGACGGACAGCACGGCACGCGAATAGTACACACGCAGCAGAATCAGCATGTACGGTCTACACGTCGGCGAATAGTACGGCACAACGGTAGACGGGATGCTCAACGGAGGAACATAACTTACAGATAGGAAGATGGCGAATACTGTTCAGCGAACAACCAAAAAAAACCACAGAATACACTCAGCTGAACCTCCGTTCGAACAGAACAACAACACACCCAACTCACGTATCAGCGATATTGTGATAAGATATCCGACCAGCCGCGTGATACGCTGGCGACTGGTTGTCGTTAGGTGTAACGGTCGCTCACCGGCGGCGTGCCGGCCGGTGCAATTTCCGCACGCCGTCGTTGTCACATGTTGCGTGTGGCGGCAACATACTCCCCCCTTGGAAGACGTAGGCTTCCAAAGACAAACAGTATGCTTGAGTTGATGGGGTTGATAACTTATGTGCTAACTTAAAAACTAATTGAGAAATATCTCTACATAAGTGTACAATCAAGGAACAAGAAATCTTGTGGAACAAGGAAATGATAGTTGTTGGTGTAGGAGAACAAATCAGGAGTCCTGTTCATCCTTGACAGGCAGAACTGATAACTTCACGACGGGCCGTTTGTAACTCCCGTCACTTGTTCGAACGCTAACAACTCTCACCACTCCATCCTCGCCCGGATGGGTCAACTCGACCCTCCCTAATTTCCAATGTGTTGGAGATGTTTTTGGATGATGCACTATCACGAGGTCTCTGACTGCGATGTTCACCTGCTTACGATACCATTTTGATCGGCCCTGAAGCGTAGTCAAGTATTCTGATGACCACCGTTTCCAAAACGATTGTTGAAACTGGGTCAGTAACTGCCATCGAGATAACCGGTTTATCGGCGTGGAAGTTAGATCTGGCTCTGGTAACGCGACTAACGGACAACCGATCAAAAAGTCTCCAGGAGTTAGCACTCGTAGGTCACTTGGGTCAGATGATTGTGGTACAAGTGGCCTTGAGTTGAGCAGAGCTTCAATTCTGTGAGCTAAGGTGGACATTTCCTCAAATGTCAACAGCTGAGTACCAAAGACTCGTTTAAGATGATATTTTGTTGACTTCACAGCTGCTTCCCACAGTCCCCCAAAATGAGGGGCTGCAGGAGGATTGAAATGCCATTGGTATGGAATCTGGGTGGAACAGAGTTCCCGTACAACTGGATCTCGCAATTGAGTGCGTAATACTGCACCGGCGCCTTGGAAGTTCGTTCCACAATCGGAATAGATATGAGCTGGAATACCCCGTAGTGAAATGAAACGATGTAGTGCAGCTATGGACGCAGGTGTGGATAAGTCAGAAGCGACCTCTATATGTACTTCCTTGATTGCCATACAGACAAAGATCGCCAGATAACACTTCACTGAGCGAGTGTTGAGGCGTCTCCCTTCCTTAATCCATAATGGGCCTGCGTAATCAATACCGACGTTGTTGAAAGGCCTCGAAGGACAAACTCGAACATTTAGCAAGTCTCCCATTACAGGTGTAGGCCGAGTGGCTCGTTGTCTTGCACAAACCACGCATTTGAATATGACCGAGTGAATGATGGACCGACTTGACAATATCCAGAAACGAACGGATAGCAAGGATGAGACCAATTGAGGTCCTGCATGCAAATGTTTAGTGTGATAATGACGCACAAGTAATGTAGTGAGTACGCAGGACTTCGGCAGTAATATTGGAAATTTGAAATCCTCCTTGGACATTGAATTTCGTATGCGTCCATCTACACGGACAATTCCTTCAGTATCTAGGAATGGCGTAAGTCGCGCAACGGACAGTGGAATTGTACCATTTCTGTTGCATGACAAGGTTTTGATTAAGTCTCGAAATTCATGTGATTGAGTGACTTTCACGATTATCTTGAGAGTATGCTCTAGCTCTGACCAACGAATAAAACCCGAATATGAAAATTGATTTCGAATATGACATATAAACCGATACATGTGGGCGACAATTCAAGTGACCCGAGTGAATGAAGAAAAACGCTGTAACCACTCAGTACTGAGGGTCGGAACGGTGACAAGATTACTTGACTCTCTAGGGATCTGGGAGTCTGTCGAGTGGCATGACGTTAAAACCAGTGGACGACCTGCCACTTCCCGGTTGACGCAGGAACTCGGGGCCGGTCCAGTACAGAGTATGTGACAGTGCTTCGTTGGCATGCATTCCGCGTGAAACACAGTCTGCTGGGTTGTTCAGCGTGGAAACGTGACGCCATGTGCATGATGGTATCAGATCTTATTCAACCTGTTTGTAATGAATACCTTAAATTGTACTTGGTGAGTGGTTATCCACACGAGCACAACAGTGGAATCTGTCCATGAGTGCATAGAGGAGATATGTACCATTTTGGCAAGGGTATGTTGAACACGATGTAGCGTTTGGGCAAGTAACAGGGCCCCACAAAGTTCCAATCGTGGAATAGACAACGACTCGTCCATATTTCCTGATTTCAAGGGTGCCACCTTTGATTTTGCAGTGAGTAAATGTACCGTTGATAATTTTGAAGGATACTCTAACCGGATATAGACAACCGCTGCAAATCCCTTCTTTGACGCATCGGAAAAACTTAGTAACTGAACATGACAGGACTGATCGGTTGGGATGTACCTGGGTATTTTGAGTGAAGCCACACTAGGTAACTCTGACGAAAATGTTTTCCATGATGACGATAGTTCATTTGATATGGGCTGATCCCAAGTATATCCGCTTTTCCATAAGGTCTGCATGAAGCATTTCGCCCAAAATATGATAGGGGCTAGCAATCCAGGTGGGTCATACATTTGTGCAATAGCTGATAGTACAAAACGTTTGGTGGGTGTTGCCTTAAACGATCCACTGTGATACGTGAAGGTATTGGAACGTGGATCCCAGTGGATCCCGAGTATTTTCACGGTGCATTCATCCTTTTGGTCGAAGGATATTACTGTAGTCCGGTCCTCCATAGGAATATTTTTCAATACTTCAGGACAGTTGCTTGCCCACTTCTTGAGCACAAATCCACCATGAGCTAACAATTGAATTGTTTTTTGCTGTAACATTAGTACTTTGTCTACTGTATTGGTGCCTGTTATAATGTCATCCACATAAGTTTGGGTAGATAAGACATCCATAGCAGCCGGATATTCTCCTCCTATGTTCTCCTCGATCACCAGCATATGTGTAGTAAGCATTTCCTTTATTATTTCTAAGTTCAGATTTAAATACGAACAATGCTTTTGATGGCGTTTTACCTTCCTCAAATAATTTTAGGAATTTTTCTCTTACTTCATTTGAAGGTATTCTATGTTTGAGAACCTCAGCCCTTAAAATTTGGTGATTATGTGTATGGTTTTATGTATCTAATGCCTTTGTTTTGATGCTAATCAATGTTTCATTTTCATTATTCCTAGGAATAAATAATAATAATATTAATAAATTAGAAAATAAAGTAATTATAGTATTAAATATTAATACATTTCATAAATTAATTAACATACAAGTTAGGACTTTCTACACAATTTTCAACATCCATTATTTGAATTCCCAAAGTAGCTTTACAGTTGTAGTGTTTTTTACTTGGAGTCGAATTTACTTTTGGTCTGGTGTTATGATGGCAGCGATAACGTATCTATGTAAAAGTGAGTTTTTCCTAGTATGTTTTATATTAACTTATATAATATTAATATTTTACCTTTTAAATAACTGTATTGGAACATGGCTTTAATACATTCGTTGCTAAATATGTAATTTTATTTTCGTTTCTCATTGCCATTATCCAAGGAATAATATGTTCAACTCCAAATTCATGAATATAAAATTTTGCTTTGAACATTTGCCCTCCTAAACTTGAGTATTCTACCATTGAATACTCATATCCAGCAGGGATTTGACTCTAGATCATTAATTAGTCATTGTTAATACTTAGATTATATATGTCTATGTGGTATGTCGTATAGAATAATGATTTTTACTTGAAGGTCCCCATTTATTTGTTCCCTTCGTTCCTCCTTAACTTCTGAAGGATCATCAACATTGTCTTCGTTATTAACTTGTTGATGTGTTTTTAAATGCCTTAACATATTCTTCTTTTGAGTAAATTTCTTTTCACATTTAGTGCATTTAAATTCCCTTTCTATCTCTTTATTTATAGTATTATGTTTTTGTATCATGTGCCTTTTTAAAGAGGAATTATGTTTGAATGTCTGTTGACATTCGTCACAAACAAACTTCTATAAAAAATCAATTTACTTACTCATCAAAATTATAATATTATAGAATATAAAGTGGCCCATTCCAATACAAAACATGAGAACTCACAAAATAGAATCTAATCTGAAAATCCCTGTGACATTAATTGGTAATAATTGTATATTATAAATAATATAAATAAAATTATATAATTTATGTTTTTTTTTTTACCTTTTTCAGATCTAAAAAACATGCTACAATTTTATATCATGTTAATTTATTTTTTAAATTTAGTATCATAATGTTGTTAAAAAAAAGTATTTTTAAAACAGTATGAAAATAATTTGTGAAATAATAAAATACGAAGTCCTTATAAAAATAAAATTTGTATATAGTACTTTAATACTATTCTAGAATGAAAATGATAATCCGAAACTGGCAACTGTAATGTTTGTCAATACAGCATTCAATATCAAAGATAGTTTTGTAGAAAACTCCGAGAAATATTTAAAATTGTCTATAGAAAAATTGAATTTCAAGAATGACACAGAACAGCAGCGCCAGTATTTAAATAATAATTCCAATACAAAACATGAAAACTCACAAAACAATCTTAATAATGAGCAATGTATTTTTCCTACCTACATAATATTAGGTATGTAGTGTATTCATTGCATCACAATATTTAGTTATTATTAACAATCATATTATATTGTAAATTTGTAAATACATTTTTTAGTATGTATTGTATTTACTTTTTTTTTCATGTCATTGTGACCCATAGCTATTTTATGTTAGTAGTACAAACATTTAACATATTATTATAAGTAAACATAAAAAACCATATAAGTTTACATGTGCATATAATTTTATTAAAAACATTCACATAACAATTTCAAAAAATTATCATAAATAAAAGAACAAAGGTAAACATAAAAAAACGATTCAAATTTCAATTTTTAAAATTCATTTGTTATAGAAATTACAATTTACATATAAATAAAGGATAATAAAAAAACATAGTTTAGTTAAATTACACTAAAATAACTTATAGGTAAACATAAAAACCAATTCAAATTTTAAAATTCATAAAATCATTACATTACAAAAATTAACATGTTATAGAAAAAAAATAAAATGTCAAATGTACATACACTCACACTACTGCTGATATCTAAAAACCAAAACAAAACAATATAATATATTATTAGTATATATTTTATATTGTACACAAATGATTAGAAAAATATAAAAACCTACCCATACTAATTAAATTTTTGTTCTATGATTCTATGCACAAGACACTAAGGCACAAAAAGTTTTGAAAGAAATTTTCTTCATCATGGTTAAACAGTTGAAAAAATTATAAATGATAATACTGTGATAGTGCTGATAAGAGGCGCTAGTTAAATGAGCCGACCATGACACGTTTTCAAATTTCGCAGCCGGTGCAATTTCACGCCGTCGTTGTCACATGTTGCGTGTGGCGGCAACATGCACCTTTAACCTGTACCTGGGAATTGGGATACAAACATATTCATTATTCATATTATCAACTAAGCTCTTATAAGGTTAAAACATTGATTCATGCAACATAAATAAAAAACATATTAAATAATATTCAATTATCAGTTATTTTTTCTCCTAAAAAATGGGTAACTAATGGGTAACTCTGCAATAAAAATATACATTAATATTTCAATATGATCATACTACAAAGTAATATAAATTAATACACTATTTAAAGTGTATTTTTCTATTCTTCAATAATAACATTAATTTACAATAATTAATAAATTAAAACATATTGAACTTACAACATTTTTAAAAATTACATGGAATGTAAAAATTTGGTACGCAGCATCTTTATTTAAAAATGTAGGTACAGTTTTAAAAGTACCATCACATCCTGCTGTGCGTATCTATAAATATATAGAATTAATTTAGAAAACGTCTATACATTAATTTTCCATTAAATAACTGTTCATACATTTCTCAGTTCGTTCTCAATTTGCTGAATGTTGGTTAAGTTACAAAAAAGTACACTCTGTATAATTCCGTTTGAGGACCTTGATAAAACCTGTTAAAAATTTAATTATTTTGTTTAAACTCTGAATAAAAAAGTAAAAATATATTTAATGCTTTACTTATTTGGTGGTGTTTGAAGAGTCAAAGTATACTCTTCGTTTTCATCAGCCACCAACAAATAATGCAACTCTGCAAGGTTTCTGGGTGTGGCTGGAAAACACCGACGCTTTAAACGTCTCATCCTCTCAGAACTCTGCAAAAAGGTGTATTGCTGTGCACCTTCAGGAAAACTAATATAATAAACATACAGACAAACAATTAAATTCAGTAACATCTATTATATAAAAATAAGTCCGGTTTTCCTCCCTGACGCTATAACTCGAGAACGCACGAACCGATTTCCACGGTTTTGCATTCGTTGGAAAGGTCTTGGGCTCCGTGAGGTTTATAGCAAAGAAAATTCTGGAAAATTCAGGAAAAATTCAACAGAAAAGTGGGAAAATCGTTTTTCACATACAGCGCCATCTATTATACATAGCATGTACTTCAAACCAATAGCAACGGTGCGTGATAAAGTGTTTGACGGATAGTTGTTTATTATATAGTTGACGGATAGTTGTTTACATTATTCTCTGCTCAGTTAATTTCAATTAAGCTAAAATAAATTATGTAAATTATGTGGATCGTGCATTTGAAGTTAAATTCAACACTCTGTCCATAGTCCAAAATGCCTAGAGAACGACGTGCGAACATCGGCCGCCGCACAAGACATGTAAGCCAGCAACAAGTATATTCAAGGAACTTAAGAGAAGAAAGACAAAATATAATAAGAGAAAATGACCGATTGAGACATCGCGTGAGCACACGAAGATCATTGGCATCATACAGTAAGCTGATTGACTGCTATCAACGCACAGCTAAAACCATTGGACGGATCTGGCTGAAATTTGGCATACAGATAGCTATTATAATATAGACGTGCGCTAAGAAAGGATTTGCCAAAATTCGGGCAGATCAGGTACAAGCTTGCATCAAATCGAATTATTGAACAATGCTTACCAGGGTGGCAGAGTTGCACTTACCGCAGAAAATTACACCCAAAAGGAGTTCAACAATCATAATTTTTTTAAGAGTTGCGATTTTTTACGAGCAACCAAATTTATTATATTAATCCACAGTATTACATCAAAATAAACTTGGTATAACTTTGATACTTTAGAGTTAAATCATACACTTCCGTACAAACAGCACGGGGTCCGCGATCTACCGCAGGTAGATTGCCTACCTGATAATGTACTGCCGCGATTCAGAATTTTTATTCAGGGCAACGGGAAAGATAAGATAAATTTTGAACACCATACACGTTAATGAATTGAACAAAGTTTGAGTAGGTAGTATTGAGTTGATCCATTTAACGGGCGACGAAGTGCACGGGATCAGCTAGTGTTGTTATAAAAATAATATTTAAAAAAATTTAAATAATATTGCATATTTTCTCTTACAGAACAAATAAAAACTAATGTATACAAACTTTACAATGGCTTCCATGTATAGGCCATGAGGTGTGTACGATTGAATAGTTTTTTTAATGCTTTTTCGGTTATATTTTTCCGAATTAATGGCACGTTTACATCAAATGGACCAACTTTTGGTTGGTAACTTTCAGTTGTGCCGTTTGGACAAAAAAACCTTTAGTTATTTCTGTCTGGGGATGCATATGCTGTAGCATGGCACTGGTCTTCATGTTTTTTTTTTCAAAACATGCTAAATAGCTAAACAGGTTATAGCATAAGATACTGCTTAGTTAAATAGTTTAACTTTTTAATATTCATTCACATTTTAGTTTCTGTTGTTTTATTTTTATAGTATAAGATGCCGACGTCATCTCGTATTATTTCTGTACCCCTTTGTACCCCAAACACAGTAGTATAAATTGTTGGAATGCGGTTAGGTTAATATCTCTGGTTCTATTATTATAAATTATTGATAGTAAATAATTAAAGATATTCAGAGTAATAGATAGTATACTAGTAAAAACAACATACCAATTGGATTGGCATTGGCAACAACTACTGGCATTCATCAAGTACATGTTAAATATAAAATCATTTAAAATCACAATAATTACAGTTGATAATTTTAAAGTTTAGGTTATAATAAATGTCAATTACAATAACATACTTCATCAAAAAGTTAGAATTTTAATATAATTGTTATAATATGCAATAAACTTACCATCGTTTTCAATGTTACGCACCGCATAAT